>JBAMNC010000884.1:0-600000 GCA_037902135.1 Cetoscarus ocellatus
ACACAGACATGCGTCCCTTTGCCTCACACACTTACAAACACGTAACTCTATTGTAGCTCTAATTGGAAGCGAGTGTGTGGGCAAATGGCAATTTCAATAACGTGGTATTAAACAATGTGAGAGCAATCAGAGCTGTAATTAACTCAGCCTCACAGAGGACGGCTCACCCACACGAACCACCGCTGACTCAACCACATGATTACTTTTTAAAAACACCGCTTTTCACTGCTTCAGGTAGCAAAAAGTTCAAGTCTAATTAAGGTCCACCGCAGCATAGATGGATCCGGAAACACAGGCTTTAATGAGGACGACGTCCTTTTTGATGCTCTGGGCTTTCAGTGACCACACACCGAACACAATTACATTCAAGTAATATTTCCATTTGCTCTTATGCAGGCTCGAAGTTTCTTTATTAATTCTCTCTCTCCGTATTTCTTCAGGTGATACTCTCTGTGCTTGACGTGGAGAAACCTCTGGTCCAGGGACAGCTCAGGGACATTGATGCTCAGCTCAAGCAGGCTGAGGACAGTCTGAACTGGAACAGTGAAGGTGAGGTCCTCCTGGAAACATTTCCATTTCTCTTGTTTCAGAGGCTCTGCCAATGAAACCATAAAATACTAAATATGTCTCAGCTATAGTGGTCTACAGTTCTCTTCTGCTCCACCAATTTCCATCACTTTCACATTTAAAGTGAGATTTAAAGTAGCTGTCATACTTGTAAAGAAAAAACTGAAATAGCAGTATGATTGACAGCCTATAATTTTACATGAATCCTGACCCATCAGTCAAATAAAACAGCAACAAGGCCCTCTGCTGTGAATTATAGTCTCTGCTTCCTGTTCTCAGCTGACAGTAGTGGCACCCAGTGTGGTCTCTCTGCTGCTATAGCTCATGTGCTTCCAGATTCAACATATTATTGTTCAGAAATGGTCTTCTGCAGACCTCGGTTGTAACCAGTTAATATTTGAGTTGAGTTGCTGCCTTTACAGTTATGTTCATAATAATAGCAGTGTGTTTAAAAGGTGAGTAAACCTCAAAATTCTTCAAATAAATTTTATTTTAATGCACACAAATGCATTGGGGACACTGCACATTCTATTTCAAAGCAAGAAAATTGGAAAAAGTAATTGAATTTGATAATATTTTACAGAAAGTCAAGAAATATAATGTTAAAAAAAATAGCAGTGTTGACATCTTTGTTTCCAACCTCAAAAATGTAGTGTATAAACTAAGAATTGCTTGATGATTCAACTTTCCTGAGAATCATAAACTAATATTTAGTTGCATAACCATGGTTTCTGATAACTGCTTCACATCTGTGCTGCATGGAGCCTAATAACTTCTGGCACCGGTCAACAGGTATTGAAGCCCAGGACAATTGTACTACGTTCCACAATTGCTCTGCATTTCTTGGTTTTGCCTCATGAACAGCATTTTTTATGTCAGCCCACAAGTTTTCTATGGGATTAAGGTCCGGGGATTGTGCTGGCCACTCCATTACTTGAATTTTGTTTGTCTGGAACCATGATTTTGCTCGCTTGCTGGTGTGTTTGGGGTCATTGTCTTGTTGAAACACCCATTTCGAGGTCATTTCCTCTTCAGCATACGGCAACATGACTTCTTCCAGTATTCTGATGTACTCAAACTGATCCATGATCCCTGGTATGCCATAAATAGGACCAACGCCATAGTAGGAGTAACATCCCAATATCATGATGCTTGCTCCACCATGCTTCACTGTCTTCACTGTGTACTGTGGCTTGAATTCAGTGTTTTCAGGTCGTCTGACAAACTGTCTGTGGCCCTTAGACCCAAAAAGAACAATCTTACTCTCATCAGTCCACAAAATATTGGGCCATTTCTTTTTAGGCCGGTCAGTGTGTTCTTTGGCAGATTGTAACAGCTTCAGCACATGTCTTTTTTTTTTAACAATGGGACTTTGCGGGGGCTTCTTGCTGGTAGGTTGGCTTCACATAGACGTCGTCTGATTGTTACAGTACTCACAGGCAACCTTAGATCTTCTCTGATCCTCCTGGAGCTGATCATTGGCTGAGCCTTTGCCATTTTGGTTATTCTCCGATCCATTCGAATAGTCGTTTTTCTTTGTCTTCCTCACCTTTCTGCTTTTGGCTGCCACTTTAAAGTATTTGATATCATTTTAGCTGAACAGCCTATCATTTTCTGAACTTCTTTATAGGTTTTCCCCTCTTTTATTAACTTCTTAATCAAAGAACGCTCTTCTGAACAATGTCTTGAACGACCCATTTTACTCTGTTTTTTCAAGGACAAATGCACAGCCAGCATATGCAGCGTCAGTTGCCTTGATCCTTAAATAAGGGCCACCTGTTTACCACCGATTTTTTTCACACAATCAATTACCTCACTAATTGAACCCAGCACTGCTATTTTTTTCAACACGCCCCTTTCAGTTAATGATTCAGTTTCACAGAATCAGCAGCATGCACGTCATGCCTGTTGGGTCTGTTGGTTTTCTATACCTTTACTAAACCTTCTAGAAACTTAGTTGCAGTGTAGAGGTTGAAATTCTAAACAAAAACAGTGATTTATCTTGCTAGTGATGTGGGACTGCTATTATTTTGAACACAACTGTATATCATCTCCAGCTCCTCTGACCATTCTCCCAGAGACCTGCAGTTCACTGGATATTTTCTCTTCTTTGTGCTGCTATAGCCTTGACTCTCTTATGTTTATGCTACTAGCTGATAGCATCAGTAGCACAGCTTCTCTGTAGTAGGACTGTCACTTTTCCCAAAGTCAAATCAATCTGTTTTTGAGCTTACACGCTAATAACAAAGCTATTCTGTTATGTGGCATTGCTGTTTGAATAAATATGTGATAGTTTTACATCATTAATAGACAGTATGAGTAATAAAATGTTAATACATAGTAGTGAAGCAGACGTTATCCACATGAATTATTTAGGAGCTGTAGTAGGAATATCTCCCCCTTTATTCCCCCCGCCGGTGTATCCCTCCATCTGTGTCATTTGTGGAGCAGGGCTGCTCCGTTGCTCTGACACACGGCGTAAACAGAGAAGCTCTGCCTTTTAAAAATCACAGGAGAAAAGCAGCAGAGGTGTTCAATCATTGATAAGCTCTGCTGACGCTCTGCTGGCAGGAAGATTCAAAGATTCCCAGCAGAACGGAGCAGGAATGAGAAGAGTGTTTACGGTACAGGTCGATGCATTTTACCGTCTGTGGGATAACGGCAGAGTCCCTCTGCTGAGAGCACAGCAACTTTACTGCATATTTTCTGCTTTATTATGTCCTGGATGTGTTTGGATTCTGGTAAACTTCAGAGAGCTTTTGAGTTTTGACCTAAAATGTGCCTGTAAATCTATTTATGTCAGTCAGAAAAAAAGGCTGAGCACAATGTAAGGGCACAAAATATTCATGCTCAAATCAAACCCACCCTCCAGATCAACACTTACACCCTGAATAAACAATCTGTGTGTTGATTTATTTATATGATATTTTGTATTTGGTGGAAAGAAAGTTTTTTATCATTTAAAAGAAAGTGCTTTCCCTAAATGTTCTTTATTTGAGCATGTATAAAAATACATACATTTTAAGATCAGTTTGTTTTGATGGTAAACAGTGTACATACATTCACTGGCCTCTTTATCAGGTACATCTTGTTAGTCTCAGCTTGGACCTTACCAAATAGCCATAAACATAACTCGTTTAATAGTTAATCAGCCTGTGCAAGTTTATTTTTGCCTTTGAATGTTGGATCATTTTTGACAAAGAAATGTGATACTAATGAAATATTCATTGGCAGAATAAATCATCAGCTCATTTGAAAACGTGTTAAGTTTTGTAAAATTGGAGCAAACATTAAAAATTGACTATTTTCAATTAGATAAAACACAGTAACTCCCACCACTGCAGATTCTGTTAATTGTAAAAGATGTCACTGGACTTAACATGATTTTCAGTGATTTTGTTGAAGCTGAAGAATTTGTAGCTCTAAGTGGAAATTGATGCAACAAACAATTAAGACACAGACTCATCAGGTAGTTGTGTGGTTGTTATGATAACTCATGAGGAACAGTTTCCTGAGGCACAGCTACACTCACATCAAGCTGCAGTGTGCCCTGCCACACCTCAGCTCTGTTTGACTGAGATCTGGTGACTGTGGAGGCCACTGGAGTACAGTGACCTCATTGAAACCAGTCTGAGATGATCTCCATCAGGAGATGGTCCACTGTGGACATAAAGGGATGGACATGGTCAGCAACAATACTCAGGTTGGCTGTGGGGTTTAAACCATGCTCAGGTGGGACTAAGGGGCCCAAAGTGTGCAGAGAAAATGCCCCCCATGCCATCACACCAGCAGCAGCCTGAACCGCTGATCCAAGGCAGGATGGATCCATGATGTTCACACCAAACTCTGAGCCTACCATCTGAAAGTGGAGCAGAAATTCAGACTCATCAGACCAGGAGACACTTTTACAGTCTTCTGTGGTCCAGTTTTGGAGAGTTGGACCCTCATTTTCCTGTTCTTAGCTGACAGGAGTGTCACCTGGTGTGGTCCTCTGCTGCTGTAGCCCGTCTGCTTCAAGATTGGACGTGTTGTGTGCTCAGAGATGATGTTCTGCAGACTTTGTAATGAGGGGTTATTTGAGTTCCTGTTGACTTCATATCCTCTCCAACCACTCTGACCATTCACCTCTGACCTCTGACATCAACAAGGTCATCAAAAGTGCAGACATTTGTTGGCCAAGTAGCGACATAGTGACATGGCAGTTGGTGTCATGTAGCAGCTTGGCTCTCGTGCATTGTTAAACACCTTCAAATACATTTTGGTGATTTCTAAGACATTAAACATGTGATTTTTTAGTTACACACCATCACCAGCTTCAGTTCTTCTTTTAGTCCTTCATGAGTCTTTTGTCTTTCATTCCAAGGCCGCTCATCCGTGTCACACACTCTCCCCTGCAGGTATTTGGCCGTACATCCAGCAGATGAGGGACTCAGTCTGTGACCTGGAGACTCGACTCCAGAGGACCAAGGACAACGTGGAGGAGATCCAGGGTTGCATGAAGTCCTGGGCCAGCCCCATGTTTGACAGGAAGGAGGGGAAGAAGGACTCGCTGCTCAGCCTGGAGGACCGAGCAGAGAGGCTGGACCGGTTCTATGGTCTGATCAGGTCCTCTGGAGAGAAGATCCACTTCCTGCTCAAGGTGATAGACGGGTTTTTTGTTGTTTTTGTTGTTTTCACTGTAAGACTCTAACATTAACATTTATAATTATTAAATTCTTATTGTTCAGTTAAAAGGATACAAAATTATCAGAGGAGGGTTTTTGATATGAAAATCAGATACCTTCATTTTGTAATCCTGTAGTACTTTTACTATGGTCTTTTTTTCCGATGTGAACATTCAAGGTGTTATCCTGCAGCAGCTGATGAAAATATTGTTTTTCAGTGTTCTTATGTATGTTCATAAATATATTCATTAAAAAGCGTGATAGCCAAGATAAAAGGAAGAATTGCATTAAAGAATCTTCAGATTAGCGATGCACCAGCCTCACTTTTTTTGGTGATACTGATCAGCTGTTTGTAAGATCGGCCAATCATGTTTGGCATTTCATTTTAACAGCTGCTTAAATGTTTGATCAACAAATTAGAAAAAAATATCTCGACGAGCAACACAGTCAAGTCTGCAATAGTTATGACATCTGAATTACACAATCGAATGACTCATTAAGTTTTATTATTCACATGAACTGTCAAAATAACTGGCAGACTGACAAAAACATTTCAGATGGACGAATTAATAGTGACATGTTTAGAAATATTAGCTTAGTTCCATAATGTATCTGATGTTATTATTTCATTTTGCCATAAGAACAGGTTCCACCCTTCAGTCAACATTTTTTTATTGAAGGGTCATCCAAAATCCAAATATCCAATTTGGTAAATTACATTTAGACACATCATGTTTTTGCTTTAATGAGAACTCATTTTACCAACCCAACTGCACCATAAATGCACCACTAAACACAGCTTGCATGAGGGGATCAACCCCCCCATTCTGTCTCCTGGAAATTCATAGTGGAGGCAAAACTTCACAGATTTGTAAATATTATGCCTTGAAACAGCAGTCTGAACTGGACGATTGGCAATGGTTAGTGTGGGGTTAAGTCACAGGTAATTGGTATCGACCACTGCAGCCATTACTTTTGATCAACTGATCACGTATTTCTGACCTATTTTAATGTATTTCTAACATATCTCTAACCCATCTTTAACCCATTAGGACCTGATGCAACATGTGCACTTTTACCTTTGTGACCTAGTAGACACTCTAACCTTAAATTTTGTTACCAAATTTTATGACTTTATGCCTCATGGAGCCTTTTATTTTTGGTTGCACAGGTTTTATGCTTATAAAAATTAAGAAAAATACAGGATACGTTATCACAGCAAACAAACATATTAAATGAGAGGGAAAATGAGTTCTTTACAAATGAAGTATTTGAAAGTTCCACTTATGTTTTGTCACTTTTTAAGATTATTGTAAGGTCAGATTTTTCAAAATCCAGTGTTTTTATTGTGCAGAATGAAAATCTTGATTTAGTATTTTATTTATATTTGTTTTATTAACCTTAATGTAACCAGGAGAAACTTTGCCTTAAAAAGTTCTTGTTGAAGTGTGTCTTTGGTAAGATGAGCAGCCTTTTATAAAGTCATGACAAAAGATGCAAGCTGATGATCATGAACAAATAAAATAAGAAAATTAACCACAGAAACAGATGCACCAGGCAGACCATTCACAGTCTGATGAACCCACCTTCACGTCTTTCAACTCTAAATTAGACTCCTCTATGTCTGACCCAACAAGTCACTGATCTTTTGTAACTCCAGAAACGGGAGCATCATCGCATCATTTTGAACCCTCCCTTTATTTAACATTTTGTGTCTTGTAATGTCCCATCTCAGAGTAACCAGGACCTGCTCAAAGCTGAGCCGACCTCTGACGAGTGGAAGGCCTACGTGGAGTTCATCGACGACATGATCATCGACGGATTCTTCAACAGCATCGAGTGCTCGCTCAAGTTCTTCCTCGACAACACCGTACGTTTGTTTACTCTCCAACTGCACTCTTGTTTTCTTCTCCGTGTACCTGAGCTTAGTGATGGTGTAACTGCTGATGTCTCCCAGCCTGGATGTCTCTGCCAGCCCTGAAACTTGTATCCAAACACTGAGCAGCACAGCCTTCTCCAGCCAGCTCTAAACTTGGACGTCTTTGTAGCATGGTTCTCTGGAGGGTTGGTGTCAGTTGGGTGTTTGCCTGTTTGGATGTCAGCATGAATTAGGTCTGGACATGGAGCTGGCAGGAGTTCAGTCAGCCAGTTTAGACTTACTGGGATGTGGTTCAAGATGTCTAAACTGGTGCCAGACTGCTTCCTCTCCTCCATGTTTTACATGATATTTTGCTACTTTTACATCTTTTTCCTCTTCCATTATTCTTCATCTGGGCTTCAGCTGAGCAGCTCAATTATCCTCCAGAGGCTTAGAAATAAACTCTGAAGTAGTTTTCTTTGGAAAAGTCTGATGAGGAAAAAGACCATCTTTGATGAAATCCAATAATATGTAAAAATTAATTCCAACAAACAGGACTAGACTGGCCAGAAACAGATTTGAACAAATACTGTTACTCTTTTTGGAGTATTTTTGCATGCCTTAATGCAGATGAACATTTGTTTTGGGCGTTTGGATACCAAATGACTGAACTAAAGTACTTACAATCTGACTGCATTACAGATAGAATTTTAATAATGGCCTGTGGTTCATCTACCTCCATCCAGCCTCCACCTGTTGAGTCCATGCATGCTGTATGCTTAGAGTTAGCCTTGAGCAAAGCAGGAAGAAGTGCTTTCTAACAGCTTTTCTTCATTTATCACAAATCAAACTAAAAACAACAGTGATATACTCAGTTTTTTAGAGATAATTAAGACTTTAGCTCATAACACATCATATAAACACATTAAGGACAAGGAGATCCAGTATCAGTGCTCAGAGGAGATGCTGATACATGCTAAAGTGGGCCTTTTGGTTAGGGATGCACGATATTATACTGAATACAGTACTTTTTTGTCAAAAGCACAGAGTCCACTTTACTGAAATTAACCTGTTCCTTTGGTCGTTACAGTCTATGTTTATAGGAAACAGGAAAACATTTAATTATTTAATTATGATATTGTTGATTTATAAAAGTGGACATTCAGTGATAAGGAATATAAGGAATATAATTTTAGTAAGTTTGTTCATTCTGCCAATATATGAGATGCATATATATACTGTATAGATGGCTAAAACAGCAGCTTTAAATATTTGCCAAAATGTTCATATCTATTGATACAGATAACCAACTTAAAACCAATTATCTCCTGCCACCGATTATATTGTGCGTCCTTACAGTCAGTATCACATTTTTATGACAGTTAATCTGTCAACTATGATTGTTACAAAAGTCACATTTCATATTGTATAGCTATGCTGTTTTCTTGTTTTATGGTCAAGCAAATATTCATGAAGTAAAGCAGTTCTTCCACTTTTCTTGAATGATGGACAAGAACTTGATTTATGTTGTGTACCATTGAATTAAAAGGTCCTGATTTTGCCACGGGTTGGTTGTTTGAGTACTGGCTCTCCTTATCCAACAGTGGAAACACCAGTAAATGTGTGCCATACTGCGCCGAACTGAACCGGACTGAACCAAACTGAACCAGACTGCTTGGTGGAAACACAGCTTAAGAGTTTATTTCGAGACAGGAAAGATCCTCAAAGGGTTAATTCTGTCAAATGGCACATTTAATACTGCTAAATGACTCACTGGTGATGACCAATGATCATCGGTTGACATGAAAGAACCTCCACTCGAGTTGATCTCTGTGTGTGAGTGAAGTTAAGAATTAAGACATGAGAATATCTTTAGAAACTGTTCTTTGTAATAAGTTTACTTTAAAATGTGCATTGGCTTGAGCAGAAGGTATTTTACTCTCTGAAACCTGCTCTATTTATAAAGGGGGAACTGAAAGGTAGCCACATTAGCTTGACCACGTATAAAATGAGTAAATGAAACCAGCAAACAGGAGCAGAAAATGGTGAAATGTTTGATATCAGAGGACTCAGATTTCCTCTGACTTTTCCACTGAGTGTCCTTGAGTTTTTTGAATGAAGCCGGGAATAAAGGTCTTTATTCCACATCAGTGTGGGAGCGTCAGGCATCGGTGAGTAGCTGCTGCAGTTGTAAATAGACCTGCCTTTGGGTGAGGGACAGGGCGCTCTGTTCAGTCAGTTAGCAGTGCAGTTTTTGAGACCTCACATACCGATGCTCGGGTCATAGCAAAAGTCAGAGAGAGAGAAAACAGAAACTTTGGCTTTAAAGATGATCCTGTCACAGTGACATTCACGAGACCCCCCATTTTTATTCATCTCTGCATTCCATCTTTAACTGTTGCATCCCCTCCTGATTTTGTTAGGACTGACAGGTCAAGGGTCAATAATATTCAACATGTGCGTTAGTCAAAGTCTGTCAAAGTCAATATCGGAGTAAACACCTTTTCAGCATATTTGACAGCACAGTAATCAAGTCAGCCACAACCATTTTAGGTCTTCAGAACATCCTGATCTTTAATTCCAAATCCATTTATACCTGTTCTTCGGTCCTGGGCTACAAAAGGCACACTTGTCCATCTTTTCTCTTCAGTATTCAAACTCTGAACATCTCAGGACACAAACATGTCGACTGTGACTTTGCTGTTATGTTGCATTTTTGGTCTTTGTCTGGAAATTATTTTGTATTGTTTGATATTTTTAGACCAGTGGTCTTCAGTAGCTCCTCTGTTTGAGGCCCATCTGGACCTGAAGGTTCCTGACATGGTGTTCACTCCGTCCCTGGAGTTTGGATCAGGGGACAGTTTCTTTGAGCTGGTGGAGAGCCTCATCAACGACGTCTTCAGGACCTCCTCACTGGTTCCACGTCTCGCTCAGCACAGCCCCTTCCCACATTACCAGGTACCAACTCAGAGCAGTGTCAACCACCTGTCACTTTAACAGCAAGAACATCCGAAATGATATGGAAATCTCCCCCAGGCCGACATGGAGGACATGGCTGATCTGGCTGACATGCGGCAGCTCCTCATGGAGCGCGTGCAGAGCGTCATGGCGGCCTGCTGTGAGTTCAGAAACTGCCAGGAGCGTTACAGCTACCTTTATGTGGACGACAGGAAAGAGTTCATGCGTCAGTTCCTGCTGTATGGTCATGTTCTGAGCAGCCAGGAGATGGAGGCTTACACTGAGGACAGCGTCTCAGAGAGCCCACCGACGCTCGAGCACTTTAAAGAGCAGGTGGACGGGTGGGTAACACATCACACAGTATCAGGCAGAGTTTCTGTTTTTTTATCTTTAATCCCTGATGTCAATGTCTGATACTGAAAACAGTTCTCCAACATTCTGCAGGTATGAGAAGATCTACGAGGAGGTCCATGCTCTGGAGCCAGTTCATGTGTTTCACGGGTGGATGAGGGTGGATGGCCGGAGCATGAAGAGCTCGCTGCTCAACGTCATCAAAAAGTGGAGCTTCATGTTCAAGCAGCATCTCCTCGACCATGTGACCAACAGGTGACGTACACCGCAGGTTTAGAAACACCTGCAGTGAGACTTATTGTGGTGGAAAACTTTTGATATCAACAGCTGTGACTGACACAACATTAGGATGTTCGGTTTCTTCCTACTCAAGTCCTTAATTTTTATTTCTGCTGCATGTTAAGCTCAAATTCCTCTTTGTTTGTGTGACTGAAAGCACATCACGTTTTGCCCTTTTCCTACATCTGTCTCTTCATTTTCTCCCTGCTGCGTAAAAATCTCCAGAGAAGACAATAAGGTAGAAGTTTAGGTTGATGATATCTTCAGGTGTTGTTCACCTCAACATTATAAAGCTCCTTGAAGCCTCAGAAGACTTCACACATCTGGACTCACAGTTGTTTCCTCCATAACAATTAACTTTATGGCGGCAGTTGAACACGTCTTATGATTCTTTAATGAGGATTATTTTAACGATCATCGTCACACTGTGCGTCTGCAGCCTGTCCGATCTGGAGCAGTTCATCAAAGTGGCCGAGGCCGGTCTGAGCCAGCGGGTGGAGGAGGGTGACTACGGTGGCCTGGTGGGGGTCATGGGTCACCTGCTGGCTGTTAAGGAAAGACAAAGTACCACAGACACCATGTTTGAGCCGCTGCAGCAAACCATCGCTCTGCTGAAGGTGTACGAGCAGGAGCTGCCTGATGAGGTCTACAAACAGCTGGAGGTTGGACTGATGTTTATTCACCTGATGGCTCATCACTACTTTCATCATCTGTCACTCTTCTTACCTTCTCTAACCTTCCTCTGCTTCTTTCTGTTTTTCTCTGCGTGGCTGAAGGAGTTACCAGAGAAGTGGAACAACGTGAGGAAGCAGGCCGTGGTGGTCAAACAGCAGGTCGCTCCTCTTCAGGCCATAGAGGTGACAAACCTGAGGAGAAAATGTGCGACCTTTGACGTGGAGCAGCACACCTTCAGGGAGCACTTCCGCAAGAACGGGCCCTTCAGGTAGAAGAATAACTTTCTTTAAAAACTGGATTTCAGCATCCCAGTGGATCGTATTGTAGAAGTCCAGAACACTTTGTGATTGGTTGGCTGCACATGAGACTGCTTATTACATCAATGTATTTAAAGACCTCACTAGATGCTTTATTCTGTTTACAGAAGTGTATTAAACACATTTATAACTGCCTTTAAGACACTAATAAGCTCCAAATAGGACCTTCAGTTATGAATTAGTGACTGCTTATAAATGAAGAGATGTCTGATGAAAATATTTGATGAAAGTCAGAGTCCCTCTCTGGTCCTACTATACTCTTGCCAGGCCTGGACTGACCAGTGGCCCAAGAAGCCTGCTGGACTCCTTCATGACTCTTTCCCTTCATTGCATTTTTGGGGTATCATTGGCAGGACCATGTGTCAAACGCTGACGTGCTCAGGAGGGCAGGAATAGGAAAGGTCAGGTGCTGGATACAGGAATGGCAGCTGCGCGTATACAGGCATCTAGCAAGCTTCCCTGAGCCTGATCCAGCTCACCGTATACTGGGTGCCCAGGACCCGGTGGTTTGGACCGGGCCACAGAGGCGTTGGGACACGGGCCTGGCACAGTCCTGGACGTAGGCTATCAGGAGGCCAGAGAAGGACAAAGTGCTGAACTAGCACATGCTCCCATACCTGACCTGATATATGAGACTGATGCCTAACAAAGATGATCAAATTCTAAATTTGGCCCAAAATAGTAATGTTTTGTTTTAGGGAATTATTAATAAAATAGGGATGTGTAAAAATACAAAATTCTCTTCTACAGCATATATACCTAGGCTGGCGTGGTTGTTGGCACCAGACGGACTGGTCTGAGCAGAACTTGCTGATGCACACAAAGCATAACCATCATTGGGATTTACAGAAAATGGTCCCAAAAGGAGAAAATAACCAGTGAGTGGCAGTTCTCTGGGTCAAAAAGACTTGTTGATACAGCGATCAGAGGAGGAGCAGCTACCTGAGTGTTGTTGCTGATTATGTTCATCCCTATATGACCGCAGTGGACCACAGAGAGACTTACAGCAGGAGAACGTTCTGTGTCTCAAAACTCTGTACTGTCCTCCAGTGGCCTCCACAGTCACCAGATCTCAATCCAGTAGAACCCCTTTGGGATGTGGTGGAACAGGAGATTGTCATCATGGATGTTCAGCAGCTGTGTGATGCTGTCATGGAGATATGGACCAACACCTCCCAGGGATGTTTCAGCTCCTTGTTAAATCAGTGACACATAGAATTAAGGAGCTCTGAAGGCAGAGGAGGGTCCAACCTTATCTATTCAAGTACAGGGCTGACATATAGAGACGGACAACTACACACACACCTGGCACTCTTTCAGTTATTGTAAAAAGTTAAAGCAGATTTTGGCCTGAAACACTGATCAGTAAGAGCCTTGAAAACCAGGATGATCTGTTGTGTAAAGCCAGTGTTTTCAAACATCAGATATTCACACAACCCTGATATTGTGAGCAGTGAATAACTTATTAATAATTGAGCTGAACAGATCTTGTATGGTGGAGGTGGATAATCCAGTCTTGGCGTTTGATTTTCTTGTTCTTGGTTCATTAGAGGAAACGCTGCTCCCAGAGCGAGTCCCTTTGAGCAGATAAGAGCTTCACCTCTCTGCCTCCGCAATTCATGTCGGAGAAGAGTTATCTCACATCCGACAGGGCTAATTGAATCTTAACAAAGTGATAATTAATTCATAGGTGGAGATACTCAGTCATAATGTCTAATTGTCAGATTAGTTATGTGTGTAATTGGTCTCTTAATAACCTGGTGATTATTTTCCCATTAATGTCGTTGAAGTCATTGTTAATTGTCACAATGTGCAGTTAGCACCAGAGACTCGGCCACAGCCAAGTCAGGCTTGGCAAACCTGCAGCCCTTCATTACCCAAACACAGGCTGATTTACTCTGCGCCGTGTAAATGTGTGTGATGGTTCCTGTGTGGGCGCAGGTTTGACAGCGGGAGCCCCTACCGGATGTTGGACGCGTTCCACCGGCAGATCACCGAGCGAGAGGCAGTGATGGCCTCCCTGGTGGAGTCCGCCAGCCTGTTTGAGGTCACCGTCTCCGAGTACAAACAGCTCCGACAATGCAGGTAAAGCCCAAAGCAGGAGGCAGAAAATACCCGCAGCTCAGGCCAAATTTAAAACTAATGAGCCGTGATAGCAGCGAGGCTCTTTTACATCCCGAGTCAGCGTGGTTGATTTCACTCTTTCATCCCTGAGGCGTGAGGTGGGGCTGCTGAAGGAACTGTGGGACATGATCACCGTGGTGGAGTCCAGCATGGCGGCGTGGAGAACGATGCCCTGGAGGGAGATCCACGTGGAGGACATGGAGCTGGAGTGCAAACGCTTCTCTAAAGACATCCGAGGGCTGGATAAAGAGGTGAGGGAGGGAGTTTACCCTCCACTCATCTTGTCCACTAAACACATCAGTCATGTTTGAAGGTGTAAAATAGAAACTAGTCTGCAGGAGAAGCAGCCAACAGGGTTTGTAATGGAATGATGACCTGAATCAAAGATGAGGAAACGATCCCATTGTTTCAAAGCTGTGACTCATGGGCCGTCCACACAGAGACAAATTCAGGTGAAAGTCTTTAACATTTTGTCCAAACAGATGAAAACAGGTCCCATTGTGGATAAATCTGAAAATGCTAACAATTATGGATAGTTCAGAATCTATGAAGTCAAAGCTCCGCCTCTGCCTACACGGCATGCACAAACTCCGACCAACAGAACAATTGTGGAATACAGCACTATACTACAGTCTAACACATTAACTGAACTATGTCGTCTTTACAGAGAATGTTTAAAAAAAGAAAACGTGTTCGTCTCCATGTGGCCTTAAACCTACACTCTCAATTATGACCTTTGCAAGTTCACTGATGGCTAAGAAAAGGTCAGTTTTACTAAAGCTTGACATTGGCTATAGTTCCCAGCTGTTTTATTTCCTAACTCAGCGAGTTTCTAAAAAGTATTGACATGAAAACCTGTGAAAAATCTTTGAGGGAAGACGTTTTTAAATTCCAGGTTAGATTTTTGATTTAGATATCGACCTGCAGGTGATAACCAACAATTGTTCACTGAAATATTCCAGTATTGACTCATTTTTGCTTCTTTTTGTTGTAACAAAACTCAATGATTTGCAGCAAATGTCATGCCAATCACAAACTTATCTGGCTTTATATTGAACAGCATCATTTCTCAGTATTTTGGTACTGATGGGGAAAAACCGTAAATAATAAGTATATTTAGCCTTTTTTCAAATAAAATGCCATTGCTGCATTACTTTAAACCTGCACTCCTCCTTTGACCAGCATTAAGAATCATAAACAATTACTGATGCACTGGACTTGCTGTTATTTTTGAGAAATTAATATCCCCGCCCTTTGATTTCCATTTTTTTCTGTTTTGTGGTACCAGTAAAACAAGATGATGAATATTTTAATAAAGTAATGACGTTTCTATCCAATCTTATCTAATCTAGCAAGCCAAATTTGAACCTTGAAGATTACTGTCAAATATATTTTTACTCCAGAGTAAGGTTGGGATATTTATAAGAAAGGACATGGCCTTGCATGATTTCCCTGTCTTTACAAAACAGACCATTTTTTGCGCTGCTCAGCATGACAGACCATAAAGTGACTATGAGTGCTTCATTTTTATCCATGAAGAAAAAGACAGATCTGCACAGCAAAAGCTCCTTTAGAAGGATTTTATTAAGCAACAGGTGACGTCTGGAGCCACGCCACTCTTCCTCAGACATGTTTCTATAAATATTATTTGTCCACATTCAGCTGGATGCCATAACTTAGATGCTTAAATTTCTTTTGGGACATAATACTCACAGCAGGTCTCTGTTCCTTTCATTTCTGTCAGTGTAAAAATAAAGTTTATATTCATCACATTCTCTTATTACAATCAGACAGGTGCATTTAATAAAGCTAGAAGAGAGGCAGTCAGTTCTTGAATTAGTTTAGAATATTTTACCAGAAAGCTACAGTTTTTATCAATCATATTCTCTTCACTTTGTATTTATTTAAATCTAATATGTTTTAGTGCATTTTGCCATTGCAGTCTATGTTTGTAGCAGCATTATCCTTAGTACTTAATTGTTCAAACTTTCATTCATGTCCACATCCATCCATCTGCTTAAAATCAGGTCTCAAGACTTAAGCGAGAAGCTCGAACATCGAAAAATGCATTTTCAAAGCTGAAACAGCCAATTAAACGTGAAATCCCTCGCCCAAAAATAAAGATGTAGCCTGAAAAGCAAAGCCCTGTTTGAGGTAAATAACCTTCACTTTCGTTTTCACTCTCAGCTGCAGCTTGAAAGGCCCCAAACAGCAAATGAATAAAAGCATAAATGCCAGCTCCTCTGGAATAACTCAAAATAAAGCTGTCAGGAGCTCTTGTTCTGAACTCCTGCTCTTTGTGTCTGATAGGTCAGAGCCTGGGACGCGTTCACAGGTTTGGACAGCAGAGTAAAGAACCTCCTGGTCTCCCTGAGGGCTGTGGCGGAGCTCCAGAACCCGGCCATACGAGCCCGACACTGGCACCAGCTGATGGCAGCAACAGGAGTCCGCTTTACCATGGACCAGGTCTGCTCTGTCTTAAGGATATAAAGTAAAATCACACTGTAGATGATGATCTCTTTGTAACTATGGCTGAATTTATGAGCCTTACTTCGTCCCTGTTTCTAAAACAAGAGCTGGTTTTAATAATGTGCAAGTTATTTTAGAGAAAACTCTTTAAAGAGCTCATGCACACATGCTGCTGTTTTCTTCAATTAAATCCTTATTTTCTCTTCCAGCTCAGTCTGTATCCTCACTGGGCCTGTTTGTACTCGTTGTTCTGAGAAGCTGTTTAGTCTGAACAAAAAGTTATTACAAAGAACTTAATTGGTCTCAGTGAACGAGGGTTTTAACAAACTCCAAACTCACTGGTTTACTGTGTCATACTCAGCAAAATGTGTCACCTGAAGCTAAGTGCGCTGGAGCATCTACCTGCAGAGGCAACAACAGGCAGTTCAGATACCATGGTTATGTATCAGAGTAACATGCTTCATGAAAAAGTTCTTCTGCCGAGGTCACACATATAAAGAAGGATCACACGTGGTTTTAAAACATCAGGTTAAAATTCTAAAAATACTAAATAAATCATATTGACTCGAGGAGCAGCCACAGCCGTGAAAGAATTCATCCCAAGCTGCTGTGAATTGTCCAAAAACTGTTGAAAAGTATATTTCATAAATATCATAGGATACATTTTACATTCAGCAAGTTTAAGCCATCTGCTTAACTAAATTAAAATCATTTTGTGAAATAGACACGTCTGTCAGTCCCTCCTGGAAATGGGGGTTTTGTGATTGCAACTATTCACTCCAATTCTTTGTTAAAAGGGCAACTGGACTTGCTAGAGGTTCTTGAAGATGTTATTCCTCTCCTAATGTGACGGGGGCCAAATTTGGAAATTTATAGCCCTTGTTGGTCACCTGACTGTGAAAGGGGTGGGTGGTCACCTGAGAGTTGTTCACAGCAACCACACTGCTCTGTTGGTATACACACTGAAGAGTGCAGGAGCTAGTGCATGAAGAAAACAAAGCATGGCCCAGCACAGGAGAGCCAACTCTTCTGGCCAGGACTCAGCTGTTCACTTACCTCTGAAGGATACAAGACATTCCTTTGAGGAAAGCAATGTTCGGATACTGGCCAGAGAAGACCGCTGGTTTAAAGAGGTGTCAAGGCGGCCCCTGTTAAACGGGAGAAACCGTCCTTGAACAGAGGTGGCGGACTACGGCACTTCTTGTCCCCCACCTACAATTTAACTGTGGATTCCTTTCAGCAATATGAAAACAACGATTTTGTGCTGCATCATGCAAGCATGGCAAACCTGAAGAAACCCAGGAGGACACCCCCCCAAGGTGGAACCAGGTCAATGACCCTGCTGATGACTGTCAGGCGACCACCCGCCCCTTTCACAGCTGGATGACCAACAAGGGCTATACATACAAATGTCTTTAAGAACCTCTCGCAAGTCCAGTTGCCCTTTTAGTGAAGAACTGGATAACCATGACCTGGATGTATGAGAACCTACACAGACAACTATTAACTCAAACTCAGCCAATCCTCTTGAAGTCTGTGCAGCCATTCCTGCAACTCTCACCCTCACTCTCTCCCACTTTCAAAACCTGCACACCAGCATCAGATTCAGACTGACGTCCTTGTTTTTCGGCTGAGGGGACTCAATAACAGCCGAGTCAACACTAAAGTATGTAAGAGCAGCAAACCTCACACCGTCACACACACCATGAGCACGAGTGCTGGTAACAGATGAGGACCGTGCCTTTGCAGCACTGAGTTTTAGATGGCTGCATGTCTACGTGTCTGAGTCTAGTAATTTTTACCAGACCATCTGACCTTCCAAAAAAGTCATGATACTTTATGGATTTTATGTGATTTATGTGCACTTATTTTGCCCCTGCAGATCATCATCGCCCCTCATCAGCTCACTTTCCTGCAAAATGTCTGCTGCACTTTCCACTGATTTTTTATTTGCATCCCATTTTTTTTATTTTCTTTACAAAGTTGGGCCTTTTTCACCAGAATATTTAAAACTCTATCTGGACCCCTCTGTGTATCCACAGAGCCCTCTGGACTAAAGTGACCTCATGAACCTGCAGGTGCAATGTTTAAGAAGCAGGGATGAATCTAAGTATCGTGTCTGGGGTGGTCCTGACTTTGGGGGGAAGTATTATTTAGGTTGTAAAAACAACACGCAGGACATGGTAACAGCTCCAGACTGTGGAGCAGTGTGGAGCAGAAGGTGATGGCCCTACCTGGGACAGGATGGTAGCCAGGGAGAAGCCAGCTGACCTCTTGTGGCCCAGTTACAGCATTGGCTGAAGGGGAGTACAGTTTGCACCCCTTCACCCTCACTTAAACAGATACGAATGAGGGGCTCATGCTCCTGCCGGTGCAGTATTGTCATCCAGAGTGATGAAGCGGATGGAGAAGTGCAGATGCTGTTGCAGTAATAAAAAAATCAAAGATGCTAATGATATCGAATCAAAGTGAATAGCTGACTGGATAGTCATAGTCAGATTGAAATGCGAGGCGAGTAAAGACGCACGGCTGTAGTGACTTTTTTTAACAAATACTGTGGAGCAGCTCCCAGTAACTGTAAGCAGACAGTTTTTCCTCTCACTGTGTGTCTGAATCTCCACTGTTTGTGAAGTCATTTTTACACCAAGGCTGATTTAAAGGGGACAACTTTTCCCCAGCTGACCGCAGAATGGATCATTAAAACCACACAAACACACAGGAGCACAGAGCTGATTTGCAGCACAGTTAGGGGAGGGTTTAACCTGTTAGGTTTTGTGAGTACGTCAGTGTCATTTGTGCAGGTTTAGTGGGCACAAAAACCATCAGATGTTGTTTATGAACCAGTTCTTAACTGAGTCCCCTTGCAGTAATCCTCTTTACCTGCATGTAGCAGGAGTATCATGAAGGCAGCCGCACTGATTTGTCTTGCTGGTGACAGAACTTTGATTGAAACAGCAGGTGCGAAGTCTCTGTCTGTACACTTTGATTATAATAGCTGCTTTCTGCTGCTTCCTATTAATGACACTAAACTGGAAGCAGCAGGACCTCAGCAGTGATGTGTCACAGATATTATCATATAATGGTGTGTAGGGTCTTTGAAGTGCCATTTGAGTACTAATGAGGTTTTCTGTGTGCAGGAGACGACTCTGGCCGACCTGCTGCAGCTGAACCTGCACTGCTTTGAGGAGGAGGTCAGGGGGATCGTGGACAAAGCTGTGAAAGAGATGGGGATGGAGAAAGTCCTCTCTGAGCTCAGCTCCACCTGGACAGGTACAGGAATCACAAACGCAGCCATGCATGTCCTTCTGGCTGTGGTTGGACTTTGTAAAGATCTCCCTTTGAAAGATTTTCTGGATTCAGTCTTGTTTAAGCATCTGTTTATCTGGCTTTGATGATCTGATCTAGGCATGCAGTTCCAGTACGAGCCACACTACAGGACTCAGGTTCCTCTGCTGCGCTCAGACGAGGAGCTGATCGAGACCCTGGAGGACAACCAGGTCCAGCTGCAGAACCTCATGTCCTCTAAGTACATTGCTCACTTCCTGGATGAGGTGTCATCGTGGCAGAGCAAACTGTCTGTAGCCGACTCCGTCATCTCCATCTGGTTTGAGGTGCAGCGGACGTGGACTCACCTGGAGAGCATCTTTATCGGGTCGGAGGACATTCGCTCACAGCTACCAGAGGTTTGAATGATTATCATGTTTAGACAGTTTCTCATAGAATATATTACTGTGTCCCTAATAACGCTCTGTTTTTTACTTCCTGGGTATATACAGCCTCCACCTACATGTGTGTTTTCTGCTCACACAGGCAGGCGCCATGACTGTTTTGAAAGTCCTTTCCATGTTTGGGCAGCCAATCAGCACAGACCTCATTGTCATATCCTCCTGTAGTCCCGCCCCCTCAGATCAGAGTGTTTCCAAAGGGGAGGGAAAAACATCTTTTTATTCCACTAAACCAAATCCTTGATTAGTAGACACCCAAGACACGATTGAACACAACAGGATATGAGAACTATAATTAAAAAAAAAATCCAAAGAGGCTGCGAAAGATGCGTCAGGCCTACAAGCTTACTGCTAATCTTCAGCTTGTTAAACTCTGTCAGTGATAAACATGGGAAATCTTTTTCACAGTGACAGTCTTTATCTTTAACTTTGGACCAGTGCTTTTATTTTGAAAGTATTTGAACAACAGAAACAGAAAAACATGTGCTATCAAACAGCTTAACAAAACTCAGGTGATGAATGAATTCCTAGATCAGTTACAGATACAACAGACTGTAACTGACATCAGAGACAAATAGAAACATCTCTGTGTGATATTCTCTACACAGGCAGGTGTTTGTGAAATCAGGGGGTTGATTTAAGACATAAAAAGAGGATGTAAATGCATTTTTAAATACACCATCTCTTTTGGCTTTGTAAGGATATCAGAAAAAACTTTTGACATTTAGGTCACATCAGTCCACACTATCATTTCATGAACATTTTTTAATTATTATTTAATTACTGTTTTATTTTAAAGAACACTTTTTGTCCAGTTATGGTTGCAGACAGTCCATCTCCCTATGCACCAATTTTAAGAGTATTTTGCCAAAGCAGGGACAATAAAAATAAGGCTAGATAATTTTGCCATAGAGTTGATTCCTTTCAAATATCACCTCCCACAATAATTGGGAGGTGAAAATGTAATATTGTGACAGCACCAAGCCTGACATGTTACTGCAGCAGCCTGAAATATCCTTATTCTCTTCTCTGCATTTTCACACCTCCCAAAATGTTTCTTCTGACCTATTATGTACTAAAATGGCCCCTAGACATTACTCTCCAAGTTAAAGAAGAAACTCATGTTCAGTGCTGCCGAAGATCAACTGCTTGATTTTATAATATTTATAATTAGATTTTGTACAGTCCTTCACATGCCTCGATTTTTCACCGTCCACCTCTCCCATTGGTGGTAACCAGTTGAAAGTCCAGAATCAGTCCTGCTTCATCCCCAGAGGGAAACGCTGATATTGATGTTGCTCTGATTCAGAAATAAAAGAACCTTGTTTTATTTCTCTCACCATGGTCTCTCAGCTCTCTGTATATCTCATTCTCATGCTCAGGCTGCAAATGCTTATCGGGATGCTGACATCTGATTGGCTGAAAAGCATTGTGTAAGATGATTTACAAAGCATGCATCGCTTGTCAGTTTCCTGGGATTTTCAGACGCAGGAATGGTTTCATTTTCTTCAAGCTGGAGCCACAAAGACAGCAATACAAGAATAACAAGATTAATCAAAGAAACTTATACATGTAATCTAAATGTGGTCATTTTTCAAATATTGTGATATAAGTGCACACACACAGTTAACTCCAGCTCATCACTGAGGGCTCTTCTGCATGCAGGTCGTACCCGGCGCCCTTGTCGCTGCCATATGAACCCAGATAGCTTGACTCTTATAGCTGTTAATTAAGACAGCATTAATTGGCTCGCTCTCTCAGTTTAGGAGCAGAGATTACTC
Organism: Cetoscarus ocellatus; assembly: GCA_037902135.1. Lineage (NCBI taxonomy): Eukaryota > Metazoa > Chordata > Actinopteri > Labriformes > Labridae > Cetoscarus > Cetoscarus ocellatus. The sequence goes on from JBAMNC010000884.1 coordinate 21,769, forward strand.
GACTTTTTAATTGCTCCCACGATGATCCAACTGTGCTTAAACCCAGATGTTTGCTATTAAACGGCTGATTCTCTCCCCTCTCTTCTGGGAACCTTAATCTGCTGGCCCGGCTCCCTCGTGAAATCCTTCGTAGGACTCGAGGCGCTTCGAGGGGATTGATGCTGATTTCAAAGAGCTGGCGAATGCCGTGCATCAAACACCCAACGTGGTGGAGGCGACGAATAAGCCGGGCCTGTTTGGTAAACTGGAGGACATCCAGAGCAGGTAAGGGGTTCCTTTGTTTCTTCCTCTTTGGTGTTTTATCAGGGCCTCTTCTTTGGGGATTTTACCGTCTGTGTGTTTCACTGCAGGCTCTCTCTCTGTGAAAAAGCTCTGGCAGAGTATCTGGACACCAAGCGCCTGGCCTTCCCGAGGTTTTACTTCATCTCTTCGGCTGATCTGCTGGACATCCTGTCTAATGGGACCAACCCACACCAGGTGTCTCCTCTAATTTTTGCCGGAGGGGTGTGATAATTTAATGCTTCAGTCTGTTCACAGAGTCAGGCCGAGTCTTTGCACCAAACTTTCCAAAACTCCCTTCAACAGTTTTTAGGAATTGCATCACCCTGCTCTGAAGGTGTGGACTCTTGTAGTTCCTGCAGCGTCCACATAGGGGCACTGTTGCTCATTGTTTCAGCCCCCATCATCAGCATGTTGTCTTTTGCATTTCCAGCTTGCAGAAATAAATCACAGTTAAGCACAAGTTGCCACTAAATCTCCCTAAGAGGAAGTTAGCAGGCGTGCTGCAGAAGACGGGTCCTGCCCTTCTATAAATGATTCAGAAAACCGTAATGAAGTGTTATTTATTTGCACAGCGGCAGAGAAAAGCCTGTTCAGACTGTGAGACGATTGTAAATGGAGCTAAATGTGTGTGTGTTTGTTTGCTCAGGTCCAGAAACATCTGTCTAAGCTGTTTGACAATATGGCGAAGATGAAATTTGAAGATGATGAAGACGGAAATCCGTCGAAGATCAGTCTGGGCATGTACAGCAAAGAGGAGGAGTACGTCCCCTTTAATCAGACCTGTGACTGCAGCGGGCAGGTAAAATAAACCCAGGAGCACCGGTCTGTCAAATAAAAGTCACTACATGGTGCAGATACATTATTTAGCAACAGTTTTTCTCCTTCATTTGCCTTTTCACATATTTTCATTTTAAAATTGAAAAAAGATTTTATTGGAGTTTGATAAAGGTTAACATAAGATGATTTCTTATAAAAAAAAATCTGAAAAACTTTTATTTCTTTGCTGCAAAACCTCCTTGAAAAAGAGAAAATGTCATTAGCATCTGGAGCTGTATACCTGAGCATCCAGCAGAAAGATCTTATTACTTGGAGAGCATTTGGCTGAAAGATCACATCACGGATTAACCTCCAGGTCTGTAGGAGTAGGTACACCAGCTAACCCCAACCCGGAAGAGAGAAGGCAACCCCAGAAAGGAGGGACTATTTTTCCTGACTGGAAATAAAAGAAGCAGAATAAGCTCACCGGCAGCTGCTTTGCAAGCCCAGTCGCCTTCTTCAGTAGAATTTTATTTTGAGATGGGTTTAGGAATTAAATTGAGGCTGGTTTCAAGTTCAGTTGAGTGGCTGTGTCAAGTTCAGTGGTGTCTGGAAGCTGACATCTACAAGTAGGCATCCTGATCTCCACAGCTGCAGCATCTTTATCTGACATGCTATGACACCATTTAACGGAGATGAAACGTCCTCTCTGTGAACAATACCTTCAAGTCCTGGGGACAATCCAGTCACATCCCATTGCAGCTTAAATCCTTTCTTTACTTTCAACATGAAACCAGAGTCCAAATTAAAAAACAGATTAAAACCTTGAACTTTTCCTTCATTAATTACATCATACATATATATATATATATATATATATATATATATATATATATATATATATATATATATATATATATATATATATATATATATATATATATATATATGTATATATATATATATACACATTTATATACATATATATGCATTTACATATATATGTGTGTGTGTGTGTGTGTGTGTGTGTGTGTTAGTTTTATATTCAGTGTGTTAAACATTTCTCCTATGATGGATAGAGCACTTCTTTGAACAACACAAATAATCTACGACTTCAGGACTTCTTCCTCCCCTCTTTATGGGGCCAGTAGCTCCTTGAATAAGGAGAGTATTTGTTTCATTGTCAGTTTAAGTCTGTTTGCACAGGGTATCAAGTCCTGTGCAGGGCAGAGACAGAAGAGTGAATACAGAGTCATTGACAATGGCACCAAGCAGCGGTGAACTGACCAATCACCACTGGGAGTTTATCTGTCGGCCAATCAGAGCAGACTGTTAAACTGGGGAGGACGTTTTAAAGAGGCAGGAGCTCTATAGGAGCGTCTCAGACACATAGAGGGTACATCGCTGTCTGGGGTCATCTTTATATGAAAGCTAGTGTTTTTTTGAACTCGCTCTGGCAGTCTTAAAAAATGAACACATGAACAGAGTAGAGGAAAAATATGGGCTCTTTAACTGTTTAAAAGACTAAGGAGCATAATGTGGCCCTCTCAGGTCTTACTCAGCCAAACAGATTGGGAAATTAAGACAAACTAACTGGTCCAAATATATAAAATAACACAGAAACAGTCAGACTTTAGCACACTTCACTGAAAACTGTCAGATGGTTGCTAAAAGTAGCTTACGTGAGCAGTTGTGTCTGTGTAGGTGCTCAGTCCTCCAGGTCATGGTCATCCAACACTGATCAAAGTGGCAACTGGACTGTTCAGATTGTTGAAGAGGTTTCTCCTCTTCTCCAAAGGCCTGTTGACTGAAGAAGAGACAGAAAATAAAGCCTAAGTCGACCATTAATATGTACAGTGCTGTGAAAAAGTATTTGCCCCCTTCCTGATTTCTTATTTTTTTGCATATTTGTTGCACTTAAATGTTTCAGATCATCACACAAATTTTAACATTAGACAAAAATAACCTGAGTAAATACAAATTGCAGTTTTTAAATGATGATTTTATTTATTAAGGGAAAAAAGCTCTCCAAACCTACATGACCCTATGTGAAAAAGTAATTGCCCCAAGCAGTTGTAGCGCTTCCAGCAGTTGTTCACCTTGCACACGAACATCTACATCCATCCATCTGTTCCCTCTTTATGTGTACTATTTTCCCATGGAGGATTGGATCTATCGATCTAGCCGTCTATCTGTCCCTTGAAAATCCAGGACACCATCTCTCATCAGTAATACACAAATAAGTAAACAATGTATTTATGGCAGACAGAGGACAGAAGTGGTCAAAATTGTGGTTTATAGTAATTGTCTGGAATACGACGAATGCTGTACGACGTCTGAAGGCTGGAAACACCAGGAACTTGCAATGGTGTTAATCCATACAGCAGGGCATTAGATATAATGCCAATACCAATAACCTATAAGCAGAATCAGTAATAGCTTTGGTATCAATAAAACTTACCAATTCCCATGCCTAACTGAAGTCCATCTCAGCTGTCATTTGGGGAGAAGCAGATTACACCCTTGACAGTCAATCACAGGGCTGACACAGATTGTGAACACTTAGAAGGCCGTACTTGAGTGACCCAGAAATCTACCTTTAAGACCGGAAATTAGATTTTTTGAAAAGCCTTAAATTTAAATGGGAAATCTGGAGACATTGTGTTGAACAGCTCTCCTATAAATCCAGCAGATTAAGCTAAATGCTAAAGACATTTATTATCTTCATTAAACGTTCTGCTGACTGAATCTGTGTCCTGATAAATGGAACAGAAATTCACTCACCTGCCCTTTTCTGAAACAGAGAAAACATATATCAAATATAGACATCTCAATAAAGGAGACAAATGAAATGGAGCCAGTCGTTGCCCCTGGGGTTTTGCATATCAAAGCTTATAAATCCATTAATTTTCCATTACATCCCATAGTATTTGCATGACTCCACTTCTGCTCTAATGCTTATTAATGACCTCATTAAAGTCCACAGATAAGAACGCCGTCAGCGCTCACGTGAGACACATTTTAATGTCTTTTGTGTTTATATTTATGAGCCAGATTTTGACATTTCTCTGTGTTTTTGTGTGAAGGTGGAGGTGTGGCTGAACCGGGTCCTTGACACCATGCGCTCCACAGTCCGCCATGAGATGACGGAGGCTGTGATGGCGTACGAGGACAAACCCAGAGATCAGTGGCTGTTTGACTATCCGGCTCAGGTAAACAGACTCGGCGGGATGTTTGTGTGGATTTAACCGACCTCCCTCACTTCAGGGATTTTTCACATTAGTGACCCGGTCTGACATCTGATGGATTGTCAGCATTATCACGTCTCTGCCTCTCATAGATATTTCAGTCCGCTGCACACAAATGCTTTACATACACAGATTCTGTTGAATATTTCAAACAGCAGAACAGCATGTGCGTGCTCTGGATAATGGAAAAATGGATCCTATTCTGAATATTTTTCCTGAAAATAAGAGGAGGGAGAAGTTTGAAATGTTAAAGTGTGTCCACTGCGTCACATTTCTGATGTGGCTCAGTGATTAACGCTGAAGTCATGACAAATTTTAGGTTTAGCAGGAACAGGAAGCTTAAGTATTGCTTTGTTAGATTTCATCAGTCTGGAAACATGAGACCAGCTGTCAGGGCTGTGAGGTTTACTTCACAAAGCAGCTTGATTCTTCAGATCTCTCATCTGTTATCAGGCACATCTATGGCGCTTCCTGTCTGACAATGAACAATCAGCGTCCTATGAGGGGCGTCCAAACCTCGTGTCCAACGTTTATTTTGTTCTCAAGGTTTTGCTCCCCATGAACACAGTTCTGCCCTCTCCAAACACTTTCTGTGGGATGTTGGCTAGAGCGACAGCTGGGATATGTCCAATGGATGTGTGAAAGAGTCCACTGGGCGTATCAGGTTGATGTGCTGTAGAGCAACTGGGGCTTATTTAGGTGTTTGTATGAAGTTTGTTTGTCTCTGACAGGCTCAGATTGTTATTTTTGGACAGGGGCTCCCACAGACACATGGAAACAAGTCGGCAGAGAGGTTTTAGTCTCCTGTATGAAAGCAAACAGGTCAAGTTGGTTAATTCAGCGTTGTGCTGTTTGATGGGCAGAGCCTGTAATATGTAACAAGCAAACTTGCATCCTCACTAAGGCTGCTCAATTAAGACTAGGGAAGCACAACATTGTATTTTTGCAGATATTTCAAAACTTATTTTGGCAGATGCTGATCAGTAGTTCTTTTTAGATCACACCTATGTTGTATAAAGAAGTATTTTTGACATTAACAGTAAAATCAAGCTTCGTCTGCCCTTTTAAAAGATGAAACACTGATTTAATTATCCGCTGACAGATAACCCACCTGGTTTTAGGAGCTTATACTCTCAATATGGGATTAATTTGCAAGAAGAAAAAAAAATCCACAATCTTGATTTAAATATATAATGTTAAATATATAAAATCCATGGAAAATATAAGCAGAAAGGTTCATATCTGCTGGTACTGATATTTAGCTTTTGAAGCAAATATCTGCAGATACTGATATCATTCCAACAACATCATGCATCCTTACTTAAGACAAGAAATCCCAATCATGATTAATGCTTGATATTTTGATCAGGATTATTAAGCACAGTTACTCATTGATTTTACAGCATTGATTCAAAAATATGAAACGATATAATAAATCATATATCACTGAGATGCAGTGGGGGGAATGTCCTGCAGCAACACGGCAGCTTCAGCGCCCTGTGACTGACCTGTAGCGCCAACATACTATGACGGGGACCTTTTTTACATAGTTTAAATAAAGAACTCTAGGATATATCAAGTCCTCAAATGGAGAGGGTTTATGCATGTGTCTGAGTGAGTGTGATGGCACACTGTATTGCCCCTCTTCTACTGGTCCATCATAATGACAGACAGCCTCCAAATCTCTGTCATTATTCAAAACATTGATGGAGAATTTTTGGTTACGCGATGCCTGGTGCCCACAATTTGCATTGTCTTAATAATTGTTGGAATTTATCTTTTAGTTAATAGAAAAGGACTAAAAGTTGAGGAGCAATGTTAGCCATGAAATCATTGTTTAATATATGAATTAAACATATTTAATCACTTTTATTTTACAGGCTGTGAAATGAAAGGCAAACCTTTTGCTCACACCTGAATAGAGGTTGTTTAAGTGAGATAGAGAGGGAGAAATCTGAGTAAATGTCACCACTGTTAGGATTTTTCACATCATTTTATAAGTATGTAAAATCAGGTTTTCTCATTGTGAAAAGAGTTTAAAGGAGACAACAGAAAAGCACTGGATGACTTTGTGAGTCACATCAGTAGCTGAATTACTGACTCTAGAATAAGAGCACTGAGTGAAGATGAGGATGATCTCATCATTGAATAAAACAGACCAGGCTTTTACTTTGAAACACACCGCGGTGCTCTTACTGCCTTGTGTTAAAGCCCTGGATGTATACGGACAGGCAGGAAGCCGAGCTACATCGAGTTAGCTCCTGCACTTCCTCAACATAAAACTCGGTGTCTCGTTGAAGCACACGTTCACAATGAACCAACCACGTCTCATCCATGACTCTTAACATTGAACAGTTCTATCCGCCGTGCATCAAAAATATGAGTGTGTTTGGTCGCTTAACGTGACTTTGGCCATCCTGCAGCCACCTTTGCACCTGCAGCACGTTGAATCTAAAACACAATAATGTAAAAAAAAAAAAAAAAGTGCCCGTGTTTCATGAAATTAAGTAGAATTTCCAGTTTAACGTGGATCTGACAGAAATGTTCCTCTCGTAAATTGCATCAGTTTCTAAAAGTGGTGAGAGCAGCACTGAAATGAACTCCAGGATCAATAGTGTTTACTTAATTATGGCTGAGGTAAAACAAATTACACAGCGCTGAATCACTCTTTAGTTATTTATGTGAGCAGCGGAGTCAAGGTGAGTCTTTGAGGGATCCAGCCTACTGTTTTTTCATCGACTGCAGATAAATAATTAATGAAAAGAACATGAATCATTACCACAGTCAACAGTGTAAGAGTGTTGCTGCTGAGGGCCACATTTAATAAGAAAATAGCTCTGTGCAAATGTGTGTGTTCAGTCTGTGAGTGTTCAGCACCTGTTTATTGAGGCTCATTACGTAGTCGAGTCCTCGGCCGGTCCTCGCTTTGCCCTCCAGACGCTCTCTATGGGTGAAGGACAGCTCGGAGGAGCAGACCGGGGGTGTGGTGAGATCACCGAGTTTAAAAAAGACATGATATCACTGTGTTGTGTGTCGTAAAACCATGACACCCTTTTTTAATTGTACTCAAATTATTACTGCATGAATTATTCTGCTCTAAACTTCATTCAATTAGAACAATTGAGGTTACAAAGGACTTCACACTCAGATATTTGAGGAAGTGTCTTTGGAGCTTGTGAGGATTCTTAAATCTCTTCTTGGACAGATAAATGTACTCAGAGATACTGTGAGCATGAACTAAGCAGCAGCCTCTGTCCTCATAAATTAAACTTAACTTAAGAAAATCTTTGGTATCTTGAATGTCCACTTGAGGCTTTCTGCAGGAGCACCCGCAGCCATATGCACACTTAATCTTACATTTTTGGACTGAGAAGAACAAACATATCTGTGTTTTGCATTGATCTCACAATTTGTACTACAGATTGGCAGGCACACTCTCTGAGTGACAGAGAACAACATTACGTGGTTTATATCAGTGTTAAGACACAGTGAGGCTCTTCAATTCACCTGAAAAGTGCTGAGTTTTTAGACATTTTCAGTATTTTTCATGATCATAGCAGAAATGTAGAATCTAGTCCAATTTACATGTAAAGATGACAAAATTAAACTTTGGGAGCCATAAAGTCTCGTTCATGATACAGTATTTGTTAGTCTGAGTTAAAGGATGAAGGCCTTCATCTAAAGTGAGATTCATGTACCCAGGCCAATCAACGGTTTAAGCACCTGTTTAACCATTTTCCTGGGTCAGTTACCTTAATTTCTTGAAAGTAGCGTCAATAATTGGCCAAATGGAAGTCACATCATCTGAATTATTTTATCAATTTGTCTTCAATCAATGGGCTTAACTTTTTGAATATTATTTATTTCCAAACTACCCATTGTAATGGGTTATATGTTAGTGAAGAGCATGAAAACATGATCTTTTGTCCTGAACTCATCGTCATTTAAGATATTCATGTTTGATTTAATGGAAAAAATGGCAAAAAAACTAAAAACCAGAGGACAGAGAGAGAAGTGGGATTCATATTTGTTATTATCTGGCTCTGTGTACGCTTGGTGATTTGACATCGGTTGGTGTTGCTTGGCCTCGTCTTAGGAGGTTACGGCTCCAGATGTTTCAACAATAGCTGTGGATCTTAACTGGTGAACATTATTGAACATCTACAGCAGAAATCTTAAACTTTTCAGTTCAATTAAGGTGTTTGTTAGCAGCTCAGTCTGGTAGTATGCTCTACCAACAATCGAAGGTTGCAGGTTCACAAGCCCAGCTTTAGATGAGGGAGACACTTAACTCCAAGTTGCTCCCACTGCTGCATCAGTGACGTGTAAATGGGCGTGAAAGGGCATGAATGGGTTCGCTGATACTGATGGACAACTGACAGAAACTTCAACCATCAGTGAGTGAATGGGAGTGAATGGGTAGCTGTGACCTGCGGTGTAAAGTCCATTTACCATTTACCAAGTATTATCTAAAACAGAGGAGGATTGAAGTTAACCTGCATGGGAAAAGTTAAGCTTGAGACAGAATTTTAAAGATGGTGGCCACCAATGATGACTTTTAAAGCTGGCTTTAGTAACCAGATGATTGACGTCACTCAGACTTTGTCCAATACTCTGCACAGTCTTGGTCTGGGATCATCTTAAGGACATGTCTCTGCCATCATTAGGGACATATATATCAGATGTCCCTATTAAACTGAGGATTCTCAAACATTTTCCCATTCCCCATATTTTCGACAAAAATAAGCATTGAGGTTATAATGTGCTCAGCCAATCAAATCGATGGCAGGACTTCCAAACATCTCGAGGAGCCTGCGTTCGTCCTACACAGCTCTCTTTGAAGCTCTCCTTCCACTTTGGTCAGCAGAAACAAGCAGACAAACATAATCTTTGGATCTCCATCCAGATATTTCTTCATAAGGATAAATCTGCAGTAGGGGGAACACATACATATTTATTTTCAGATATTTTATGTTGTTTTATTTGGCATTTCAAACACTCGTGTCTTATTTAGAAACTTCTAGATGCAAAATGTAAATATGAGTAATACACAGGAGATCAGGACCAACCTTGGATTCACTTACGTAAGTGCTGGAAGCGACTCTGTGTTTTCTGAATTTGACTGTGATTCATTTGTTTAAGAGTTCCTACAAAGAGTGAAAGGCATGAAGTCTGATTCATTTAATTTCCAGGTCTGTGCGAGGCCAGCAGACCCACCCACACGTCAGTCAGCGCTCTCACAAAAAAAAAAAAACAAATGCATTAAGCAAAGGATAAAACAGTCAGACTCACCTCGTTGACCTTGTAGGAAAACAAGAACTTGTCAACTGTTAGATCTGAGGCTGCAAAACCCGAGCACTGTGGGGCGCAGGCTCCGGACCTGGCAATGCTGATGAGTAATGGAGACAAAGACGTTTGCCAAATGAGAAACTGAGGGATGTCTCTGAGTTACTCGGTGCCTCGTTCTGCATGAAGCTGGCAGAGGGGAGCATGGTGTTAGTGTAAGAGACCTCTTTTTCACATTACCCTTATTCAGAGCACAATAGGGAAGAAAATATGAGTTTTTTTGTGATTTGTTTTTCTGAAATACCAAACAAGAGCAGTGGTTTTACTGACATTTGAATTGCAATGGCAACACAGCCAAAGAGATTAACACTTTGTATACTGCATAGCAGAACATATGCAATCTCCTTTTAACATTATTCACCATATGAGTTCAAAATTAGCTTTCTTTAATTATACAAATGCAACGAATGATAAGTAACTGAATGTGAACCATGTCAAACATTTATAAATGATGTACTGAAGGGTCATAGAGTTATCAAAAACTATAAAAACTCTATTTCTGCATTGGAAGCCTTTATGGCTGCAGATACTGTTGTATCCATACTCAGGGCAGGAAGATGTTGTGAATATGAATATTTTTATGCCTCTGTGCTGGAGATAAGCTGGGCCAGGCCGATAAAACAAAGCAATAAATAACCTGCACAGAACAGTCGCTATGAATATTTCTTACTAAAAATGTCAAATTTTTATGCATAAGACTGAAATGTTGATATTTGGACCATAAATTATCAGCAGAACCACTCATATATATACCTCTTAAGCAGAAAATGTGGTCTCTTGTTTTCAGGTGGCACTGTCCTGCACTCAGATCTGGTGGACATCTGATGTGGGCATGGCGTTTGCCCGCCTGGAGGAAGGCTACGACAATGCCATGAAGGAGTACTACAAGAAGCAGGTGTCCCAGCTCAACACCCTCATCTCCATGCTGATTGGACAGCTGACACCTGGAGACAGGCAGAAGGTCATGACCATCTGCACCATCGACGTCCATGCCAGGGATGTGGTGGCCAAGATGATAGCTCAGAAGGTGAGGGGAAATCCCACTAAGGAGCAGAAACATACATTTTAACGCCGGCTCCGTGATCGCTGCTGTGTTATTTGAGAGGCCATTACGGTGAGTAATGCACTCAGCATATTCAGGAGAGCTGTGTCATTACCGTAATTAGAGTTTGAGATCCACAGAACATTTCTGTCTTTCTCTCAGGACGGCCGCTCTCTGAAGAACTGTTTTCTCTTTCAGGTGGAAAACTCTCAGGCCTTCGTGTGGCTCTCACAGCTCAGACATCGCTGGGACGAGAAGCAGAAGCATTGTTTTGCTAACATTTGTGATGCTCAGTTTCTCTACTCGTATGAATACCTGGGGAACACACCTCGGCTGGTCATTACTCCTCTGACAGACAGGTAAGAGAGTTTCACACCCTTTGGTTGGGTCCTATTGTGAGTGCATCTTCTCAGGTTCTTCTGATTTAGCTTGTTCATACCGATACTCTGCAGTTCTTCATTTCTATTCCAGTTTTTTTGGGGGTTAAAGTTAAAAACTTACTTTAAGAACAGGAGTCATATTTTAAGAGGTGTTATCCCATGGGTTTGATTGATGGGAGTAAAGATTGTATGTAGTCCAGATAAACTCTTCAACAGTCTGTGAGTGACATAAACAGCTCCGCCCTTCAACATGTGATGCAATAATAGCATGAGACAACACACTGATACCAGATCAGTTTAATTAAAAAGTGTTCATTAAATATCATTGATTTTATCAATTCATTGTTGTAGCCCTAAATAATCTGGCTTAAGTGGGGTACACAGATAAAGATTATTGGTCTGTTTTTGTCCCGACTTTCCCCCTTCCCGACCAAGGACGGCAAATGCCCGATTATCTTATGTCTTATAAGATTATCCTATAAGATTACCATGTGGTCTGAGGTGTCTTCAGAGTGAATTTTTCCCGATAATCGGCTCCGAAAAAGGTAAGGGCCGACAATCTTAAATATTAAACTTGTTCAAAATTTACGACCAAAAATCTTCCTGTGTGTGGGGAAAGCCGACGAATCTCGAGTCATAACTCCGTGAATTGTGATGTGGAACAGAATGTAGCTAATCAAGAAGTGAGCTGACAGAGGAACAAGGAAGCAGGCGTTAATATAAAGAAGCACAGCCGACCTGAAACATAAACATGAAGTTTGGTGGACCTAAGAAGCAGAGGGCCGGCTCTTGTTTATGCAGTCTCCAGGATTTTTCCACAGTCTTCTCTTTTATTCAGTTCCCGATTTTACGTCAAAAATAGTCCAAAGACCACCATCATTCCCTCTTCTCGTATGTCCTCTCACATGTTGCGTGTTGTGTTTTCCGGTTGTTGCCATAGACATACGTTTATGGTTGTTGCTGTTTCTTCTTCTTGGTTTCTGTTAGATCAGGTTTGATCAGATTTCTGTCTTGGACGACTAGATTCTAGATCAGTGGTGGGGCAGAATGGTTATGTGTGAGGTGTGCTGTGTTGAGATTATCAGAGCACACAACACACAGTAAGATCAAAACTGTTCAATGCCTGATTTTTATCTTTATGTATGGGGTCTCTTCAGACGTAGAAAACCCTTATATTTGGACCCTGCTTTCGAACAAACATGTTAATCTTTGTTATTTTTGTTATAGTTAAGTCATTCTGTTGTTCATTTTTGATCAAAAATAATGACCTGAAAATATGAAACCAAGTTAGAATATGTGAATATTCCCATATACAGGTAACATTGCAGTGCAGCTGGATCAGCCTGATTCAGTGTCTGCATTCAGGCAAGCTCCGATCTACAATGAGTGTGAGTGGCCCAAAGCAGGACAGCCCAATCAGAGTCCTTTAGAGCAGGAAAAGGTGGAGCTATGAGTGAGATGACAGCAGAAAGTGGCTGCTGAGATTAGCATAGATGCTAACAGCTTCAGTAGTTTTATCAGATTTTGACTGCATTTCTTTATTAAATGAAAAACATACAACAACACTACAAACTTCTCCATAGAAAAGACATTTTTACTTCACTATAAAGTGGCTCATGTTCTATCTAGAATCCGGCAGGAGTGTCTACTGCTTTATCTGATTGGCCTGTAATCACTGTTGATTGATGGAACGATCATCCAATCACCTGACAGATATGCTTGTGAAAGGTTCTGCCCTCTCCAAACACTTTCTATGGGCTCTTTCCCAGATGGACTAGTGAAGTATATTGAACTGCACAATTAAATTAAACAGTGCAGGCAGAGACAAAAGAGGTTCAACCCCTCATCACAAATCCTATAACTCTCTGCTCTGAGGAAAAAATTATTGAGTCCATCTGAAGCAAACACCGTGATGGACAGTGCACTGACTCTGCTCTTATATTTCAGAACAGAAATAACGCCTCCATATTTTTCTTTAAGCAATGCTCTGTTTGTCTTTTGATAGATGATAGAGGTGCCCCGATCCATTGGCAGTTGATCATTATTGGGTGTTATTTATTAAAAATACATGATTGACTGAACAAATTTAATACCTGTGGTCACTCATCCCGTCAGCTGCAGCAAATACACCATGTTGCTCCTTCAGGTGAGGTAGAGCAGTTTAATAGTTAATTCACTAACTTAACAAGCACCATAACTGCACCATGCTTTTAAGGTCAAGTTAAAAAAAAAACCCACTATGCTGCATTTATGTTCACACTGAAAAATTACTTTTTGATGCAAAGTTGTATATGATGTATTCAAACATAATTTCAAGTGGAGGGAATATGAAATAATTACATCACTTGCATATTTTATTGCTAGTGCTATTTGCAATGCCAGTTGGATATATATGATCATTTTCCATTTAGTGTGCCAGTGTGCCAGTATTTTATAAATTAAAACATATAAGTTAACACATTTAGTAACTGGACCATCTCATTGTGTTGTGTAATAGTTCAAGCAGTGGGATACTGTTGCATCGCTCGTGACGAGTTTTTGTACTTTACTGTAGAGTAATTACAAAACACAAAGCATGATGGGTATCTGTGTAGGTTGATCTCATTAACAGGCCTGAGCGGGACCTTACTAGTAAATCAAATGATTTAATATGGAGGGATTTTTTAAGCTTTAGATCTCCTTAGTACTCTTAATGTTGAATTGAAAGACTGTGTTGTTGTTTTGTACAGATCAGGAATTAAAAAAATGTAAACAGTTTGTATTTAATAATCATAAACCTAATGCAGTGCCCTCACTGATCTTTACAGTAAGCAAGGTAAACAAACATGCTGACGCCTGCACCTTTTTAGGCTGATAGACGGTGTATTGTTCCTCTCAGACTTTGGCTCTTGTGTTTTTGGTTTTAGGAAGTCTAAAAAAAGACAGCAGCCCCAGAACTCATTAAATCGTGAGTATCTCTCTTTCCACAGTCGCCTGCACACAGTTCCAGCATGTGGAGAAGCTGACAGGCCTGCAGTGCACTGTTATGGTTGTTAAGCCATGATTGGACAGTCGCTGTTTGGGGAAGGGGTTTAGGGAATGGTCAATTGCCCTGAGGCTGCAAAGTCTTCACTCCTGAAAAGAGGTTAAGTGAAAAAGAAAAATATCTCACAGAAAGTGGAGAAGAGTTTATTTCCTATATCAAATATTCTTGTTTGCCTGAAGCCCCTTCTGAATCCATTATAAGAATATTTCAGGACACGTTTCTGTCGATGAAATTTGGTGTTTTTTTCCTTGTACTTGAAATCTGAGGCGAAGATACCAGCTCCTTATCTAATAATAACCATCTGACGCATTCTAATGATCTGCATTTGAATCATTATGTACACCCACCTCGGGTGAAACCTTTTAGAGCAGCTCAGCTCGGCTCTCTGCCAGCTGCCTGTTTGTTCACAGGCACATGTTTCTGCAGGCTTCCTGATAAAGTTTTCAGCACACAGAGATGAATACCTGCCTCTCGGAGCCCTTTGGCAAACCGCAGCGTTTCACTGTGTGGTTTTCAGACTGACCAGTATTCCCTTTGAAGCCTGAACAAACAGAAACAATGGGCTTTGATGGGCGGATCAGCGGCCGCGTTGCAGGACTTCACCATATGGTGCATGCCCTTGCTGCGCCGCGCTCTGACTCACACGGCGCTCTGTTCGACAGTGGAGCGTGGACCAGGGGGCCGGGTGTCAAACACTCAATCCAAGACTTGAGAAAACAGCTAAAAGCGTGTTCCCTTCATGATATTGTTGAACAACTTTCTGAGAAAAAGAGCCAGAAAAGAGGGGAGAACATCTGGATGCTGTCGAGTGAAAGCCAGATATGATTAAACATCACAGCAGCTGAGGATAAAAGGCCTGTTTCAGTCAGATACTGTTCATATTTGAGCTAATCCAGCGAGATTTAAAGGGTCAGTTCACTGAAAAAAAGAACTAAAAATCCTCAGCTGCCTTCAGGCATGTCAGGTTTTTTCAATACCACCTTCACACAGCCAGTAGAGAAGGCACCACTCTGTTATATGAGTTGAATAAATGATAGAAAAGAAGCTGAATTTTCACAAAAACAGTGTTTTCCATTTTGATAAATTTTGCCGTCGTCGTATGGTTTTGTTTAGCAGATGGAGTCTTTGGCAAATGGGTCGAGTAGAAGCCATCCGGTTCTTGACCTTGTTGGGCAGTGGGGAGACGGTGCTGTGCCAGCTTTCAAAGCACGGAAGTGCCCGCCAAGACAGAGATCGCTCCTGTTTGGATGATAGGTCCCTAGAATCGCCTCCATCTTTGATATAGCCGTAGGTTGTTTTCAAAACACAGCCACATCATGACCTCCTGAAGAGTTTTTTTTTTAAATCTCCAACTCAATATCAACATCAAAAATACCAAAGTCTTAAAGTTTGAGTTGGGGTCTCATTTTACATAACCCAACGCCCCAACACACTAAAGGCCCAAACACAGAGGCTTTGTGGAGGAAAGGTTAAACACTGTAAAGAATCTCACTGTAGCACTTTGTCGATGATGATATAATGATATGTACCTGCTACCTGCTACTTGCTACCACCCCTGGATATCTCCCCCAGGGACAAAGTTCCTTTTTTAGCACTCATATTTACAAGTGCCATGGACCTCGAGCAACCCCACCTCAAAAAACCTGAATTAACCCTTTAATAAATCATTTGTCAATGTAGTGTGTGCTTGCTGGACTGTTCAGTGAGAAGACTGGAGGAGGAAAAGCATCTGCAAAAGACAAAGACAAAGGTTGAAATGTTTGAGGGAACATGATTTAGGTGAGGGACTTTAAACAGAAATGAAAGAAAATCACTGGCTGTAACTTTGGCCCTCTGAGATCAGTATCTAATTTGAATCTGTTTGTTTCTCAGTATAGGAGTGTTACAGTGATGAAGATAACAAACTCTAGTCCTGCAACGTCAGCCGTAGCCTTTTCAGACAAACCCATTTCTGTTGTGCGATGGAAACTCCACTGTGAGGATGTTCGTCTCTTTTATTGTCAGTGTACCGACTGAAACACTCCAAAAGGGTGGAAGATTTAAGGATGCAGAGGTGTCACGTGGACCACCGCTGCTGCGCTTCATAGTGTTTCTGTTGCTTCATGCTCAGTGCTTTGCAGATGTGGCTTTTAACAAAGTAAAGAAATCAGGCGACTCACTTCTTCAAAAACCTGTCCCAGATAACATTAGGTCTGCACACTGCACATGAAACATGTGATGATGTCATTAAATGACTATACAACACTGTGTCTTCATGTTGTTAGAGTAAAGGGACAGTGGATGGAGCTGACGAGAGGATGGGGGTGGGACATACACATAAATGACCTTTGGCCACAAGGTCACACATGTGGGTATGTGCATGTGCATTTCCATCAGGCAGCAAACTCCAGGGCTATGGGTGAAGGCAGATGCAGAAGTGCCAAACGCTGTGGTACCCCGATTGTCCACTTGAGGCCGTCTGCAGAAACCTGTCACACAAATCATTGTGTGCAGAGAAATGTGTGTTTTTTACAGCCTAAATTCAGAGCTTTACAGCCTGGTTCAAAAAACGACATCAGTCTAAGAAAATTACACATCTATATGCTCTCACTGCTAGAATGGTGATTTTCTTTATATCACACCTGTTTTTCTTACATTTAGGATGTATTGAGGATTTGCAGTTTTGGAAACACAGTATGGAGAAGTGAGAGTGCCAAATTACCAGAAAAATATGCATAAAAGAAAAATCAAACACAAGCGGCAATGTAAAGACAAATAAATAAGATAAAAAAAAATAATAATTGTGATGTATAAAGCAATATAATCAAAAAATAAATCCAGAAAATAAAAGGCAAATAAAAGCAGAAATATAAAGACAAATTGAAAAAAAATTATAAGAAATGTAATTATAAATAAAATTTAAAAATAAATAATGTGGTCATATAAAGCAATATTGATCAAAAATTAATCCATAAAACAAAAGGCTAATAAAAGTAGAAATATAAAGGCAAATAAATAAAATAATAAAAAATGTGCTTTTATAAAGCACATTAATTTTACGTTGTGATCAGTACATTGCCATTGCTTTTTAGATGCACTTTACTGTTGGTTTTACTACGCACATTAAACGCCACATTGTCATTGCTTTAACTGCTTTGTTTTTTTCTTTTTTTCTTTATTTCTTTATTTTCCTTTTTCCGCTTACAATACAATGCCACATTTAAAAGCAAAGGCAAAATGCGCAGAAAATGTGCGCAGTAGGAATGTCGTTGTGCGCAGGCGCAGGATCAGAATCAGAAGGAGGAATCCTACGGTGGCCGCCCAGATAGGTCACAACAGTTGCAAACGCCACAAAACGTCTGCGTAAAGGCTCAACACGTCTGAGTTAAGTCACAACTGAAGTGAAACACCAACTTTTTTGTGTCTTGCCTCAGTCCCGAGTCCGCGACAAGCTGATAACCTCCTTTCTTTCGACCTTGGGTGTGAGGCACGCCAACATGCCCTCTCTGTCTGTGAGTTGATGGAGCTAAAGCTTGATTGAGATGACGTGCAGTATGTTATTGCCATCAGAGGACATCAACTGTGTTCAAAAGGCTCTATGAGATACTCAAACAGCTGACATCACATGGCTTCATCCTATTCTTTTGTGGCCTTGAAGCCTGTTTTATGTCTGAGAGTTTGTGAGGGTCCTTGTGGCGACCTTGGCATCACATATTAAGACCTCCGTGGTGGATTTTAAGCTGGCCACGCACATCCCCAAAATTTAACAGATGCAACTGACAACAAGACAAGAAATATCCTGATTTGTTGTCAACAGCAACAACTTGGCAACAGCAACAACTTGGCAACAGCAATGTGAGAGCCACATGGAACATAAATCCTCCAAACATTTCGGCATCGTGATGCCGCAGCAGTTTGTGGTCCATGTGTAAATCATCACTGAACTTTTAGTGAAGGTCCCCCTTGAGTCCAGCTCTTTCTATCTGACTTCAGAGTTCCTTCAGTTACCAAACAGCTGGCTTTACTCTGAACTCTCCCAATATTCAATCAGTTATTTAAAAGCTCCAAAAATGCACAGACATTTGACCTTGGGATGAAAAAGTTTGCGACATGTTGTGTGGGTCGTTAATGAGACTGAAAATGTTTAAGATTTGTCGACAAAAGAGAAAAAGACTCATTAAGCTGTGTTTGCTGTCTGGTGTGTGGACGTATAGATGATCTACCGTGTTGTCAGTGACAGCTGTATGCAGTTAACGTGATGTCGAACATGTAGAGCTGCAGTGAAAACAGTCCTAATGACTGGGGCCTGTCTGTGTTTGTTTAGCACACAGTCTGTTCTGTTCACCTTCTGCAGCAGAATAATTAGACTAAAGGAATCACGCTTGCTAATCTATAACAGCAGGACTGTTATTGGTACACTGTTAGCATCCGCTCGATACTGACTGCTCGATCTCTAAAGCTCCATTATTATGTAAAATGTCAGGAATATTTTGCCCCACACACACTCTCTAACACACAGGAGAAGATGGAGGGAGGATGAGTCAGACGGACAGACTGATGTATGGCTGCCTCTTTTTAAAAACACTCTAATAAAACAAGTCACCTTGTCACAGCCTCCCAGTTTAGTCCCCGCTCTTGTCTTTAATCTGGCTTTAGTTATTCCGTGCAGGACGTCCTCGTTCAGCCCCCCAGACGACTGATTGTGAGATTTTTGGCTGTATTTCAGAGGAGAGCCATAAAGCTTGCTGGCACCGGGCTCGGGATGATACACTGTATACAGATGGGATCATTCGTCTTCTCTCAGCTTCTGTCGCTCGTTACGCTCTCCAATATTTCTCCCTCCCATACATCATCCATTAACCAGCAGCTCATTAAAATCATTTGCTGTATTGAAATTCAAAGAAAACGCTCGTGCTCACCGTGCCGATCAATAAACTCCTGATTGTCTCCATCAGTTCCCCTCATTGATGCTGCTGGTTTTTATTGATACTGGATTGGCAGACTGTTTGTTAGTCCTGACAGGTTTCATGCAGGAGAAGCAATCACTGGTGTTGCTAATCAGGCCGTGTGATAATCAAGGCACAGCAGCAGATTATATTATCATATAATGAGGTTATGTGCGATGACGGCTGAGACATTGTCAGAGCTGGTTATGAGACTGTGTCAACTCTGAGCCTCTCATTTGTGATGCATGCTGCTGGGTGCAGAGTTCCTCTTGATTGTTTATTTCATCTTTTCTTTCCTGCGGTTATTGAAGATCACTCTGGATCATTTAGAGGGGCAGCACAGAGGCTTAGGCCATCCTCAGCTATCTACAAACATTCCTACGAAGACTTTTCAGTGATTCCTGTGGGAGGGATACCAAATGTATCCAGTTATAACAAGCTCTTTGCATATACACTGACGAGGGACTATGGCATCAGAAACAAAGCGTATTATGTCTAGGGCTCGACCGATCTATTGACCAGCCGATTTAATCGGCCAACTAAAGCCAAAATATAAAATATTCAACATCGGCCGGAGTTTTGCAGATATAACACCAATATATTCTTACTTTCTCACAAAACTGAAAATGCTGTTTAGTGTCCAAGTTGAGCAGAATGCTGTTGCGCCATTTGTCCTATAGATGGAGCTCTGACTCCATTTGATCCTCATTCCCCTCCCCACCGCTGTCTAATCAGTCACATACAGGAGTGGCAGCCAGGCAACAATACAAGAGAGGGCTGAACGGAGCTGCCGACAGGTATGTTTATAACAACGTGAAACTAACAGTGACCCAACATCTTCTGTTTCAATATAACTCTCTTAGCTATGTGTCATGGTAAGTGATGTGTGCTTCATTGCGTCGGTCTGCTTTTCAGTTGTGTCGCATTGGTAAAGTTATGCTGACCTAGCTTAAGTTATGCCCTGTCTGTTTATGTTAACAATCATCGCTGTAGTTATGCCAACCTAGCATAGCATTAGCTAACAGCCTCAAAGCCAGCCAGTAATCACAGAAATAACGTAAGTGCACAAATATTTGAGAGTTTGAGAACAACCGTTCATCACTCCATCAGCTGTGTGTTGAACATTTAACGAGGAGTGATGTGAACACAGAGGGGAGGGGGTTTATTCAGGGCAGGCCCCAAAAGTTAAAACCATTATCACTGAGTGACCACAAGTTGTAACAGCAACACACTGGCAGATGTGACAAGATAGAGTTCATAATTCATCTATATATTTACATTTCACACACTGTTAACAAATTGTTTAAAATTCCTGGATCTGGATCCAGACTCAAATCACAACCAAAATATTATCACTTCACTCTTATGTCACGACTGACATTCCCTGAAAATCCATCAAAATCTGTTAATGAGTTTTTGAGAAATCCTGTTCACACACTAACAAAAAAATGTTACAAACAACAAACAAGCATTGGTACAAGCACCACCTCCTTGGTGGAGGTAATTACAGATGTTAACCAAGCTTGCATGAGCTAATAACTTGAGGTTTGTGAACATGACCTCCTCTATACCTTTGCTCTCTCAACCAAAAACCCCACAACGAGAGGCAAATTATTTGCAGTTGAAAACTACACGAACAGGTGAATATTTATGCACACACTTTACAAATCTGTGGGCATTAATTTTTAACCATTGACAAGAGTAAGTATTACATTTGGGCTCTATAAAGTAGATACAGAGTATTAAAGCAGAAAGATGAATGAACTTCAGAGCTACTCTGCACATTTCTCATGTGTTTGTGGGTAAGAGGTTGGAGTGTGAGATAATAGCAATACACCAAAATATTGCAACATGTTATTTTTAGTACAATCTGGCAATATTTGAAATTAGGACATTTGTTTTGTATGCTAGTGCAGCCTCTAGTTGATATTCATTGACATTCAGCCATCTGACTCTCCCTGTCTCTATTATATTTATTGCTATAATTTATGTCGGAGTCTGCTGATAAAGTTTATAAATGTTGCTGGGACTGTGCTTTGCCAACATGTCCAGAGTGATAATGTCTTTGAGCACTGAACATTTATATTGCACATTGCATATTTTCCTTATATGGCCCAAATTTCCCTACAGCGTCCTACCTCCTCCACATGACAGAGCTGCCTTTGTCACTTGTTTTTGATTGGTTAAAAGTCTTCCACATTTGAACGTCGTCAGGCTCTGGCCCTCATTAGTCAAACATGTGCCCTTGTGTGTCTGTGAACTTCAACTATATTTAGATGCTACATCACCCTGACCCAGTCCCTGCACCTGACCATGAGTGGAGCCCCGGCAGGACCAGCAGGCACCGGAAAGACCGAGACTACCAAAGACCTGGGCAGAGCGCTCGGCATCATGGTCTATGTGTTTAACTGCTCCGAGCAGATGGACTACAAGGTGAGTATAGGCTGCTCATGTGCACTCGCAGTGGGGTACCTCATCTTTGTTTTCATCTATTTCTGTGTCAGCGATTTGTTTTTGCATTTGTTTTTGAGATGACAGACCACCTCTCTCTTTCACTCTTCTCTGTACATCCTTCTTCTGCCTTTCCTGCACCCCCACCCTCCTTCAAAGAAAATCATAACTTGAACTCTGATTAGTATTTCTTTACTTGCCAAAGTGCCCTCCCTCTGCACAGCCTGCACCAGGCTTTAATATGCACCCCTGTTCCTTCATACATACACACAGTTTGCATACAAAGAGCTCAAGGGGGGCATAAACATAATGTTGTGATCCAGCTTCACAGGGGCGTCATTACGGCACAGAGGCGTATGGCACCCCCGGCATACACACTGCAAGGTGTCAGAGAGAAGTGCTAATATACTCCCGGAGAACAGAGGCAGCAGAAAACAGGCTGCACAGACCCTCATTGTTTCTCATATTCAGCCACAAGTTAAATCAGTCCTGCAGTCAGCTCTGGTTTGCGTCAGAGAAGGCTTCCCGCTCTGTAATTGGAGGGAAACGTCATCTCCATCCTGGTCCAGCTGCCTTCAGAGGCCCGCTCCACTGCTCTCAGGCGAGGAAAACTACGACTCTTTCTCTTTTTGTCATCAGAGCCTTGTTTTATTTGAAGGAGGCCGGGTTTATGCATCAGTCTGTTGTTATTCACCCACTCTCAGCCTGCTGGAGGGGAATTCGATGAATGTTTTGCATTGCATCAACGTGTACTACCCCACAAACATCAATTAGTCAGACTGGCTCTCTACCCCTGGGTGCTAGTTAGGCCTAGAAAAATGAACTCTGATCCCGCTCATAGATTTCTGTGAGTCATAAACCATTTAACAACAAAGGCTACGCATGTAAAGACGCATGAAGTTTTCTGTCTCTCCTTGATAATATTTCAATGCCATACTTCAAACCGGCATACATGTACATGGGTAACGTTTGAACAAAGTGAAAGACGAGAGTGCATGTCACAGTTTGGAGTGTGGCATCATTAAAATCGAGATGAAAAACGGCACTGCACGTAGGAGGCTTAATACCCTCATGTTGGGTTGGACTTCAGATCTAATCACTAAAAAGAAACCGGGGCTGAGATCTTATACAGTGCTCCGCATAAATGAGTACACCCCTTCAGATTCGTCAGAAAACCTTTAGTTTCCTTTCAAAATCAATATTTCCTATGGCATACTATACCACAAAATACTCCCCCCAAATGTGGGCCATTGATTGCAAGCAAGATTTTTTAAGTTTCACACAAAAAAGTATTTTTCTCAGTTTAAGATCAGGATGAAAAAATGAGTACACCCCTATGAAAGGGGTGGGAGCAAAGCTGAATTTTAGTTATTATATTACCCTTATTTTCATCTTATAGTAAAAAAAAAGTGTTATGTTAAACTCAGCTTTGTCAAAACTTTGGAAATTGTTCTTGTGTTCATTTAGATATTGATTAATACATTACTTTTAATGGGGGTGTACTCATTTATGCTGGGCACTGTATATCATGAGTGCCGTTTTATTATATTCTCACCACGGCTGAAACCTAAATATTCTGTATTCTAAATAAGATCCTTTATAGGTGATGCCAGTGGGCTGCTTACAGGACTAAAGCCCTTAAAGGGATAGTTCAGTGTTTTTGAATTTGTTTGTATGAGGTACTCGACCGAGGGTCGTTAGTTACTTTGGTACAAGGGCCTGTTTTTGCTTTGCAAATGTTACAGGGCTGCATTTTATAAACATTAAAATAATATAATGTTGGTCTTACAAACAAATTGCTAATGTAATATTTTTCAAAGTTTTATTGATTTCTCAGACCAGTCCCTATCACCTATACTGCTGCCAGCCACATGGTACATTAAAGATATTTTGGTCTTTCTTTCTTGGGCTGTCACACATAAAGTCATTCCTGATAAAACTGTTTCAGTTGCAGCTGTTTAGGGGACTGCATTCATCCATCCATTATCTATACCTCCTATCCCTGCAGGGTCGTGGGGCCTGGAGCCTATCCCAGCTGACCTTGGGTGAGAGGCAGCGTACTCTGGGAAACAGTCGCCAGCCGATCACAGGGCCACATAGAGAGACAGACAAGCGTTCATGCTCACACTCACACCTCAGGGCAATTCTTAGAGTCACCAATTTACCCTAACGAGCATGTTTTTGGTCTCTGGGAGGAAACATTTAACACACTTAAAAAAAGAAAAATCATTTTTCTTTTAGGGTTAGCGTTTTCTCCCCAACCCAGTAATTCAGCTTTCTGTAGATGTTTGTGTCTTGTCATGAAAATAAATGTAAAAACAGGCACTGACAGACAAAATGAAGTCCAATGAGTAATGTATAAGTTTTTTCATGATAAGGATAAAGAGAAGCGTGATATGTGAAATGATCTTTTTATTTGACTGTTTTGGGATTTGAGACAGTGAAATCTTCTGAGGACCCTTTCTTTGAGCCTGTCTGACGAGCTCACATCTTCCGTCTCCGTCTGAAAAGTTTCTCTGTCTCTCTCTGTCCATCAGTCCTGTGGGAACATCTACAAAGGTCTGGCTCAGACGGGGGCCTGGGGCTGCTTTGATGAATTCAACAGGATCTCAGTGGAGGTGCTGTCGGTCGTGGCTGTACAGGTGAGAAAAAGTCAAGTTCCTCGGCCCCTTCTCTCCTCAAATCCTGGGTTTTATTATTATACCCCTTGTCTGGAGCTGAATGTGTGATATTTTTATCCTAATTACAAAGTGGTCCATCTAAATCATGTTGTTTTGAGAATAAACCCTTAAAACAGCATCGCAAGAGTAAATAGCCTCTTCATCACTGATTGCAGGCGTAAATTGCCTCAGCTCTGAGACTAATCCAGCAGGCTGGCACCTTTGCTCCACAGAGCTCCTTTATAATTGGAGCCTCCTCTGAACTGATTTAGGAACTGTTGGAGGGAGAACCGCCTCACTTTCTTTTCTGCTTTTGTGGTTTACTCTTATTTTAATCATTGAGAACTGCTCGGCGAGGATAAACTGGAAAAATCAAGAACATACAAACAGCAAATTATCCTTTGATCCAAACTTGAACTCTAAGAACAAATTTATTTATAAAAGTGGACAAAAAATATCTTCCCATTATTTGCTTTTAATTTAACCTTCTTAGTGAGTCTTTTCCTCCAGTGTTACCATAAAAAATGATCTGCTTATTCATTTAGCAGGAGGGTCAGGCGTGTGCTATATGAGTACATGCATACGGGCAGAACTCGTCTTAAATTCACTGTCTACATGGACAAAGCTGGGGCAAACCTCACGCAATCAGACCAGCAAAACCACTCCACTCCCCAAGTCTTGGAGCATACATGAGCACTTGACAAGGGACTGCTGGACTGTGGTGGGCAAAACGCTGACAAATGGACCCCTGGATTTGTTGTAGTGGGCCAGTTGCTTTGCACATAATCAACACACAGTGGAGCCCAAAGCGCTTCCACATGGCACATTTGTTATTATTGTCCACTATTATTGGCTTTGCCTGTCCTCCGTTTCCTCGGGGTGTCTTCTTCTTCTGTTGGTTTCCGGCAGACTCGATGCAGCTGCTGTTGAGGTCACGAGAGTGCTGGCCAAATGGTTTGTAGTGGGAGTGCCCTCAGCTGGATCAGGTGGTTCACTGCCCCAGGTGCATTAACAAATGTAATAATAAAGTTCTGATCCCACAGAGTCACTTTCTGTGCATCACATTTGAAATCATCAACAGGTGAAGATCACTCAGTGTCACTACAGCAGATCATCAGGACTCAACAACATGAACTGAGTCAAGAACTGGTTTAGTTCAGAGTTTAGTTCAAGCAGGAAGATTTATCTTTTTAAAGCTGCTCTCTACTTTTCTGCATCACTGATGTTTCTCTGTGGACACTTCTGCAGAAGTTATGGTGTAATAAGTTACCGTGCTATCTGGTGTCCTCTATGGTCTGCTGTAGACCCTGGTAAGTGGTTTGTTTGTTTGTTTACACTTCTATCATTAGGCATGCTCCACACTGATGAAAATGTTCAGCTGTATAATCTCACACAGGACATTTGATCTTAGCTATTATCATTATTATATTATTGTTTTGTTGATAGCTTAGCCTGCTAGTTTTCTTCTCATAATGGAAGTAGGGCCAGCTCTGGACTCAGATCAGTGCCGGTGTACCTCAGCCTGGACTCAGCCCTCTTCAAAACACTGCCGTGTGAATGTGCATATGAAAAAGAAATATTACACATGTAGCATTTTTTCAACTGAAGCAGAACAAAACAACCAAACCAGACAAATGGAGCCATTTAAATTTTCCCCAGTTTCTTTGGCAGAGTCTTGGCTGGTCCCTGACAGGAAAGTGCAAGGGTCCACCCAACCTAATGGTCATAATGAAATCCCCCGCAATGATGAACATGTGACCAAAAGGCCTTATCATTTACATTTCATAGGGCACATAAATGAAAATTACCTAACCAGACAGACAGAAAACCTTGTTTTGACTCCCAGTGGCTGGAACTCGGCTGGCATTTGGCTTGGAGTTAAAGTAAAAGCAACTGCACCTGTAGGTGTGAGAGCCACCTGAAGCAGTGGTCGATCATATCAGGGTGGAGGGCACCCCCCTCTGATATGGATAAAACTGAATTAACCTGATTATCTGACGTCAGTGTGAAAGAGTCTTTTCTTTAACACACTGGTATAAAGAGGGGAGCTAAATGGAAAATAAATATTGAGTTTCTTCGATTATGTTGCCTGAAGCATAGCCCATCATGAATGCAGTGATGAATATCATATCAATATTTGACGTGATAATATGTCAGAGCATTCACAGCTTATCTGCTGCCAAGTAGCATAAAAGAATCAATGAATGCAGCCTTGAGCAGTTGACATGAAATATTTACCTCGGCATGACCTCAGATAATCGTATTTTTTATATTTAAAGCTCTCTGCGTGAACTTAATGGATCAGTCTGACAATACTCCTCCTCGTTCCCGTACAGTGACACACAAATAAAAGAGATGCTTCTTATTCTCTGAACACTCAGCGCCGTATACTCTGAGCGACCTACAGAAGCTCCTCTTTGATTACAGGACTCTTTTGAGAAATCAGCCAGATTCTGTGCGTTTTAGCTGATGCTAGCTCTTTCTGCTATCTCACACTCTGTTATCCTGGATCAAACACACCCTCTCTGTCTCTCTGTGGCTTCATAAGTCCCTTTGGTGGATTCACATCCTGCTGCGGCTGCCCCAGACTCTAACTCCATGCATGTGTAGCCCTGTCACAACCAACCGTATACAGTAGATAAGCATGCCGATCATGATGGTGACGATAATGGAGATGGAGCTTCTCAAAGGATCATTATTCACCGCTCTGCCCTTCCCTCCCTCGCTCTGTGAAAGTCAAGCAGCCTTCCACCCTAAGCTGTGGAAGTCTACAGTACTTACAGAATTTTAAAGTGCCAGCAGAATGAATAGGTGTGATGAATAATGAATCACGGTGGCTTTTACGTGGAGGAGTAGACCTTGAGAACAGAGCAGCGTCAAACTCCCGCTGTGACAGCTGGCAGCCTGCTTCACACAGCCCTCATCCATCCTCCTGAAGCGGCAGAATCACAGGACGACACACTCGGCTGCTTGAAGCGGCTCTGCGAACACAGGTGGTGGGAACCGTGCTACATTAAATAAAGCAAAGACAAACAGAAGGCCCACAGACACAACAACATGGAGATAAATCGACGGGGTCCTGCCTCTGTTGAGGCTCACGCAGGCCTGGACTGTGAATAAACCAAATCTCAGAGTCTAGGGAGGTGGAACAGAGCTGGACCACAGGGGATTCAACAGTTTTCCCCGTCTCTGCTGGCTTAGAACTATCACAGGCCGAGGAGCATCCCCTCTTCACAAGTGTTCGAATTCAGAACGAGCTCAGAAGCTGATTTAGTTAACCCTTTGCATGTGACGTCACATCCCGTTGAATTCCCGGCTGGATGTCAAAACGTCTAACTGTCCAGCACGTTACTTATTAGGTGTCTGTTCTTCATAAAGGTTGGGGGATGTTTTTCCTCCTTTGAAAACCTGCAGACCTTCACTGCAAACAGCTGATCAACATCCATCCTTCGTCATCCCCTTGCTTACCTACCTGATAAGCTCAATTAAACATTTAACAGAATAATCAGAGCAGTATCAGTGAGGACAGCTACAAGGCTGTTGCATACTGAATGATCTCTGAAAAGTGTCTATTTCAACCTGGTCTCCACTCATTTCCCTCTTTTTTAGTGTTCTTAAGGCGACCCAACTCATTTGACAGATTTCTTGACAATTTTGTTCTGTTTACCAAATCATTTATGATAATTTCATACCCTTTTCACACATGAAACACTGATATTTCTTAGAAAATACCCAGGTTACCTACCCATGTAAATCCCTGACCTTCTTGTTCACACTTGGCCATGTGACAGCAAGAGGTTTCCGTGCAGTTTGCATGTCTGTCAATGAAGGAGAGGGGAAGGGAAGCAGCAGGTTATCATCAGGGTGAAAAACTGTTCACACATGCAGCTCATCCAGGTATCATCAGGATAAATTCAGAGTTGAAGAAACTTCATGGTACTGAAATACATCAACAACATAATTATCTGCTAACGTGCATGATAATCTGTACTTCTGACGTCCAGTGTCCTGAGCGACATCATTTTGGTCACATGTCTGTTGAAGGTCTGTGGATCCTTCCTGGGCAGTATATCAGGCCCTTCATGCACCCCAGCGTGCTCACACTAAGCTCTTCAGATCACAGCTGGACCTCTTGTTCCTGACCTCTGTCATGCTGCAGACTAATCAAGCTGTATGGCTCCTGGAGTTCCACCCTCAGTGGCTCAGAGCAAAGGATGCATTTTGGTCTCCTAAAAGACTTAGCACTTAAGAGGAAGAGAACGCAGTCTTTCAGCGTGGGGACTGAGCTGAGAGGGGCTGCAGCAGCAGGGAGACATGGCAGCCCCTCGTTTGTTGCCACCCAAGAGGCGTCTGTCATGTTCTGTTCAGGGAAAAATAAGACGTGACTATATTCAGACTATTTTTTCCAACCACTGGGGTCAGTAAAATGTCTATCAATCTATCCGTACTCTTCTACCGAGCCTTGTTATCAGACCATAAATCTTTATATGCCAGTGTCAGTGAGCAGTGAACTTTAGAAAGAAACCCAGAGATGATTTTTCCTGTCCGCGCCGCCCGGCCCTGTGGTGTCTGTGCTTTCACCTCTTTTTAAAGTGTTTGTTTGCTGTTCCACTTCCCTCCCTCTCCCTGCAGGGTAGCACTGTTGTGTCGCTGTCATTTCACATAAAAACAAGTCCCACTGATGTTTATACGAAAACTTTTATTCTTTTTTATTCGTGCTGCAGCTACGCTGTTTGTCCCCCCCCTCCCCATTGTGTTGGTATGACTGAGTGATCTGTGGCCGAGTACTCAGCCATGAAGAGATGTTCCTCCCTCTTTCCAGCTGTCGCCTCGCCACGCTCCTTTACCACACGCATGTTAAATTCATAAAGCCTCTTACAGGATCCCGAGTTTGAGGCCACCGCGCACACACTTACACACACACACACCCACACACACACACACCCATTGAAACCCCTGATATCTCATTCAATCATGATGTAGACAAACTGAGCCAAAACAGTTCATCCATCCAGTAAACTCCAGCTGATAGTGAGCTCATTTTATTGATGAAACTTTGTCCCTGAAAAAAAAGGTGCATTACGCATAACAAAGTGACAGGCTGTAACAAATGGACTCACTGGTATGTGCTTAATGAAATTAATAATATGCTAATGACTGATAGCAAACTTTCCAGAGTGCTTTGTTTGGAGATTTTCTACTTGGAGGCATCTTTAAGGAGTTTACATTGGCAGTGTCTTCGGCAGAGTAGGGATTAAAACTTTTCCATAGTTTTGCAAATAATTAAGCAGAGCCTGGCAGATATAACGGGAGTTTGAGAAGGATTTCTATACAATGTAGAGGGTAAAAAAAGATTAACAGATTATTTATGTTGCAACAGATTAACTGAATCTTAGAGCTGGAAAGTAGACACTGACAAACATACAGAGAAGCATTTTTTACTCGGTAGAAGAGTACGAACTTTGAAAAAAAAAAAAAAGAAAGAAAAAAAATTATTTCTTTCTTTTTCCTGCAGAGCCATGACTGCAGGAACCGCTGTGGAGGAATTCTGGCCCGCTCTTCTGCGCAGAATTGTTTTAACTCAGCCACATTGGAGGGTTTTCGAGCATGAACTGCCTGTTTAAGGTCACACCACAGCATCTCAATTGGATTTAAGTCCGGACTTTGACTCGGCCACTCCAAAACCTTAATTTTATTTTTTTTAAGCCATTCAGAGATGGACTTGCTAGTGTGTTTCAGGTCGTTGTCCTGTTGTATAACCAAAGTGAGCTTGAGCTTGAGGTCACAAACTGATGGCTGAACGTTCTCCTTCAGGATTTTCTGGTAGACAGCAGAATTCATGGTTTCATCAATCACAGCAAGTCGTCCAGGTCCTGAAGCAGCAAAGCAGCCCCAGACCATCACACTACCACCACCATGTCTGACTATTGCTATGATGTTCTTTTTATCAAATGCTGTGTTGTTTTTACTCCAGATGTAACGGGACGCACACCTTCCAAAAAGTTCAACTTTTGTCTGGTCAGTCCACAGAATATTTTTCCAAAAGTCTTGGGGATCATCAAGATGTTTGTTGGCAAATGTGAGACGAGCCTTTGTGTTCTTTTTGGTCAGTAGTGGTTTTGGCCTTGGAGCTCTCCCATGATGCCATTTTTGCTCAGTCTCTTTCTTATTGTTCAGTCATGAATTCTGACCTTAACTGAGGCAGGTGAGGCCTGCAGTTCTTTAGATGTTGTTCTGGGTTCTTTTGACCTCCTGGATGAGTCGTCGTTGTGCTCTTGGTGTAATTTTGGTAGGCCGACCACTCCTGGGAAGGTTCACCCCTGTTCCCAGTTTTCTCCGTTTGTGGATAATGGCTCTGACCGTGGTTCACTGGAGTCCTAAAGCCTTAGAAATGGCCTCGTAATAGACTGATAGATTTCAATCACTTTGTTTCTCATTTGTTCTTGAATTCCTTTGGATCGTAGCATGATATGTTTCTGTTCGAGATCTTGCAGCCTGCTTCACTGTCAGACAGGTTCTGTTTAAGTGATTTCTCAATTCAACAGGCCTGGCAGTGATCAGGTCTGCGTGTGGTCAGTGAAATTGAACTCAGCTTTCAAAAAAATGTGGTTAATCACAGTTAACTCATGATTTAACAAGGGGGGGCAATTACTTTTTCACAAAGGGTCATGTAGGTTTGGAGAGCTTTTTTCCCTTAATAACTAAAATCATCATTTAAAAACTGCATTTTGTATTTACTCAGGTTATCTTTGTCTAATGTTAAAATTTGTGTGATGATCTGAAACATTTAAGTATGAAAAATATGCAAAAAGATAAGAAATCAGGAAGGGGGCAAATACTTTTTCATGGCACTGTAAATGAACAGACACACATTTACACAGACACACACATGAACACCAAGAGCACTGAAGAGAGCCTCCCAGAGCACCCAGACCAATACAAGAAATATGACAAAACAGAATCATAACAAAAACATTAAAACACCTTAAAAAGTCACATTTCATCTAGTAAGATGTCCTTTAATCTGAGCGTACTTTGACTACTACCATCTTTATTAAATCAATTTTAGGGTATTTTCAAAACTTTTTTTTTCATGACAACATTTACAAAATGTAAATGGCATTAAAAAAGTCTGCGTCCATATACATGCACTCTCTCTCTCATGTCTGCTTCTCTTCTCACTGCTGGGAGAAAAATGAGCCTTGCTTGCCCATTTTAAATTAATATTTAACACCCTCGCTTTTTATAATTCTTGTTTTACTAAAATTATAATCTCCATGCCAACAAATCAGTATTTAATCACAATATTAAAACCAGTATTTTTGTGAACAAGGGAAAAATCCCTGACATCAGGACTTCTGCTTCTCCCCATGTTTATGGCCCGTGAGTGGAATGAAATTTTTTCTTCTCCAGTCCGCCCTGGATAGATGTAACAGTGTGACGTCCTACCGTTTTTTTGCTATCCAGAGACCAGAGAATCAATGCAGAGTTTTTGACAACATGATGCTGATCAGCGCTGAACAGAGACTGCATGTTGGACCATCTCAAAGGGAGACCATAGAAATGGTTAATGGATGTATGCCACTGACGCAGCAGTTGCAACATCTTAGGGTTCAGTGCATTACCCACAGACACATCGACGTGTGACAGCTGGAGCTGGTCTAAAACCACTGACCTTCTGATTGATGGTAGAGCCTAAGTACAGACTAAGCCACTGATTGTCCTTTCTTCAAAAACATGCAGATTTCCTTTCCCAGTCTGGAATATAGAATATGTCCTTTCAGGTCACGCAATGTTTTAGCAACATGCAAGGGTCTGGCAACGACGAGGCATTGACAATGACTTTTCCACCCTTACTGAAACGTTTCCCAAATATTTTCTGGACTGAAAACCCTAAATTTACTGATGTCTTTAAAAAGAGGTTAGTATGACAAATGATAAACTGAAAAGGATGGCTCAGCAAAGTTTGTTATTTATACAGCCTTACAAATGTGTCAGCAGGTCTAAAGGTGAAAAATAACTGCCCAGGACCAACACAGTGTTAATTTGTTGACTTATTTTTGTCATAGTTTTCGTCAACAACCTTTTTTCCCCTGATGAAAACTAGACAGTAACTAATAAAAACAGGTGCACATGGGCTATAACCAAAACTAAATGAACTGACATTTCATCAACAATTAAAAACTAGACTAAAATGTTTGACAGAGACTTATTCCAATCAGACCTAATTTGATCATGTAGAAAGTAGGGACATGTTAGTAATATATCCAATCACAGCTACTCTGGTTGTGTGTAAAGGTTGGATGAGTTAAGAGAGACATCCAATCACAGCTGCCTTAGCTTGGTGGTGGTGGGATAAGTTGTGGAGCGATCCAATCAGAGCTCCTCTCTTTATGAATTGATATATTCATGTAGAGCAGGTTCACTGTTTGTTGTCAGTTCTGGTATTGTAACTGAGATGCTCTGCCAGGTAGCCTAAATAAAGGTGACTGCATTTCACACAAAAGTTCAATTTGTTTCTGTTCATTTATACATTCAGACTTTACTAGCATTCAGTAAAGGGTTATTAGATGTTTTATTTTATCCAAGTGTAAAACATGACTTCAGAAATTCAAGGAAACATAAAAAAATGCCTTATCCTTTACACTTTATATTTTAGTCAACTAAATTTACAGTAGAGTTCATCGACTAAAATGTTGTGAATTTTCATCAACTAAAACTAGACTAAAATTAAAACAATTTAGATGACTAAATTAAGACTAAAGCTAAAAGATATTTTAGGCAAAAGACTATAACTAAAACTAAATTAAAAAGTGCTGTCAAAATAAACACTGTTCAACGATGATCAGGTTTTCTCCTTATTGTGTCTTTTCCCCTATGTTTCAGGTAAAAAGTATCCAGGACGCCATCAGAGATAAAAAGCAGAGGTTTAACTTTATGGGGGAGGAGGTGAATCTTTGTCCATCTGTCGGCATCTTCATCACCATGAATCCAGGATATGCCGGCAGGACGGAGCTGCCGGAGAACCTCAAGGCTCTGTTCAGGTATGACGTCTGACCCTAAGAAAGAGAAACCACGCTGCAGTTAGGTTTATCTAATATAACCTCATAGTTGCCCTTTTGTTTGGCTTTTTTCACCTGGGATCAAAAACTCAGAGAGCGCTTTCAAAGGACCTCAATATTTATCAACTCCGGCTCGCTTTTGGAGAAAGGTTGGTTCATTTGTCAGGGTGTGTAAGCTCACACAGACTCTGGTGTGGACCAAAGAACCCAAACTCTGGTCTGCCGAAAAACGAGACTCTCCAGAGTTCAGGTCTTCAGTGGGTGTGAAAGCCAATTGAACCACACAAGGACCAAATGAAGCAAGTGAACCAAAACACTTTTGCATTGTGGGTTGAATTTTGCCAAAAATCACAACAGCAAGCAGCTGAAGTAGTGTTCACTGATAATATCAAGGAGAGTGGCTAACATTAGCATTACTAGCTCCACCAGCCTCTGGTCCTTCAAACAGGTTATCGTCTACAAATCTGTGCAGAATGTCCATCACACTACTTGACACAGTCAAAATGCAGCATTAGCTCGGTTCATACTGCCGTTTCAAGGCCTAATATTGACCCCTCTGACGTTTTGCCTACACTGTGATTGTCGTGGAGATGGAATGAGGGAAAAAGTTGATCCCCTCTTTGTTCCGTCTACAGAAGTAGTTATAGAGGTGTGATACTGGAGAGAGGGAGGAAGGAGTTGTTGTTATTATGGCCTAATGGCATTAATAAAGACCAGAACTACAGCCCTACCTAGTGGCGGGAGGCTAAATTTTACAGACAGACTCTGGTCCAACCGACAAAGTGCAGCTTGAAAACCAACCCAAATGGAAAAAATGCTGCAACTTCACCCCCAAACTTCTGGTTCCTGGATTAAATGCTGTTTTTGAACTGAAGGTAATGTGAGCTGATCTTTAACACACTCACCCTTTTAGGTGGATAAACTACTCAGGAGCAGAACAGAGACCTAATCTAGCCTCCTGGTTTCACTTACATTAACATTAACATCAGTCATTTATCACACTTTGTCAGTGCAGGGCTTCAGATGAGTCACAATCTGAGCCAAAACACATCAGGAGGGATTGATGAATTGACATTAAGTGCAACCGTGGCACAGTTTCAAGTTCAGCTCGACAACAGCTGCATGCTGTGAGGGGTATGAAGAGAAAGTGCGTTAACTAAGGCTTCAGTCGCTCATTGTAAAGGGAGTCTGACCTGAAGGGAAATGATTGTTTTCAGTCTGGAACATTTTTATGATTTTTCACTTTCACCTGCTGACAGCAATGAAAAGACAGAGCGTGGAGTTTTATGCTCAGTTTGTCTCTGAGGTTGAGTACCAATGACTAAAACCCAAGTTTTTTTAATGGTAGTTAATTGTTTGTTACGTTTCATCACTTTATTTGTGCAGCACAAAAACAAACTGCAGATAGTGAGGCAGCTGTTCAGACTAGTGCAAGGTTTCAGAGGTAAAATGTCTGCTTTTGTTCAATGAGTCAAGAGGGGATGTTATCTTCTGTTTTTGATTTAAGATATAATCTTCCTCTCCTACAAAAAGGTCCCACTCCACAGGGATCCCATCTATAATTTTGTCAGACACTTTGAATCCCAGTCTGAGCCTGTCAGTGACAAAAATATCTTTATTTAGTGGGTACTCTGTGATTGCTTTGAGGATAACTTTGTACTCTTACTGTCTTATGATACTTACATAATAAAAGGTCCAGATTTAGAAAAATAAAAAGCTCTGGTAACTCAGCTACAGAAGGAAAAATCCTTATCTGCCTAAAAGGCTGTGAAAAGCTCCAGAGGGTGATGAAAATCGATTGGTTAAAATTAGTCCTTGATGAACGAGCCTTAATGAGCGGACATTAAAGTTAGTTTATTATGAGTTCAGTGACAGCTCAGAAAAATGACGATTAGACAAAAATAACATTCATCATGAGGGATGGGAATTGGGAAAAAAGTGTGACTGATACCAATGCCATTATTGATTCTTCTTGTTGATGTGAATCTTTATTGATTTCTTGATTGCCATCCAGTATTCTGGTATTTCTGAACTCATTATTGATAATTCTCATATATTTATCAAGAGCATGAATTCTGAACCTCTTGAAAATTGACTTGTTGCTTTTAATGTTAGAGTCTTTTTGTGTGAGAAAAAGATGCAAAACAAGAAAAAACATTTAGCTCTTGTAATGTTACTCTTAATTTTTAAACGCACGCATGCAGTGATGATGAAGTGAAGCATCACATTAATGTGTTTTGCAGATATTACTGCTGATATATATGACCGATACATCAGCTGTGACTATCTATCTATATAAAATAGATAGATCGAGGTTTGGCCCTACAGCAACAAAATGCTTTATACTGATTGGACATATGAAGTTAGAGCCCTGAATCTGCAGCAGCATTGTGTTTATTTGAACGTTACACTTAACGAGAGCGCATGGACCTTTTATCTCGATTATGCAACCAAACAAAGACACAACTTGACTGTTTTTTAACTTTGGTTATAGTGTGGACTTTACTCCATTACTATAGGTAGAATGTACACATGGTTGCTGTGTGGTGCTGGAATTACACAGGAGATTATTTTACATGTTGAATTTTGATAAAGTGTTCGTGTCCCTCTTTCAGATTCAGTGAAGTTACCACACACATCAAATGAATAAAGTCATCCACTAAAGGACAGAACATCATTTTAAACTCTAATCCTGGTGTTCTTCCTCAGGCCGTGTGCCATGGTGGTCCCAGACTTCGAGCTGATCTGTGAAATCATGCTGGTGGCTGAAGGTTTCATCAACGCTCGGGTCCTGGCTAGGAAGTTTATCACGCTGTACACGCTTTGCAAAGAGCTGTTGTCCAAACAGGTAAAATCAGCTTTTTTACACGCATGCTATTGTTGGAGAAAACCGGATCAATTTCCATTTCAAAGCTGAACAAGCGAGACACTAGTCTTTTGAGGTTTTTGATAAAAGGAAGACTGGGAGCTGCTGTTGAACTGGGAGTGAAGTGCTACATGCATATGAATACGAGGCTGCAGGGAGTTTGGATGTTACTTCATCTAAATTCTGCTTTAATCCCTCTTTACCCGCTCCTGATTTACATGAGCAGCCATTATTCTAATTATTTAAAGGAGCAATAAAATCCCTCTCAGTGCTGAGTAATAGTTACAGTAGAGCTGCTCCATGTAGGTGAGCACTTTAATGAGCCCTCAGCTGTGGATGTATTTCCCATGACCGCAGGCCCGTTTAAGTGTCAGAGCCCACCACCTCCTCTTTATGGCTGCTTTATGAAGCACTGCATCTCCACGCCATTTTTTAAACATCACCTTAATTACACTTTTTAGCTGCTTCAAAGTTGTTTGCCGGAGCAACTTTTCCTACATTAGCAACTTAGAGGCAATGAATTCAGGGGATAATGAACGCGCTGCTTCTCTAAGCGATATTCTCGAGGGCTGAAAGTGCAAATCGATGAAAAGTGCAGATTCGGAGAAGTACTTTCTAACTCGAGTCAGTCAAGTGGTCCTTGATATTAGATTTCATATAGCATTACACGATCGGCTGATTTGTTCTGCAAGCAAGTGGACACTAGAGCATGTTATAGGAGTCAAGTGAGATACATTAAATGCTTTTAAAATCTACAAGGAGCTAATTAATGCAGTAATTACTTTGTGGCCTCTGTTTTCATGACAGTAAAAGTTTAGGCGTACTGATGCCACTTTTACTTTATTGGTAAATAATCTGGGGTTTATTTTCTAGATTGATTGACAGGGTTCAATGAAAGCAATGAAATGGTGCAAAAAAACATTGTTTTTCATGTAAATACTCATCTTTAGACATGAGGTTAGGACTTTTTAAGTGGTTATAAAAGACGTTTTTATTTCTTTGTTGATATTTTTTTTTCTAATTATTGATATAGCTAATTTAGGTACAGCCTTTATCAATACTAGTCAAACAAGGAGTGAAGCCAAGCTTTCCATTAATACTTTAAGACCACACATCACCTCTTTAATTTTCATGAAAAGTATTAAAATTTTTTATTTAATTATCCGTGTTTTTTTTCAATGGATGCCTTCTCTCAAACTCAGTTGAGGTGTGAAGAGACTGATCCATAACCTGGCACATTAGATGTACCGTTCAATATATCTCACTATTCCATCTGGGGAAGAGCTCATAGAAAGTATTTTGGGAAGGCAGAATCTCTCAGAAGAATATCCAGCAGGTGATTGGACGATTGTACCATCAATCACATTCATCACAGGCCAATCAGATAATGTAAGACCACTTAGTGAGACAAACACTTGTCAAAACAGGATGAAATGGAGCAAACATATCCATACTACTTTTGTGGTGTTGTTGTTTGTATCCCATTTAATAAAGAAATGTGGTCCAGATCTAATAAAACTGCTACAGAAACTGTTAGCATCTATGCTAATCTCTGTGCCAGCAGTAACTTTCATCTGCTGTCTAGCTCGTAGGACTCTGATTGGGCCGTGCCATTTTGGGCTGCTCACAGTTGTCGTAGATTGGATCTTGACAAAATGGATCTGCCTGATTACAGACATTGAATCAGGATGATCCAGCTGCTGCGCAAGTTTCAATTGATCCCCACACTGAGTGAAACATTCACTATGTGCCATGCAATGGACCAATTTTCTCCACAAATCTTGGACATTTGGACCCAGTTCCAAACTGGAACCTGTTTTTGGTACCAAAGCTTACGTTTATTACGTTTACTCGTCAAAACCTTCAGATGAGGCCTGAGTTGCTTTTGTGCCAAAGACATGCAGTTTTGTCGCCCTTTGAATGGTAAGAGTTTAGCCAAACTTTCAGTTATCATGTC
Source organism: Cetoscarus ocellatus (assembly GCA_037902135.1). Taxonomy (NCBI): domain Eukaryota; kingdom Metazoa; phylum Chordata; class Actinopteri; order Labriformes; family Labridae; genus Cetoscarus; species Cetoscarus ocellatus. The sequence continues at coordinate 59,769 of JBAMNC010000884.1, forward strand.
AAAGTTTAGAAATCTACCTACAACCAACATTCTGCTGAGAAGTTTTGAGCTGAACAGATTTTTACAAGCCTAGTGGGATTCATATTTGTCTCAGAGCTTGACATTAAGCATTTAGATGAACTGAAAACTTTATATTGAGCACTTGAATCAGTGAAAAGAGAGCTAAGGGAAATACACTCTGATGCATGTGCCGCCCTGGATTTACAAATAACTGTCTGGAGAGAAGCTTTTTTCTGTAGATTACTCTGGGATGAATCGAGAATTCAGACCTTCTTCCTGCATCACTTTACTTGGTTTATTTAATCTATATTTTCAAAGAAATGTGCCCACTGAGATACAAAAAGTCGGTAAAAGGGATTTGTGGCAAAGGTATCAGCATTCTCTCATGCTTTCCTCAGATTTCAGTCTAATTATTTGTCTGGAGGTTGATGGATCTCTGTGGTAAACTGAAGTTTTACAGGCAAACTCTTCTGAGCTTTCTGATATCAGTAACAAACATGGAAGATAGAACCATGGCAGCTCATTATTTTTAATTAGATACAACTTTTAATCTCTGCGCTGCCTGTCTGTGCCACAAACCCCAGCATATTAAGGATGAGAATTTACAGTAATTTAAATGCTGGTGCACTGGCATCATGCATCAACAAGTGTACCAGAAGTTAGTATTAATCTTAATTTACATAAATACATTATACGAAACATCAGCGTGCCCTTTTCTGGGTTTTTTTCTGAGGCTTTTGAGCTCAAACTGGAAAGATGAGACAGAGTATAGACTTTGATGAAATGCAAGAAAGGAGCCTCAGTTAACCTGGTCTTCCGGTGTTGAGGAGAGCAGTATCTGTTTAGGACACATGGACATAAACCATAGGCTGTTAGCACTCCAAAAACCCCCTTCTGAGTGGAATATCAACAGATGCTTGCAGTGTTGAGCTGTCCAGCTCAGTTTGGTTTAGCTTGGTAAGTTATTCGTGTTTCTTCCATTAATGATGGTCTGCTTCACGTCCTTGGCACACTCCTTTTAGAGTATCAAGCAGATGGTGCGGAGCTCAAAACTGTTGTTTGTTGTTCTAAAAATTCACTTCTTCATCTGAGGTCCTGGATGTGGCTGTAATCAGTCTAATGAACGAAGCTTGGTTTCATGTCATGATAAACAGCCACATAACAAAAAGATCAAAAAGTGCGAGATGTCCTCCATTGTAATTCTATGTTTACTGTGTCGTAGAGCTAAACTTTCTCAGTCACATGACCTAAAGCACATCATGCTGCCATTTGTGTGCTGTTTGATGGAAACCCTTAACCTGACATGCCAGACGGACCATTTGATATCTCATAGTCCATCTGGGAAAGTCCCAGAAGGTGTTTGGGAATGGGCTGAACGCTTGGAACTACGGCTGAAAGATATATCGTTATTGTATCGATATCGAGATATGAACATTCAAGATATTAATATCAAAAAAGCAACATAAACGATATAGATTTCCCCCGCGCTTGCTCTGCATGTCCAGCTCTGGAAGTCAACTTTCATTTATTACGATTGCCCTTGAATGCACCGCTAAGGCCAGTAACCACAAACCTTTTTCATTTTCAAACCGTTTTTGTTTTTCCTGAAAAATGCTTGGTTTTCACTCATCCCTTAGTCGTATTTTATCGTATCAATATCGACATATCTGTCATGAATATATCGAGATATGAAATTTTGTCCATATCATTCAGCCCTACTTAGAACCATATCTGACAGGTGATTGGAAAATCGTTCCATCAATCAAATTCATTGTGGGCCAACCAGGTAAGAACTACTCCACTTAAAACGAACTCTCATCAAAACAAGTCGGAAGTGGAACAAAAATATCCTTACAATAGAGAAGTTTGTTGTTGTTTGTTGTTATTTTTACAAAACTGCTACCAAAGCTGTTAGCATCAATGTTAATCTCCGTACAAACAGCCACTTCCTGCTGTCACCTCACTCATAGCTCCACCTCTTCCTGCTCTGAAAGACTTTGATAAGCCCGTCTTGCTTTGGGTCGAGCACAATCATTGTAGATTAGAACTTGGCAAGCTGGATCAACCCGATTACAGACATTGAATCAGAGTGATCCAGCTGTACTGCAAGGTTAAGAAACCCTTTTCCCTGACTATATCTGCAGTTAAAGTCTGTTTGACATCATCACCAAGTTGCAGACATTGCTTGTCATTGATGCCAACGTTACAGTTGAATAAGTGACTGTGTGAAATGGAGACTTTCAGCAGATTTTTTTTCTTTAGTGTCCTTTTTATCATAATTCTAAAAATACTCATTTACTGTATGTCTTTGTAAACATCTGAGCAAAGAGCAATTATTAAAAGAAATTCAAATAAAAAGACAGCCTTTTTTAACTTCTGACTAAAAAAGTGTTTTGTATCACAGAAGAAAAAATAATGCATTTTCATTTAATATTGTTTTGACCTACTTAAACCCCTGCCGTGAGGAGAGGGTATGGTTGACTGTGGAAACTCTAGCAAGATTAGATGAGGAACATTTGGTGGAAATTTATTGAAAGAATTCAAACTAAAAAAATGGAAAAAATTTGCTTGACAAGTTCTGGAGAAGGTGCATCAAATCTACAAAAAAAAGAAAACATTTAAAATAATTTGAGCAGGGTTCACACAAAAAGACCCAAAGTATGAGCCAGGAGTGTTCGGCAGAAGAGGACAGGAAGTTACGTCCCTTAAAGGGATAGTTCAGTATTTTTGAAGTGGGGTTGTATGAGCTCCATATGTCCACTAAGTACATTAGATGCAGTAGAGCGTTCTCTCCTCTCCCTCAGTGAGACACAGTCTGTAAGAGTCTGTTACGCAGATATAGCCACAAACAGGGAAGTAACGTACCAACTACAGACGGTGTTTTCTCTGCCTACAAGATCTCCCATCAAAAAATAATACCACAGTTTAGGAGTGCGCTACCTAGAAATGCTTTTAAGTGCATTAACTTTTCGTAAATATAAAGTTTATCTGGAACTAACCAACTCACGTCACATATTCCTCCGTGCAGCACTTCCGCGAGCCGCTGAATCACTCTGCCTCCCTCTCAGCTGTTGTAAACATAACAAGCTAGAGGCTTCAGACATATCCCTATAACATAATCATCACATTTTAGCTACCATCCATCAAAACAGTAGAGACAGAGGGAGCCACAGGCCTGTTTCTTAACCCCAAATAAAGAGATATTCACAAGCACTTGCTCTGTTTTCATCAGCTGCTCAAGTTGGCTAAAAGCCACCTGTTGGCATGGTAACTAATTAAATCACTACACCTTTTGAGCGAGGAGGGAAATATTGTAAAAACGGTGTGCATAGAGAGCTGAAGGAGTTTGTTTCATCCATTGGTCTGATGTGATGTTTGTCCTGGCCTTCAGTTACACCCGTCATGCAGAGTCCAGTGTATTTACAACTACATCAGGGACACAGAGGGAGAGTATGAGCACAAGGTTTAACAGTGAGTTCATCTCAGGTTGTACTTCTTCATTCATCACAACAGTGACAGACAGGATCCACACAGTCAAGCTACACAGGCAGATATGAGAGAAACCAGTCATCATTTCAAAATAAAACACTCTTTGGTCTTTATTCAAGAAAGTGGTACTCAAATTAATTTTTTTTGTCTCCCTGCAGCCCGGTGCAAATGTTCAACAGCCTGGTAGTTGGGTACCTCTGATTTAGGTAGCTTCAGTTTGAGTCCACGGTGAATCATTTCTGTGCCGCTGTGTCGCTCTTTTAGTGCCACCAAATTTTGTCATGTTTCCATTTGTTGCCATGTTTAAAGTCTTAGCGCTCTCTGTTCTGGAAAACATATTCAGGTGTTGGAGAGTCTTTCACTGAGGTGTCTTCACACACAAATCAGAACTTCATACATCCATTTACTAAAACACTACGGTTTTATTCAGATTCAAGATTTAAAACTTAATGACAGAAACACTGTTGGCAGCTCTGTGTCCTGCATCTTTTGACCGGATATGCTTCCACTTGCACAAAGCTACCGTACTTAGCTTTAGCATGTTTACTGTGTGATCCTGGCTGCCACACTTGTGACCATGCAGCTGAACCAGGTGCTGTCTTGTTTCTAGTGAGGCAACAGAGCCAAATAAACAGTAGCTGTGTTAGAAAATTAAGATGTATAAAAGGGGAAGGTAAACATAAGTTAGCTTCTTCCTTCTCCTTTTTTTGAACATGTAGAGAACTTTAATTTATTTATTTTCTGTGAGAAATGTCATGTGAAAAATGCTTCCTTGTTGATTCTCATGTTCAAAAATAAATTTCATTTCATTCTTTCATTCATTCAAAGCCTACATAGCTCAACACTTGGGAGAGAGAGCAGAGTGAGACTTGCTGAAAATGTACCACAGGCCTGATTTGAATCTTGGCCGCTCACTTAGAGGACTGTGGTCTTCATTTATGCATTGCGACTTTACAGTTAGGCCACCAGTGCTCCCTTAACTGCCCAGTTTAAGATATGTCTATGTATTTTGTCATTAATTGTATATTTTCTCATTTCTTTGAACATTGTATTTTGACATGTTTATTAATTTGATGTCTATTTTTGCCTATCATGTCTGTCAGTGCTCCTACAGTCGCAATGTCTTTGTTTTCAACTCTCATCCTCTGAACTATGGCACCAATAAATGGTTCTTTATAATGGAGGATACCTGAGCTTGCCTGCTGAAGCCTTGTTTGACCAATGACGTCCATGAGTACAGGTGGAGTCACTTAAATTTTCTGCAATAAGGGCAAAGGTTGATTAGATGTGTCCTTGTGAGGGAAGCGTCATCTCATGGGGACACCTTGCAACTTCATCGAATAGGGATGTTGTTGGTGGTATTCAGGCACTCCCATTGGCTGGAGCTTGGCTGGTAATTAGCTGGATCTTAGCAGGTATTTGGTTGGAAGGGGAAAATTGAGGTGGCTGCATCTGTGCCTGATCACTTGAACTCAACCATGCTTTCTTTCTATCAAAGGACCACTATGACTGGGGTCTTCGAGCCATCAAGTCTGTCCTTGTGGTTGCCGGCTCTCTGAAACGAGGAGACCCAGGCCGAGTGGAGGACCAGGTCCTGATGCGAGCCCTGAGAGACTTTAACATCCCAAAGATTGTGACGGACGACATGCCGGTGTTCATGGGTCTGATCGGGGACCTGTTTCCTGCTCTGGACGTCCCCAGGAAGAGGGACCTGGACTTTGAGAAGCACGTCAAGGAGTCCATCTTAGATTTGAAGTTGCAAGCCGAGGACAACTTTGTTCTTAAGGTACGTCATGTCTCTGCGGTCCAAGTTTATCCAATTCTGTCTGAGAAAATATGAGAATCACAAGTGCTGGATGAAAGCAAACACAATCATGGAGTGTCTGCAAAGTGCAGCAGAGTCCCCGAATGGAGGTTTCATCTTTAATAGTTCGGACAGATATTACAGCTGTAGCACTTTCATTTAGATTTATCCGAGTTCTCTCCTAAACCTGTTTACCTCTCATCCTAATGCACCTCTGGGAAATGCACATTAGTGTCAGACGGGTCTGCAGCAGCTGGATGAATCGGGCAAATATTGCTGAGAGCCAATGGTTGGCTGCGATGAGAGTTCAGGTGCCTGAGCTGTTGACCTAATTCAAGTCATTAAGTTACTTAGAAACACACACACATACACACAGGCTCACACACACACACACACTCATGCACAGTAGAAAGGCGGTTTATGTCAGAGACAGATGAACGCAGGACCAGGGGAAATAAGTGCAATCTGCCTCGGGTCAAATAGACACGCAGACCACATAATAACACTCCATCAGTGGAGGCCGGCGCTGCACCACGCCACTTAACCCTGACATTGTGAGAGACAGAACCGAAATAAACAAAGAGGAGCAGAAACAGGGCGAGGGGGGGGGAGCGGTCAATAACAAGCATCCACCCCCAGAGCCTGAACTTTTACTGTCTTTGTTTGTGCCACCAACCTTTTAAATTCACACAAAGAAACGAGGGGGGGGGGAGGTCGCCGCATACCGTTAGCCTATGCTAGCATTAGCTGTCCTCACATCAAAGCAGTAATCAGCCGGAGCCTTTGAGAGCAGATGAATGGAGAGTGAGTAGGAGCAGCGAGGAGCCGGTTGATGGCATTGATTGAGCTCAGCATCTGTACGTTTGAGTGGAAGCGGGGAGGAAATTTCTCTGTTGTTCTGCTACGCACTCGCTGTGTCACCTCACACACCTGAAGCGACTGAAAATGTTGCATCCCATGTCAAGGACAAGTCAACAAATGCCCTCCTGGATGACCGTGCTGAGGTGTGGACATTCTCTAAAAGCGTTTGAGTTTCAAAGGTGTGAAACAATCAGGAAACAGTCTTTAGAAAATACATGGAGAGGGGGTTTATTTGACTTCAACAACACCTGAGAACTTTGATAAATGAAGGACTGCACTGTAACTGTGACGTCCACCTTTATGTATTTGTGGTTTTAAAGCCTCTAGTTTGACATATTTCAGAGCCAGAATGAAACTTTACAGGCAATAAGAAGCACCTGGCTGGAACACGAGGGTACGAAAGCATTTACAGAAGCGGTATAAATAATGGATGGATAAATGGACATTTATAACTTGCTGTCCTCTGCTATTTATCAACATGTCTACTGTAAAAAAGTTGTGAAAGGTACCAAAATAATGGATTGAGGGAACCAGATACTCTTGTCTGCTGTGTAAGGGTCTGACTGGCCATGGAAACCTTGAAAGATCAGGGTTAACTGCTCCAAACTGTCAACCAACTTCACCCAAACCACACTGCAGTCTTGTCATGGACTTGTGGCTGGAAAAGGTGCCCCCTGCTGGTCATTATGAAGGGCTTGAGAGTGTTGTAATTTAGTATTTAACTCGTACCTTCAAACCCAGGGGCTGAATGTTTTTCTTGTGCGCAGGCTGAGAGATTGACAGGAGAAACTTGGTTGAGCAGAGTGTACAGAAGCATTACATCCGCAGCACAGAAGAAAAGATTAGAGGACATTAAACATTTCTGATGTATGGCCGCTCTTTCATTGTGCAAACACAGAATAATGAGGGAGCAGATATCTGTCCTTCCAGAAGTCCACTGCTGTCAGTTATTGTGTTCTGTAACCGGGGAGTGAGCTGCTGTGCTGCACTGCAGTGCATCACATTACGCTGTCATTCTGCATCACTTTATATTCACCATAAAACACGACGTTATGAAGGAGACGCAGTAGACTGAGTAAAGAGTACAGCCTGTGCATGCTACATTACTCCTTCTATTGATTATTAAACCTGCGGTGAACCTGTTGAACCCCACCAGCAAGACAAATGTTGTTTTCAAAGCAAACCGCCATCAAGACAGCAGCTGTGCAGGGTTTCAAATCATTATATAAGCACACAATAAGGCAGCGATGTATGTAAGACTTTTCAATTATAAAAGACAAGCAGGAAGACACCAACTGAGAAAGGAAATAACACATCTCAAGGTACATAGATTTTTTAAATTACAGTTTAATTCACCAATGAAGAGTTTTTCAGGTTTTCAATACTTGAAACTGAAGGCTGACAGATATTGATTTTTTTTAGTAGAGATGCACAGTATTATCGGTACAATATCAGTATCAGGAGGTATTGGCCTAAAAGTTGAATATTGGTGTCTCCCAGTATTTACAGCTGATATATCAGCCATATATTTGCAGTAATATCAGCAAAATAGAGCAAAATGTAGCTTGATGCTTCACCTCATCATCACGGCACAGGTATGATTACAAATCAAGTTTCATTTTTCAAGAGGGAAAATGTTTTTTCCTGTTTTATATCCATATCTTTCTCCCCCAAAAACTGCCACACTGGAAGCAACAAGCCATTTTTTGTATAATAGAGACTTAAAAATATCAGTATCTGCAAAAATGCATGTCGAAATATCATCATATTGGATATTGGCAAAATCCAGTATCATGCATCCTTATTTTTTAGCACTGATCTGATTTTTAGTGATTCATGAGACTGATAAATGATTATTCAGACCAGTATTTATTCCAAATAGTAGAAATCTTCTGGTCAAAGCTTGTATTTGAAACATTACAAACCCTAACACAAGTCTTTCTTTAATGTGAAAATGTTGTACTTCTTCATTTCACATCGTTATTCATGAATAACAACAGAGATAAAGGTGAGTGTTCATCTTTGAACATTTCAGGTATACTTCAAACTGTGGCACAAGTAGACACATTTTTCACTAAAGTTAAAGAGTCAAAACTCATCTTGAACTTATTACTCTACTTTTATAATGTCATTATGATGAATAAATTCAATTCAATGTGACAGCAAAATGTTATTTCAGGGTAAAATGAATGATTGATCAGTAAAGATTTTACTCTGCAGGATGACCTTATTGGATCAGTATAATAGTAGTTTAACTTTTACTCTGCATATTTAATATCATAGGAGTAATATAAGTCACCAGGTGAATTTAGGTTCAATAAGTTTATTCTTAAATGCTTTGGATTTAGTATGACAGTAAAATCATAGAGTAAAAATATTTGATTAATCCACCTCTTGCATTCACAAAAACTTAAGAAACACAAATTCTCTTATGTTTAAACTCTAATCGAGACATTTTCCCGGTCTCACAGGGTTAAAAGAATCAGCTGCCAGAACGTGACTTTAAGTAACATTGCTTTGTATTCAGCTGGCCATGGGATTAAAAATTATGGTTTAATATCACATCTAAAAGAAAAGAAACAATACCGTGGCTTGTTTTAGTCATCTGGCTGAATATTGCTCCTTTAAAATGAGTTTAACAACATTTACTGATGCATTCGGATCGTCTTCATGTGAAGTGTCGTTCATTTTTAAGGGTACAAAGATAATGTTTTAATCGATGCACCGTGATGCAGATGTAGATGAAGATGCATCGATGCAGAGACCGTCAGTAATGGTCTCATCTTGCACAGGCCGCGGTTAGACTACGGCACCAGTTTAGTTTCTGAGGAACATGAGACCTATGAAATGTATGTGTTTGGGTTTATAATGCAAAGACGCTTTTGCTGCAGTTGATCTCAAAAGCCAGCTCTTATTAATAAGAGAATTTCATATTGTATTTTTTTATCATAACAGTAGCCTGGTGCAGTAATATGGAAAATCGAAGTGACTACTCATTGTGTAGCATTGTGATATTGAATCAAACTGAATTGTTAATGTTCTAGTGAGAGCAGTGAGGATGCACAGCTCCATGTATTTATGTTTAAGGCAGCTTAATTACCTTCATTCATGTGAATACACAATCTTGAATGAATAAAAAATGTTTAAATTGAAGATGAAAGCTGCAGTTGCACAGACATAGAGAGACATTATCTGTCAGTGTCTACGTGGTTTTGAACACCTTTGACCCTATTCCAGTACACTGCAGGTTATGATGGGAAACGGGTATGAGCCGGAGGAACGTCTCTGTGTGTCTGCTGCCCAGTGTGAGTTCATCCTGTGTGTCGCCTCCATGTTTCCTTTCAGCTCTCCTCTGAAAGTCCTTTTCGTGCTAATCCCGTGTTTTTTGTAAGTCTTCCTGATTGGTTTTGGTTTTTTGACTTTTTTTTATTTGATAGCCAATCAGAGAATGCTGTAGGCAGAACACTGGGTTGGCTTTAGTGTTGATTGGCTGTTACTCCTGTGAAGGTTTGGCCCAGCAGAAGGACAGACATGTAGGCAGAGAAGACAGATTAGAGCCTAACAAACACATCTTTGAGTAATCTGATATTATCACGCAAGGTAAAAAATAAAAGCTGACTCTGATAATCTGTAAAAATGCAAAATATCTGCCTTGATAATCAGCCAGCCCGATTATTAGTTCAAACTGGATCAGATGCGTGCAGATCTTTTTCATGGTATTTTTTTCGGTCTGCACAGCAGATGAACACAATGGTCTGTTTGGCTTCTTTGCTTCAGTTTGTACATACATGGATACTTCTGGATCACTGGTACTTGTGAATAAAACCAGCATTAGGCAGAGGTGTGCATGTAGAGCAGCTTCTTCTGCTGGAGCAAAGGGAGAAAGCAGCCTTAACCTCATTCGCCCTGGAACATTTCAAAGAAAATCCATTTAGTCAAAGGCTTAGTGCAACTTTCTGGATTTATTTTCACCAGAGATGTTCAGACTGCAGTTTTGGAAATGCTTATAGATTTCCTTAAATGTAGAATCAGGTCACAGCTGAAACTCGTCCAATGCACTGAAGCCTGAATCAAAATTCATGGCCATCCAAAATTGTTCTCCTATTAATTTCATTTCTGAACTTCATCCTACCCAAGAGTTTCACATTTTATTTGTTTAACTTGCAGCAAAAGTTGAATAAGCGTCATGTTTCATGTGATAACAGCAACAAAAAGCACCTCACCTTTAGCAGGAAGTCAAGGCTGAAGATCAGCAACCTTTTCTTTTCTTACCATCACACTTTCAAAGGCTGTGCTTTTTCATACTACTATTGGATAATAGAAGTGGATAAAAGCCCAAGAATAGCTGCTCACAATGCTGGTAAGAAGTCTTCCAAGGCCCTCTGAAGTGGAAGTGCTTGTTTCTCTTTCCTGATCTTGTTTGGAGGTAATGCTAGGTGAAGGGCTTTTGTTAAGTTTTGATGCTGCTGCTGTTCTGAGTGACAGATGTGGTATTTCAATGAAGCAAACCAGGCAGGATCCTTCTGTGCACTCACACAGACCTTCAGACACAAAGGGGAAGAAGAGTTGTTGACATTGTTGTCTGGAAGGAATCAGCAGTTTCAGCACTTTTCTATTTTCACATATTTCACATATAAACAAACATTTTCCCCGCGTTGTACGTGTGTGTATGCTTTTTAAAGGTGGTGCAGTTGGAGGAGCTCCTGGCCGTGCGTCACTCTGTGTTCGTGATCGGAAATGCCGGCACAGGGAAGAGCCAGGTGCTGAGGTCGCTGCAGAGGACCTATCAGAACATGAAGCGCAGACCTGTGTGGGCGGACCTTAACCCGAAGGCTGTGACCAATGACGAGCTGTTTGGTATCATTAATCCAGCGACCAGAGAGTGGAAAGATGGTGAGTCCTAAAACAAAATTCTGGCCCATAGTAAAGTGTTTAACATTGACTGTTGATTACAATTAATGTAGAGGAAAAAAACAATGGAGATGTCTGTTTGGACTGGATTACTTCATCACAGGATTTCTGAGATAAGAAGAGCCTTTTTCCTCGTTGACTTTAAAAATTACATACATAATTGATTTACAGGATTGAAAACAAACGTCCTCCACAAGTGCTAGAAATGATCAGAGATCCATTGATGAGGAGTCGATACTGCGAGGAGTCTCCTGCGCTGGCCCAAGCTTGTGCCTGTGCATGAGCAAGTGTGCTGAAGCCCACCTGCTCCAAGAGTGCAGAGGGTCAAGGAGGCTCACCATGCTTCATCATGATCTGAGCGCTCACACTGCACAAACAAGCCACTCGAGTGCACTCGCCCTGTCTCCAGTTAAGAGCCCATACTCTGTATTTTGAGTTTCATATGCCCCTTGGTGTTTTCTTCTATGCAAGACAAAAACTACGCAACAACAGGATCTGCCTCTCACACCTTTTACAGTGGCAGTAGCTGCCTAAAATGCCCCCCCTCCTCCAGTGCAGAGCAAAGAGCGGAGTAAATCCAGAGTTTTTGACAACATGGCACTCTGTATTGTTAAACTCACCAACTACTACAGGGCAGATCAGACGACCAGTCAGAGCAGACTGGGCCCATGTGAGGCCTCAAAGTAGCAAGCTCACAAACAGAGGGTCTCAGACAGAAGGACAGAACAGGTGGGTCTTTAATACTCACTGTGTGAAAACTAGAGGGGTTTTGAACATGAGTAACTTTAAACATACTCTAGCACTTGCCAAAATCATCTGTGTTGACCTGAATTAAGGCATAATGTTAGCTCTTAAACTGCCAAAATTAAGAGATTAATCACCCCTAAAATCAGACTGTATTTGCAGCCCTTATTATGGTATTACTCCATGCTAAATTTACTTTACTTCATACAAACTTTGAGTGTATGAAGCATATTTTAGTTCCTAAAGATCAATTTGTAGTGGACATCCCAATTAGAAGAATACAAATCTCTGATGTAGGAGAAAATGTCTCATTGTAAAGTTTGACTTGATATCTAGCAAAGTCAAATACCCTGGCCCTAAAGTGCCTACAAAGCACCAACATCAACAGTATGGATGGTTGCCTATAGGCTGGTTAAAAATGGAAGACAGAATGTCTGCTTTGCTCCGTCTTTCACCATGGAAGCTTCTGCAAATCCAAATAACTACATAATCTGTATAGTTTGATGAAACTGAAACTGAGAACACTTAACTGGCTCCATTTGTACTCATGTTTCTTTAGCTTTGTGTATAAAAAGCTTTTGTGTTTTGTAAAATTTCTGATGATTTATTAGTTTGATTGCTCAGTTTAATGTAGATCTAGATATTCTAGATAATCTAGATATTGTACTTTGTGTGATCCATTAGTTCGACTATGGATTCAAATGTACAAGTAACCTGCCTGTGACGAGTTGAGTTTTAATGTGAACGCCATTAGCTTTGCTCTAGGGCACAGCTAATGAGGATCTAAATAAATAAACAAATCCCTAATAAGAATTATTTCTGTTTTTAGGCCTCTTCTCCAACATCATGCGTGAACTTGCCAACATCAGTCACAGTGGACCAAAGTGGATTGTTTTGGACGGAGACATTGACCCGATGTGGATCGAGTCACTCAACACAGTCATGGACGACAACAAGGTGTGAAGAATCTTTTATTCAGGATGGAAATGACTTTTCACTCTGTGTGTTCTCACCTCATTAGCATTCAGATGTGAAGGAGTGTTTGAGTCATCTCTGAGTAGTGGGAGCTGTTTACGAGATGATGACTGTTAGAGTCTTTGTTTGTGAGGCTAATAATAGTAAAAACAGTGTTGATAACCCAGACTACCACTGTGTAAAGACAACAGAAACATGCTGAGGTTTTCTCTGCACAAACGTTTTGTCTCCGTCTGTTAGGTTCTGACTCTGGCCAGTAACGAGCGGATCCCTCTGAACCCGTCCATGAGGCTGCTGTTTGAGATCAGCCACCTCCGCACGGCCACACCTGCCACCGTATCCAGAGCAGGTATTACAGTAATGAGTTTCCTCGAAGTGCTGCATCCAAATTTATCCATGAAGCACATTTAAAAATATCTGCAGCTGAATAAAGTGCAAGGCAGTTATGTACATACAAACAGTAACTCAGCTCAGTCCCCAAGAAGACCAAATAAACCTCCGAGGATCAAATAACATCTGAAATATGATATCAGGCTAAATGAGGGAGAAAGAGCCTCATACTGAGTCAAACAACCCAGGAAGGGGGTCGTGTTGACTCATTTTTTGTTAATGAGAGAAAATTTGAAACACCTTCCATCATTTTGACTGATTGTAAAGCCGTGCTCACTCCTAATGCAAAAAATATTCAGGCTCTTATTTATTGAGGCCCCTCAGACCTAAAGGGGTTGAGAGAGGGGCGGGCCTGTCCCGGCAACAACAGCGTGTGTTTCCACCTTCTTTATCCTCGATCATCCTTGCCGGATGTTTATACAGTCACTGTCTACTTCCTGTTCTTGAGAACCAGAAGCTTCATGTCCCAGAAAAATCCAAAATAGAATTCATCCATTTGATGATGTATAACAACCTTTAAAGCTGCACATGGAGAATTCACCATGATATCCAGGTGATGCCCCCTCTATTGCCAAAACCTGCCCGGGTTCTTTTTCTCCGATACGGCTGCAGACTCACTCCTCCTGGTTAATTCTTTCTCTCGTGGGTGCTCCAGTAGTTCCTCGGTGAAGTTCATCATATTTTCTCTGGTGAAAAACTCATGAAATCCCAGCTATTACGCGAGAAAAACACTCCAGTGTCAGCTCGTCGTTGTGCTGGCTGACTTGGTTCACAGTCCAGGCTTGAAAAGTGTTAAATGTGAGCTGAACTTAGCAGATACTCCAAACTCTTCAGAGACTTCCCCCCGTGTTTGGCCACGGTTCAGTCTCTGAACACTAAAATAACGCTGTAGAGGAGCTCCAATGCCGATGTGCAGCCAAGTTTACTTCCTCCTCGTCACTGTTCAGTCTTGATGCTGATTGAATGTCGTGCCATAGCTTCAGGGGGATATGTGGCAGAAGTTGGACATTATGAACTACAGTGATAGGGGGAAAGACACAAACTCACAAAGATCTTTTATTTAATGAAGGACAGAGAGATTACCCCTGACCAGGTCAGCACTACATTTGTACAAGGACCATTTTTCTGCTTGTAAACAGTCATTACAGGGAGCAGATATTAAAAAAATAAAATTCATAATAAAAATATTTGGGTCTAACTGATGTACAGATGCAGCTGCCTCAATTTAACTCTTCAGCCAAGTACCTGTATTCTAACATAAACACTCCATTATAAGTTTAATATTTTTAGTGTTTTTTTTTTTTTTCTCCAGTTAATTGTCTTTCTTAGCCTTTAAAAGATCGGTCCATACCACCCATACTGCTGCGGCAGAACTGATATGTTTGTTTTCCATCACTGGTCTCATTCCTCACTTTACTTATTCCCCAGTTAGATACTCACTTACAATAGCCGTCAGGATCGGGTTTCTTCAAAATTACCAGTCCAGTCCACTCCAGTGGCCTCCACAGTCTCTAGATCTGGACCAACATCTCAGTCAGGTTTCAGTAGCTTAAAGAATGAATGAGCTCTGAAGGTGAAGCAGGTCCAACCTGGGACTACAGAGGGGTACCTAATGATGTGGCCAGATGACTCTCAAAACGGCAGATTTCGGGTCAGTTCTACTTGCAGAAACAACATATTTGATTTTTTTTATCGACCATTTTTTTTGGAATTAGTTGAAACCTTATGAGAACTAGAAGCTACTTGAATAACCTTGATGGATGTTGTTTTTTAAAGCTCAGAGAGAGAAGAAAGGGCAAATGAATTTAACCACTAATAAGTCGAAAAATAAAATTAAAAATCAGCTCTAGTTTGTGGGTACATGAAATAATAGAAGGTACCAGAACAGGAATAAATAATCCTGCAATTCCTTCAAACTGGTCAGTTTTTAATTATAAAAGTGCAGTCAATTAAAAAAAATACTATTTATTTATCATCCACAATGACAGGAAAGGTCATTGTGTGTTAATATTTTGGCATAATTTATTGAATGTTTACCACATACTCGTTCTTTTGTGTTTTCAACAGTGCAGACATTTTCAGCAAGTGTCTGTCATTATTTTCTAATCTTGTGCTCCTGCTGCTTAGAGTGATACTGTTTGTAATGAACTTTGAGGCAAACATATTTAATTAGCCTTGTATGGTCAGAAAGACCTTTTTAAGGTGTAGTCTTCCGATGACAGTTTTCTTTTCTGTTGTTAATTAATTCATCAGTTGCTTGTTTTATAAAAATGATTATCCAGTATGTTGGCCGTGTCACCCACACATTGGTACGTGCATGTTCAGTGTTGATATAATTATGTAAATTTAATTCTAAAGTGTGATTTCAGGCTTATCAGAGAACATTTGGAGAGTCAGGCTGACCACGCACAGTTTCTCAATCCAGCTCTGTTTCTATTTTTTGTTATATGGCACATAAAATAAAACTTTTTCAACAGCTAAGCCTGAACAAAAACATAGGGACAAGTAAGTAAAAGAGTTTAAATGATTAACCCACTTCTCCCAACCCCTTGTGCAGTACAACAAACACATTTACAGCACAATAATACAAATAAAGTTAGTTTAAAATTATAACACAACCTTTACACAATGAAACAGTGAATGTACATTATTTATTCTTGCTGAAAAACAGTTTCTGAAAACGAGAATCTGTTTTTTTTAATGAAATAGCAAAAAAAGGTCACCAGCCTCATATTTTTATGCAGCCAGAGCCATCATCTTGAGCAAGTACTGCATGGTCTTTTGTTTATTTCACACATTTTTATTTCCGAGTGGAACCTCAAATCTTCTTTAGACAATAACAAACTTTCAGTAACTTCAGTACAAGATGCAAAAACAATGTCAGAAATAGCAAACTGTATGGCTCCTGTTAGAGGTATTAACCTTGATGTTGTTTGTGCTTGTTGACAAAATTTATGAAATAGTTCTCATAATTTCCCTCAGGCTCCTGTAAAGCTCGTCCTGACTAGCATCAGAAATCCCCTCATTCTTACTTCAACAGTATGATGACTAGCTCTTGTATTTTGAGTGCGTAGAGATGGAGGTACGGTGTCCTGTGTGGGTCAGTGGTAGGGTTGGTTGTCTTCAAGCCCCACTGTGGGTGGTTTGGAGGTGGAGTCACAGATGCTACTGTGAGGAAAAGAAGTTGGTGCGGCTGCAGTATCCTATGAGCTTTATAATCCCCGTTGCTCATTTTATTTTAAATCTTCCAAATGCCTGCAGGGTGATCCCAGAGGTGTCCTTGAACGTCCCATGTCCTGGTGTGTTTGACTGTTTACGCCTTGTCATGTGTATCTATAAAGCAAGGATTTGATTGAGTTTAATAAAAAAATGTAGCTGTAGCTGATCAGATGCAGCCCTTTTTCCCTCCACTTTGGAAATGTTTGGATCTGAGGGGGTGGAGAGGCTACGAACAAAAGCTCTGTGCTGATTGGCTGCCCAAACCACGACTGATGTGCAGGGAAGGAGGGCTTACATGCTGCAGAACACACTTTAAAAAACAGAAAACACGGATATAGGTGGAGCCTGTATAGCTATGACATCATAAACCTCAGGGAGAAAAGAGGGTTGGAGCATTTCTCTGTGAACTGAGAGTTTAGTAGGAGGCGTCATGACCTTCTGCTCCCTAAGTCTCTTCTTGCATTAAAAGCAAAGATAATTGGTTTTGCAGGATTTGGGGCCTTTAACACATAATTCAGGTTCAGCAAAATGAGGGCTCCATTTTAACTGACTGAGTGCATGATTGAAATGCCCTTTATATTTATAATGTTAATAATTATAATTATACATTTCATTTATAAAGCACCTTTCAAAACCTCATAAACACTTTACATCAGGAAAAAGATTAAATCACAGCATTAAAGGACAAAATCATAGAACAGTCAGTGACATATTAAAATAAAAGCAGTCATGCATTAACAGCCTGTTTAAAGGGTGAGTCTTAAGATTTTAAAGTGGACGGACGGATCAGTTTTGTCAGTCGGCAGTGGGAGGGGGCACCCCCCTTCCCCCCCTAGTTTTGGTGATTGTTTCTGGGGGGGGGGGGGGTGTGTGTGATGGAGAAGGCTCTGTGGGGGTTAGGGTTTGATGAGCAGAGGTTATGGACAGGAGTGTGACGGTGGAGGAGGTCAGTGAGGTCAGAGGGGGCCTGGTGGTTGAGGAGGATTCAAACTGTGTTATTTTTCTTTTTATTAAATCATTTTGATAATTACTGAGCATCAGTGTTTATTAAGACCCCTGTTTGTCAGTGTTGAAAAGCAGCAGCTTCACCGTGTAGGTATGGACGGTACGCTCAGACTGGGAGTAAAGCACAATTATTTTGTCGTTAACTCTTCATGCAGATCACATCAACTGCACAGATAGACAGACAATGTCATCTTTGAAATATGTATTTTAGTGGACTTTTGTGGACTTTTGTGGACTTTGACACATTAACACGTGAAACCGTGTTATTTCATGTTTGGTTAACCTGTATTAAAATGCTTTGGCCTTTTTTTCATTTCACCTCATCATGTCTTTATAATAATAATGATAATAATAATAATGATAATGATACATTTATTTGTACAGTACTTTTTAAAACATTGGTTTACAAAGTGCTTTGACCAACAGGAACATACAGACAGTAAAGCACAAAAGGAGCTATTCAGAAAAAAGCACAATTTAAATCAAATAATCCTCACAAACAAACAAACAAACAGCAGAATAAGAACCTGAGAAGAGAGAGCAGTAGAGCTTCTTCTGTCTCTCAGACCAACCGTGCTCATGAAAATGAGACATTTCAAGGAACCTGAGGAAAACCAAACACCCAAAAAGCAGGCACAACACAACATGGTCCAATAAACACAAAGGCCCCAACCCACAGACTCCAAAGAAAAACCACACCAACAGGGTCGGCCAGCACCCCCCCCGGCACCCCAAGGAAGGCGCAAGGTGAAGCCGCCATACACAGGCCCAGTCCCCAAAGTCTCCAGCCCAACAACCACAGGCCCCTCATATTCCCCAAACCATACCTAGCACCTGTGTGCGGATCTACCAAGCCCCCTCGCCTCAAAACAAGAACCTGTTCACACAGACAGTGGCGTCCTTTAACTGTAGAAAGAACTGGATGAAGCGATGTGTGATCTGATTGTCTAACGTGTCTGTAGAACGTTGCTGATGCTGCCATACTGTCCACACCACCTCAACCAAAATTTAGACCAACCTACTCACAGATGCAGAGATTGTTTTGAGGCTGGACCAATAACCAATAACCACCGTGACCAATAACGACCCTGCGTGTAGTTGTGAAACATGCTCCTAATTTCCAAAAACAGAACTCTTCAATAAAATAAAAATTGGTAAAAAAAATCATTGCATCAATGTATTTAGGCTGTTTAGGCACTCATGTAATCTTCAGGGTCCCTGCAGCTAGCTTCAGCATGGCCTTAACTTTGTTGCAGCTTGTGGACCTTCCAGCCTGTTGCAGTCCATGGCTGTGAACTTTACCAAACTAACTTTGTTCAAGACTGCTGTGTTCAAACACTGAGGAGACAGTCCTTAGATGCAAACACTCTTAACAACCTCCCATTAAGGCTGTCACTTTTCCAAAAAATCAAACTCGAACGGATTTAGAACATACAACCAAATAAACGAAGATATTCGATTATTTTGCCCCCCCCGTAGTCCGCCCCTTCGGTAAAGACCCTGCTGAAAAAACGCAGTCACACGGGGTTGAACTCTTGACGTAGTGCCGCTGCACTCAGCTGTATAACTTGGATGAAAGCCGACAGTTGAGTCCACAAATTTGATGTGGAGGACCCGTGACTAAGCTGCAGAGAGCAGCGGATGTGGCTGAGGGTCAAGCTGTGCGGACAGCGCCCTCTGTTGGATGAAACGGTCCACTGCTCCAGTGCTGCTACACTCAATATTTTACATTCAAATATTTATTTACTTTTTGGTTTATCCCCATATTCGAACGGTTATTAGAATATCAAATATAAGGTGACAGCCCTACCTCCCATCGCAGCTCTGTAGGTTTTTTTTGTTTGTCAGTCTCAACATGAAAAGGTTGTAAGAAGAGGACTGTGACTCTGAGCAGACGCTTCGAATGAGAACAATGACGAAGAGACATTACCAGAGTTGTTGGCCTGGCGGCTAGAATAGAGGGCAGTGATCTTGAAAAGCGGTGGCCTGGAGAGCCAGTGGTATTTCTCTTAATGCTAACCCCTGCTGAGTCTGTAGAGCTTATAAACCAAACAAGTCTTGTGTTTTCCAGAACTGCAACATCTCTTGAAATTAAATTCTTCGTCCCAGGAACCCGAGAGCTTTTCAGGGTGACCTTATTTTGAAGTTAATAAAAAGCAAGCTTTTATGAGTGTTATATAATGAGACAGGCTTTAAATGCTAAGAACAGTATTTACTTCATAATAAACCCTCTCCTCTCTTGTTAATGAAAGGTTTCCTACGGATAAAGGACGATTACTCATTCCCTCAGTCCTGGAAGTGTCAATCTGTACTCTCATTTATAACTTAGAACTCAGCCTGATTTTAAACACCCTCTGTTTTCCTCTCCAGGCATCCTGTACATCAACCCCGCAGACCTGGGCTGGAACCCTCCTGTCTCCAGCTGGATTGACAGGCGAGCGGTCCAATCAGAGAAGGCCAACCTGACCATCCTGTTCGATAAGTACCTCCCCTCCTGCTTGGACACGCTCAGATCGAGGTAACTGAACTCCTCAGCAGCTCCAGCTTTGTTAGCGTCCAGATGACGCAGGATGTTTGGGTGTGATATAACATGGGAGGGGGGTGGTGGGGGAGCCCGGGTTGAAGTGGGCCGACGCAAACAAGGGCTGACTCAGAAAATCTGGATGCTGTCCTGCGTGTTATTGTGCAGGACAAATTGCCTCCTCCAACACCTCCATCACCACCGCAGCTGAACAGACGACAACAACAGGAAGCAGAGGAGGAATATTTAGTCCTCCCTGCCGAGCCAAAAAACAAGAAAGTGAACCACTGTATGCTGAGCGTTATCTTTTCAACGAGTTTCATAGATTTATTTTATCTGCTCTTTTAGGTTTTTAAGGTCTGCATACTTAAAAATCTGACAGTCAACACTTTTATGAATCCTTTTTAATATTCATGTGGTTAACAGGGAGCAAACCTGAAGATCTGATCAGCCAAAGATACATAAAAAGATGTTGTCTGTCATATTTTCTGTCTAATTACCTTTGAATTCCAGATTAATCCTGCGGGCTTTTGTAAAAAAAAAAACAGTGCATGATGGATATTTTTACCCTGCCATGTAAATACTCGATACTTGAAGTCGCTCCTGCAGATGCCCCAAGCAAACCGTTAACTGTTGTGAAGGGATGATGTTAGGGTCACAGTTTCACCCAAGAAGACTTTGCACAGGTAAAAGTTTGTCCAACTAGAAGTAGCCCAGCAGTGATTGCTATGAGATCAACCTTTGATTGATTAGTTACTTACCAATCAGAGAACAAACAAAGGGCCAGTTTCAGGTAGAAACAGGCCATGGATGAGCAACGATAGATCACTCAATGGTTTAATCTGATTACTGCTTTAACTATTGAAAATGTATTATTTTAGCATTACAGGTCCAAAATCCATGTCAAATCTTAAGTGCAGCTTTATGCCATGAGAAACTACCATAGCTGTGCTTGATGGCTGTCCAAATGCCCTCCAACATGGATGTAAACAAAGGACAATGAACACTAAAGAAAGACATGAAGATATTGATTTTGTTTTTTACTTGCATTAGCAAATATAAAATGATCTGTCCCTAATACAAACTCCTATCTGCTGCAACAGGTTTGTAAATTTCCCTGTTACATCATCTAAAATGTAAATTGTGAACGTCCATGAAGCTCTGGAGAGGACATTTTAGTTTGTATGTTCTGTCCTGCCAGAGTCATCACTTTATATCTGCTGGGAATGTGTTATTTAATTACACCAACATTGTGGGGGTTTGTTAGCATTTAAGAATTACTATAAAGAAAATATCATTAAGAAATAGTCAGTCTTCATCGTAATGCGTGTGTGATCAGTCACTAGATTTATCTTCTGGTTTTGAATTGAAGAGCATAATGAGCCATTAATACTCATTTAAATTTAGGGATTTCATAGTCACATCTTAAGAGGTGTCCCACAATACCACTGTGTTCTTATTGCTTATTTTTCAGAGACATAAATTTTATCTCTTTACAAAAAACCAACAAACAGATCATTCCCCATATCCAAAGGAGCACTAACCTGCACATGGATGCTCACAAATAACAGCAAACTAATACATAAGCAGGGCATGTTTTTCCATCCTGTGACTTTTAAGATGTTGTTAAATATTAAACACACATTTTAGCATTCAGGTGAATATTATCACAAACTCTGACACATTCTTGCACATCATTTCCAATTTTTGGACCTTAATGCTTTTGATTCTAGTCTTAAATCTCTCTGATATTTTCTCCATCCTTGACAGAAACACAGAAATCCCCTGCCGGCAGATTAATTTTCTGCTTGTATTCCAGAGATCGCTCCCTCCTTTCAGCTGAATAATAAACCGAGGTCAGTGTTGACGTAACCAGTCAGAGTTTTTCTCCCCCCAGGTTTAAGAAGATCATCCCCATCCCGGAGCAGAGTCTGGTCCAGATGCTGTGTTACCTACTGGAGTGTCTGTTGACCCCTGAAAACACACCACCGGACTGCGCCAAAGAACTCTACGAGCTCTACTTTGTCTTCGCCGCCGTCTGGGCCTTTGGGGGAGCCATGTTCCAGGACCAGGTACTGCGGGTGCCTCTGGGCATGAGGGATGCGCTCTGAGTGGTTGCATAAAGGGGTGAAAGAATAAGACAGGGCTGTACCGGCCAAACGAATTCTTTTCTCTGTCCCGTCCTCATGAAAGAGTTGCATTCTGGGTACTCCTCTTCTGCTATTCAAGCCCTGATGGCTCTTATGCAACTCAGCTCCGTGTCTCTGTTTATGAAAAGTCATTTGAAAAAGTTATTTCCAGTGGAAGAAATGGGGGAGATCTCCATCTGAAAATGAAGTGGACTCGGCTCCCGCTCGCATCACTCCGTCTGACTGAATTTAAATCAGCGTGAGAGCGGTGGCGAGTAGTCGCTAAGCAATCCAGTTAGTGGCGTACAGTAACGGCGTCCATCTAAGTTATGGGATAAAACTGCTCTCCCCTCGCTACAAATGTACTCCACTTTATTTTTCCATCACAGATGCATTTAAATGCTAAGTGGTTTTATTGACTGGAGACTTGGTCGTGAATAGAGGAGACAGGTACTGAGTGGGGGGGGGCGAGGAGCCGGCAGACAGCAGGTGATGAGGCTGCTGCACCGTCTGAATCCAACAGATGGATGGATAGGCCTGCCGTCTCTCATTTTCTCCCCTTCAGCTGCCGCGGCTCTATCTCGGCGGCGGCGGCGTATTTGTCCTCAGGTCTGTGTTCACGCCGGGGTAAATCAAACGCTCAGATCCATAGCTACTGTACGCTCACAGGAAGTCATTTTAGAGTATTGACCGGCACCCCCCTCTGCGTCTCTGTGTGTGTCTCTGTGTGAGAGCAGCTGGTCGACTACAGAGTGGAGTTCAGTAAGTGGTGGGTGGCCGAGTTCAAAACCATCAAGTTCCCGTCCCAGGGCACCGTGTTCGATTACTACATCGACCCCGAGAGCAAGAAGTTTGAACCCTGGTCCAAGATGGTGCCCGCGTTCGAGATGGACCCTGACACACCTCTGCAGGTACGACAGGCTGCTTCAGGATGAAATGTTCAGATGGTACATTAATGGTAAGACACCCTTTGCCATGTTTACTCTTTACTCAGAGACCTGTTGCCTTCCAGCTCCTGCACCTCAGGCCACCAAACTACATCTCAAATCAACACCTTGAAACACTGAGGTGTCTCACAAAGATGCTTCATCTCTGCAAACACTGGCCTTTAAGAAGAGACACAGTTTGAGTTTTTCATTGTCTCAGCTGATTTTCAGTGATTGTGCTCCTTAAGAGACACATTAACCTCTAAGTCGCCATGCTCCTGGCCAGTGATCAATGGCCATGGCTACATGATGTTTTTTCTTAAATCAGAATTAAGTATTTAGAAATAAATAATACAGAATTAAAGTATTCTCTTTCGCGTTTACATGGAAATAGTAATTCTGAATTGAGGTTAACATGGAAAAAAACGTTTATTCGCCTTTATTCAATTCTGCTTAAGGTCTGGGGGTTGGGAATGGTTCTGATTGGACAGGAAGAAAAACTCCAGTTCAGCATCTCCGGCGTCTCTGTCAGGGAAACCTCGTCCAAATTGGACGCTACAACTTTAAAAAGGTCCGCATTTTTGTGCTTACATCCATCTACTCTTTTCATTATTTCCAAATCTTCGAAGGCTCTAATTAAATAAGTTGTCTCCTCATGAGTCCAACGCTTGCTTCAGGCGGCCATCCTGTTTGCATCAGTGTGGAATATGTGCGTCATCGCGACAGGACAAGGGAACGAGCATGAGCAGAATGACCGGAATTAATTTAAAGAGGAATGAACGTATACATGATCGAGGAATTATTCAATTCAGATTTAAAATCAGAGTAAACCAGCCACTTTGGAATTAAGTTTTATTCAGAATTATCATTTTCATTTGGATTTATGTGTTTACATTACATGGTCATTTTTAATCTTTTTAAAGAGGATTGAAGTTTTATTCATAATTAAAGGGGAATTAAAGCTCTCATGTAAACGTGGTCATTGACTGGCAGCAGTGGGGCCACATCAGGCCCCCACAGCCTCCCATTCGCGCCCAAGAATATCAGATTTAACAAATTGTGGTATTAAGGGCATGTTTTTTGGCATTAAGTTCCCATGCAATCCCCAAAACAACTGGGATTTAAACATTCTTTTATCGGGAATGACTACATGTTATACATGCTTTACAGAAATCCACCTGTCAGTCATGTTTAGACAAATTTCATCTGCAAGAACGAGGGCCCAGATTGGAAAGCAGATGAGATCAGCTTTGCAGTTTTTAACGTTTGGTTGATATATTTACTAAATCTATGACAGAGCATCATGTTCACTGGATATTTCCCTAATATGTCTTTTTATTAAGAATATGTGTGAGTCACAAAAAATAGGCTCATGCATTAAAAGCAACAAGTCCGTTTTCATAAAGTAAAGACTCTCTGTTCTTTAAGAAATATGTTTTTCAGGAATAATGCATTTGGAAATATCAGCATACTGGATGTGGGCAAAAAATTCATCTGTTACTGCCTGTGGGTCAAATTGTGGAGCAATGTCTGATTTCAATAGCTAAAATAACTCAAAATTCAACAGGGAGGAAAAGTATAGCTTTGATCAGAATTATTCCCTCCATTATTGATACTTTTGATCTTCAATACAAATTAAAATGCCTGATTTAATGGGTGCAGGCAGCATGATGGGAAATTTAAGCTTCTTTTCACTTTACTGACTGGAGCATTTTTAACAGTCATTAAAGTATATTTAACTATCTTTGAAAATGAGTTTAGTGTTGCCTCCATGAAAGGATTTTTTTTGTAATTAACATTTTTATTAAACTTTTAAACACACACACACACACACCCACACACACCCACACACACAAACACACTCACAAAAGTACAGACAGGGAGAAGTAAATTCACTCAGTCAGGGGGCCACTAAGACCAAAAATCTAGTAAATGAGTGTATAAAACAGTATAAAACAAAAACATAAACCACCACCTTGATACTTGACAATAAATAAGCATACCAAACCACTGACAGAACTACTTTATCAAGACAACCCTTATCTTACAGACAACCAGTCGGTAACTGGGGTCCCAGTAAACATATACTGATCCAGTTTGTCCTGTAGGGAGTATGTCACTCTCACAAGCAGCCGTTGTAGTCCATTCTACATAAGGAGGTGGGTATTTTTTCCTCCAGTGCCTTAATAGTATCCGTTTGGCTGTTGTGAGAGCCAAAATAATCCATATTTTCTCAAAACATGAAAAGTCATTGTCCTGAAGCTCCGTGGTTGATCCCAAGATAGCATAAAATGATTTTCGAGGCAGTTACTGCCATTTGTGTTTGATTATTTCTCACAAAGAAAAAAAAAAACAGTAATGCACAATTATGTAGAGATTTTTCAATTTTTAATATGTTCACAGCACTGTTTTGGGATCCCGTGTTAAAAATTGTCACAATTTGCCATATTTCCTCCATGTTTATATTTTGTTTGCAGTAAAAAATGAATTTTAAATGAGGAAGGGTCGCAGGTGGCCCCTAAGCAGCCATATATCCAGCCTGCTCTGAAACTTCAGGACTTGTTTTGGACACAAAAATAGAGCACAGTCTGTTCTTATTAATGTCTTAAAGGACTCAGGTTTGGTCTTTTCCAATTAAAGACTTTCTGACTGTTTTTTTAACAGTTTAAAGTGGAATTTAATTCAGTGTTTGCTGAACTCACAGTCAGATCAGGGAACTCTCTTCATTCACCAGTGCATATTGATGTGGAACAGAGGAAACAGAGGTTAGAAAGGTGCTGCAGCTAAACTAAAGTAAAGCTCAGCTAAAACCACCAGAGGATAAGAACATTAAGACTTGGATTGACTTAGCCCCATTAGACTATACCTCAGTGAAGTTTACGGGTACAAATGGATTGAAAACCATAAAAATCTATTTGTTTTTTAACGTGCTCTTCATTGTCACATTCAGGCCTGCTTAGTCCACACCCCGGAGACCATTCGTATCCGGTACTTCATGGACCGCCTCCTGGAACACCGACGGCCCGTCATGCTGGTCGGGAACGCTGGGACAGGGAAGTCTGTCCTTGTTGGAGACAAACTGGGATCACTGGACTCGGACAAATACATGATTAAAAACGTTCCATTTAATTACTACACCACATCTGCAATGCTGCAAGGTAGGAACAGTTTATTTTCAGTGAAGATTTTTAAGGTTTTTAATTATTAAAAATGTGTTTTTTTAATATACA
Source organism: Cetoscarus ocellatus (assembly GCA_037902135.1). Taxonomy (NCBI): domain Eukaryota; kingdom Metazoa; phylum Chordata; class Actinopteri; order Labriformes; family Labridae; genus Cetoscarus; species Cetoscarus ocellatus. The sequence goes on from JBAMNC010000884.1 coordinate 85,973, forward strand.
ATCAATATTAATGGTCAATAATACGTTATGTATGTTAAGCATATAAAAAACTCTCCACTCTACCACTGTGCTGGGGGCTAATGTGGGTCTGCAGACTAAGGAGTCTTGGTCCATGACCAGTTAATTAAAGTTCATTAAGGCTGCTGTAAACTGTATTTATTAAAACCTAATATTTCTCACGCTGTCATCATACTGCTAAAAACAACAATGCAGCATTGTTTCAGTGAAGATCAGTACTGTTTTTAATTGTTTAAGGAAAATAAGATTTCTATGCAGAGACAAAATAAAATTTCAGTCCTTTATAAGCTTTAAACGATTTGACATGTTCAGTAAGTTTTTTGTTGTTGTTGGGGTTGGTCTTAAGAAAATTAAACTTTTAGGTGTTATATCTGTAAATTAACTCATAACACAGCATCTAATAGAAGTATCCTTTTTCAAGGTGAGTTTTTATGTTGAATGGCCAGTAATAAAAAAGGTGACATTCTTATTCTTTATTGTTTGTGAAAGTCTATTTGTGACTGTTTGTGCAGCAGGTAGAAATAAACTTAAACTCAAGAAATTAAAAAGATATTTAGATGTCAGTGTTTTTTAACTCATTCAAACAAAACAAGGTTCATTTACAGTCAGTATATCAATGCTTGAAATAAAAATATATTACTCTCTTATGAGAGTCAACATCTTTTAAAATATCATAGAATATGTAAATTTGATAAAGTCATTTATGTTATATTTCTTTGTTCTTTTATTGGCGTGTTTTATGTTGACTTTACAGCAGGAGGGACTTCAGGGTTATGGATTGTTAAATCCAATGAAATCTTTACATCAGTTATTAATGCTGTTTGTTAACAGTTGGAAAATATCTGCATCCTTTATTTGTGATAAGACATTAATGTGCACCTTTATTTTCAGATTACGTCATTGTTTGAGAACTATCCTAATGCTGCATCATACTTAGTAATGTTTTTTTATGAATACTGCCAGATCATTCCTTTTTATGAACATGCACTGTTTATTTTTGTCCCTCTCCTCACACCGTCCTTATGAGAGGTCTGATTTAAATGCAAAGTTTGTAACACCCAGAGGCATAAACATGAGGACCAAGCAGTATTTTAAGATTCAAAGTGGCAACGACAGACTGAAAAATGTGCAGCAGACCTTTATTTTTTCATATTTTTTCATATTTTTTTTACGCGTCAAGCATCTTGTGAACCTTTTACTTCACTTTCTGTACCCTTCTGGTTAAATGAAATGTCTCTGAACAGAACCATGACTCTCCATCTCTAAACTGTTCCATAAATTTGCAATTCAATTACACCTTTTTCAGCATTCATTTTCTGCTTCTTACATTTCTGCTGCTCCGCTCGGCTCCCACACAGCCGTGCTGGAAAAGCCCCTGGAGAAGAAAGCAGGCAGAAACTACGGCCCTCCAGGCAGCAGGAGACTGATCTACTTCATAGACGACATGAACATGCCGGAGGTGGACGCGTACGGCACCGTGCAGCCGCACACACTCATACGCCAACACATGGACTACAACCACTGGTACGGCTCTGCTGTTCACATGCAGCCGCTGGAAACATGTCTGATGAAACAAATGTCTCCTCTGCTGGTTTCTCTTTTCTGTAATCCCTCAACTATGATCATTAGATATTATTATAATTCTGTTATTGATAAGAATGGGTCCAAGATGCTTTCAAACAGGTTTAGAAACATTATATTTCATAATAATGGTACTGTATTTTATATCATTGGAAAGCCTGATTAGAAACTTGTATAACTAGGAACAACTCATAAGGATCATGCATTTGTGAAAGGAACCAGTTTTCTTTGGATGTTCTCCTCCTGGGACGTCCACTTCGCGGTCTGTCTTTGACTTAACCAGTCTCACTAAACGTGGTCCTGAGTGTGGAGATGGTACCAGAGCTGACACCAAATAATCCTGACACTCTGACCACCAGAACGCCAGCTTCCTGTTGCAGGTGATTTTGGCACATATTCCTGGTGTTACCCTCACGTTTAGCTGTGCTGCTCATTCCAAAAATGCCCAATCCTCCCTAAATTCAACCTCGTAGTAAAGGTCAATAATCAGGCTTTCCAATTATATACAATGCAATAGCAGTTGGTATTATTATAGAGGAGAAATTGACTGAAATAAGTGAAGTTTCCAATTTTTTTTTTTAAGAAGTATGAATTTATTTTTTAATTTTTCTATATTTGGTCATTAATCTGCTTTTACACGCAGCAGGTATATTTCTGTTTAAAAAACAACTTGGATCCAGTCTCATTAACAAGAGCTCTCACAAAAATAAATCCAAAATGTATAATGGTGTAATTCAGTATGATCCTGAAGGTTTATTAGCACTTTACATTTTCAACTAGGGATGCATGATATTTATTTTTTTATATCTGATATGCTGATACATCTGAGTGCATCATTGCCGATACTGACACAGATGTTTTTCATCAAGAGTGTTTAGTCTTTATTTGACAAAAAAACTGACTTGTGGCTTTTAATGTGATAGTTTTTGTGTTGGGTAAAAAAAAACAAAAACAACTGTTTTTCTCTAAAGACAGTGAATCTCTTGATTTTAACATGTACCCATTCAGAGATATGGAAAAACTGTGTATTTAGCAGATATTACTGCCAATATATAGCCAATATATCAGCTATAATATATAATACCAATACTGGCCGATACTAATATTCAACTTTATAAGCCAATATCTGCTGATGCAGATATCATACTGATAATATCATGCATCCCCATTTTTACTATATGTGAAGTATTAAATGCTCACAGTCAGAGATCTGACATAAGCTGGTCTCTGTCTGAGGACTTTTTAGTATCTTTAACTCTCAGAGACGACCTGCAGGTTTACTGCTGTTTGTTTTCAGAACTGAACTGCAGACAAACTTTGACTGCCTGCTGTTGATTGAGGCTCCTTTAAGCTGGATGTTTTGATGAAATAACTCATCACTCACCTGTCACTCTGTTACTTTTACTCTTCTGTGCATCACTGAGTGTCTCAGTGGGGGTGTTGGATCATGTCTGACGTGATGTTTAGAATATCGACTGTGTCTTCTCCTTGACAGGGGTCTGCCATCTTCTGTATTTCCAGTCTTTGTTGTTGTTGTATCAGTAATGTCAGTGCAGACTTTTCACTTTTCTTTAGAGGATACAGCTCTTAACTGATGTGTCCTGATGTAGCCTTTCTGTGGCTAAAGATGGCAGATCAAATTTGGGCTTCTGCTGTTGTTTTGTGTCTTGTCTGTGCAGGTCGAGTGGTGCTAAAAACATGTTTCTGGCCTGTTTTTCAAGAGAGACTTAAGGATTGACAATCATGGCTTTAAACCGAGGTTAACCTTGACACTAAACTGTCATCCCTGGTCGTGTGTCCTGTACGACTGCAGACGCCGTAGAGCTGTGTAGCTGCTCTCTTGGTCATGATGGTCAAGACACCTTCCTGACAAAATTACTAATCAGATTATGAGGATTCACATTGGTGTTGATGAATATGTAGAATAGGTAATGATGATAATTTTGCTTTAGCACCCTGCGTTATCTTCACCGCCTAAATAATCATTCATAAATCCCATAAAGGGTTTCTGTGACGGCCTCATGCACCTCCTCTCAGTATTCAGACAGACTTTCTCTCTTTAGTATCAAAATGCTCCGACTCTTCTGAGTGTCACGAGTCACACATAATCTCGGGGTTATATGTGTCCATTGAAAAGGCTCCTGTGTGACGCTGCGAGGCCTCCCCGTGCACGGTTCCACTGCGACGCACACACACCGACTGGCTTAGACATGCTCGGCCATTAGGGATACGCAGGGAGGACTCGGGTATGAAATTGAGAGGAGGGAGGACGCCGCTGAGCCACGCCAGCTTAAGGGGGAGCTGAGGCGTCCATATCAGCTCACCCTGGGTGTGTGTGTTTGTGTGTGAGGCTGTTAAATACTGATTTCCTTTGCGTGTGTGTGTGTGTGTACTCCCAGGTATGACCGTAATAAGCTGCTTCTGAGGGAAATACACAACGTTCAATACGTGTCCTGCATGAACCCCACAGCCGGCAGCTTCACCATCAATCCACGACTGCAGGTACCTACACACACCGCACAATAACATACACACAAACAAACACACACACACACACACCCAGAGCCTGTCCTCAGAGCAGAGAGGGCTCTGTAGCTACACAGCAGATCTCTGAGGTTTAAGTGAGCAGATAAGAGATGAAAAAGTGGTTTAATCTCATCAGAAAATCTCTGCAATTATATTTACTACTGATCAGCAGTAAATATTGGCACAACAATGTAAATCAACACACTTATCAGCTGATTGTTCTTCTCCTAGGGGTGGGCATTGGCAACAATTATATGTTTGCAAATCAAGAGATGATGATATGAAATGTCATAATATATCTCTATACTTTAAGCAGGAAACTACCTTTTGTTTTTCTCCAATGTTTTTGATTGTTGTTGCAAAAAAAGCCTGATTTTGGCATCGCACATGTGGATCATGAGGTTAGATTCTGCAGGAGATGGACAAAACTGGACAGAATTTGATTTTTAGAAAGAAAACAGAATATAGGAAGAGAAATGAAAAGGTCCCTTCTTCTCTTTGTGTACGAGGCTCAGCCATAAGTTGTATCCTGGGTCCTTATTAGGGCCAAATCATTAGGAATATCAACGTGGTATGACACTCAGTGGGAACCTGAGAGCAGAGCGGACACATTGAACAAGAAAGTGAAGCCAATGAGGGCGTTGATGATTAGCTGGAACATAACAAGTGCACATATATCATAAAATCAATAAAGCATCATGCCTCTCACGTGGAAGTCATAGTACTCACTCAGGCACCAAGATATCTCCAATCACGCATGGTCTGTCTCTCATCTGTTGGATGAACACATACATGCCCCCCCCATAAAGTGATGGAGCTCTTTCATGTTGTGTAAAAAAAGAGATTTATGACCTTGGTATCATGTAGGACATCAGGACGCTGCTTTTAGAATCTGTATCACTGGTTTGTCCGTTATTGTAACAGGGGTGTCAGTCTGACCTGGACACGTGGGTTTGGAGGATAAATTTTTCACCTCCAAAATTGCACGTATCCGCTCTGCTTTTCCTGGTCCCCCTACACTAGCTGCCTCCCCAACATGCGCCATCTCCCAACCCCTAAACTGCCTTCCCCCGGTCTCATCAGAAGAAGTGCAGCACATCATCAGGAAGATGAAACCCTCCACCTGTGCTCTGGACCCTCTCCCATCCTCCCTGGTAAAAACCCATATCACTGTTCTAAATACTCTGATCACCTCTGTTATAAATCACTCTCTCCAAGCTGGTCACGTCCCCTCCGTCTTAAAAACAGCCATCATCAGACCACTCCTCAAAAAACCCACCCTTGACCCGGAAGTCCTTTCTAACTACAGGCCCATCTCAAATCTTCCTTTCATATCCAAAGTCCTTGAGAAAGCAGTTGCCACCCACCTTCAGAACTACTACAACTCAACAACCTCTTTGAAAAATTCCAGTCCGGTTTCCGCTCCGCCCACAGCACAGAAACTGCGCTTGTAAGAGTCACAAACGATCTCCTGTTGTCATCAGACGCTGGTTTCCCATCCCTCCTCATCCTCCTGGACCTCTCCGCAGCATTTGACACGGTTGATCACAACATTCTACTAAACCGGCTCCACTTCACCATTGGTCTCACTGGCACTGCCCTCAGTTGGTTCCAGTCATACCTCACAAACCGGACAGAATACATCTCCATGGGCCACTCCACCTCAAACCTACACACACTCACCTGCGGTGTTCCCCAAGGGTCTGTCCTAGGCCCCATCCTTTTCATCCTCTACCTGATTCCCCTTGGCCAGGTTATCAGCCGCCATGGCCTCTCATTCCACTGTTATGCCGATGACACACAGCTGTATGTCAACGCCAAAGCTGCAATCCCTCCCTCATTATCATCCCCATCACAACTCACCATCTGCCTGGAGGAGATAAAGGCATGGATGGAGCACAACTTCCTCCAACTTAACAGCTCCAAAACTGAAGCCATCCTGGTCGGCACTCCTCGCCAAACTCAATCATCACCCATAATCAGCATCACTTTCTCTGGCACAAACATCCCCCTCTCATCTACAGTCACAAATCTTGGTGTGAAAATGGACCCCCAACTCACCTTTGAATCCCACATAAACCATCTCTGCAAGACCTCCTTCTACCATTTCCGAAACATCTCCAAACTCCGCCCCACTCTCTCCCTTCCAGATGCCGAAAAGCTAGTCCATGCCTTTATCTCCTCCAGACTGGACTACTGCAATGCACTTCTCATCGGGATCCCTAGCAAGAGCCTGCAAAGGCTGCAATACATCCAAAACTCTGCAGCTAGGATCCTGATGAGAGTGCACAAACATGACCATATCACCCCCATCCTCCGTTGACTACACTGGCTTCCGGTCTCCAGCAGAATTGAATACAAGGTTTCCTTCCTCACACACCAATGCATCCATGGACATGCCCCCCCCACCTCAAAGAGCTTCTCACCCCACAACACCAGTCACGCTACCTCCACAGACTCAAATCACCTCCTCCAGACACCCAGAACCAGATTGAGGACCATGGGTGACAGGGCCTTCAGTGTTGCTGCACCCCGTCTGTGGAATGCCCTCCCTGACACCCTGAGGGCTCCACAGTCCACAGACAGTTTTAAAAGGAACCTTAAGACTTTTCTTTTTAACAAGACTTTTGGTTCCTCTTCTTAGTTGTCGCTGTTTTAGATCTTTTTAACTGCCCTTTCCTGCTTAGTTTTTTTTTTTGTTTGTTTGTTTGTTTGTTTGTTTTGTTTCGTTGTTTTTCTCTTTTTAACTTGTAGCCCTTTGAGATCTTCTGATGTAAAGGGCAATACAAATAGAATTTATTATTATTATTATTATTATTAAAAGAGTGAAGAAGATTGGTCAAAGTTGAAGGAAAGTTGCAGAGATTGGACGAAATTGCAAGGCTGTGCTGAATTTGCATTGCGATCCTGAAATCACGATTTCCTGGGCAGACTGAGTATTATACGCTTAGAAGCAACAGTTTTTGATCAGGGGTATGTATTTCAAGCATGGCCTCTGCAACTTCATTGTCTACCTCAATGACAACAACTAGAAGTGCTAAGAGAGCACAAACCTCCACCAAGGCATCTATGGCAATGATGGCTGAGTTATTATTGAAAATGTAGAAAATTGTCTCATCATGTGATGGTAATGAATCCTTTAAAAAATTCCTGGATCCTCATCCTAATTTGGATCACAAGTAAAATACTTTTCCTCGTGCCATGACCAACAACCTGAAAGTGAAAGATTTTTTTTAACCATCTAGCTCACAGACAGAGAGTCTGATGGAAAAACAAACAAACAGATGGGAAAAAGAAAACCTCCTCGGCAACAGTAGGAAGCATTATCTCCAAAGGCATGGATCCACTTCATCATGTTTGCATCTCTTTTCTTTAAGAGAGCAAAAGGCTCTGATATTGAATTAATAAGTTCATATTTAGCAGCCTGAATTGTCAGGTTATAGTAAAATAATATGCCAATAACGTGCTATACACACATTGATTCTGATTCTTTTTCTACATTTGTCATATTTTTGGTCTAAAGAATTAAGCAAAAGTCTTGAATTTGATTTTAAAAAAGACTTTAGCCTGTTTTTCCATGCTTTAGCTCGCTGTAGAGCCCACGCCGCCTTGAGCATGTGTACCTGTGTGTTAGTTTCTCCTCTGTGCCGTAATGCGCTGCCAAAACTCTGGCTGTCAGATCCGTTTTGTTGCAAATGCTGCCTTGTGATCTGCTCGTTTGTGCACAGAAAACTATTAAAACTGAAGCAAAACATGTTGGAGTTGAAGGTGATAGATGATGGTCAGCAGCTGATTAAAATGCAGTTACTGATAAAAAATAAAATAAAGAAAGTGTGGAGTCGTTGGAGGAGATGAAATGTACAGCCACTGAATTAGCTAAGGCAGGGGATTTTTTCTAATGTATTGGTAGGAAGGTCAGAGGTGCTGGTTCATCCTTTGCCCCCTCCTGCGTTTCCCTGTGGAGACATGGAAAAGCCTATTTTCTGCTTATTGTCAAATATCCAATTTAAGAAATAAACCACATGAGAGTTTCTAAGTCTTGTTGGGACCACTGTGAGAGGGTGCTATCTTACTAAAGTTTTTTCTCATTCTTATTTCTATATTAGCCTCATGAATATAAAATAATGAAGTGAGCAGCTTTGCTTTTACACCGTTTAGCTGTTTAAGTACAGCTGTTTATATCTGCTCTTAAAGTTTAATGACTGCTCCGTGTTAAAAGCCTCGGCGTAGCGGGGTAATGAGCGCCGTCCGCTCTTTTTACATAAGTTAAAATGTTGATGTACTGACTCACATATACACACTTATCCTTCCAAACATTCACTTTAATTTGACTTCTAAAAGTTCAGAAAAACATGAAGTGTATACCATGAAACAGATGGAAAAGTTTGTTTTAAAGAGCAGTGAAAAAGCAGAGCTGATAATCGCACAGATGAGTGCAGCTGTTAAACGCTGTGATCGCAGCAGGACCAGAGGAATAGTTAAACCATACAGTCCTGTGGTAAGCTGCTCTCCCACGGCTCCGTCTGTGTTTAAAACAAAGTCATTATAAAGCTTTTCATCTGAAGTCTGAGGAACAGGAACAACCAAAGTCAAGCAGTGTCCTTTACACTCCACTCTTGGAGGCCTTGAAGGACGAGATGATTCATTTAGAATGAAGCACAACACAGGGTTTTAAGGGTATTTAGAGGCCTGTAGATACTGTTTAATAAATACTGTTTAATGTAAGCAGCAAGGTTTGGTTCGACCCCACAACTCTCTAATGCACAGACTCATGAATAAATGAGGAGAGAACAGCCGTCATCAATGAGATCACGAAGTTTAGTGAATCACGTGGCAGCACTAAATGCTTTTAGGCATGTGACTTTTATATATGTGACTTTTATCTATGTGACTTGTCATAACTTGTAATTACTCTCTGCTAAGACAGTTTTTAATTAACTTTTTAATGCGCCCATGGTCACTCGCTCCCTTTGGAACCTTTAACGTGAACATGACTGAATAGGTCCATGTAATTAACTTGTTGTTGTGTTGTAACTAACTTGTGGTTTCTGTGACACTGAGTGTGTTTCTGCCATGTGAATGGCTGTGCTCTGTTTTTTTCTTTCTATCTTGCTGCAAACCAACTCCCCTCCAGATAAACTGAGCTGATGTCAGCATGTCAGGACCATCTGTTGAAGTTAAGAGACTTTGAACGTGACATGGTTTTTGTTCTGTCAGAAACTGCTGATCTACTGGGATTTTCACACACACAACCATCTCCAGGGTTTACACATAATGGTCTGTAAAAGAGAAAATACCCAGTGAACAGCAGTTCTTTGGGCCTAAATGCCTCATTGGCTACAGAGGTCAGAGGACAATGGTCAGAGTGGTTGGAAATGATAGAGGGACAACAGGAACTCAATCAAGGTGTGCAGAAGATCATTTTTCTGAACACAGTGGGTCAGTTCTTGAAGCAGATGGACTACAGCAGCAGAAGACCACACCAGGTGCCACTCCTGTCATCTAAGAACAGAAGCTACAGTTCACACAAGCTCACCAAAACTGGACAGCAGAGGATTGTAAAAGTGTCTCCTGGTCTGATGAGTCTGGATTTCTGCTCCACATTCAGATGTAGGCTCAGAGTTTGATGTGAACATCATAAAGCATGGATCCATCCTGCCTTGGATCAGTGGTTCAGGCTGCTGGTGGTGTGATGGTGTGGGGGGTGTTTTCTCGGCACACTTTGTGCCCCTTAGTCCCACCTGAGCCTGGTTTAAACCCCACAGCCTACCTCAGTATTGTTGCTGACCATGTCCATCCCTTTATGACCACAGTGGACCATCTTCTGATGGAGACTTCCAGCAGCTCCATGTCTCAGAGCTCAGATCATCGCACACTGGTTTCTTCACTGTACTCCAGTGACCTCCACAGTCACCAGATCTCAATCCAATAGAGCACCTCTGGGATGTGGTGGAGCAGGAGATTCTCATCATAGATGTGTGATGCTGTCTTGGAGATATGAACCAACATCTCTGAGGGATGTTTCAGCTCCTTGCTGAACCTTAAGGAGCTCTGATGGTAGAGGGGTGTGCCTAATAAAGTGCCTGCCTGTGGACAGTCTTCAGATAAAGGAAAAACTCACAGAAGCTGAAGGAATATTTTATATAGAGAGATCGATGTGACCTGCAGCAGAAAAGCCAACATTAGATGTTATTCAGGTTTTCTGCCATTACCATAACAGTTTAATAACACTGTTCACGATCAAAGACGGGATGTGGATCATAACAAGCAAAAACAAAACACTGATCCATGCTTGACTTCAGGAAGGGGACGTCTCAAAAGCAGAGCGATGTTTTTAAAGTCAGACTTAAAGATACTTAAATTTAAACATCTCATTTGACCGAGCTGCCGCTCCTAAACACTCCCAAGGTCGCAGTTGTTTTCACTCTGGAGGATAATTGAGTGTTCATTAGCGATGCATTCACTGTCCTTGTGTTTATTCTGTTTCTCTCTTCATCCACAGCGCCACTTCTGTGTCTTCGCTCTGTCGTTTCCTGGCGCCGAGGCCCTGAGCACCATCTACACTTCCATATTATCACAGCACCTAAGAGGAGATGGCTTCCACCCCGCCCTGCAGAAGAGCTGCCCCACCCTGGTGCAGTTAGCCCTCGCTCTGCACCATCGTGTCTCCTCCACCTTCCTCCCCACGGCCGTGAAGTTTCACTACATCTTTAACCTGCGAGACCTCTCCAACATCTTCCAGGTGACACAGACAGCAAACATACACCATAGATTAATCTGCGCCATGACCCCAGGTTAATATATTCACAGTTAAGAGTCAAAAGTTAAATTGGAAAAGCAGCAGAAAAAAGCGAGGAGTTAGATTTTTGCCTTGATTCTTCCCTCTGCTTCCCACGTGGAAAGAGCCAGGCTTGTGTCCCTAATTTCTCATCTAAATTATTATTGATTTAGGAGCCCGGTCTGAAAGTCTGAATAAGTCTGAAATGAGTGTAACAGAAAATAGAATGGATTTGCACTTCCACGGCTGTTAGTGATGATTTAATGTATTTAAATGAATATAATATCAGAGCGAGGAGGCTGTCAGGGGAGAAGCTTGTGGGGCGATATTTCTGTCAGAATCCTCCACGGTTTCATGGAGGGCAGGCTCTCTCATTTAACACTCTCTGTCGTATAATTAATGCTTAAAGCCACTCAACTATAAGAACTTCATATTTCATAATTCCATCTCGGAGAAGACAAAGGCCCCTTCCTCTACTTTGGACCATGTGCAAAATATATACGGGTGATAATTATCTTTTTGAATACACCTTTTAGAGCTGCAGTAATCAATATTTTTAGATCAAAATGGATCTGGTTACTGTCTGAAATAGGCCTGCACTTACTTAGAAGTTTATATCTTTGTTTAAAACTGAACTTTTGAACATTTTCTCTCCGTATTTCTTTTTTAATTTATTTAGCTTTAAACCAGACTTTTATACGACTTCACAATTTTGCTGTCTTACCTTTAACTTGCATATTTTCCTTCATTCTGAACATTTTCAGTGTACTTTGTTCTGGTCTTGTAGAGCAAATCACCACCTATTTTTTCAGCAATTTGTTATTCTGCTTGGTCAGAAACCTCAAGCATCCATTCAGATTCCACACAAGTGTTTCTTCAAAGACGTCATATCATGCTTTTTGGGGTTTTATTCACCCTCTAGTGTCTTAAAAATGTCTCCTCAACATGACAGAGCACCTCTGTGAACTTAACTAAAGGTCTGCAGCATTAAAACTGCCTCTTACTTTCCCACAGACCCACCAGTATGACGTCCTACTATTGTTTCAGCTTTATTTTTAGCCCTTGGGTAGCAGTAGCAAACCCATTCCAGAGGGTAAACTTAACAATGACGGCAAGAGTTGTTGACAACATGGTGCTTAGCAGTACCAAACTGACCAATCACCACGGAGTAGAGCTGTAAACCAATCAGAGCAGACAGGGCCCATTGGGGAAGGACCTCTAACACAATGTCTCAGACAGAGAGGGATTACAGCACTTTGAAGGTCTTTTGTATTTGTGAAGATCCTCTCTCAATCATCATAAATGAATGTATGAACCTGATTTCAGGCAAAATTCAAGCTCATCACGCTGCTTTAGTCAGTGTTTATACTTCAGTAAGGAAATAAACTGTGACTATAAAGCATACTGAAGTTAATTTTGCGTAAAGGAAAACAAAAGAGACGCTTTAAACAACTTATTTTATACACCTTTATCTTTTTTAACAGTTTCAGTCATCCTTAAGAAAACAAATTTGAAAAATGCCCCTGCGTTGGACCCTTAGTCATCGGAGCTACATATTCTAATTTGTTGATAGACACAATTTTTTGCCTATTGTTAAAGCTCACTGAGTCTGGCTGCAGTTTATAAGTATAAGTAAGAGATGCACATCAGTAACAGGAACCAGCTTGACCACAGGCTGCTCGATTTAGTGTGTTGACATTCTTAAGTTTGCTCAAAAAGGAGCTAAACCCTAATAATCCATACTTAATCTAAATACTCTTGTAACTTGATATTTAATGTTGTTGATCAGTGAGTTATCTGTTATGGTCTGATTCTGAACACTGAAGTAAAAAGATTCTGCATATTGTGACAGAAATAGACAAAGCTACCGCCCTCTTTAGGTTAGAAACAGTCACTGCATTTGAATTGTACTGATTGGCTAATCTCTGGAGGCAGATGATGCCATTGAGCTCAACAGTGACATCGTAAGCATTAAATTAAACAGTTTCAGAGGCAGCGGTGATCTCCATCAGTCAGATATGTGGCCGTGACATCCAGCAGGTTGTTTGCGTGGGACTGTAAATAAACCAAACAGCATAGTTCTTGTGATGAATGAACAGCTTTATGCCTGTGCTTCTGGCTCAGACTCGGGTAACTGGTAAGTCTGCTCTTGACGCTCATGACGTTATGTCCAAAAGTCAGATACTCAGCAGCAGCAGAGTCTGTATGATGTAGCAGAGAAGAATGCAGGAGATAGAGCTCGTCTTTCTCCTCCTGGTCCTATACGTTGACCTCTGGCTTCTCCTCAGCTGAAGTTCTGGGGTTAAGATACTCTGTAGGCACCTTCATGAATCCTTTAAGCTAGACTCTCAGATAGTTATTTAGCTTAAAATAACTATCTGAGAGCTCAAACCTGACCGACCCCTAAAGCTACCTTTCAGACTTCTCTGCCCTGAAGATGTAAGAAGTTCATCCACACATTAACACTATAAAGAGTCTGGAGGTCTTTCTTGTGGAGTCTTTGTTTATTAAACGGGTCTGCGCGGCCCGGCTTGACGTCTAATAACCTCATAGAGCAATCGGCGTCAGAGCTCTTCCCTTGGACCGTGCAGGGAGCAGAAAGACGGCAGAGAGGGGCTCACTGAGCCTGTTTGAAGTTTGTCTGCCAACTTTATTCAGCTCCTGGCTCTAACACGTTAGGACAGCCGGGGAGAGGTGAGCAGCTCCCCGCTCTGCCGTGCTGTAATTCCCTCGCCGTACCTCGGCGCCGCTGCACCTTGAGATGAGAGGAGGTATTTGGTGAGGCAGTACAAACGCTGCCTCTAATTTCCAGCATGAGGCCTAAGTGGTTGTCACTCTGTGTTTTCTGGCTTGACGTTTCAGATGTTTGCCTCTGCTGAAATAATTGGGGGTCTTTTGTGAATCACTTTGTTTTGTAAAACTTTGAAACTTAGAAATGTAGCCGGAGGCAAACATCTCATTTTGATCAACTCTAATGAGCTGGAGAGCCGGGCTCAGAGACTCTGTGAGCTCACAGCTCTCTGCAGAAGGTGTTTTTAAGATATGACAAAAGAAGCTGGTCCTGACAACAACTGAGGTCTCCCTCTACCTTTGTTGTTGATGTTCTTTTGGGGAGCGATTCACTAAGAAGAGTTTATTTATGTGTTAGCCCAGTGTGGGGGCATCTTTTAAAATGAAGGTCAAAAATAGGTTCAGAAACAAAAGTTTTTGTCTCAGTCATTTGAAGAACTTCAAACTTTTGCAGTTACATTACAGATAATTGAAATTTGAACCCAACAGTATATCAAGTTGAGCCTAATGTCAGTTTGGAGCATAACCAAGCAATCACATCTGCAAGCTTAAGTCAAAGCAAGGTGAGCAAATACTTGAGGGATGCTTTTTTAAGTCTGAATGTGAAGTGACTCCAGACTGAAGTATTATACTGTCTATTTACATGACTTAGGTGTTTTTAGTACCATTTCCCCTTAAAAACAAACAAACATCTCAGAGTGAAGTTGCACACAAACATCTTTGTTTTCAAGATGACTGAAGGAGTGATCATAAATCAGGTTTCTAAGGTGTTTTCTGCAGCCTTTACTGTAATGTGACCAGTATACCTGTACACAAATCTGAAACAAGAAGGTCTTGACTGCAAGTGCTTCTGCTTCCATCACTCACAAAACAAAATTGGCCTTTAGTCATTAAGCACTGCAGTCATTTTACTGTGCAAAGTGTGGGACCTGAAGCTGCAAAAGATTAGTGCCAATAAACATGATAATGAAACAAATCAGTCTGGGGTAACAATACTTAAAAAATCAAGTAAAAAAGAAGTATCTTCTTAAACCATCCCTTTTCATCCACCCATCCCATTTATTTTGCTTAGCTGGCCGAGGTCATGGTGGCAGCATGGTGATGTGAAGGAGCCTGAACCCACTTTGAGCATTCTCCAGAGCTCTGAGGTCTCCTTTCTTTCTCCAAGGCCGAGCTCACCCACTAAACCAGCCTGCACTACTGGTGTCAGATTGTATGGGTCTGCTGGTTTTCCTCCATATTTATTATTTTTGAGCTTTTGCCTTTATGAATTGTGGTGAGATAGTGGATAAAGTCAGACAGGAGAGCTGAAAAAGATGAGCAGAGTTTTTCAGAGCTTTTACACCAGACCATATCAACTGAACTAATTAAAAAGGGAACCAGAGTTTGTGTTAGGTGTGAAAGAGACCTGAGAGGCTGGACAGTGAACTCCGGCGTACCAGAGCCACCCCTGTCGTGCTAACTCTCACCACCCACAGTGCCAGTAAAAATGTCCTAATTGTACCAACCCTACCGCACAGACATGAAAGCCCAGCAATCTTTGTCACCAGTAGAACCAGACTCTGTACATGCAAGCACAGGGTTATGACATGCTGATGCTACCCTCCCTTTGTCTTTGTGGCCCAAAATGTAACAACTTCACGGTCTTTAATATGTTAATCATATGGGGGGGTCTGTGCTTGTTAAAAGGAGGGCATTTGGACGGATTATCAAGGAACTCTGTGACTGTAGAGCCAAGCTAAAGTGATGAATGCACACTTAAGTAGCTGACACTGAAACTTACAAACTTCCACCCCTTCCTTTTTTTGCTCTTCTTTTTAAACTTTCTCCCCCATGGCCAACTTTCTTGCAGTATTCTTCTTTTTCTACTTCATGCGCTCTGTCTCCACAAATCTCTTTCTCCCAGCATCGGAGGCAATCATTAAACCCGCTGGAAGTTAAATTGGACGTACTGTAAGTGAAGTCTAGTGGCCAAAGTCCACTCATAGGGTTAGACAAACAGTTTGGCATCCGACTGGGAGCGATGTCAAAGAGCTGAGTTTGCCAGCGATAGCTCTCTGCCATGACCAGCGGGCATATCAGAGCGCCTGTCTTCTCCATGTCAGGCTAAATGAGCTCCACGAAGCTCAGGAGTTAGAGGAAGGGAGCAGATAGATGGACAAAGAGAGAGACGAGGACTTAGACGAGGGAATGAAGAGAAAGTAAAGGAGGGAGGGAGGAAGTACATGAGTGTTGGAGTGCAGAGAGACGAACTGTACTCACTGGAAAATATGTCTGTATGATGTTCTGAGGATAGTCAGCTGGGTGCGTTTGTTAGCAGGGTTTGAAGCGTTGTTTGGGGCTCAGAGCAGCTGTCAGGCTATGAGGAAAGCTCGACAGACAGACATACAGACAGACAGATACATGCCGACACACAAACTCTGTAATCCCTCTCCTCTGAGCCGAACAAAGCGGTGAAAGATTGGGGACAGACAGGATGAAGGAAAACAAAGTTCTGTCTCTCTTCTCTTCAGTTTGTTAACACTTTGGCGTTCTTTGATTGGTACGCCGAAGAGTGCAGCCTGTGAGAATGACAGTAATAAAGAGTAACCATATGGTGTTTTGTTTTGCTTGGGCACACTCTTTTACAATAAATGCAGGCTGCCATGATTGACACCATTAAGCAATGAAATGGAGTGAGTAAATAAGCAAAGCTTTGTTTTTATGGCACTTACTTCAAAGACTCAAAGTGCCTCAGCCCAGAGAGAAATGGGAAGAAAAGACATCCAGATACTTCTCCAAGCAAAGTTTGATTATTCCTTAGGAGTTAACATAATAACATATCCAATTTGATTTACATGATATGAAAAGGGTCATAACTCTAGTTTTGATACATATCATTCAAAAAAGAAGGTTGATTATATATTAATTGATGCATGCCACATCAAGACAGACTTAAACCTAAGTGGGTTGAGCAATAAAACGGCTGAACAGGACAACAGAAATGGGTTGCCTGACTGTTTGATTGGGATTGTAAATAAAACTAATTAACATAGTTCTTGTGATTAATGAACTGCTTTATGTGCTTTATGCTTCTGGCTCAAACTCAGGTAACAGGTAAGTCTGCTCTAGACGGCTATGACATTATGACCAATAATCAAATACTCCCCCAACCCCCAAAAAACACCTACCAGGCGGTGAAAGTCTGTGGCTCAGGCTGGTAAGCCCAGTACAGAACAGATTGAGCATGAATGAGAAGTCGTTGACAACATGGCACTGTGAACAGATCGGTCAACCAACCAGGACATAGTGGGCCCACGTGGGGAAAGGAGCCTCTCATGCAGAGAGCGAATACAGCTGGATGGGGGTGTTTTTCAACATTAGTGGTAAGAAACAAACTCTGGCACAGCTGTCCTCAACCTTGTGCAATTTTATCCAATGCAAACCCCAAAGAAAGAGACATTCACAAGCACTTGCTCTGTTTTCATCACCTGATGAAGTTGGCTGAAAGTCACCTGTTGACTTAGTAACTGCTACATCTGTGGATAAAAATAGTTTTAATTGTGTTTGAACATCTTTCCACACACAGATTTATTTCCTATAGTAAAAAGGGGATTGTGGACTGTTGCCGCAACAACAAATGCAAAAATAAAAAACTAATGGAAAAATTTAAAGGTTAGGATAACTAAAGGAATCAGGGATGTAGAACCCAAAATGCTTTTCTGTGTAAGGCCAAGGATTCGACTGATTTTTAAAGACCATCAGAAGAAGATGATTATCAGTAATATGGAAAAGCAACAAAACCTTATCAGCATAGTACCAGCATGTCTCTACCTGGAGCTTGCATGTACGGAGCCTGGGTCTTTTGAAAGTGACAGGCTGTTTTAGCTCTTCTGGCCATGTGGCAGGGTTTTCATTGGTCAGATGTGGACTTGTCGGAGGCTAATCTGCAACGTAAAAATAGTAGCCGCTATTTTCCTTTTTCCTTTGAGTTGTACCCCCCTGGTGTGTAGGCTTACACTGGCTGAATGGATTAAACAGTTAGAATCATTTGAAACTTATTTGTACACAGAAACTCCGGCATCTGAAGGCCTTTGAGCTGCAAATTGCCTCAGCAGGACGTGCTGTGCTTCCAGACTCTGTCTCTCCGGGCCATGCTTGGGGACCTGATATCTCAGGAATCCCTTCATTCATCATCTATTCAGCTTATCCCTGTTGGGGTCACGGTGAGCTGGAGCCTGTCCCAGCTGACCCTGGACAATTTAGAGCCACCAGTTGACCTAATGAGCTTGTTTTTGGTCTGTGGGAGGAAGCCAGAGCTGGAGAGAACCCATGCATGCACAGGGAGAACACGCAAACTCCACCTAGAAGGTCCTGACTGATCGAACTGGCGACTGTCTTGCTGTGAGGCATGAAGCATCTGACCACTCTTTTTACTTCTTTGTTTTTTGTTTTTGAATAATGTTTTTATTCCTTTTTCAAAATAAAGTATAAGAATCATCTGACATTAAAAAGATGTCTTTAGTTTGATTGTACTTGAAAGGTTTACATGAGTTATTATCAAAACAAAGTCCAGGTAGTTTTAAAATAGCAGAAAAGAACTTGAAGTTGAAAGAGTTAAGAAGCCCATAAAAAATACTTTTCATTTTTTCTTTTTTTTTATTTGAATGTCTTAATGCAGACGTGCTTTTTTTGCACTCTTGCACGTGTACATATGGTCGCTGTTGGGCCTCTTCTCTCCATTTACAATGATTCTCATAGTGTTTCATAAAACAGTGCTCTTTGTCACCATAGATGTTGGTGAGGTTTTTTTTTTTTAACATCCAAATGAAAGTACAAAAAAGTACTTCTAGCCAGGATGATGCATACTAAACTACTTTGAAAAGAGCTGTTGTTTTCTTTTTGTTCTTTTTTCCCTGAAGGTAGTGAAGTTGGAGATGAGAGTTTGGTGCCCAACAGCGACAAATTATATAGTACACTTGCAGAGAGCCAGGAGACTCAGAATCAGACCCTCTTCCTCTTCGGACCTGATCCCCCATGGGATTCTGGCTCAGGGTTGTCCTCTTCAGCAGGGACATCTCTCTGAAACTGCTGCTTAACTTTGGAGGAGTTTGAGCTTCCCTGAGATCCCTGGTCTTTGTCACTGCCAAACTTCCTCTTGATTCCAGTGGTGCCCGGACATCTCCAGGGGTGGCGTGTGTAGGCGAAGCGCCGAGGGTCACGAACAGTATGGCCTTTTAGAGCACTGCTGGACTGGACCTTATTTGTTGGGTCTTTGCTTGCATGGCTCTCCTGGCAGTTGTTATTTCTGTAATGGTTACAAATGGTGGTTTAGGAAATGAAGTCAATATTAAAAAGCTACATTTGAGATGTCTGTATTCATTATCTTAGTTGGTAAATCCTTTTTCAAGATCAAGTCCATTTGCTTGTCCGGCTGGCTGTTTCTAAAACTATTATTGGCTATGTAGGCCTTATTCTCACTCTTCAAATCATTAAATTGGATTTTAACAGAAACTAGACATGCCAGGATATTTGACTTAAAATAAATGCTTTGGGAAGTTTAGCCACAAAAACACACACTAAAGTTTGAGTTTACATTTGTAAACTAAAAAGTCAAATGTAACTGACAAGGGTACCTTACCTGTGCTCAAGCTTTGCCATTTTTGACGAACGAGAGGTCTCGCTTA
Organism: Cetoscarus ocellatus; assembly: GCA_037902135.1. Taxonomy (NCBI): domain Eukaryota; kingdom Metazoa; phylum Chordata; class Actinopteri; order Labriformes; family Labridae; genus Cetoscarus; species Cetoscarus ocellatus. The sequence continues at coordinate 105,332 of JBAMNC010000884.1, forward strand.
TTTCCCCATCCTCAGCATCAGCCTCCCTCTTCGTCCGTGCCTTATTGGTGCTCTCTGGCTGAGCGGACTTGCAGGGACGGGGGTTTTTGCATTGCTGCTGATTATGGCTGTTCGGTGGAGACTGTTGGGCTTCTGAAACCTCAGAAGTCTCACAGACAGTCATGATCTCAGCACAGGACTGGAAACTGCGAAGTAACAAATAATGGGTTAGAATACATCATCAGTGGTTTGACTACATGACTGAATCACTGTTGGCTCTCTGATTGGTCTGATCGCCATCCATGCATTACAGTTAGTGATGACTTACTAAGAGCTGAAGCAGGCTGTGCCGCAAATGTGACTCATTGTCACAAATGGATGATCCAGAACCTGCTGAGGTGTCAGTCTCCGGGCTGGATCAAGATCCAGCATTCCTTTTAGCATATCAAGAAACATCATCCGGTCAATTATCTCTGCAAGTTTGTCTGCAGAATTTTCAGAATCCAGTTCCTTGGTCTAGAATAAAAACACAACAGAAGTGAGTGAACAGAACCCCAACTTTGAGATATTTTTAGTGTTTCTTTAACAACAGATGATCAAAACAAATACATACTGTCAGAAGCTCATCCAGACTCTTGAACTTCTTTGTTCTACAATCCACTGGCTGATAATGTGTCTCCTGGAAGATCTCCCATGGTGACTGAGCAGAAGGACAGAGAGTTTGTAAGCAACCAAATCTTGAACAAAGTCAACTCATACATGTACGAGTGAAGAGTTCATATATATGAATGCAGATAAAATTGTTTTGGAATAAATCAGAAAATGTATTTTTTAAATTTGTGTTCTCCAGGTAATATTATTCAGACCACAGTGCCTCGGCTTTAACTTACTTGAAATAACATTGACAAGTAAGATTTACTTCAGAAAATATTATATGTATATATTCTATGATTTTCTTTAATATCATATGAATCAATATTTGATTAACATTGCCTGCAGTTTGCACAAATTTTAAAATTGCATGAATAATTAAAAAAAAACAGTTATCTGCTTTTGCAGATGAACTCTTCAAATACATCATAGTGTGTTAAACTGAAGCAGCTTTTATATTTACCTTGAGTGTCCAGGTATATCCATGTTGTCCGTAGACTTTCTTGAAATATCTGGAGGTCTTGGAACCTTGGTTCAGAAGTCCCCTGGGTGGCTGACCCTGTGTGTCCACAATGCACCTCATCTGAAGATGAAGAGAAATATGAATTACATGATCCGAGTCACTATATTAAGATAGAGAATCATTTTCATAAAAATCTATATCTAGACATTTTATGGCCATAAAACATGTTTACAGAGGCATAAAGATTTTTTTTACACAAGGATTAAAAGTGTCTCCCTTTTTTGGGGGGTGGGGGGTATTATGTTGTCATTAGACACATAAAGAACTATGATATATAAATGTGTATATGTCATCAGGTTAAATATGAATTGCTAATCAGTAGCTACTCTAAATGCATAGTTAAATCAATCTTAGATTTAACGATATAAAATCAGGTAAACAAAGTAAACTGAACATACCATATCGTACTCAGAATGGCCGTAGTACAGCAGGTGCCCAAGGTACAGGTACGCAATAGTGCAGCCAATAGACCACATGTCTACGGCCTCCGTGAAGGGAGAGCCCAGAATGATCTCTGGAGACCTGGGAGAAAGAAAAAAGAAACAACCATAATGTTGTGTTTTTAGGACCCGTATCATTTTATAATTTAAACAACTGCATTGACATTTTATCACAAAGAAATGTGAGGAGTCTGGAACCTCATCAGCCAACACAATCCTTGAGACAGGCAGATGGGGGCAAAAACCTGAAATAAACAAGACTTTCAAGGCGATGTGGTTTACTTACCGGTATGGACGGGTCTGAATGTATGAGCCCACGGTGGCAGCTGAAGTGTCAGATGCCAGGCCGAAGTCAATGACTTTTAACTTGAAGGGTTCCTTGGCGTGATTGACCAGCATCACATTTTCCAGCTTTAGGTCAGCGTGGATCATGCCAACCGTCTTTAAGTGCAGACATGCGTTGGCGAGCTGAAAAAAGGGATTCAAGTCATACTTTTAACAACAAAGCCCATTATGCTCAGTCAGTATTTATCTCTTTAAAGTGTGTATGATTGCTGGATGACAAAAGTTGAACATATACCTGCAGGGCAATTGGTCTGATCTCTTTTAGAGGGAGAGGCCGAAAGTGTCTCTCTGCCATAAGATCATAAAGGCTTCTGTCCAAGGTCTCGAACTCAAGACAGCAATACCCTCTGTAAGTGAAGGCTTTATGCCATTTCACAAGGTTACACTTGTCTGAGTCCAGGACGGAGAGCTTCAGAAGGTTGTTCATCTCTTCTCTTGCTTGGAACACATTGTTGTCCTGATAGCTCATCATTTTTATAGCAACAGTTTGCATGTCTGACATCCTCAGGCACTTTGCAACTGTGCCGAAAGTTCCCTGACCAGCGATTGTCTTCACCTGGTAGAGGGTGGACCGAGAGTGGAGCCAGGCCCCACTGGAGATCTCCACTGAAGACATTTGTCTACGAGTTTTGAAACCTGCTGCTGAGCTAGAACGCCTGACCAAATTGAGATGATGGATGGATTTGGCTTTCGATGCCAAAAAAATGTTCTCCTCAGAAATCAACAAATAAACAGGCTGACAGCAAAAGCAATGCAACAAGTTCACAGGCTGAAAAATCTACAATACTTCCAAAAAGTTTTGTCTGATCGTGTCTGCTCTCCTCACCAACAAAGAGAGATGTGACTGTGGAAGCAGCTTAAGTATGTGCTGCAGGTTCAAGGACGCCTTGATGTCCTCTGAAGCTTTGATCCTCATCACGCATGTTTACTTTTGAAATTCATTCATGGAGTTGGACATGTTTTTAAACTCTGACTGTTTATTTTTAAATTATTTACTTTATATTGGTTTGTTTTTGTAGTTGCTGCTTTCTGTATGATCAGCTAAATACATTTCAGTCATGGTGTGTTTATGCTGTGGAAGTGACTGATTTTAAAGTTCTGAATTAAAGACAGAAAACTTACTGAAGAGCCAGCACACTGACACTGAGCAGAGATGGATGGATGGATAGATAGATGTACTTTATTGATCCCAAGGTGGGAAACTGTGGAACATCAATCATAAATATTAAATGTTGTTTAAGGCCCAAAATTCAATACAGTAACTGAGGGGTTCTCAGACTTTTAGATTGGGGACCCTCAAGTGAAAGAATAACTCAATTCAATCCCAGAAAAAGCTTTATTGACTCAAATGTTGTCGGGCATTGTTACCAAATTATTTCATTAATAAAAACATAAAATAAATGAAAGAAAACATTATTTTTAAAATGATAGATATTAATGGTATAGACTAGTAGTGTTATGACTCAAAAAAATGAATGATAAAAAATAAAGTGAGAATTAAATATAAATATAAATATGTGGGTCACTGACATACAACTGGCCAAATTTTAAAAAATTTAAAAAATAATATGTTTTGCAAATGTTAAAACATCAAGACTGTTTTACACACATGAATTTATGTTAATGTGTTAGTCATCTTAGTGTTTTTTTTTCATCTTAATCATCTGTCTGTTGCCTTCAAAATGTCATATAATACAACTGCACCACAAAAAAAAAAAAAATCCCCTCTGGAAATAAATTATATATTGCTATATTTGGTCAACAATTCCTGTTTTGAGCAAGAAAAAAAAATTGAAAACAATTTTTGATTTAAATTCTTGAAACTATCCTAATAAATCCTGCCACTTAAAAATTAAAATTGTGAATTAAAACGTGGAGAAAAAGCTGAAGTTTAAGTCTGCTTATCACATGCATAGAAACAATTTTTTAAAAGAAAATATTACTTAAAATAAGTGTTCGGCTATCTTGATTTTCCTGATTCCAGTGATGTTTTTTTTAATTGGGTATTTCAGAAAGTACAAAGAAATTTATAACAACAACACAATAGCATATTAGCTGACAGTATGAACATAAAAAAACTAATAAACATAAAAACCCAAAACACATTTAATTAAATCAGTTTAAAGGGATAGTTCAGTATTTTTGAAGTGGGGTTGTATGAGCTCCATGTGTCCACTAAGTACCTTAGATGCAGTAGAGCGTTCTCTCCTCTCCCTCAGTGAGACACAGTCTGTAAGAGTCTGTTACACAAATATAGCCGCAAACAGGGAAGTAACGTACCAAGAACAGAGGGTATTTTCACCGCCTACAGGAACTCCCATCAAAAAATAGTACCACAGTTAAAGAGTACACTACCTATGCATGCTTTTAAGTGCATTAACTTTTCGTAAATATAAAGTTTATCTAGGACTAACCGACTCACGTCACGTATTCCTCCGCTGAATCACTCCGCCTCCCTCTCAGCTGATGGAAACATAACAAGCTAGCGGCTTCAGACGCCGGTTGTAGCCTCGTGTAACTCTTATCAGGCACTGTAATTCTTTTGTTCCGACTCTCAGCAATGTGAGGAAGAAACAACGTATGAAATTAAAAACGAGTGATTATAACAGCGCCGATGAAGTTCCATTTACTTTGGCCAAGAGGATACCTGTATGAACCGGAGTTCACAGAAGAAGAGCTGCTGCAGATGGAGACCGAACAGGCCGATAGAAACAGAGGAACATCGGTGGAAACTGGAGGTCAAGAAGAGTCGGGAATACACAGTAGTGTGAGTGTATGAACTGCGACTCAATGCCCACGGACCCGGAGTGCTGCTGCTGCCATGAGTGGATCTTGGTTACAGACTCCAGGATCTGTCTGAGTCAGAGGATACTGGAGCCTCTCACACCGTCTGCATCACTCATCAGACAGATTTTCCTGCTCTTCTGAATCCCGGAGTTCTGTGGACATTCTTCAATTTCCCAAAGATAAACGTCAGAAAAAACGTCCTAAACCTGAAGGACCTAATGACAGTTTATCCTCAAAGTAAAAATGATCTGTCAGAGACAAACAAGCAGAGTAGAGGAGGCTGTTCACCGTAACATTGCCAACTACCTGTGTATGTCTCTCTCTCTCACACACACACACAACCATTACTGTGTATTAGCCTCTAACTTCTGCTACAACACAATCTTAGCTGTTTCTGACGTAATTATATAAATATACCATCTCCTAAATGCAAGAATACATTTAGATTTTGCCATGACTTTATGTAAATTGTATATAGATATATAGATATGTACACACAGTCTGTCAGGTAACGAGAGATGTAGGCATTTGCTGTATATGATGTTGCCGCATGCCCTTGTTACGAAGAGGAATACGGGGAAAGCTATGAGTCCTCCATGATACACATCTGTTTCTGCATCTAGGGAAGCAACACAAAAACCCATCTCCGAAATATGTGTCAAATAATCTGCTATCAATGAGGCTACAACCAGCGTCTGAGGCCTCTAGCTTGTTATGTTTACATCAGCTGAGAGGGAGGCGGAGTGATTCACTGACTCGCAGAAGTGCTGTGCGGAGGAATACGTGACATGAGTCGGTTAGTCCCAGATAAACTTTATATTTCTGAAAAGTTAATGCACTTAAAAGCATGCATAGGTACTGTGTTCCTAAACTGTGGTATTATTTTTTGATGGGAGTTCTTGTAGGTGGTGAAAATACCCTCTGTTCTTGGTACGATACTTCCCTGTTTGCAGCTATATCTGCGTAACAGACTCTTACAGACTGTGTCTTACTGAGGGAGAGGAGAGAACGCTCTACTGCATCTAAGGTACTTAGTGGACACATGGAGCTCATACAACCCCACTTCAAAAATACTGAACTGTCCCTTTAATGTTAAAAGTTATTTTTATCATCAACAAATGAAGAATACCAGCTACAGCTAAACTTTTTGATTTAAAAAAATTCCAACATATTGAGTATGTAGAACTGCTTTTTACAGGAGTTAAACTTTGTCAGAGTTCGGTCTTGCTAACATTGTGAGATTTAAAAAGTCCTATGTTGTACTTACGCCGGGGTCAGACTACACAATTATGCAAGATTACGGTCCACCCCGACAGTAGCAGGGTTCCAGGACCTGTCGGACACAAAATCTTTCATCTTGTGTGATGTGCAGTAGTGACTGTCAACTAAAGAGCAGTCTGGGACGCCTTACGAATCTGAGGCAGAATGTCTTGCAGGTTTGATTTTTGTCCTTGGTTCTTAGATTTTTTTTCCTACATGTCAGAGACATTGACCAATGAGAGCACTGGGAGAAAAGTTGTTGTTGTTGCCTTGAGATCTCACTGCTTCAATTTTCCCCTCCCTGCCTGCTGCCTGCCAACTCTCAGCCACTGGAAGTCCCCCACCTCTCTGAGGTTGTGCCTAAAATCGGCTGAAAACACATTCATTCATACATTTCATGCAGTGCTTCTTCCCTCAAACAATGGCACAGCCTCAACCCTTTCCTTGGTCAGTAAATCAATATATGACTGTCAGGGTGGGCAGGCGCTGTCACAGACCTGTAAGGGAAAGTGGGAAAACTGCATCTGTGGGTAACAGATCACTCATCATAACGTTTGTAAAGTCAAATGTAAGTATAGAACTCTGTCCCTGCATGACTTTATGGCTCTGTGTCCCCTAATCTGATGCACTGGTTGTCATATATGAGGAAACAAAATCACATAGTCTGAATTCGGCATTAGGGATTTGTGAAGTGACATTTATTGATTCCGTTGATTGTCTTTAGTGGTAAAAATAGATCCGTTTAACTGCAGCAGAATGGTGATTTAATACGTCCTGAAAGCAGCCGAAGAATCATCCCTGGGGAAAGTGTACAGCAAGAAGCCTGTTGGTCTGGGGATTGAGCCTTGAGGGACTCCACACAGTAGAAAAGCTGAAAGGGACACATGATTCTGGATGTAGACCTAAAAATATCTGTGACTCACGGAGAACAGAAACCAGTCTGAAGATGTAAAATAACCAAATAATGTGACTAAGCTTAAAAAACAAAAAGCCAGACCTGGTAGAACCTGGGGGGGAAGGATATTTTACAGATAATTAAGACAGTAATTGTTAAAATTGTAGATGGAAAGCAGCGATGATAACATTGGCTCTGTTGAGATCTTCCATCCACACACACTCGTCTCTCCCATCTGCAGCATCACACAGAGGATTTAGCGGCCAATTGTCACGTTGTGAAGTCTGGGATATGAAGGCGGATCAGATTCAGCTGGCTTCACCCCCGGAGATGATTCTGTTGATTGGAATAAGTTCTGGGGCTGGAAACACTCAACATCTGTTTGCCTCTGCTCTGCCTCCTGGGCGACAGTGTGCAGAGGGGAACAAACAGCGCCCGGGCGTCGCTTCGTCCCCGTCCTCATCCTCCACAGCACCTGTTCTGTCAGGCTCGGAGATTGAGCCGTGCGCCGCCTGACTGCTCCCTGAGTGGCCCTGTGGGGAAGCTGACACGTCACACCGGCGTCCTTCAGAGACGCATTAATCATCAGTCATCCACATAACGCTCGTCTGCTCCGTGTTTTTGTTCTCGGCTATGATTTGGATGTTTTTGATCGAAGTATGAAGAGGTGCAGACGGAGGAGGTTATAGTTTCAGAGCGGTGACCCCCAAGAGGACAACGTGCTTTGACTTTAGTGATCCTGTGATCATGAGGCTAACTTTTGTAAAGTGTCAGTACAGAAAATATTCCTTTGATTCATTTTGCAACAGATAGGAGTTTTTACAAATACACTTAATTCTCACGGTGTTATTGACCAGTAAACTTGATGCTGTCTCATTATCACGACTAAAAATATGCTTTAATAAAAATGACAAAAAGGAAAATATCTGTTAGGTATATTGAACCTTTTAATAGTTGGTTGTTTCAGCATTACGTCATAAAATTTGTTCATCAGCCAAACAGCCTATCCCTGTTAATGTGCTTTAAAACGAGTAGTATTCACAGTCTATAACTTTTATTCTTTGTGACCATCTCTGGCTGTGAGGTTATACACACGTTTTGTTTTTTAAAATGTATAATGTGCATCATTTCAGGGCAGGATTGAGAATAAAGATGGTGGACTTGCTCCTTGTTTAACTATTTAAATGGAAACTTACAGTTAACGGTTAACTGGAAATGCAACAATACACTTTGTCCACGTTTTGAGTGTTGGTCTTTGGGGTGCTTTAAATAAATCCACTCCATTTGGAGGTATTTAAAGCTATTTTTACCAGAACAGCAAAGGGATATTGAGGAGAAAAGACATGCATATATGCAGTTTTTTTTTCCTAAATATGTTTCTTGTTTTTCTCCAAAGCTAAAAAAAAGTAAAGAAAAAGCTTAAACATTCTTGATGTAGTTTGTGATATGAAAAAAAATGAGTACATGAATAAAAATAACTTTATAAAATACTTTTTTACACTTTAGACTAGTAGTTCATAACGTCTGGCTTTGAGACCCACCATCACCCCTTAATGACTAGCTAAGACCCAAATCAAGGAAAATGTTGTAATTTTTATAATAAAAAGATGCTTTAGTTTGAAGCTGATTTAGAACAGAATGTCACAGTACGCCAACACACACAAAAAAAGTTTAATTGGAAACCAAAATGACCTGCAGGTGGTGAAACTAGAGGGGGAAATATTGATTTTTACATTCAATGAGCTGATTTTGAATTGAAACCTAAAAGTGCATCTTAGGACACAAGGTTTCAAGAATACAGATGTGACTGTAGTTGTGATAACCCTACGTCAGTGGATACTGAACAGCCCTGTATTAATAATATTCCATCAGCAGTACTAAATAAGTCATTGATCATGAGGCTGGTACACATAACACTTTAGTATCTTCAGCCTTTCTAACAGACTCAGCAGAGCTTTAGTGCACAAACAGGAAATAAAAACAATCTAGTTACTGGGACGTGGTTTCATTAAATCTTAAAAACACGTACCTTTAGCTGAGTAATTATGAATACACAACAAACACCTTTCTATTAAAACATGTCAGTTAGCATTACAGGGTGTTATCGCCACCTGGATGTGCTTCCAAAAGGTTCTGCCCTCCCCAAATACTTTCTATGAGCCCTTTTTCAGTTAGACTCGTGAAATATATTGAACAGTCCATCTGGTGTGCCAGGGTAGATTTGGAGGGAATGCGGTCTGAACTAGGACTGGAGTCCATTTGGTGATGCCAGCGGTAGCTGTTAAAACTACCTTCTGGCTGTTTAATTGTTACTTCTTTCCTTTGACACTGATTTTTCTTGGACTTCCTGGGATGAAACAAAGTTTTTATTTTCTAATCGTTGATCTCAAACTAGTCTTAAAAAGCTTTTTTCATGTTCCACCTTCACAAAAAGCTTTCTCTGGGGGAGTGACACATTTTTTTATATCGTCTGTTTTGACCTCTTCTGACAGATTTGTTTTGGGTTTTTTTTCACATGAATACCTGTAAACAGTTGAGTTCTAGGTTTAATGTACTTTATTTTTCCTCCTCTCAGGAATTAACTTGTTTAAAAACAGAACCACAAAGTTAAGTCTGTTGGGTGTTGATTTGAAATAAAATGATAAAAATTATTTCCAGATAATAAACATGATTTGAAATCAAGAACCGTGATTGAAGAAGCTCCTCTTTACAGTGTTTAACGTAAAAACTTTGAGTTAAAACATTTTTTTTGCCATTTCAATCTCTGTGCTCTCTCATACCTTCTTATTTTGTGGTGGAAATGCTCCACTGTCAGTCGAGTTCTCTGCAGGGGAAGAGAAGGAGACAGTAAGTTTTCTAACAATCTTTCTGCAGTACATTTGTTGTTAAATGTGAAAAACGTATGCTGCTGCGTTGGTGACATATTCCTCCAAGTGTTTGCAGTGTTCAGACATGTCCTGATGTTGTTCTTTCCAACAGTGATGGGTAGAAGATGCAGAGAGTTTATTCCAGTTTATGACTGTGCACTCAGAGCTTTAACTTTGCAGCATATGTTGAGAACAGTGCAGAGTAAAGGAGCAGAAGTTCTTCATTTAGAGACGCCTCACAGTCACATACAGACTCATTTCTTCGTTCTTCATAAAGGCGCCCACAGAACTTATCTCCCCGTGCAGCAGCACTTCTGAGACAGTGAGATGAAAGAAAAGCACGGCCATTATTTCTGAGTTTCTGTGACACACCTACCAGCAGCGTGCCCACTCAATATCCATTGATTCAGCTGCAGTGACTGTGCTCTGCTGGGCCGTGAATGGGCCCAGTCGTGCTCTGGAGTAGTTCTAAGCCTTCGTCTCCCCTCTTTCTGCCCAGGGCGTTCTCTTCTGTACCGCCGAGTGCCTCAAAGCCCCTCCGGACCTGCTGAAAATCTACCTGCACGAGTCCAGCCGAGTCTACAGAGACAAGCTGGTGGAGGAGCAGGACTTCCAGGTCTTTGATAAGCTGCAGGCGGACACGGTGAAAAAGTTCTTCGAGGTGAGAGTTTTACAAAGTTCAGCAGAGGAAGACAGGAGAGGGAGAGGGAAATCATTAGGCTGCCTGCTCCGTGTCTGGACCTGGACATCAGTGGCCAACACAGCGAGGAAAAAAGGGGATGCTGGGGGAGCGGGTGAGGGCGGGGGGGCTGGGGGAGAATATTAATCAGTGTGGTATGTGGGGTCTGGCTGTCAGGGTCTGCGCTGTCAGCCCGGCAAATTGGAAAACATTTTAATGGTTTTCTGTCCACTGCTCCCCTCAGAACCCTCTCTGGCTCTGTGGCATGCACACTAGTCATGGCACAATGAAGAACCTGACAAGTCTATGTGTACACACCCCCACACGGGCCGGGCGGAGGGAGAGGAAAACCATATCATATATTCTATTCTGAGTTATCAGACTGTAAACTAGGGCTGGGAAACATGGACCCAGAATCAGAGCTCTGACAGAAAAGACCAGTGGTTGTTACCATATCAGAATTATAAAGTTTACTGTGATTTTAGTAAGAATCAAAGAATATTCAAACATAACTGATACATAAAATCAGACTCCCACACATACATCAGGCATTTTTGGTGATCATAAAAGGGTTACCATCTTCAAAAAGTCTTATCAGGTCTTAAATAAGATCTTTGAAATAAAAGGCCTTAAGAGTCCTAAATAGACATCAGTAAGTACTTTAAAATATAAGGTCTTGTAAGACTTAAGTAATTTTTTTTTAAATATAAGGCCCTAAAGAGACTTAAATTACATTTTTGAACTATAAGACCTGAAAAAGTCATTGAAAGTCTAAATTATTTTTTATAAGAAGCCTTAAAAAGCCTTAAATAACAATATTCAAACATAAGGCTTTAAAACTATTAAAAAGGTCTTAAGATTTTTAAAATACAAGGCCTTTAAAGTCTTTAAAAGTCTTCGAATATGTTTTTTAAATATAAGCCCTAAAAAGTCTTCAATACCGTTCTTGAAATGTAAGTCCTTGAAAAGTTTTAAGTTATAATTTTTAAATATAAGAACTTACAAAATCTTGAATCACATTTTTGAAGGATAAAGCTGTAAAAAGTTTTAATTTACATTTTTGAAATGCATTTTTTTTTCTTTTTTTTTTTTTAATCTAAGGCCCTAAAAAATTGTAATATCAGATTTGTGAGATTTAAGACCACTAAAGAGTCTTCAGAGTCTTAAATTACTTTTAAGATTTGAGACCTAAAATGTCTTCAATACATTTTTTGAAATATAAATCCTTAAAAGTCTGAAGTTGACTTTTTATCCACATGGAAAGCCACAGTCATTATTAAGGGACTCGGTAAATAATCAGACTGATAACATGAATCAATTAGGTATTGGGATCAATTAAATCTTTTCAGTTCCCCTTTCTCTCTCTCTCTCTCTTTCTCTCGTCCCCTTTCTCTCTTCTACAGGATTTCTGACAGTTTTTGTTCCTTTTTTGTTAAAAATAAAAACATTAAGGAAATGGTATGAAGAATCCTTCAGCTTAAGACACTTAAGGTTCAGGTCTTCAGAGATCTTACAAGTAATCTAAAGTGTTCAGAGTTCTTTGGTACAATAAAAGGAGAGGAATAAAATAATCCGAACGACTAAACCTGCTGTGTAAATTACAAAACACACCAGCCACCTAGCGTTTTCTGATTTAAAGAAAATGAGAGCTGAACACTCTGAGTGGTTTGATAAGTTTGAACACTTTCCTCCCTTTTATAATCAATCCAAAGGTGACTGAAAGTGCTTGAATTTGTATTTTGAGAAGCTTCAAGAATCCTGTGATGTTCTCCATTCACACAAATGCTTCCAGTGTTTTTGTGTTGAGACAGTTTTCAGGAGCTTGTCTTCATTTTTTAAGGCTAAACAAACAAAGAATTTTTTGTTTCAAATGAATAAAGCGGTGCCTTCATGGCCAGCTGATTCATACTGGAGTCATGTTGTATCACCTTTCTGTTTAACTATTATGATATTGTGTTTTTGTCCATATCGCCCAGCTCTAACACCCAAACAGACGCAAGGAGAAGAATATAAGTCATTAGATATTTTATTCAGAGCTATCACATTCAGTAAGCTGAGTGCGATTTGCCCCTGTGCCACAGAACAATATTCAGCATGTTTTCTACAATTTTTACATGCAAACAAGGAGGTCTTCAGAGACAGCTGCAGTGAAGGGAAGTGATACTACGACAATGAAGTCTGCAGCCAAGCATAATAAAGATGGAAATTTAAGGGAGAGAAAACAACACAATCTCATTCATGACACCTTCTGCACTTATTTGCCGGTGGAAGTTTGCAGAAAACAAACATCCCTCGGAGACACGGGGTGAAATATTCACAGTCCAAACGTTGCCAGGGTGAAAATGAACTGGGTCACCCTCTGCACAGCTGTGATATTCAGCTGTGTCCCTGTCCACACTGTTTAAGCTTAACGCTCGTGTTGTGCTGACGGGGAGAGAGAGAGCGTCGCATTGTCTTTACCACCGGGACATGTGCTCCTCTGCCCGACAGATACGGGACGTGGGGAAGATATCAGATACATTTCAAAGAACTGTTGTGGACCATAACGCTCGTTCAGATGCAGCTTGAGTGATTGTTAAGGCAGCCACTGATGTATTGATTTTAGGTTATGTCCTCATGAAGGTGGATCATTTCCAAAACAGACGGTCTCCTCAATTAGCAAAAAAAATCTTGTCATCGTGAAAATTTAAAAACACATAAACACATTGTTCAAAGTCTGAGATATGCAGCCTCTGTTTTATTCAGTTACTGTGCAAAAGCAGTTTTATTGTCAAATCTGCTCCAACCACAAATCTGACTGGTGTTACAGTTTATCTTGTGTCTATGTTAACTGATGTCAACAGGTGCATTGAATGAAGATTTATTTGCTTTTATTTCATTTCAAGACATAATTTATCATCTTGATCAAATCCTGTTGTTGAAAAGTTTTTTTGGAAACTCTTGTTTAAATATCTGTTGTAACCATGACAACCACAGACACAAGTGACCCAGGGTCACCAGTCGACACGGTCACTTGTGAAACAGCAACACTGAGTCTCGTCAGCACCTTTGTATCGTTGGAGTGTTGTTAAAGCAACACTTAAATCAGTTTAAGGTCTGCCACAGCACGTGTGAACAACAGTGAGAATGAGTCTGACGTTTGGTCCAAAACGCTGTTTCCAACATGGGGATGGAGTTTACAAGTCTAACCTTAGCAGAATTTTAACCAAATATGTGTTTCAGTGACCTAAACATCATTTAAGTGTTTACAGATAAGCAACACTTTTTCAAAATACTCGCCTACATGTGGAGCTGTGTTTGTTTCCCTTTATCATGGATGCTCCTTAAATATAAATATATATAATGACTGTCAAAATAAGAGAATGAAGACTAAACAGTACTTAATTTAGTTTCTGTGTAAAACAATGTACGTGATATGATCATCCTGTTAGTTGTTGAATCTGTATACATTTTTATATTTAGTGTCATTGTAGGAGGCTTGAAATCTTTTAAAATGCATCTTAAAAGTGTCTGAATTTTAGCTTGGACGAGGTGTGAGACCCCTGTTGATATGAAGTAACCTCAGATTAATTGTGGAACAGTCCAGTATTTATCAGTCTAATCGTTAAACTGAAATACCTGTTCGGTTCTTATTCATGTCTTTTCTTCCCGAGGACTCTGAGGAGGTTCTGGAGCAGACCAGAGAGATGAACCTGTACTGTCACTTTGCCCGGGGCCTCGGCGAGTCCAGGTACCTGCCCTCAGAGTCCTGGAGCAGCCTGAATAAAATCCTGCTGGAGGTCCTGGACAGCTACAACGAAGTCAACGCCACACTGAACCTGGTGCTGTTTGAGGACGCCATGGCTCACATGTGAGTGCATGTTTTACACCTCCGGGGAGAGTGTGAGGGGGAGGGTTTAAAGAAAGGAAAATGTGTTTTTGTCAGTTCTTTTATTGTCTGCCAGGAAAATCAGCTTCTGCGCTGCTTTAGGATTTAAACTTCACTCTCACTGAACGTCAAAATCAGAGACAGGCCAATCTGGAGGACGCATAAATCATCGTCACAGGGAGAAACGGAGACAGCTATAGAGCCCATCATCCAGTTTTCTCTTTAAATCTCCTTTAGGTGTGAAAGTGTCTTTAATCCACATTGAGATCACTCTGTGTTTTGTTTCAGCTCCAGTGATCCACAGAGGGTCGGGTGTTTGTGTTGATCTCAGCCGCAGACTGAACTGTTTGTCTGCAGAGCATGAGTCTGTGTTATGAGGTGAAAAACGCAGCGTTTCAGTGGCTGACACGCTCCACACTTATCATGGACACGGGCACTGTAGTTTATTTATAGTCGACCCCTCATGCATCATCCCCAGGCTGGAGTTCAGCAGATGTGTATTCATCCAAAATAGCCCCAAATAAATGTTCTCTCTGCTCCACTTTTTTCTGTTTGGTGGAAAATACCAAGCTTGGACATTTAAAGAGAGCACTGAGGCATTTCACAGAAAAAAATATATTATTGCAGACCATTTTTTAAGACTTTCATCTGTGCAAAATGAAAGGCGAGAAAACACATTGATTTCTGTAAGTTGAGGAGAAATACTAAAATCATGAGACTCAGAGTTTTACGTCATGATTGGGGATTAAAGTTTTAAATAATCCAGATTTTGGTAATTTGTTATTACTGTTGAAGAAAAGAAATAAAAGTGACACATATTTTTAAATTCCAAAAATACAGAGGCAGTGAAGGCCCTCACAGCTGAGACATTTAAGTGAATGATCAAGAAATGTTAGGCAAATGAAAATGATCAGAATCAGAATTTGTATCTGTTGCCGAGTACATTTACACATACAAGGAATTTGACGTGGTAAATTGGTGCAACAGAACAAAACAAAACAAAAATCAATTAACCTATAGTGCAAATAGAAATGAAAATGTCAAGAGCAATAATAATAATAATAGTAATAGAAAAGTCCTACATAGTGTTTACAATGTCCATTCAAAAGCAAAAACAAACTAACCTTGGCAATATTATTGCATCAAAACTTTGACAGTGTATTTGAGTAATTTAGACTGTGTGATGAGTTTTTTTGCTGTTTTTGTAGGTTTTGCTCCTCTCTGATTCAGCTGTCCTGAAATAGACTGCACATTTAGGTCGCTCTAAATAAAGACTGAAAATATCTTATGTGCATTTTTTTTCCAGGAAAAAGCAAAAAAACAGAACTTATATTTTTGAGATGACAAATCTATATGTTTACTAGAAAAAAAAGTCTTTATTTCTTGACTGGATAAAGTTGCAACCAAATAACAAGCGTCAATCTCTAAGGCTAAAAAAATGAAGCCGGGGTGAAGCACCAAAACCTGCAGTTGCCTGAGTGTCCACTGGGGGGCGGCTGCAGGTCAGCTGGAGGTGTTCTGACTGTATCTTAAGCATGTTCAACAGGCAGCTTCAGTCTGAATGTCTGATATATCTAAAGTCTTTCTCTCTGTAAGGAGAATGGATTTATTAATATCTCTCCTGTTTTCATTTTTAAAGGGATATCTTGTTTTGGACAGTTAGGGACATGACTGACAGTGTTTCAAGGCTGTGTAGTGTTGCCGTTGACCAATCAGCCTTCAGTCCTGCCAGTCAGAAGGTTGATCTGAAGTTCAGTTGAGACGGCGTGTACAGTATGACTCTGTTTGTCTGTCTTGTGCCTGCAGTTAAAAGGCCGATCAGGTTATTCCTTTATTTGGACGGAGTGGTAAAGAGATACAGGTGGTTTTAGACAGAATCATCACATCATTATAAACATCCAGAGTTTAAAAAGGCATCGAATTGGACAAGGTGATGTTGTTTGTCCATCAAGAACTAAAGTGCACTAGACTACATTTTACTGTGCAAAAAAACTTAAAATTTAAGACTTTTAACCCTTTTTTTCCCACAGATTTTCAACTTTTTCACTAAAATATTCTGAGTTTGTTTTTCCCAAAAATTCACAACTTTATGATCTCATATATATATATATATATTTTTTTTTTTTTCAAATCAAAAGATCCCTTTTATTCATTGATGGCCCCAAGACAACTGTATGCTTTGACAATTGTCCATTTGTTTGTCCGTCTGTGAGCAAGATGACTTAAAAGGTTTTCAATGGATTTTGATCACATTTTCTGGGAATATAATGTTGGTCATGTAGTTTGCTGGATGTTGATCCGGGTTTGTTTTTAAAGGATTTGTTAACATTGTGAGAGAGGGCAGCTTTCCACATTTATGATCAAACTCTGCCAACATTGTCAGAAAGGCCTCAGCAAAGGTTTATTTCTTGAGTATTTTTGGTCATTTTTTGTTTGTAAGAGTGGCTCTGAGGTTGCTTTAACACCTTACATGTTTGGTCGAGGCCAAATGAACTCTGCTTTGCTTTCTTGGGAAGCCTGTTTGGTTTCTGGTGGTGTGAAAACTCGAAGATCCAAACTCTAACCCTACCCTAACAGGGGAAGCAAACCTGTTTAGGGAACACATATGCTCTTAGTCTGACTCTTCTGCTCCGAGGTCCTCAGTGGTAGAACCAGTCAGAAGGTTTCAGACCCAGCTCTTTGTGAAGAACTCAGCCCTGAGTATGTTGATGTTAATGACATGATGATGATGATTCTGATGATGATGATACCGAGGTGACTTGATAAGGTTTTCTGTCGATAGCTTGGTTTAAAAATTAATAAATCAATGAATAAAAATAAGCACTGCTTCTTGCTCTACATGGCAGAACTTGTGTCCAGACGGACTTGAAGCAGTTTGCTGCTCTAAGTAAGGTTGTTCCCTTCTGTTGAGACTCCGCTTGAGTTGTTCTTACTCTCAGATTTTACGTTACTTCGGACAGCATCTGCTAAATTACACTGTAAAACTGTAATAAACCAAAATCAGCACATTGAAGCTTTAGTTTAGTTGAATACAAATGGCAGTAAGCGAGGTAACATAGCGTTAAAGACAGTATCGAGCAGAGCCTATTTAATGTTAGCGTTCTAGTACAGCCAGCCTCCGAGCATCCTAACAGATTAACAAACATGTCTGTTCTGAATGAGGTTACACATCACTCCAATATGCTGATGCAGCCTAAATACAGTTTCATATGTATTTAATGGCTAAAAGAACTGCAGACGTGCTTTAGGCTAAACCATGTTACTCCTCAGGGCATGGTTGTTTACTTCCGGGTGGTGGAGCAACAGTAGGCTGGATGGAAGTCCACAGCTTTAGCCCTGACCAGTGGCTACAATACTCATCAAATGACAGGCTTTGGTCGACCTGACAAAGTGTAGAATGAAAGAAAACCAAACCAAATGAAAATGCAACAATGCTATAACTTTATTCCTGTAACAAACTAAATATCCGTGTAAAAGTGATCTAAAAGGCCCTGGTGCATGACTCCATTGTCCTTTAAAACTTAAATGTACAATTTAAAAACACATTATATGGTTCCATGTTGAAGACTCACCTTCCAGCTGCTTTGATAAATGGTATTTCAGTTTAATGTTTAGAGCAAAGATTATGAATATGCCTGTTTTACTGGAGGGAATCATTCCTTAGAGATAAGAGGATTTACAGACAAAAGAGCCCGCAGTGCACAGGAATATATGCTCACTTTTTTGACGTTTTTTAGATAAAATAAGTCCAGCAGATGATATTCTGTTGTTTTTCTGTTCTGCGAGTGATCTAATGAAAACCACCAGCCTTCAGTTTTAAAAGGTCAGCCCTTGTTTCCATTATGAGCTCTCTGTTTTCTCTAATGTTTGCACAGAGCTGATTCATTGGTCACGCAGGAGCAGTCGCCCTCAGGTTTAAGTCCTTTTATGAGTACAGTGACTAAAAAATGGACAAAGGTTGAGAATGTTCTGAATTTATTTCAAGTGTAATAAAATCCTTCAGTTTGAGTGTGAAGTGTTTCTGGAGTAAAATGTGTGCACTGGTGTGTCAGTGTCTTGGCGTGTATCACAGGTGTCTGTCCTATTTTCTACCTGACGCAGTTTTCATGTTTCTCCCAGCCCTGTCCATGTTTCCAAGACAAATGAGCTTCTAACTCAGGAGGGTGTGTGTTGAAAATGAGGGGCAATCTGGACAAATGAGCTCGTTCCAGTCAGTTAGGAGGCAGACAGATTTTGAACCTTAAGCCCCCTGAAAGCTGTTCTGTGGTGTTTACTCGTTAGTCATTGTGTTTCTTTAATTTTGAGACAGGTTAGGAGGAGCAGTGGACTGATAAAAAGGGCTGTTGGGGGTGTTGGCATCTACCCTGTAGTGATTTTGGACTATTTCTTACCGAGATATGTGGTATTATTTCACATTCAGTCACCACATTTGTTTACCAAAAGAGAAATTCACCTGCAGGTTTTGTCTTACCTTTTCCACACAGATTCTGACCTGTGGTGTAACAACTTTGAGTAAGACTGACCTGCAAAGAACAATGCCAGCTCAGGTTAATCTATCATTACCTCAAGCAGAAGAAGTGGACATTTTAGGTAACACAGGCAGTTCATATGGGCCATGTGTAAACATAATTAATACTCTTTTTTGCTCTATTATGAGTTCTGTTAAAAACCCAAACAACACTGAGCCTTTGGAGTAAGTGCAGAGGGACTTGTTGGGTTTGCAGGGCTGAAAGGGTTAACTCAGTTTGTACTGAATGGAACATTATAATGGAGAAAATACCTGTTTGCCTCTGTGAGTCACAGATTGTCCTTCCTCCCCCCTGCTTTTTTATCTCACTCTTCCACTGGTCCCTCCCTCACACCTTTCCTCCCCCGGCTGTCTGCTCCTCCACATGTAGCTGCCGCATTAACAGGATCCTGGAGTCTCCGCGGGGAAACGCGCTGCTGGTCGGAGTGGGTGGCAGCGGCAAGCAGAGTCTGACCCGACTGGCTGCCTTCATCTCCAATCTGGAGGTTTTCCCAGATCACCTTGAGGAAAGGCTACGGCATCGCCGACCTCAAGGTTTGAGCTGGATCACACGGCTAAAAAACATATATCCAGGGCCAGGAAATACATTCAGTTTTTGGTTTACAGCAATACACTCATATTCAGGATGTGGGGCCTGGCAATGTGGTTCATGACAATATAATTCATGCTGGTATTTAATGTCATACCATATACTCAGTAAAAGGAGTGTTTACAGGAAGAACCATTACCATGTTTACTGACCCAAAGATGAGCTATTTTAATGTTTAGTCTTAAATTGGGAATTATCATAAAAGTTTTTGGATAAAATGAAGGGAATGAAGAAAAAATTATATTAACCCCGTTGTACATAATTTTTACAAAATTGAAAGTCTCAACATTTATTTGTTGGTTCACTACATCAAGCTTGCTGATATCTGCTGCCACTGAAAGATGGTGGAGCTTTCTGAGCTCTGTGGTGATGGTGGCATCAGCCTGAATGTTAGCCACAACCACAAAGCTGAGCTCTGCATCCGTGCAGAATCAGTCCAGGGCTACACCTTCCTAAATCTGCATAGTTACAAGAACTGTAGGTGAAAATAAGCCACAAAACAGCATTGGAGGATCACACGCCATATTTAGAATATTTACAGTGACTTACTTTTCCACTTCCAAGCCGCTTTGTTTTGGCACTACTTTGCTACACAGCACAGCCAATGTGTCCTTCCACTAGCAGCTCCAACAAGGTTGCTTTACAAAAGGAAACAACCGCTGCTGAACTGGATAAATGGGCGACTTTTACCAAAACAATATGACCGCAGTTTACTTTGGATACTCACAAATACTTGTATACTCTGTAGAAACTTGTGTAGATGGAGAGTCAACAGGCCTGAAGGAAAAATGGGGGAAACTGCACTGGGAACTTGAGGAGCGGAGAAATCCTCGTTACCTGTTGATGCAGGTGTGCAAATTATGTCGTCAAACTGGATGAACTAACAGTGACTATGGAATATCTCTTCAGGATGTTTGAGGATCGGAGGATACGAGCAGCTTTGCTACGTGCCTCTTCAGTCTGCAGCTCTCATCCTGCAGAGCCTCTTGCTGTGATCAACATTTAGACTTTGGGACTTGCAAACTATCAGGAGAAAAACAGAGGAAGACAGAAGAGATGGTTTTAGATCATTTGAACTTATGTAACTCATAAAGAGCACAATTTCAATCAAAGAACCGTTACAAACAAACACAAACTGCATACTAACCCAAAGCACCTGAGGAGTCTAGGAGGAGAGAGCATCAGCACTTCTGGGGTCCGTCAGACCAACTGTGCTCATTGGGAGGAAACCGAAGACTCAACAAAAAGCACCACTACAATTCAGGCCCACACACCCAGTGCAGTCCTAAAAACACATAGGACCCCCGGCCTATAGGGCTAGACTCACCAGGGACCACACCAACACGCATCAGACCAAACCTAAGCCAAGGCACGCCATTGCAGCCCCCAGTCAAAGGCCTGCAATATCACTCACACCATACCGAGTGGCCCGGGCAGGGCGCAGACAAGACATGAACCCTGTTATATAAAATGAGACCAAGATGAAATGTAAAAACATAAAAAACAAGGAAAAGGGGCCAAAGTCAAGTCAGACCGTACTTAGATCAGTATGCCTCTGGCGAGAGGACATGTTGCCTGCGCTGTGTCTCAAAGTAGTGCTAAAATAACACAGCTTGGTTGTGGAAAAGTAATTAATTATAAATATTCAGAATATAGCATGTAATCAACCTGCACTCTTTTTGTGGTTTCTTTAGATCGATGAAAAGCTCTAGCTTCCTGCTGACTATTTCTGCACCGCTGCAGAGCTCAGCTTCGTGAGTGTGGCTTGTGATCAGGCTGAACTTTCTCTTTAGGAGTTATGAACTTTCCTTGCTGCTTAATTAGGTTGATTTAAAGGGTTACAGTCAAATGAAGGTGAAACACCCCCAGGACGTAAACACAGTCCTCACATTTTCAGCTCTCAGCCTTGTTGTTTCTGCAGAAAATTAAATCCTTGGCTCTCTCACATCCCACTCTCCTTCTTTGTGTCACTCTCCCACTCTCTCTCTCTCCTCTCTCTCTCCCCGTCACCCAGACTGACCTGGCGTCCCTCTACATCAAAGCTGGCGTGAAGAATATTGGCACGGTGTTCCTGATGACTGACGCCCAAGTGGCAGACGAGAAGTTCCTCGTTCTGGTCAACGATCTGCTGGCATCGGGTAACAGCAGGCGTCGCTAATTACTGCATGTCATGTTTGTGCAACAGAGAAAGAGGGCGAAGGAGAGAGAGGGATGTTTTAGCTTTTCAGCAGCAACAAATCACAGAGCTGAAATTTCTGCTGCTTTACTCAGCAACTGGGGCACCGCGGTGTGAAGAATAGGGAGGCAAGGCTGGGAGCCACATCGAGATTTGTGCTCGGATTTATATTTAAATTCAACACAAAGCATCGTAAAATACGGTACAAAGGTGAGACTGGAGATCGTCATGACTTTACTCATCAACATATAACTGTGAGGATCATTTCAAGCATCATGTTCAGGGTCATTTCTGAGTGATGCACACAAGAAAGACTTTGGTACTACTCTGGTAGAGTTGTAATTTTACTAAGAAGTGTAGACTTTGATAATAATTAATAATAATACATTGTATTTAAAAGCATCTTTCAGAACACTCAAGGACATGAGACATTTTACAAGATTAAAATATCACTTCGGTGTCTGTACTGTCATTGCAGTGAGTTGCTGATTAGGAAAAGGAGACAGTTCTCTAACAGAAGAGTTTTAGGGTCAGTAATGAGAAAAAGTAAGGGGAGGGGGACTCTTATTTGTGACAGAAATGCTGAATTCAAAGGTGAAGTTTCCAAAATAAAGTCACTTTCTGTGCTCAGGCACAGCATCCATGAAAATAACAACAGGTGAACATCGCTCATGTCTCTGCAGCAGATCATCACAGGACTCACCAACATGGACTGAGTCAGGAACTGCTTTAGTTCAGAGTTTAGTCCAGCTCGCTCAGGCAGGAGACTTCATCCTTTTTAAAGCTGCTCCCAAATTGTCTGCAGATGCTTTTGTAGGTGTTATGGTGTAATAAGTTACCATACTATCTGGTGTCCTCTGTGGTTTGCTATCAGTGAGCCTTTAAAGCCCCTCCTCTGCTCATGCTCATCTATATAATCTTACACAGGACATTATGATACTATCGATCTGTGGGTAGTTTAATCTGTCAGCTTTTTTCCCACAATGCACAGCGTGACTTGTAGTCAACACTGGCTGTGGTGTGAGGCCATAAGGTCAGCTCTGAGCAGATGCGCGACTCAGAGTGACTCAAATCTGTCTGGACTCATCCCACTTAAAAATACTGCCATGTGAACATAAAACAATTCAAGGGAAATATGACAATTGTAAATTTTTTTCAACTGAATAGGAACAAAGCAACCAAGCTATGGGTGTGAAAATCACCTTAGATAGAATTTTGTAAAATAAAAGAATAAATAAAAAATTGAAATGTGGAACAGAAAGGTCCAAAGGTTTGGAGAAATGTCCAAATGTTAATAACAGCACATGTCCTAGCATTAACTCTGGATAAGTCCATTAAGTTTGTAGAAGCAGCTGAATAAAACCATATTTGCCTTGAAGAGATATTCTGGTCATTTCAATGTTTTATTTCTATACATTCACTCTATTTAACAGTTTTGAGAGGTCAAATCACTACAAGTTACAGAACCTTGACTCCAGTGGATCACATCCACATCACAAATGTAAAATATCCATTTGTTGTCATGTTGTGTGAAAGAGGGAAGGAAAAGCTTTTGTGGTTCAAATCATTGTCCCTCCTCATTTGAAGCTCTGTCCCTGTTGAGCTAAGTTCTGATGTAATAATCTGAGCCCATCACTGACAAAAAATACCTCCTCTGGTTGGCAGTGTCCTCCATCAAGGATAATGTTGCAGACAGAAAGCCAGGTTAAAGGTGCGAACGGATTCTTCTTCAAATGTTTCTTTTATTTTTTTCAGTTTAATCAATAATTAAAGAGACGAGCCTCTACAAGTTAAATTACAACAAGTCATGCTCCTCATGTTGATGTGTGTGATTATATTCTTTCAGTGAAGATAAATTAGTGGTTTTATCATTCAGACTTTTTACTAAGAAGAGCAAAGGGGCACTTGTCCAGATGCAGGGTCACATTAGCATCCCGCTGGTGGGGCATTAAGTCAGAAATGAAGCAGCTGCAGGATATTAAAGTTTAAAGAAAGAGCACTAACCAAAAATACTGAACCAGCACCTGTAACTGAATGCACACATACTTATTCTTTGCAAAGCTGTAACTTTAGCATCTGTCTGCATTAGCATCAGTCCTCTGAGTGAACTTCTGAAGCTTATTAACACGCTGGTATCTGAGTCAGGAGTGATCCAGATTGGAAGGGTCTTCAGAGTTCTTGGATCATCCATCACTAAATCCATCAATAACCAGATGCTCTGTATCATCACACATATGAGCATTAATGTCAGTAATTGCAGTGACAGTAGATGTAGTAGTATTATCAAAGGTAGCAGGCAGAGGCCTTGTTATTAGGGACAAGAAGATGTATTAAATCTAGGTGAAGCATCTTTTGATGAAAGAGAGAGTCACACTACTGTCTTTAAAAGTCTCTCCAAAGCTTCAGTAAAGTCTTCTGTATGGAAAGCATGATTGTTTGTTCAGACATCGGTTCAGGAACCTGTCCTTATATTTCATTTTGGTGCATTACTAGAAAAAACTGATAAATTGAGGTTCATTTCTCAACTTTCATGTATTGAAACTTCACTGACTTTCTTCCATGTTGATGAATGCGATCTGATCCATTCCAGGTGAGATTCCTGACCTGTTCCCAGACGACGAAGTGGAGAACATCATTGGCAGCGTGAGGCCAGAGGTCCGAGGATCCGGACTCATGGACACGAGGGAGAACTGCTGGAAGTTCTTCATCGACCGAGTCCGCAGACAGCTCAAGGTGAAGCAGCTGGATGAGTAGAGGACAGAGAGAGCTGTTTGTGAGCTTTGTTTCTCTGATTTTCATCCTTTATCATGCAGAAGAAGTCCTTTTCTTTGACTCTTTCAGGGAGAATTTGGCATTAATCTGTGCTGCGTCAGTATTCGACCCTCTCCTAATATAACATAACCATGCTGCCTCACACTCATGTACCATTCCAGAGTAAAAGCCCTCATAGCTGGATAAACATCTGGCTTTATGATGAAGCCTTTCCCAAGACAATTTTCTTTCCTGACATTTTCAGATGAACTCGAGCGCTTTAGGAGGCCGTGGATGTCGTTATAAATCACAAGCGTGAGCAGAAAAGCCGGCGTTTAGCTGCAGATAATTTCACCAACGTGTAGCCGCTTTGTCCCCCCGGGGAGAGCGAGAATCCAGGAGGCTGCTTATCCAGTCATTATTACAGTGTGCACCACCACCCACATCCTCCACCCTCCTCCCTGCTCCACGCTCCAGCCTCCCCCGGCTGCAGAGTGAATAAATGGGATGCCAGTCCCATGGGCGGGCGCTCACTCAAAGTGGATCTCAAACTATTTGGCTCTTTTTCGAACACATTGTCTGTCTGGATGGAGGGAGAGAGCGCTCTCCCAAAAATGTTGGAGATCCGATTCAGAGTGTTTGCATGGACATTGTCTCTGTGTGTAACTCCGCATGTGGAGCAGCAGTTTTAATACTGAGGCAGGAATTAAATCATTAATGCGAGGCCGCTGAGCAGGATCTGACCATGACTCCCAACCTCTCTGTGCTCCTGAGGGGATTTTAAAGGAGCTCCAAGACAATTACTGAGATGGAAATATATCACAATCTGCAGACAAATTTAAAAGTCCAAGCAGTGAGGTGTGAGGGACACGATGGGGAGAATGTCATACATTAATAATGAAATATAAAACATTAAAGAAAAGTAGAAGTTCTGAACTCATTTACTTTAAATTAACATGAAACGAACATAATTTTAATTCTGTGTATTTTCATTAATGAGCCCTGTTAACCAATAACTCAGCCCCTCAGTTATACACAGGTATCCAAAACAAGTGAAAAACATTTTTTAAATTGCCTTGTATCTCTGTGTTTAAGCTTTAGAGTCATTCAGCATACAGGTTCCTGTAGATCCTTAAAAGTTTTAAGGGTTTTCATTTTTTTTTTTCTTAAAGGCTTTTTAAAGGCTTTAAAAAGTCACCATTGAACTTTAAGATGCTCCAAACTTTAGGCAGCATTCTAATAAAGACCTCCTTTATCGAATCTCAGGTTTGATGAGTAAACAGCTGCTTCTGAAAACAGTTGGAAAAAAATTAGTGGCAGCACAGTGAGCATTAAAAAGTGTTTCGTCCTTTAGCTTGTGCAAGCTCTCGAATGTCTGACAGCAGTTTCACAGTGATTGCATTTTTGCAGAGAGAGGGTTGTGAAAACTCTGGAGAACAGGTAGTTGAACAGTTTTGATTGCATGCATGCTGACGTGGCCCCCTGCAGTTGG
Source organism: Cetoscarus ocellatus (assembly GCA_037902135.1). Lineage (NCBI taxonomy): Eukaryota > Metazoa > Chordata > Actinopteri > Labriformes > Labridae > Cetoscarus > Cetoscarus ocellatus. Next base: position 131,162 of record JBAMNC010000884.1, read on the forward strand.
TCATCACTGATGAACTACTAACGAACACAGTATGCCTATAGTTCAACAGTAAGTAGTCTGTGGTCTGACTGCCAAACAGTGGTTACTTTGCAGTGTGCTAAACTGGACCGAGCTGATTCTTCTTCTTTTTCTATTTTGGCTGATGGCAGCCATCACACAAGGTGCAACACTACCACCTCCTGTGCTTAGGGTTAAACCAGAGAAACTGTTACTGCAATCAAATACTATATCAAGCACATAAATAATCAAGTTCATTTTATTTAATCAAACAAAGGTGTCTGCTTTCCTATCCAATAATTTAGCTGATCTCTCTCTCTGGACATGAAAACAGAAGTAAAAAGCTGCTCGGCAAATGTCTGAATTAACATCCATGACTGGACTAAAAAACAGTCTTACTATTGATTAATTTGGATTTCGTGAATTTCGCCACTGAACAAACAAGATACACTTTTAATATCTGTGTATCAACTCAAAAAATGTAAATTAATTTAAAAATTGATGAACTTTATTGTTATTTAAATGTAAAGCCAATGCTATTTAGCTGATACATATTGCCAGTTTTTCCCAAAGCAGTATGATATTTGGATAATTTTGGCATACTGCAAACTGTATTATGGGTTCAGGGTTTCTGTCTGCAACACTGATTTAAAATCAGATCCAAAAGCCACTGAGTCAGTTTCAAAGAGCTTCACAGTGTTGTTACACATGTCTGCAGTCTTTCCATCCTAACTGTGGATCATCATCATCTGAAGTGTCTGTGTGGCGTCCTCCTGTGTGTTTGTTTCTTCACTGGGATGTTAGTGAGCATCTGGCTGAGCTCCTCGCCGAGCCAGCTGTTTGTCTGTGACAGAACATCGGTCTGACGTAGCCCTCAGCTCAGCACTCGTTTTAATTCACATGGCTGCTGCAGGCTTTATTTGCTTAATGACAGAGCTGCGAATAATTAATTCTCCGTTTTCTTTTCCCCCTCTTGACCCTGAAGCAGTGTTAATCAGAGCCGGAGTTCCCCCACCCTCCTCCGTCTCCTCTGAATGACTCCCAGAGAAAAGAAAATGACTCTGATCGGGCCGCCGTGTCAGACCTCACACTCACTTCTCTCTGACCTTGCTCTTTCTCTCTGTGTGGCAGGTGGCTCTGTGTTTCTCTCCAGTGGGGAATAAACTGAGGGTTCGCAGCAGGAAGTTCCCCGCCGTGGTGAACTGCACAGCAATCGATTGGTTCCACGAGTGGCCACAGGAGGCGCTGGAGTCAGTGAGCTTCAGATTCCTGCAGGAGGTGGACAATATCGAAGTAAGACAGGCTCATAGATCAACAGGGCTGCAGCTGATCTCCAAAGAGTTCTTAATCACTCTTAAAATTTGCTCATTTCAAGTCTCAGAGTCTAAATAACCCTCACAATTGTCCACATAATAATTCACAGTATTCATGGTAGTTTTTAAAGCAGAACGGCTTGAAGAAATGATTCAGGAGATGAATGTCAGTGGACAACAATAAGGCAACATGCAAAATATGTAAAGATATAAACAAGCCAAGTATCATATGATGGATTCAGATAAAGAGAATCGTGCTGTCTGACTCTGGTTTTAAACTGATAAAAGAATAAATCTTTCTTAGACCAAAACTAGTCCAAACATTTCATTGTTTGGTTCCTGAAAAGTCTAAAATCTTATGTTTTAATGGTAAAAAAGTCCATCTTTTCCTTATGAGGGCTTTGAAGGACTCTTTAGCCGAGACATGTCCACTGTCTAATTAGCTTTTTTTTATTTTTCAATGTCCTTTTTTTTCTTTATCTAAGTTCATGGCATTAAGGCAGCTTATACGGCAGCACAGATCACAGGAATAAGAGGGTGGGGGGGCACTGATAGTTGAGTGTGGTCAGCCCACGGGCACAATGAACACGTGACCAGTATGGGCTCAAACCTGTGCCCCTCAGCCATTTGTCCTCCCCCACGCTCTCTCCCCCTTCACAGAGCTGCACCCTGTCTCTCCTTCCATCCACTGATTCTTTTTAAAGACAGAAGGTGTGGAAGTGTAAAGTCGGTGGATCCATGCAGCGGTTTACAGTTTTTTCCTGCCAGGCCCTGGTTTGGTGTTTGAAAGTGTTTTTAAGACCCCTTTCTCTTCAGCATACACCTCAACACGTCAGTTATTAATAAAATCACCATCTTCATGTACTTTGACCACAAATTGTCTGCATTTTAGAAACAAACATCCTCTGCAAAGAAGCAGCAGCTTGAGATGCTGCAGCTGTAACAGTTACTTGCTAATATAAGTGATGGTGCTGTGTAACACCTCCACATTTTGAGGGTAACACCGGCCAGTGAGGCCATTTCACAGGTGAGGGTAAAGGGCATGAAGTGGCTCCTTATATTTTATTTTTAAGCTCTTGTGTCTGCTGTAATTTGATGTCAGCATTAGAGTAAAATTAAAATTCTCTGACAAAATTTGCTGGTGCTTTACCAGTAGAGCAGTACAGCATGCTTGTTTTTTATCCAGCTCTTTCACGCATGGTGTCCACTACAGCAGACAGATATTGAGAGTCTCAAGTTTCATTAAAATATTATCTGTGTACCTTTTTGTCATATCGAGATATTGCATCATAAATACAAAATGACAGACCAAATGACGCCTTTCAGGAGTAAATGTTAAAACCTTCTATTCTCAAAGAATCAGACAAAAAGTGTATATTCTGGTTTAATAAGATGACAGAAACACTTTTATGTAGACTTTAAAAGTATTTCTCTCATATATTTTTTCTGTGGCCAAAAATTCATCCTGGGCGTTGTGCAATAAAGGGTATATTCTGCGTGTTATTCCTGTATTTAGATTTTAAGATTTGGTGTCGTTCACAAGTAGATAGTTTAAACATAAAATTAAACATACTTCAGATTTTGCATTATTTTTTAATGCTTACACTTTATTTATTGGATCATATAAAAGATATAAAATATGAGGCCCATGTGAGGATAGGAAAGTCTCTGAGTGTGCAGTGGGATGGTGCATGTTTGAGTTTTTGTTCTAAACTTTGTGTTATTACAGTTTCATTACAGTTATTGTAGTAACTTATTTCCTATAATATCATGATTTCTCTCAGAGAGACTTCAGGCCAGCGTGAGCTACAGGGTTACTGAGAAAATTCCAGAAGGCAGAAGCAGCGTCACGTGATATTTTTCATTTATTTGTCACTCATGTCATTTATTGATACTAAATGTTTGTATCTGATTTGTGTTTGTGGATCTTTATTTAGTTCCATTAAAGTAATATTTGTACCGTTGATGCCTGGTGGTGCAAAACTCCTCAAAATACAACATACTGAAAGAAACTGGCCATGAGTTTAACTTGTTTGAAACTAAACACAAAGCTTTAAAAAACTATTCCTTTGTGATCGAATAATTCAATCATGTAAGGGCTTGTATAGCTGGGCCCCTAGTGCCAAGGCTGTGGACCCCCCAGGGGGCCAATGGCCCCACTTTGGAAATCACTGCACTCTGGAAAGAACTGGATGAAGCTATGTGTCATCAGCCATTTTGTCAAAGGAGCATTTGGCTCGCTCTGAAACCAATCCATGGACACAGCCACCCTGTAAATGAGCTCTCAACCTAACTTTAGATCAACCTACCCACAGACAGATGGGCAGAGAGGAGGCGGGGCTTAAGGCTGTCCGACCAAAAGTGACCCCACGCAGGCTTGCAACACTGTCAATCATGTCCTGACTATCCAAAACTGGAAACCCTTAATAAATAAAGCTGAGCACGATATAAAAAATTACCCCTGCAAAGTGAGAGCCTTTAGATATGTTAGATATTTAGACCTAAGCAGCAATGTATAACTATGCTTTTGTTTATTATTTTGATAATGTTGATTACTTCACAGTTCACAGTATTTTATATTATTCACAGTCCCTGTATTCAAAGGAGAACAGATAAGAGGTTTAGAAATGCAGGCAAAAACAAGTCGCCAGTGCAAAATTGTTTTAAATCCAAATCTCCCCTTTTCAGTCTTGAAATGCTCTTATATTTCAATTAAAAATGTGCAGCCACTTTATTTGGAAGTGGCAAGATATGATTCTTGTGAGGCCACTCATAAACACATAAAATAAAGCTGGATGTTGGCCATCAGGCTGATGACTCCAATTTGTAATCAGAAAATTGAACATTAACTGATGCTGCAGGGGGCAGAACTGTCCCTGATTGGGTCTGGAAAGGTCTTAAAGTCTTTAATGTGATTTCACAAAGTGTGCAGCGAGCCTGTTTAATATTACTCACAGAGGGAGAAAGCCACCCACAAAAATGATGTTCACACTCTGAAAATAATTTAAAGTGTCATGCAGCGTGACACCACCAGTGTGATATTAATTCCAAGAGCAAACCGGAGGCCATGAGAATTAAACTGAGCGCTCGGGCTCTAGGAAGGATTTCTCTGCGGTTAAATCTGCACCATCACCTCTTTTAATGCCGACTAACCACTTCTGTGATTTAAATTCTTTCCCTCAGCCCCAGGTAAAAGAGTCAGTCAGTAAATTCATGGCCTACGTCCACATGAGCGTCAACCAGACATCCAAGGAGTTCCTGGCCAACGAGCGGCGCTACAACTACACCACGCCAAAGTCTTTCCTGGAGCAGATCAAGCTGTACCGCAGCCTGCTGGGACAGAAGAGCAGAGACCTCGCCACCAAGATGGAGCGGCTGGAGAACGGCCTGCAGAAGCTCAAAGGAACCTCTGCTCAGGTAACGTCGTCCTTCAGTTACCTGTCCTGCTCTTCCTGTCCGGGGTCGAAGGGGAGTTTAGTGACATTTTCAGGGCTGACACGTAGAGGAAAGAAAATCATGCTCACATTCTTAGGCAGGGTCACTTATTAACCCATGAGAGGTTTTTAATCATGAAAACTTCACTGAACGTTCATCATTTAGCTGTGCCTTGTGACACAGCAGTCCCATCCACTGGACCACCGTGCAGCTTCCTACATAAAGCAGCAATACTTAGGGAAAAGTTTGGAGCACTTTTGCACCCGCTGCAGATCTCTAACCCCAAATTTCCACATAATCCATCTGGAAATACACAGCGAGTCTATGTTCAGAGGGGGCCGCCTCAGCTCCACATCGACCCCGCCGAACAAATCGACGAAACACAGGAAAAGCAGCACTCAGAGTTTCAGGATCATTTCAACTTACAATGGAAAAAGTGAAGAATTTTTTAAATGTCTTCCTCTCTGTGACCACAGGGCTAGAATTCAGTCATACAGCAGGACCAGTGTTGCCAAGTCTGCTTATTATAAGCGACTTTGGGCTTGTTTTTCTCTAAAGTCGCTTACAGACCTCGTTAGTCACGGGTTGCGTTTTTTTGGGCTTGTTTCTTAACGTGCATTTTCTCATTTGGGCTTGTTGTGATCCTAAATCTGTTGCGTGCTCTACTATCAATATAAACTTAATTCAGAAGTTACACAAATAATTTTGTCCCACTCTAAACACAAATGTAAATTTGACTGTAAAAAGAGGGGAAAAAATGATGTTTCCACCAAAAAGAAATCCTTATGGCCAGAATTACATTGATTTCTAATGTAGCTGTTACTGTTTCCACCATAATAAAGCTGTAGGGGATCAACATACAACTTAGATACAAGCCTGACTATGTCTGATTGGTTACAAAAATCAAGGTTAGACAGACTGTTTAGTGATAACAGATTATAAATAACAGTAGTCCCTCCCTTCACTTCTGTATAAAGAAAAGGATGTTCCACCTCCAAACAAAAGGATGTTGAAGAAGTAAATTAAGAGACAAGTAAGAAAAAAAGGCACTGCAAAATTGAAATGTAATGTAGATGAAAATTAAAACACGCTTTATGTAGATTTCTCTTAAAAATCAGAAAATGAAAAATAAATAATATATCTCATTAGAAAAAGGAACAGCTGGAGGATGCTTGTTTTGGGCTTATTTTTATCGACCTGGTTGCTTATTTCAGTCAAAAAGTCTGGCAACACTGAGCAGGACAAAGACGATGCCTTTGAACATTCAGGATAAAGCAGTGTCTGTGCCTCACATCTGACTATCTGCTCAGCTTGTACCCTTGTGAGAGGTTTTACTGTGTGAACAACAGCACCAGGTACCAGGATGGATGAGGAGGAGATAGACCAGCTGATATAACATGGTGGAATTACTTTATAAGAATCATTTTACATTATTAAAGAGTTCTGTCATCACTTATATTTCATATTCAAACAGTCATCAGTGCTGCTTAGTGAACAGACTTTCAGGGCAGAATTTACATGTGCAGGTCTTTCAGTAATTTAAAGAAAATTGTGGCTATTTTTCAAAAACTTGGGACAACAGTGTTGTGATATTACAGCCGAAATGTCAGGGTGTTCCCTGATAACTGTTTGACTACAGAGAAATAAGCCTGTGCAGAGGAGACTGTTGAATCAGTGACTCGTGGATCGACATGAACACTGTAATGAGGATAAATCCTAAACCTTCCTATAGATTACAGACAGTTATGGTTGTTCGGTTTATGGAAACTCTGAGTCTTAGCAGGTAATGATCCCTCTCACCTTACAGCTGAAGTGGTACCTGCTCATTATGTGTTTGGACAAAATTAGGAGAAAATTACTGTATTTCTCTCTGGAGACATCATTGTTAGTTTAATGGTTGACAGCTTATATTGGAATAAAAATGTGGTAAAGCAACAGTATAACCTCTGAGGACACAGTTTGTGTAAGTCTTTGGAAATGAATGTACACATGTCTGGGTCACAGCACATTTTTATTTCTTTGTTATAAATCTGTGGAGAGTTTACTCTGTTAAATCAGGTCTCTAAGATCTGAAATGTAATCATTTCCACAGTAAAAGCATTAGTGATTTATTACAGTATGACTTTGGAGCTGTGATTGACAGCACCGTTTAAGCTTATCTGGAATTTTATTAAGGAATTATATTATTGAAGATTTTCTGACAGATCCACTATCTGTTAATAACTCATGACTCAGACTTTTTAGAAAATAACACGTCACTGCTTCACTTTAAAACTGTATAAATAATCAGGATTATAAACTTTTTCACAACGGTCATACAGCTGTGTAGATCCTAGACATAAACTATTTCAGACATGACCCTCATAGAAAACAATGCTTCAGTGGTTTATGTGTTTTTTATTCAAGTATCATCGTCTTTTATTGATGACATCAGACACAAATGTGAAATGCTGCGGCTTTGGAGTAGACTGGCAAGGATGTCGGATCAGAGACTCACTAAAAAGATCTTTAATTGGGATGTGTCTGCCCCTCATTGTCATCCCTGGGCCAAAGAATTGAAATCTGTCTTTCTATCTACTAATATGTTGTTCATTTTTCAAAATAAGTTAGTATGTAACATCCAGGACATTAAGCGTTATATGTTCACTGAATACAGACAAAAATGGTCTGTGGATATATGGTGTAAACCAAAACTAAGAACACATTGTCTTATCAAGAATAGTTATGATACAGAGTCTTACGTGAAGTATAATCTCACCCGGAGACAGAGATCTTTATGTGCACAGCTGCACTCAGGAACTTTACCCTTAGCTATAGAGACTGATGGTTTAATGCTGTTCCAGGGGAAGACAGAGTGTGTTTGTTGTGTAACGTTGGGGAAACTGAGAATGAGATTCATTTTATGTTTCACTGTCCAATTTGTGATGATCTAAGGGATTTATTTTTCAGAAAAATGTCTTTGATTAATGTTGACTTTTTGTTGGCTTGATGACTACGAAAAACTTGAGTTCTGTTTCACAAAAGGAGCTTTTGCTTTTGCAGATTTTATTTGCAAAGTTTGGGAGAAAAGGCAGAGTGTATTGTGTACTGGTGAGCTGAGAAAAGATCATGCAACTTGGTAATTGTTATGAATTTATATCTTGGTAACGTTGCAACTGTATTTCTGGTGTCTTGTAAAACCATGAGGGTTGGGCACTTAAACGTGCATGACACGTAAATAAAAATATCTATCTATCTAATGGCGAATTCCTTTATATGTCCTGATTGTTTTTAATCCTTTTTTAATGTCACTCCTTCAACAGCTGAGGTTATAATTCTGCTCATCCATGCAGAAGGACACTTAAAAAAGCAAACAACTTCATAACTGCCCCCATCTTCCCTTTTACCAACAATAAGTGCTGTTAATTCTTAAATGTTTTAATAAAGTTTGGGTGATTTCACAAACAGCTGCCTGATTTCATCAGTAAATTAATTCAATTTTAACTGTTGTATGCCTCAGTGATTAGGCTGTAGTGTTCTTTGGGGCTCATTTTTAATATGTTTTGGACTTATTGTTCTGTTTCCTTTTTGAAAAGTTTCCCAAAGGTATTCAGATATTTTCTTTTAATCGTTTTCTAACTGAAAGCTTTGTTTAATAATGTTTGACTTTTTTTTTTTAACTCCCTGCCTTTTCTTTTATTTCCTCTTTGCCTTTCAAACATTTGTTTAGTATTTCAGTTATAGAGGTGTCATGCCTCATATTTTGATATACACAGTCTGAAATGAGAGGTTTTATAACATGGATTTTCAAGTACAAGTGAAACTTTTGCTAACAGTGGATATTCATTTAAGCGGCCAATATAACTACAGTGGTGAAGCAGTAATATTTTAGTTATACATGCAGTTTAAACCATACAGTATAATAAACAGGATCGGAGGAAGTGGGAGAGTTTGGACAGATGAGGCTTGAGTCTGCTTTTGAAGAGGGGTGAGGAGTCTGTGCTGTGGAGGTCTGGGGGAGTGAGCTGAATGCTTGGCCCCCCCATGGTGACAGGGCAAGCGGAGGGGACAGAGAGATGGACAGAGGAAGAGGATATGGATGTCTGGATATGAATTTGTTATTATAGATGGATGGAAAGATGATTATGGGTGATGGATACATTGATATGGACAGATTTTAATACATGATATAAACGGATGGAGTTAAAGATGAAAGGCTTAAAAAACAGATATGAATATAAACTGATTGACAGATGATGGATGGATGAATAGCTGGATTAATGGTAGTACAAATGAACAGAGACCAATGGAGGGTTGGGTGGATGGATGGTGATGAATGATGTTAATGTATACAGAATGATGTATACATAAATTGATATGGATGCGTCAATGAATGATGGATGGATGGATGGGTGAATATGGATAGGAATGGATTGATATAGTAATAAAATTAATATAAAAAATAAATAAATAAATAATAATGATGAATAATAAAGTGATTGGATGGATTAATGAATATATATGACTGTAAACTGACAGAAGGATGGATGGGTACTAGGGTTGGGCATCTAAAGTACAATGTCGAAACGATACACATCTCGATACGATGTCTCCGATTCGATATATTTAAGATACATGTGTGACATTTTACTGTGCAATACGATACAATTCACACCCAAATCCCGATACAGAGCAATTCAGCATGATCTAATTAGACGAGGTTCATGTGACAATGTGAAAGAGGATACTGTGCAATTCAATGAGTTTGATTATTTATTTACCAAGTAAAACCAAGACTTTTCATTGACTGGCTTTTCTCTTAGAGCCTGAGTGTCTGTAAGTTTACAGTGCAGTGCCATTTTCGAACACATGACACATATTTAAGTATCCTCAAGATAAACAGGAAAATATTAGTGCAATTTATATATATATATATACATATATATATATATATATATATATATATATATATATATATATATATATGTATATATATATATATATATATATATATATATATATATGTACACACACACACACACACACTCACATATATATAGATATATATATATGTACATATATATAAACAATTTGCACTCATTTAGCAGAAAAAAGGCTCACCAGTGAGCAGCTGAAAGTGATTTCTTTCATGAACTATGAATACAAAGATGTATTTTGGCGCGTGCAATACTTCTGTAATACTTTGCTTACCACTTTTGGAGGAAGCAGGGGAGGCGGGGGTGCGAGCAGACGCCTCCACGACAACACCGTTATCAGATTAGTCGTACTGCCTGTGTATTTTACAGCAGCGGGGCACATTGTGCAAATTGCATGTCTTGTCAAGTCGTCTGTCTCTCTTGTAAAATCCGTAGTGTTGCCAAACTTTAGATTTAAGACTCAGCGGAGGATAAATTCACTCAGCATCCAAGATGTTTGTTTACCTTACTCCTCACGCTCCCCTGACTACACGTAATCATCCACAGCGCAGGTATCACAGCGGAGCTGATACTTTAGTTTGAAGTGTACACATCCACAAGTCTGTTGCTAACGTTATGTAAGTCGAATAAATAATGCACCCAAAATGGATTGGTAACACTTATTAATTCATGTAGAAATACAAATTATGTATTAAATGGATCAGATTGTATCGATAAAAATATTCAATAACTGTTGCATCTCGATATGGTTCCAAAATTGCATTAATTCTCAGCTGCTCTACCAGTGCACTCGCATCGTGCACGCGCATGACCGCGTATCGACACATATCGGCTAGGGATCGACTGATATGGATTTTTTAGGGCCGATGCCGATACTGATTTTTTTCCATCACTCTTAGCCGATGACCGATTATGGACTGCTGATTTTCTTGGGTCGATATTTGTGGCCGATACTGCTTTTGCTCCCTCAATTTACATGAAAAAAAATGACATTATCAACTTTAAAAGGAATAAATATTCAACCATGTACACAACATTTCTCTCATAGTTTAAGTTTTATCTCCCATCGATGTGATGGCTGCTCCTCCGCAGTGAGACGCGCACCCCTCCACACACACACACACATCAGCTGAGCAGACGCTGACTGAAAAACTCCGCTAACGCTGGATTGATAACAGCAGCAACAGCTGTAAACACGTTTTCATGAAACACTGACACAATTTAGTACTACATATAAAACATTTCTCTCATTATTAAAGTTCGTCTAGTGCACACTAAAGACCTCTGATAGCAGACATGGCTGCTGCACTCGGCTCTGAGGGAGAGAGCACACACACACACACACACACACACGCGCGACACGCGTTTAACCTCAGCCCGGTGTTCGCTGAATTAAACTCCTACAAACACCATGGGACTGAATTGACAAGGTTGACATTACTTAATCCTTAAACCAGTGTTCGTAACAGCTGTACATATTAGCCTACAGCTACATCAACAGCTCCCTAAATACAATGGTAAGCAGTTTTAAAGATGAAGCATTCAACAGCATTCACGTTTTTCTGACCCACAAACTTAACTATATTTTCAAGCATGTATATAACATGCACTTGGCATTCATGTTTCCTATTTCAAAGTGGGTGGCAATATTTCAGCTAAGTTTAACTGTTGGAGGCTAATTGAACGTTTAAAACTTACCGTTGTTGTGAAGCAGCCTCCTAGATGCTGCTGCTTTCACCACTCTTGCAGTGTGGGAGGGGTAACGCGTCTGCATGTGCTGCAGGGTCTTCCGGCAACACAGAGCTGCCCATGGATGCCTGTCTGTAAATCATGCAGCCATCCGGAAATATACATCGGCGAACCCACGCGCGAATCAGCCAACGCCGATTCAAGTAAAGAACGCAAATATCGGGCAGATATATCGGCCGGCCGATGTATCGGTTGATCCTGAGTATCGGCTAACCTTCTCATCCCTAATGGGTACCCATCCAGTCCCAATTCAATTTCCTTGCAGTTCTTAATATTTTACAATATACAACGTATTGCTATACTCAACATCACACAATATGCAGTGGGAGCAACTTAGGCTTTAGTGTCTCACCACAGGACACCTCGCCATGTGACACCTGGAGCCAGGCTCAAACCTGCAACTTCCCAATTGCTGACCAAGCCCACTATCAGACTGCGCCACCAACGCCCCATGATAGCTTGAGCTGTTTTCTCAGAACAGTGGAAGGCACCTTTGACAAGCCAAGAATGTCAAGTGTTGGCTGGTTCATCAGTCGGGTTAGCTTAGCGTTAGCTTGGCATTAGCTTCGATGTCATTAGCTTTTGCTTCACCTGGGTGGTGCCATCTGGTCTTATTCCCATAACAAAGTCCACAATAAGTCACTCTCTCCTGTGCAGCCATGTTTGTTTGCATCTACCTGTCTGGCCAGCTCAACAGCACCACTGTGTGGACTTAACGAGTAATTGATTTGATTTATTTTGAACCAAAAGCTTTTTATCAAATGTTGGAAATTAGTACAAAAAAAAACAACACATGGCGTTTGTAATCAATATATTGCCACACCAATTATTGTGATACTATAGTGTTTGATTATTGAGTTTGAATAAATGTGTATGGATGGACTGGTTTACAGGGATATGAATGGATGGATGGATTTATTAATGGATGGTGGTTGATAAAGATGGATCTAGATGGATATAAACAGTTGACTAGATATGAATAGATGTTCATGGATAGATTAGAAAGCATAAGTCATACTGTTGGTAGTATGTCAGTGTAGCTGCTGCTGCTGTTGGTTTAAATAGTAGTTACCTTTCCTGTCAGTACCTATTTGTCAATGTTTTATGAATAATCAATAGAAGTAGTTTAGTGATCTCAGTTGTGTATCATATTTATTATAAACTGTTGTGATAGTAACAGTTTTGTTGGTGAAGTTGTCCAGTAAAACTTAACTGAGCTGAAAAGTACTGCATTAACTTTTTGTCCTCTCTTTACGGTTTGATTTTGAATATTTGGCTTCACTTAAAGTTTCCTTCTTAAACAGGAACACCTGGATCCATTAGTCCTGATGTTTACCATCCAAACGCACACACTGTCAGTGAACACGGCTCTGTATGAATAATGTAGCAGCAGGTCTGTGAGTGTGCGGCAGCTCTAATTATAGAGGATCCACCACACACACACACACACACACACACACACACAGGCACACACATGGATATACATAATTTCACCCTTACACACCGTTCTGATCCACAGCTTTACATAAACATGCCCACACACACCCACCTGCACACACACTAACAACCCAACACGCAAGTGACATCAGAGTGTGTGTTGCTGTTTTTCTTTGTACACACACGTATAGAGGCTGTATGGTAATGGAGGAGGCTCCTAATTAGAGAGGCACCCTTTACAGCAGCAGTAATGCAGCGTGTTTGTGTGTGTGCTGGAGCCATTATTTAACATTCATCGTGTGTGTGTGTGTGTGTGTGCGGTTCACTGCTGTGGTCATGATAAACAACCCGGGTTAAGCCACTGAGTCTGAGTGTGTGTGGCTGTAGGAGATGCTTCATCAGAGTGTGAGTCACAGCTCCCCGGAGGACACATTAGCTCCATGTTGGTTCAGGTACAGTCCACCTTTGGCTGTGCCGCTCTCTGCACACCCTCCCTGTGCGTGTTATCATGTTGGTGTATAAGTGCACGCCCACTCTTCTTCTCAGAAACACTCATTTCACGCGCATGGATCTGCCTTGATACTAAAAACCCTCGAGGAAATTCTTAGAGAACAAGTCTGAGTTATCACCAGAGCTGGGAGATATGAGCAGAAGTTTATATCATGTTATTTTTAGCTCCCCTGGAGAGAAGGTATTAGATTGTGGTTTAATACAGAGGCTTGTTGCTGCCAGTCTGGAGTATAAAAATATGATCAGTTTAAGAAACGATAAAAAAACACATTTGTCCGTCAGCAGGTTATCGAAACAGAATACATAACAAGCCATGATGGAGCAGGGCCTGAATTTTGGTGAGGGATTGTGGGAATCCTGCATAAAATGTTCAATGCTCATAATCTCCAACATCAGAGGTCAAATGGATGGACAGACTGTCAAGGAACAAAGTTTAGAGGTTTGAATCATTATACAGAAACTTGTCAGTTCTCTCAGTGCACATCTGTGTCATAAATACAGCAGATCAGGCTTTACTTTGAAACACATCATCATCATCATACGTACCGCTGGATGTATTGACAGGCCTGGAGCAGAGCAGCAAGCCTCAGCACACACACAGCTTTAAACTCGAAGCAGACACTTTGGGGGATGAAGTGCCTCCTTCACACGACAGAACGAGCCCGGCATGCAGCGCTGTGATCATCTGATGATGATTACTCTGTTTTAGTGAACATGGGAGGTCATAAATGTAATCGTAATAGCAATTGACACTCAATTAATCCAAAGAGTCTGGCTCCACTTATGATTTTTCATCACTGGAAAGGGAGACTGACCTGTGATGATATTTAATAAGTGCAACAAGGTGTGAACCCGAGACCAGAGGTTCCCAAATGTTTTCAGACGCAAATAATGAGTTTGATCCATTATCTATACCGGTTTTTCCTTTTGGGGTTGCAGGGGGCTGGAGCCTATCCCAGCTGACATTGGGCAAGGATACGTTGTGAACCAGTCACGGGCAGATAATAATGCCATAGAGAGACAGACAAGCACTCACACTCACATGCACTTTAGAGTCATCAGTTTACATAATGAGCATGTTTTTGATCAGAGTAAGGAAACTGGAGTGCCTGGAGAGAACCCATTATCCACCTCAGTACTGTTTTATACTGTTTTAGGTTTTAAGCATCACCAGTTAAATTGATGAATGCTTTTGTGAAGTGTTTGAGATCACAGTTGTTATGATTTGGCAATATACAAATCTAGATTGAATGATTGATTGACTGATTTTTGCCTTAAACTACAAAGTGTCTAAACTAGGGTTTAAAAACACATTGATTATATCACTATTGGGACGTCGACTTAAATCAATGTCTGTTTGATGCAGCCTTATTCTGAAATTCCCACCGCAAGCCCGTATGACAGTTTCTGCCTTGCTGCTCGCTGTTACCTGTGAGTCTAAACGGTATATTTACTCCTCTAATGACTGATTAACAACAGTTCAGACTCAAAAAACACCAGGGAGGACTACTCAGCTCCATTTACCGACCACTTTTTCATTTTTTTTACCATCTATGACTGACAGAAGTTGAACTCACTCATGGAGTGTGTTTGGATGACCTGAGTGTATTTCTGTGTGTCTAAACACTTCTCCGACAACTCTTACAGCATATTAACAGCAAATGAATCAAAGAAACTTCAAACATGTCAAAACGTCAGAAAAAACATGCAAGCTACATGCTGTTTTTACAATAACTGGCTGGGTAATGCCAAAAATAGCTGTTTCACTCTATGTATGTGTAAATGTGTTCAAAGAGAAGTTAGAAATTAGGAAAAGACAGAATTATGATTTTAATTGTTGCAATAAAAAAGTACAAATTAACACGTAAAAATGACCAACAAACATAGAAATATAAATGCTCTTAAAAACAAATGTTTGGTCTATAGAGTGGGGTGTTTAGATTACAGGACTGAGTGTTTTAATACCAACACCCATATTTAAATGATATAAATGCTATTTCAGGGTCATTGATCCTGAAATATGTCTAAGAAAACATCAGTTATTATCAAACTACAGTTATATTCTATGATTTTTTGTTTTTTTGTATTATGTTTACTGAAACGATCTCTCTGCTAAAAAAAATATAAGATCTCAAGCAATAAAATAGCCAAAACTACTTTTTTCATATTATAAATGTAATATGAACATAATATCGTCCAGTATTGATCACCAGCCTCTTGATATGGTATCATAGCAGGCTTTGTAATATCAGCAAATATCATATCGTTGTCCAGAAAATTGCCATCACATCGTTATGAAACTGGTGATGTACATCACTTGCCTAAAACCATGATTGTTTCAAAATGCAGCAAAAGCACTAAGTGATGTCTTAAATATAAATCACGTAGATATAAAATGATAACAGTTCCTGTTTTGATACCTTGGCGACAGCAGAAAGCAGATCTTTACGTGTCAAAAGCAGCTACACAAACCAAAATATGGAAAATATAAAAAGTAGTGAAACAAGTGGCAGCCATTTTTATTTTCTCCAGTCTTTGTTTAGGTCGAACCATATGTACAAACGGTGCAGCAGTGTATTTATGAATGCATAATGAGATGTGAATGTCCCAGCTTATCTCTGAGCAGTAAAAGTCAGACTCTTAACTCTGGAGAGAGAAAGATGGTGATTTTCTGTTTGGAGGAATAAGTGCAAACGTAAACAGGAGCATCCAGATGTCTCTTTGTTGCATGAATGAAGCTGAATGTAGTCTCCGTGGGTCTATAAGCCCTCACACACGTGGACGGATGTGTGTTCGACTTTCTTTAGGATCAAATCTGAGCCTGCTTTAAGAAACAATAGTTTAAATCTGAATGTGCAGCAGCAGCAGCAGGAGGGAGGGCAAGTGGGCTGCTTTCATAAAGACAGGCATGTTTTCCTGCTGCACACAAACACACCAGCCGCTCACAAGTATTCAATATCATCCACGTCTCCCGCCAATTAGTTTGTCCTTCTCCCCCCTCCTCCCCTACCCCCCTTCCCCCCCCCCCCCCCCCCCACCCCCCACCTATTCATCATGTTGATGGCTCACTTGGTGCTCGTCTGATGTTCGACCGAATCTTTTTGCACAGAACCGTCGCAGCTCGAAAGGGGCCGTCTTACCCCCTGGCAGATTTCCTTCCTGTTTGTTAATTAGCTGAAAGACAGGCATGAAAAACCGTCTGTTTTTATTTCCCCAGTGCAGCGTTTTGATGGAGTCGGACGCTAACGCAGAGCCCTATTTGTCAGGGAGTTATGAGGAGTTTGTAGCAGCTTTAATTTCTCTTTACGACCGCCTTTGGTCTGCGTGTCTGTGTGTGTGAGCATGTGTGTGTGTGTTTCCTGATAGCAGCTCTTGATCTAAGAGCTTTATTTTTTTCCACAGATATGCACACCATTCATCTTTTTGCCTCTCCTTTATCTGGCCGGACAGAATCAGATTTTTCTCCTATTGGACTAAAGGTCACAGCTCAGTCTGCTGCTCAGTCCTGCAGGGCACAAAATGTTCTCAAAGGTTTAGAGCCTTTTGTGAAGCTCATTGGTTTGGCGTCTCTAAGCCACACAATCCTCTTTACTTCACTGAAGTATTGAAGGGATGTTTAGCTTTCAATTAAATGCCCATCAAGCGCGATTGTATTACCAATACAATCCAACGTGGAAACAAACAACAAAACAAACCATCAGCCCCTCAAACCCACTCCCTGATTCAATTAGATGATAGCGATAGATTCATTAGCGCTCATGATATACACACTGATTGCAACTCATACAATTTAATGAGACAGAAACAGATTATCAGCGGCCCAATCATGTGAGCTATCGACGCCTCCCTCCATATTACTGCATGAGTTTCCTTTTGGCCGTTTAATGTGTCTGAAAGAGCTGAGCTATTTGTTTTACTCTTGGTTAATTTGCCACTTTTCTGCTTTTTCAAGAGGGAGAATATTTGTTAACCTTTTAAGTTCAGCAGCTTCACTTATCATAGACTGTTGGAACACGTAAACGGCGGCCATCATAAGTTCAAAGTCAGACACATACCCGTCATCAATTTTAAAGCTTGTTGTGAAAAATGTCTTGAGGACAATAAGCCCTCAACAAATATACATCATCAGTGAATTTCAGCACAAATTGAAATCTGATGAAAATTTGCAAAATTGCAAACACAGCATGTAGATCACACATAAATATATAATTTATCAAACACTATCTCCATTTTGTAAAACAAGCTGAAACCAGGAAAACAAGATCAGTGACATCCCTCCAGCTCCTCGTTAGTCTTTTCTTCTCGATCCTCACCTGCATCAGCTGGAGGAACAGAGAGATGAGTAGAAACAGGAGCATCACATCAGTCTGGTCTGTCATGACTTTAGAGCTGTCGTTATATTTTCACTGATTCTCACCTCACGATTAATGTGACCATAGATAACAAATAACAATACCATTTTGATATTTATAGACTTTAAAAAGTCAATACTATGCATCAGCTGAATCTAAATGTGTATTTTTGACTTTGCTTAGGTGAAATATGCTAAAAATGTTGCAAAGGGAGGTGGAGAGACTGCCTGCATCCATAACTGTATAAAAAAAGTACTAGCAAATAACTTAGTGATCATGACAAAGACAAACAATGATAGTGTAGACTGGGCAACTATTATGCTGCCCTCCTAATCCCTTAATGCATCCTGCAGACAAATTGAAATGAAAAATGGTAAATACACAGGGAAAATGTGACAAACTAGCCATGAAAACCCTGAACATCGAGCCTAATTGGCTGGTATTTTGTCTGTAAACACATGTTTATGTTCTACAAAATGCATTTGGATAACAAAAAAGAGAATTATAAGTAAAGCATATTTTAGTAAGCACTAAATACTCTGTTACTTGTATTGATAAATAAGCTGAAACTGTCATTAGTTCTTGATTTAGCTCATTAAAACAAGTGAAACCATTTACAATTGAGTTTCAATGAATAACTTTTGATGTTCTCATAGAAATGGAATATTTGTTTCTTTTTAAATAATACATATTCATATGGTTAAGCTGAGAGTGTCCAATTTGCAATAATTTGGCCTTCTGGCGATGAGGATGAAATTCCCATGTCCCTTGAAGTAACCAAAGTTGCCCTTTCATGGCCTGGAGTGATTTGATCTGAATGTCAAATCAGCATGTTTTTGTAGTCATCCACTTACCAATCTTCATTTATTTTGATTTTCAGATCTACAGCACTCAGTTATAGTCTGCTGCATCTATAACCGATCTATCCATCATCTATCCCGCGTATCCCTTTCAGGGTTGCTGGGGCAGCGTTGGGCTGAAGAGGGGGGGTTTATGAGGTTCATCTGGACTGTAAACACATCAGTCAGCTGCAGATAGGCCAACAGTTCTGAGAAACTTATCCAACCATTATCTATCCCGCTTAACCCTTTTGGGGGAGAGGTGGGATACCCTCTGGACCAGTCACCCGCCAATCACAGGGCCAAATAGAAAGACAGACAACCACTCACACTGACACTCATACCTGAGGACAGTTTAGAGTCATCAATCAACCGAGTGAGCATGTTTTTGGTCTGTGGGAGGAAGCAGGAGTGCCTGGTGAGATCCCACACATGCACAGGGAGAGCATGCAGACTACAGAGAAAGGCCCTGAGTGGCCCGGGGATAGAACCGGAAACCTTCTTTCTTCGAGGCACGTGCACTACCTGCTGCGCCACTGTGCCGCCCTCTGAGTAACAATTTTAAACCAGAAAAGCACTCAGAGAGCGCAGACCTCTGCCAAGCAGCTCAGTCAGGGCAGTGGCTTTTCCGTTCAGATTAGACGGCCGAGTGTGCGCTCATGTCTGTCCGTGTAGAGAATGCTGCGTGCCATTTACATCAGAACTGGGAAGAGGGGAGTGTGAGTGACGTGATCTCCAAGTTATCAGCATTCCAGTTACAAAGTCGGAGAAAACGTGCCGATCTACCAGGCTGTTGTTAGCTGTTGTGTTAGCAGAACTCCTCCGCTGGCATTGCAAGGGAAGCTGGGAAATGTAGTGACACAGGCTTGAAAAATGTTGACGTCAGTGCAAGTAAACTACAATTCCCATAATGCCGTAAATGAATGGGATTTGCCATTATAAACTTCAGTGTTTTTTTGTGACGTCAATTCTTGGACCAAACCATACCTCTGGTAAAATTTTCATGTAAAACCATCCAGTAGTTTTTGCGTGATCTTGCTAACAGACAAACAGACAGACCGTGGCGAAGACATAACCTCCTTGGCAGCGTAATGAGAGCTAACTCAAAGGTAACATTAAGGTGATTGTTTACTGTTCTGAGCACATTTGAAATGCTTTACGTTTATGCTAGCAAGCCTCTTTGTTTTGGTTCCTCTTCAGTACAGGTGACAGGAAACAAGGGCTATGCAGCAATAAAACAAAGAGGATTGATTTAGCATAAGGTTAGCACTGTAAATATGTTCAGTATGATCAAAAGACATCCAAAACATCATTTTTTCAGTTTGTTTTACCTAAAATTCTGTAAGTTGTGCACAGCTCTTGGCCGCATCTGCAGCAATGCCTAGCCTCACTTCCATGCCAGATGATGCAAGCAGCTGAAATATCACATCATCCACAGGCTAACATTCAATTCCACAGGAGTTAATAAAGGAATCTAAAAGAATTTGACTGATTGAAGAACAAACCATGGCATTGTATCGATAAAATCTCATCATCACCCATCCCTACTTAGGATGTGATAAATGACTGAAAATAACGTAACACAACAAGTAAGTAAATGAGTGTTTGGTAGATTATTTCTTTGTTGTAACAATCCTTGGCTTTAAATCTAATCCCACTGGAAAGCCTGTTTGTTTCCCTTTTTTTGGAGCCACATTGTAAGGAGCATGCATTTGTGGGCTGAGCAGCAGAGCTGAGTATGTGGGCTGCACCATGAAAAATTAGCCAAATCCTCTCTGCCAACGCCAAACAGCTTGTTCTGCTGTTGTTATTAACTGGAGTCAAAATGTGGTTGTTTTTTGTGTTAACATGTGAACCATATTAAACTTTAAGGTTAAAGGTATGCGTGGTTGTGTGGGGAGAATTAAAGAGGCATAAAAAAGCTCAAACTAAAATTCTAAAGACAAATGCATGTTCTTTAGTGAATGCAGGTGCAATAATGTTCAGAGGGTTCATTTATAAGCCATCTTATATTACATTTAGACTCTAAGAAATGTGAATCAGGAGTGACTTTTTTGGTTTTGGTCTGCTGGAAAGGATGACCTCCTGTTCTCGTCTCCTCTGATAGGTGGACGACCTCAAGGCCAAGCTGGCTGCTCAGGAAGTGGAACTGAAGCAGAAGAACGAGGACGCTGACAAGCTGATACAGGCAAGAGCACGAGAGCATGCTTTGATTGGAAATGCTGCTGAAAATATCACTGAGTGTCTTTTGTGATATGTACAGACTGAATTTTAAACATCAGTGAGATTTCAGCTGTGAATTCAAGATTTAAAGCTTTCAGATTCATTGCTCCTGTTTTCTGATGAAACAGATGCTAACTACTTTAAAATATAATCATCTACCTTTTTCTGCTATAAAAGATCGTCTCAGAGTGGTGCAGGGCAAACATCCACTGCAGGTAACTGTGAAGCTCTCCAGCCAAACTTAGTCAAATATGAAAATAAAACAGTAATCACCAAATAAGTTTACGACCAATAAATCATTTGTGTGTTTTTTCTTTTTTACCACAAATGCCAAACCGTTATTTTGAATCCCAGCGTTCTTAGCATTAGAATTTTTATGTTTTGCTGTTGTGACGTCCTTGGCTTTCAGGCATTGTAAAAACTAAGTCAGTTTGGGCTGAGGGAAATGTTGAAAGCCTTTTTACAACTTTTTTTTCATGGACTAAACGTGGGTAATCAATGCCAGGAGGTATTAGGCAGATTTATTGCCTTGAAGAAAAGAAATCAAAGTTAAACTTCCTCTTGCTGCCTGCGGGGTTTTTATCTGCGCTTGAAAACGACCTTGTTCAAGGAAGAAGCTGAATTTTGAGCAGTTTTTATTCCCAGCTTTTCCCCAACATGGTTTTATTTCAAAACTTGATGAAATATTATGATTTGTTATTACTGCATCATATTTATCCAATAAAAACCCTGACCCTGATCTAACTTCACCCAGTTAAGGAGGTGTGAATCCTGCTGTTTTGTCTCTGGTCCTGGTTTTTCTTCACATCACTGTGTCTGTACGAAAGAATCGACTGAACTTTGGTGCATCTTCCTCTATGAGGCTGAACTTCATGATCTGTCCTCTGGTTTCTGTTTTCTGCTGATACCACAGACAGTCAGAGTCTGATGGACTCATCGTGTACGTTGTTCCCTAAACTCACTCTTTCTTTGGAAAAAGAGCTTTCATTGTTTTAGCTCCATCATCTTGGTCTGACTTGCAGAGTCATCTTAAACTAGAGCTTCATTTTAGTTTAGATGATTGTAAAAGCAGAATTTAGGATCATCTGACCAGTGTGTGCTCTTTATTTAGGCCTAAATGCTGATCTGATGTTTGATGAAATCTTTGTGTTATAATCAAAAAACTTTTGAGCTGCTGTCTTTGTCAGGACTCCACTGCAAAAGACATGTTTGTGTCTCAGTGGGAACATCCCTGGTAAAATAAAGGCTAAATTTAAAAAATAGAATAAAAAAGACATTTAAAGGCCTTGGTACCTACGGTGTTTTCTCAAAACTTCTTGCGTAAATGAAATATGTTAGTATGTGTCAGTCATGTTTAAATGCTGACTCCTTCATTTACAGCCATCAATATTTTGTTTATTGATTTATTCTGTTGGTGAGTCTTTGAATGGGATCAGGGTTTTGTGTTTTTCCATAGACTAAAGAAAAAAATGATAAAGCCTGAGTAAGATCAGTTGATTGGTTATGAAAGGAGGATTTAAAATCACATATACTGCAGCCATCAAAAGGAAAACTTTTGGCCAACTTATTTACAATCCTACAAACCACTGTATCCATATCAGCCACACTTATTGACCCCTTCTTTAAATCAAAGTGGGCAAGTAATGATGACAAAGGTAGAAACAGATCACCCCCATACAGCGAGAGGACATAAAGCCATGAACTGTTCAGACCAAAACTTAAGCCAGCCTGTAATCATGTTTATTTCTGCCTCAAAATGGACATCTGAACGTAAAGGATGGATGAGACTGTTGGCTCTTGTGCAGACAGCCCCTAGTGGACGCTTGAGGAACAGCACATTTTTCAAAGCTTGTGTCGCTTAACAACTCTGGTTAACTTTTCTTAAAGCTTAATTCATTTTGGGATATGTAAAAGCTCACATAAATCCTGGTCCACCTGAAAACAGTGGGTCTTGTTTCACTGACAGACTGACCAGATTTTAGTTTGTAGTGGGTGTGAAAGACATCCTAACAAACTTAACATTCAGTGAAATATCAGCTGAGTGTGGGAACTTAAGCAGAATATCTTTATAGTCATTGTAACAAGTACAATGGAATTAAAGTGCAGTCCAATCAATGCATCATTTATATAAATATATGAAGTGAATATAAAATAAAACAGCTCAAATAAAAAGATGAAGACGCAGGAACCATGCTCACACACACAAGCACATCCTGTCGATACTGCATTGATCACTTGGCTGTTCTAAGATTGCGTACTTTTGTCCTTGGGAACCAGGGAGTGCTAAACTTTTACTCACTTCTATGTCTCTCTGTTCTCACTGTTGAGGGTGTTGTGCTGTTAGACTTACTTTGGACTGCAGTTTTCAGGTGAAACAATCACATACTGTTACTTTAAGTCATGAATTGGATTTAAAATGTGTGCAGAGATTGTAGAGGGCTCTGTCAGGAGTAGATGGACTCGGTATTTCATTAAAAAAACAACACAAAATCATCTTCACTGCTTGATGACTCAGTTTAGTCTCGTTTGCAAATCTTCCCGTTGAAAAAATAATGAATCAACTCAGTGTGTAATGTTTTTATTTGATCACACAGCTGAAAAACCTCAGCCCATAAAACAGCTTCCTTGTACAATGGCCTTGAGTCTTCTTTGCTGTCTGCAGGTTGTTGGAGTAGAAACTGAAAAGGTCTCCAAGGAGAAAGCAGTAGCTGATGAAGAAGAGCAAAAGGTGGCTGCGATCGCTGTGGTGGTCAGCGGCAAACAGAGAGACTGTGAGGAGGACTTGGCGAAGGCTGAACCGGCTCTGCTGGCCGCTCAGGACGCCCTTAACACTCTGAATAAGGTGGGTCATCTCTGCCTGTGTCTTATTGATTGGCTCCGTCACACTTTCCTTTCTTAGATTTCTTCTCTCTGTGTTTGATTTGTTTTATTCCAGCTTCAGAGGGATAACTTTTGTCCACACAGGCCTTGAACTGTACAGACGATTATTGAATCGCAGGACTTAGCCCAGTCTTTCTAAAATAATGTCTTCTTTATGTTCTGCGGGCATTTCACTTCATCCTCACATCCCTTGTAGGTTTATGAGCAGCCTGTGGGGATTTTCAGAAACACCCTCTGTGTTTAAAAGGTGCTCTTTGTTCAAACAAGCAGAACCGACTGTTCAATCACAGCTCCCAGCTCTCTAAAGATGCCCTAATTACAATTCTCTGTTGTCTTCTCAAAGTCAGCACAGGTTCTCCTCCTTTTACTCCCAGCCTTTACTTTCTCTCTCTTTTTCTCCCACAGCAGACCACAAAGATACACACTCCTTCAAACTCAATTAAATCACTGTTCTTTCATTTCCCAACCATTATTCTCGCCCGCCGAAGAGCAGCCTGACAGACAGTGCGGCTGTGGGGCAGTGACCGGCGTTACTGGGGCCATCATGGTCCTGACGGCTCCTGGAGGAAAAGTCCCCACAGCAAACCAAAAAACAAAATGCAGTGACAAATAAGGTCACTTACACCCCTAAAATAAGGTGATCTTTGGTTTGATTCAGGTTTGGGTGCGGCTTTGTTTCACCTTTCATTTGACTTGGTTTTTCCTTCACACTGCACTTTGTCCAGTGAACCAAAGCTCGTCAAATGTGTGATATGGCCTGTAATAGTACTGTTCAGCTTGAGGCAGCTTGGCATTTTGATTGATAAAATAAAGATAAACTTTTATTCAGGCTGCTTAGATGGAAACAGCGCATTTACAGAAACAATTTGTAGCCATAATCTACATGAACTGGTTGACATTAACCTGTTAGGGAGCAAGAGCTGGCAGTGCTAGCAGTACTAACATTACACACTTCCTGATGATATTGTCAGTGGACACTATAGCTGTGTTCGAAATCGTCCACTCATTCACTCACTCGCTATTCCCTATATAGTGTAAATGAAATGACCAAATGAGATTTCGGACACTACACTGAAATTTTCTAAACATCATAGTGTCAGTACATGCACCAAATGTTCTTGTGGATAAGTATCAAATTTTGGAGCTGTTTACAACTGTAAAAAGATGTAAAAAAGCTATGCTACGAACATGTTAAATATACTTTAACCTTTCTTACATTTATAAACTAAAGCAGCACCAATTTGTGCCTTAGCAGCCTTCTTTCAACTCTTCTTCTTCTACTCTGGAAAAGCACGACCACATTGCATTGTGGTATACGGGAGAACAATGTAGGGTACATTGTATGTACACTCACATTTGCTGTGCATTGTGGGTATTTTACAGTGCACTATATAGTGAATGAAATTAACTGCTGATAATTCGAACAACACTATAAAATGGTGAACACACTATATAGTGCTCTATATCCGTGATAGGGAACGGTTTCGATCACAGCTTATGTTAGATTGCTTCCTGTTGCTGTATTCATCAAAATTCAAGCCACAATGCCCCACTTTTTGGTTTGCTTGCCTTGTATGATTCTTGTTTGGTTTGGATGGCTTAAACACTCACTGCGAACTAAACTTCCTGTTTTCAGGATGACCAGAATTCTGTTCTCTGGTTTCCTTTGGTGTTTGTCTGAGCTTTCCCAGCAGCCCAAATCAACTGATCTCACAAAACAGATGACCCTAGTCTGTTTGGTCCAGACCAAATGTGTTTGGTGTGAAAACGAACAGAGGAAAAGAAAAAAAAGAAGAAATGAGTGATAAAAATAATCAAATAGCTCAACAAAATGAGGGTATCTGGTTAAAAACGGATGGTTGTGTAGCACCTTTGAGTCTTCTGCCTCTTAAAGTGTTTCTTTACACTGTGGGTCACATGTGCTCATTCATACCTGTCCACTCACTGAAGGCTGAAGTTTCAGTCTTAGTTGTCCCCCAGTATCAGCGAATCATATCCATGTGCTTTCAGACTTATTTACATGCTACTGAGGCAGCATGATGACAAACTTGGGGTTAAATGTCTTATTTTAAGACTGATCATAGTTGGAGGACTTAAACCTCCTTAGTCTCTAATCAACAGGTAAACATCTTCACCAGCTAACCGACAACACAACAAAGAACACAACAAATAAATGAGAAAACAAAATGAATTATCAAAAAAGACTTAGAAAATGTATAGAAGAGAAGTAGTAGTAGAACATGGCATTTACCTACTGAATTAAAATACAAATAAAAAAACACACACACTCAATACCATGTTCTGTTCAGAAAGTTCCTAAACACAACCACAAATCACCAATCTTATTTCTCTTCTCATTTTAATATATTTCTTGTCAACTGTTGTGATATTGATTTGTGGTTTTTTTCTTGAATTATGGTCATTTGGCTTCTGGTTTAATGTTCCTATTTTCTTCTACTTTTTTATGTAACTTGTTGTCGTATTATTTGGATGTCGCGTTATCTTAGTTTTTTTCATAATTTCTTATTTTTTGTTGTGTTACATTTTTTGTTCTGTTTGTAAGATTTGTTGTTTTTTTGCTACATTTTCTCCTTTTTTGTGTGTTCTTATTAATTCCTGTGTCTGTTGTTATTGTTCCTCAGTCATTTCTTTTGTGTTTCTTTTTTTTTGTTGTGTTTGTGAGGTTTGTTTTGGTGTTTTTCTAATATTTAATCTGGTGATCTCAGTAAAGATGCCCTTCTTACATTTCTC
This sequence comes from Cetoscarus ocellatus, assembly GCA_037902135.1. NCBI lineage: Eukaryota > Metazoa > Chordata > Actinopteri > Labriformes > Labridae > Cetoscarus > Cetoscarus ocellatus. Next base: position 157,564 of record JBAMNC010000884.1, read on the forward strand.
TGTCATCTTCTTTATTTTCAGCGTTTTCTTTCTCTCTTTCTCTCCCACAGCAGATCCCAAAGATTTTTACTCATTCACACTTAATTAAATCATTCTCTGTTATTCTCTCCCCTTTCAGAACAACCTGACAGAGCTGAAGTCCTTTGGCTCTCCGGTGGTGGCGGTGACCAACGTCACGGCAGCCGTCATGGTCCTGACGGCCCCTGGTGGGAAAGTCCCAAAAGACCGCAGCTGGAAGGCAGCGAAGGTGATGATGGCCAAAGTGGACACGTTCCTGGACTCTTTGATCAATTTTAACAAAGAGAACATCCCAGAGGCCTGCCTTAAAGCCATCCAGCCTTACCTGCAGGTGAGCGCTTCAATTAGCCCTGATTCATTAAAGTCGGCCCTAACGGTTCACAGTGTGCAGCGCCTGCCGCTCGGCGAGCTCGACTAATAACTCATAAATTTAGACGGGGTGTGACTGTGATGACAGAGGCACAGTATGGCTGTCGAGCATCCAAACGACAGCCAGAGAAATCAGCTGCTTAATGAAGCATTACAAATTTAACAGCCGCCCTGATTATAGAGTTCAATGGAGCGGATACGAGGTGAGACTGTGCAGAGGAGGAAAACAAAATTCACTTTCAATTCATCACCTACACCCCGCAGATTCAGCTCCGGAGTTATTAACGACTTTTTATGAGCATGTTTGTGGAGAAAAAAACAACACCACATTAACTCAAGATATCTTCTGCATGACTGGTTTTATAGTTTTGTAGCTGAATAATCTGTTAAACTTTGTAACAACCTTTTTCAGATAATTATGTCCCATAAAATCATTACTGCAGCAATTGAGCAAATCCAAGGCTGTCTTTAGGGCTGCTGTGTCCTTGGAGTTTAGAGCAGGACTCCGCTCTTAGGAGGACTGGTGGACCTCCAGCTCCTCAAACATCAAGCTCAGACCAAAGCCCCGTCTCACTTCCCTTGTTTGCAGTGTCTTTTCTTCTTGGAGGACAGGTCCATCGCTCTTGAGTCAGCACTCCATGTTTAGCTCTGAATATTTATGCAACCGCACCAAGCTCACCTGAAGTAGGTGGCCTAAGCTTGTTTCCAGTCGGAAACAAGGATGTGTCATTTTGTGGGCATGGCCTTGGTATCAGGCTCTACCTACGTACCTCCTCACATCCATGTCTGTCCTCTCCTTCTGGGGGCAGAACTGACCAGAGTACCTTTGGCTAATGGATTGACCACTAGCATGAACTCTTCAAATATATCGAACTCTCCCTTTAAAGCTGTCCTTCCTGAAGCTATGGCAGGTTTTATATTTATATATGTATTTGTGAACTTGTTTGTCTATCTTTTCAGGATCCTGAATTCAAGCCAGATCTGGTGGCTTCCAAGTCGAACGCGGCAGCGGGCCTTTGCTCCTGGGTTTTAAACATCGTCAAGTTTTACGAGGTTTACTGCGAGGTGGAGCCGAAGCGTCAGGCTCTGAGCAAAGCCAACGCAGAGCTGGCTGCCGCTCAGGACAAACTTTCTGCCATCAAGAGCAAGATCAATGTAAGCCATCATATAGGAGTAATGAGACAGGAAATGAAAAGTTTATTTACTGCATGCCAAATATCCTCTGAAAATGAAATCCCCTCCGTATCTTAAATCCAGCGGATAAATGCTGTGAAATTATATCACCGTTTTATTAAAGCCAGGACTTGCTGTTCTTGTTTTGTAGTCGTTTCTTTGACACTGAGAAGCAATGACACAAACATAAAAGTGCTTTAAAACTTTAGAGGTTGAGCTGACTTTGTACAAAAGTGAATGTGGGCTGAGAAATGAGTAGTGAAAGCCAGAAATCTCTGAGCGAGGCTGTAAAAGATTTCAGAGACATCAACAAGTCGATCAAAGTCCAAATGTATGCAGCATAATAAGAGTGTGATGCTGCAGAAAGAAAATAAAAACAAGGAGCAGAGGCTGTTAGCAGACTCAGAAATCCAGGATATGAATAATTTTATCAAGGCTTGAGTGACGGATGATGCATGAGCTCTGCCAGCGATGACAAAGCAGCAGAATGTTATCAATACGGCGCCGCTGTAAGTGCTATTAAAGGCTTTTACTGTTCATGATTCTAAAACCAAATCCATCAACCTAAAAACCCTATTGATAAAAGCAGCTGTAAATAATTGTTTCAGCACATCAGAGTGGCGTCGAGCCCCAGCAGAGCTGCGTGCTCGGGACGCTGCGGCGGTGGCTGCTGCTTACATCAAACCCTGCCGAGCGCCGAGTGACGACTCTTAATAGGATCCAGCACGACTCTTCGCTGTCATTTTTCAGCCCTCAGTCAGATCGCCTGAGCAGAGAGACGTTTCAGAGCCGATGGGGACTTAGCAATCCTCAAAGTAATCTACTGAACCTGCGAGCCCCTCGGCCGATTAATCCTGTTTGTCCTTGTGCTAATTGCTTCCATATGCCAAACGAATCCACGGTGAGGGAATGATGAGTTTTATCCAACTTTTTCACCCACTCCCACGCCGCTTTCACACCTACTTCTGCTTCTTTGTTCTTTTTGAAGAATATCTATAACCAAAACATATTTTAACAAGTGCCAACGTTTCTCCATGTCCCTGTGTCTCTGTGTGTGTCTCTGTGTGTCTCTGTATGTCTCTGTGTGTCACTGTGTGTGTGTGTGTGTGTGTGTGTGTGCGTCCGATCAGCACCTTAATGAGAACCTGGCCAAGCTGACAGCCAAGTTTGAGAAAGCAACGGCAGACAAGCTCAAGTGCCAACAGGAAGCGGAATCAACGGCGCGCACCATTTCTCTGGCCAACCGTCTGGTGAGGAGGGCAGCGGAGGGGTCACTGCAGCCACACACTGATATACAAAAAGACACACAAAAACGCACACATACACAAAATGACTCACCTGCTCCCTCCATCAGGTAGAGGCAGATGTGTACAGAGGATATTTATACACATTTAAGCATTTCAAGCACCTTCACAGTGTAACCATCTCTTTTCTGAACCAGCCTTATGCTTGGAAATATAAAGTGATATTTATAGATATTAATGTAACCAGTGCTTCAGCCATTTCAGATAATTGTTCAGTTTGTTGTCACAGATTACATAAGGCTTATTTATGCTCCCTTTAAACATGGAAGCACATGAATGCATCAAACAATCAGACCATCACTACCCTCATACTTACGTTAAGTTAGGGTGGATGTTAAAGTTAAACTGGGCACAGATTTTTTTTTTTTCTTTTTCCAGATAAAAGACTATGTAAATAAAAATCGTGGTCCTTTTTATCATCTACACCACTTAGCCATTTCTGGCTCATGGGGGCTGTAGCCTGTCCCAAAAGGACATGGACACACTGAACCGGTCGTCAGCCGAGGGGCTTTGTGGGGTTAAAGTTGGACGTTGGAAAGAATCTACTGTATTTTCAAGCCAACATAGTTTTTGAGTAGTTTTAACCTATAAGTGGGTTAATTCCTTATATATATTCAGCAGAGACAGATGTGATGTATATATGCATGTATGTGTATCTATAAATGAAGATTATGGCTTCAGCCTTCTATATTGCAAAGTGTCTTGAGTTTACACTTGTTATGAACTGCTGCTATACGAATAAAGATTGAGTGACTTGGCAACAGGCTTTTGTGGCACTATTTTCTGATATGTACTGGCTCCCGCACTCATATTTACTAGAGCCATAGGCTTCTAGCAACCCCACTTCATGATCCATTGAAAAGTTTCAGTCATGTTTGAGCCAAAGGTTTCTTCGGGTGACTGCTCCAAACTCTCACCTGAAGAAACCTCAGGTCTAAACATCCTGATTAAGGAAGCATTTTGTGGCTGTAAGTCGGTCTTCCGGCGTATCTGTTGTTTGGGTCTGTGCCCCAGACCCTTTTTTATCTGTCCCTGTTTGTTGGTTTGTATTATTCTTAGAGACACAACTTACATGTTTATACAACCAAACACACAGCCCGTATCCATAAGTCCCTGCATCATCCGTTGGCGTGTAAATGTGTGTAAATCTCCTGCTGACAACAGCACAACAAAAAGATGAGTGTTGACACTGTCAGTATGTTAATGTGAATTATTCAGAGGCGGATTGGAAAAGGCCTGACAGGAGCAGCAAACGGACGCCAGGTTGTGCCGTCTCTAATATCCATGCAAATGCAGCCAGCCCGCTGAAGAGAGCGCTGTTTGTGGCTGCATTTTGTGCTGAAAAGTTGCAGACTGGATCAGAGAGAGGAGCCTCCAAACTTTAGAGGAGATAAGATATCGAGGTAAACTTTATTGACCCCTGAAGGCAGATGGGTTCATTGCTGCAGTAAAGAGTGGGGCTGTCTGTAGCCGAGCAGCCAGGTGATGAAAGTGTAATAAAAACAGAGTGTCCTGGTTCTGGATGTTTCCTGGTGCTGTATGTATAACAGCCGCTTTGGATTAATTTAGATGTTATATGGGATGGGAATAGGAGGGACCGTGGAGAGTATGCTGCAGCTATAGAAATGTGAGTTTGTGTCTCTGTGTGTTGAAGGTGGGAGGTTTGGCGTCTGAGAATGTCCGCTGGGCTGAGGCCGTAGAAAACTTCCGAAAACAGGAGAGAACTTTGTGTGGGGACGTCCTGCTTATCACCGCCTTCATCTCCTACCTGGGATATTTCACCAAACGCTACCGGCTCCAGCTGATGGACAACACCTGGAGGCCTTACCTCAGCCAGCTAAAGGTCAGTGGTTCTTTTGTGTGTTTGTTTGGTTCTTGTTTAAAGCCTGCCTAAGGCATTAATTTACCTTAATCAAGGAGGTTATGTTTCACCAGCATTTGTCTGTCTTTTAGCAAAATAACTTGAAAAGTTATTAACAAATGTTGATGACATTTTCAGGGAATGTTGGTCATGGCACAAAGAAGAAGTCATAGGATTTTGGTGGTGATCTGATTCCTGATGAAGATTCAGGAATTTTTTAAGGACTTGTTAACAGTGTGAGAATAGGCGGTTTTCCTCATTCTTGACAATAATTGGCCTCATAATGTTGGAAAGGCCTTGGCAGGGATTTGTGCTCTTGGAGCTACATTGGAGATGCATTTTGGAGCCACTTTAGGAACCAAAAGTATCATAAATAATTCAGTCAACAGAAATAAAGTACTTCACTCTGTCTAATGAGCTGGGTCATCTTAAGAGCACTTACAAACAGAGAATTAAGTGAAATAGTGACAAAATACTGTGAGTTACTCAGTCAAATGTTTTGCTGTGATTATCAGTCAGTATTGAAGGCAGTGTTTCTCATATAGCAGGGCACAACCCCAAGGGGAGGCATGGCCATATCTAAGGGAGGGTGCAAAATGCTTGGGCAGGGACGTGGCCAATTTGGGACATGGGCCCCTGAACTTTTGATTGGCCACTCCAATTGCCACTGCAAAATTCTACATTGTGATTGGCTACTTGCCATGTCAGAGGTGGGATTTGTAAAAAAAAATCAGTGTTGGCTGTGTAAAATGACTTTATGTTGCAAGAGACTTAAAAACAAAAATCCTGTCTTTTTCACCCAGACTAAATCCATCCCTTATTTCGATGGAAATGAGTCTGCCTTCATCCAAACTATGTAACATGCCTTTAATAACAAAGTCACAGCCTGCTCTCTAATTAGAAGAGTTAAATTCAGTTTAATTTGTGCAATATTTTGAAAAGATAATGGCAAAACTTGTTTTATGTCATTTCTGTGTCATTTGTTTTTTTTGTGAGCTAAAAAATGATTAAAATTGACTCGACTTCTGCCTTAGAATGAGGGTTAGAATATTATTATAATTCATGTGTCCATAAAACAAGGGCAAATAAATGCTGTTGGGTTCTATGTTTGCACAGTGATACCTCACAAGGTAGGTAGTATTCACATAATTGGACGTATTTAGAAACACTTAACTTTGCCCTTTTATTGACCTCGTGGGTCTGATTTAATGGGATAGTTGGGGTGTTTGAGTCAGGATCGTATGGGGTACATGTCAGTATTCTGGAGTCCACAACTGGTCGGGACACACGCTCCTTATGCTGCAGATAGGCTACTTGTTCTTCCACCAGCGGCACAGATCAGCTGGCTGCAGGCTGAAAGACGAAAACCAATCACTTCCTAATGAGATAAACGGTGATTTTTGCAGGGATTATGACAGCTGTTTATTCTGGACACAAGAGGATGCTGGTGTGCACTATAGTAAATGCAGTGTGCAGTCACCCAGCACTGTTTCGTGGCTGAAACCCTTTAAATTGCGCCGTGTTGTCGGTCTCATCTGCCGGGTTACATAGCCCAAGCTTCAGTGCCATTCCTTGTGAACAGATACAGAGCTGATCTCTATTATTGTGGCTAATGTTTACTGACATACACATTATACAAATGATCCACTTTAATTAAAAAACACGCTTAGAGGCATTCGCAAGGCCTCTCCCTGTTTGTCACACTCGTTTGCTATAGTCTCACGGACAGTTGTTAGCATTAGCGTTAGCCCAGGAAGTGCCTCTGCTGCAGATGAGTTTGTTGTGACATAATCAATAAACTGACTTTCATATATATAATATTAACATTTGAATGATTGATGAAACAGTCCACTGAACAGCAGTAGGTAACTATGGAAGGACATGTAGGTTAAGATCACAGCAGGACATTTATATTTGTTTAACGAAGTAACCTGCTGGACCCATATTTTTGCCATCGGGGCTTGTATGGGACAGGGTGTGACGACTATAGTTTCACTTTTTTCATTGTCCTGCAACAAGAAGGTACATTAAAGAATATGTTGTGTAAAGAACTCTGAGGCTCAACACAGTCTGTTTATGGGTTCATATTTGATCATCTGTAAGGTCCCCATCCCAGTGACCCCTGACCTTGATCCTCTGACCATGCTGATGGACGACGCCGACATCGCAGCATGGCAGAATGAAGGTCTGCCCGCTGACAGGATGTCCACAGAAAACGCCACCATCCTCACTTCCTGCCAGCGTTGGCCCCTCATGGTGGACCCCCAGCTGCAGGGCATCAAGTGGATCAAGAACAAATACGGAGAGGGTCTACGTGTGATCCGCATCGGACAGAAAGGGTAGGGGGCTTCACAATGAGCGGTAAATGTGGTTGTTTTATGTTTATTTTATTTTAACAGGAAAGTTTTTGTGTGTTCCCTGAAGATACCTGGATGCTGTGGAGCGAGCACTGGCAGAGGGGGACGTGGTTCTTATAGAAAACCTTGAAGAAACTTTGGATCCGGTTCTGGGACCCCTGCTGGGAAGAGAAACTATCAAGAAGGGCAGGTATAGAGCTCATTCAAAAGACAAGCAAAGACTTACTCTTGAACTTAGTTGTCTGGAAAATTAGTTTCCATTATTCCTGAGTATTTTCCCTTCTTCATGTGTTTGTTTTAAAGTTTAATCTCAACCCTAAACCCAGCAGATGTAAGATCATCTACCTTAGGTCTTATTTAATTTTTACCAGATTAAAGAATTTACGCAATCCAGGAACCACCTTCACTTTGAACAAAGTCCATAAATAAGAGCCAAAACTGTTTTTTTATATGGAATGATTACTTCATAACTTTTACCCCATAAACTTTGGGCTTACATTCGTCATAAAAATAAACACATGATCAGGCACTGAGGACCATCATGTCCAAGTTGTTCAGCCTATTTTGTGCTCTGCCTGCTCACAAAGATAACTGTTTCTGTGCCTCTCATCGATCTATGATAAATCCAAAAAGCACTTTTCACGTCTAAAATGCAGGAATTGTTATCAGATTAAGGTGTTGTGACTGGCACCTGCTTCATCAGTGAAGAAATTCTATGTCTGAAATGTTATGGAGGCACTTCTGTGTTCTTTAAAGTAAAATCTTGTGGTTGGACTTCCTGGTTTTGACCTGCTGCTTTTATTTTCAAAGGTTTTCTGGCTCAGTTTTGGTTGCTGAACTGTTTCATTCAGTATCTCCTGATAAATTTTTACACGTCACATTCTTTACAAAGGGCTCACATGCTGTTTTGTACGATCACTTATTTGTTACAAACATCTGCATACTGGTTTCTTGTACTCAAGTTTTTCTGATGCTTTGTTTTAGACTTTAGTTTGATTATTTCTGTCGTGATTTTCAGTATCATATTTCTAAGCATCCATTGCTGATTTGTTTGATTGTACCTGTGTGTCTGTAGTGCTGTCACTCACCTGCTCAGGGACTGCAGCTGAAAATTAGCCATGATGACTAAACTGGAGAATTACAGGAATTTTGCATCAACCAGTTAAATTTAAACTGCATATGATAAATAAAGCAAAACAAAAGAAAACTGTGATCTGCTTCATAGTAACAACCTGCAAAACAATGAGTAACTATGTTAAATATTTTAATTTATGTATATTTATTGTAACTGAGTTAATCACTTGCTCCCCACACCTTTACTGCTAAAAGTTGGTTCTTAAAATTAAACTAAACTCTGAATGTTAGATGTTGTATGATGTGTAAACTGATTTTTGGGCTCATTTCAGTCATGAATTTGCTCAACACTGTGATGTTGCCTGAGCTGTAAGGCTACACTAAGTAGTTTTCCCCTGGCCTCCATCTTGAAGGTTAAATAACATGTTGAGTAAGAAGGCTTTTGCTTATTTGAATATTTTTTCCCATCAGAGATAAATTAAGACTCTGTGTTTGTCGTGAACGCTGTCCTTGCTGTTTACTGTGCATTCCTAAAGGGTCACGCCCTGTAGGGCAGAGAGAACAAGTGCTACCAAGTTGGCAACTTCTTGTTACCAAGAGCTCTTACCAGGGTTCAGCTTTTGGTTAGAAGTATGAGTGAAGGTTTTTTAACAGCTTTGACTCTCCTCATCATTGCTGTTAATTAGAATAACACAGACTGTTTTGTTTTAAGACCTGGAGCACCAAAAGGCACTCAGGTGACCGTACTCAACACAGCACTGTGGGCCTGATCCAAAAAAGGGATCGGGCTGCTTTTGTCGGCACTGAACCACTGCTAATGACAATAAAAGGCAGAATCTGATCCTTGCATGGCTGAAATGCTAACAAACTATAAACAGAATGCTCTGCTGGCCAGTTTGTGTCCTGGTGCACTTGCTCCATTTGCACTTATGAATGTCTACAGTGATCTCTGTGAAGCCAGTGATCCGGCACTAGGACATTAATGCAGGGCCATCAAAAACTCAGCTGCCAAACTTTGTAGGCGTTTAGGCACTGGAATTTGATAAGATCATATCCCTCTGCGGTTAAGGAGCTGAAACGTGGCACAAACTTCGAGGCATTGTTGGTAATAACTGTGTGTTGGGTCTATACTTGTGATTTTTGGCTGAAAATGTTTTTATTTTTAATTATAAGTCCTAAATAAGTGCTCCGTTGCCCTCTCTTTGAGTGACCTTTGTGATTTCCAACAGCATTTGTCCATTCAAAGAGACTCTGTGGCTGTTGTGGGACTCATGCTGAGTATTTGTTAGATTTTTGTGTCTATTTAGAATCATTTTCTTTTGTCTCGTCCACAGACGGTATGGGACAGCCAAACAGTAATGTGACGGACTAACACATTGTTAGTTTCCCTCCTTCTGTGGAATTTATTTATAATGAGAAAAATATGGAGTAAAAGCTCAACATAGTAATGACACAGCATCCTGAGGGAGCTGTAGCAGGCACAAGCGAGGAAACCTACGACAGTTTATCATGAAGAAGACAGATAATTGGTGCTTAGCTCTTAATGAAGACGTCCTGTAACTGCTGTCTGCTGTGGTAACTTCCTCTTGTTTTTACAAAAACAGGTACATAAAGATCGGAGACAAGGAGTGTGAGTATAATCCTAGTTTCCGCCTCATTCTCCACACAAAGCTGGCCAGCCCTCATTACCAGCCCGAGCTGCAGGCCCAGTGCACCCTGATCAACTTCACCGTGACCAGAGACGGGCTGGAGGACCAGCTGCTGGCCGCTGTGGTCAGCATGGAGAGGCCTGACCTGGAGCAGCTGAAGGTAAGAGACCAACCAAAGTCCTGATGCAGCGGTTTGACCACAAAGAACGAGCCGATATGTTGCAGGAATGTTAAGATGAGCCCGAGCAGATGTGAAAGCAGAACATGTCACACTCTTCAGGTGTTATCAGAGAACAAACAGCCGCTCCACGTCCCACTTTTTAATGTTTCTCTCATCTCCTCTGAGCAGGAGTAATTAAAAGAAGCAGTCAGAGGAGTCGGGGGCCTCCAGGAGCCGTGCAGAGCACTCTCGCTCGTCATTATCCATTTTTCAATGCTACCCATCGTCCAGAAAACATTGTCTGTCTTCAAACATCACAGGAGACTGCAGGTCCGGCTCTTTGATTCCAAACAATCAGCCGCTCCCTTTGATTCAACTCCAACTAAGTGGATGTGTGATAATTACGGGGCTCTGGGTCCGTCACTTAGGGGGACTGGGACTCTGCTCAGATGTGTGTGTGTGCATCTGCATTAAGTGTCTGAGTTTCTAAGACAGCAGTCACACCATAATCTGCCTTTTATACGTACATGGTATAGTTTTTAATCCCCATATATCAGTGAATGTGATCCCGCAGATTTACTGAGAACATTAAACTTCTGGGAGGATTTGTGTGTGAGCAATTGCAGAAGCTGGTAAGGCTGAGTTATATACAGCAAAAATATAATGAGGAGAAGAGGAAACTATCAAACTTCATGACAATAACAAAGGGAAGGAAGGGAGCTGAGAGGAATGGATGCCAAACAGCTAACTAGCATCTAAGTTTCGCACCCTGGCCACAAACTTGTAGTATTTATGGACATCGAAGGGCATAAATCTAGAGAGAAATTATTGGACATTGTCCCTTATTATCTCTTATATACATGTTTATGTTTTCAAGACAAAAAACAACTCTGAAATACCAGCAACTGTACTGTTGCTTTGCTTAATTGTTCTTTTCAGTAGAGTTTCCTTCAATTTCTTTGTATCTAATAATATTTTAGCAGAATAACAGTCAGGCTTTAGGAAAAAACACAACACAACCACAGCAGCTCTTAAAGTGGTCAGTGATTTTATTAACTGTCTGGATTTTAAGGCACATTGTGCAGCCCTTTTATTGACCTGTCAAAGGCCTTCGACACTTTTGACCATGTCATATTAAAAAACAGGCTTCACAGTATTGGTCTGTCTGAACAATCAGTCTCTTGGTTTGGTAACTAGTTATCAAACAAATCACAGTGTGTGCAAGCTGATTAACCTCTAGATATCGTCAGGTCCTAAATGGTGTACCACAGGGCTCAGTCTTGGGACCACTTTTATTTACTCTGTACATTAACGGTATCCTAACGCTAATTTTCATTTATCTGCGGATATCACTGTTTATTGCTCAGCCCCCACACAGGATCAAGCCATTTGTCTTCTGCAGGAGGCCTTTGATATTTTGTGCAAGTTGGTTTTGAATTCTGGAAAAAACAAAGCTGATGATGGTCACAAATACAAAAAAGAGGTCACAGAGCCTGCCTTCTATTATAACAGCTCAGGGTCCTTTGATTGAGTCTGTATCTTCTTATAAATACCTTGGGTTTGTGATCAATGATTTTCTGTCTTTTAAGCGTAATACTGAGCAACTTGTCAAGAAGCTAAGGCTTTGGCTGAGTTTTTACTTCAGAAAAATGTCTTGTTTCTCTTCTGCTGCAAAAAACGTCTTGTTGCTGCTACTTTCATGCCACTGATTGATTACATGATGTTTTATATCTGCATGCTTCTTCTCAATGCTGGATACTGTTTGTCGTGGAGGTTCATAAGAAATCTCAAGGCTCTAACTTATCATTGTACTCTGTATGAGTGAGTTGGGTGGTCCTCTCTGACCATCTGTAGACCTAATCATTAGCATATCCTGATTTTCAAGGCTATACTTGGCCTGCTTCCCTTATACTTGAGTAACTGCATTCATGTGAGAAGTTCTGGAAGCTTCAGTATTTGTTCTGTGACTCTGTCACAAAATCTACTTTTGCTCTTTGTCCCCAAAATTCATCTTGAAATGGGTAAAATAAGTTTCAGATCTGCTGCTCCTGCAGACTGGAATCTGCTACACGAAAAACTGAGTCTTGGAGAGCTGGTCTCTTTAAATCTTTTTAAATGCAGATTGAAGGCTTCAGAGGAAGATGAAGCAGGCTGTTGATGCTTCGCCACTATTTTGACCACTTCTGCCTTCTGTCTGCCACGATCACATCTTTGAGTTCTTTGTTGTTGTCTCTGCTGACTGCCTCTGATGAGACATCCATGATATACAAGGCATGTAGAACAAAGCAGGTGGAATTGATTCAGGGGTTGTCAAGCAGAAAGACCAACGTTATTGATCCTAACTGGAATTAGTTTTTGATTCCCTCCCCTAGTGAAGACTGAGGAGACTGCAGAGGAGCGGGGCATTAGACATTTGCTCAAAGTTGTGGGAAAGTAAATGTGATTGAATAAAATTGTTAGACCGCAAAGGAATCCCAGGAATCACCAAAGTCTGATTCCGAAATTGTGGTTTAGCGGATGAAATGGTCAATTTGCAGAATTGATTGAGCACTGTTAGCTCGTTCACCGAATTTTCTGAGCACATGACCTGCCTGCAACACAGACAAGAGGCATTTCCACTGGATCATTTGACTATTTCCCTCTGGTGGGCCGCATGTCCTGTATTTAGAACTTGCAATCTTACCTGTGAAGGCCTCCAAACACGTCCCTTAGATGTTTTAGTTTAGTTTACACAACTTTATTTATCCCAAAGGGCAATTCAGTTTTTGCAATCTACCCAGACCATACATACATTTACAAACAGTAAAACAGAGACAATAATAAATAAATAAGTCGGTACATGACAGAGATGCTCAATTGACACACAGCCCTCAACAGACCCTTTTAGTAACGAGGGTCAGGTGGACTATAATGCACATTAACAATTAACGGCAGATCAAAAAGAACATGAAGGAATATACTCGGCAGTGCGTTAGAGATTACACACAGTTACATTCATTCATAGAATGTAAGAAGGAGCCATCGGCACAGAACACGTTTTGGTGTCATTGTAGTTTCCACAACGTGGCTATGTCCTCCATTTTCTTAAGGTGTTCTTCCTGTGGTTCAGGTCAAAAGAGTATTGGGCCATCAGGTTGTGCTGAGAGCACCCTCTGTTGGATCTGATGGTTTTAGTTTTCTATTTGAATGTTTATTTACTGTTCGGATACAATTTTTTAAACATGTGGGCCCATAGAAAGTGTTTGGGAATGGGCAGAACCTCTCAAAGGCAAATCCGGCAGGTGAATGGACAGTCGTTCCATCAGTCCATCATTTCAGCTGAGCCCCCCTCATAGAACAAACTGTCACCAAAACATGTTAGAAGTGGAGCGAAAATATCCTTTTTATGGAGGAATGCTTTCAGCGTTGTTGCTTGTTTAACATTTAGCCAAGATATGTGGTCCACATCTGATAAAGCTGCTCCTGAAGCTGTTAGCATCTGAGCTAATCTCTGCACGACCAGCAGTCGTCTTGTTTGCTGCTCCCACCTCTTCCTGCTTTGAAGGACTCTGATTGGACCCTGCTGCTTTGGGCCTCTGCCTGATTACAGACACTAAATCAGGCAGATCCAGCTACACTGCAAGGTTACAGATTTTACCCATTGCTGGAACAGGGTTTTGAGTATGAGGTGAAAGCACTTAAAGTTAATGTTCAGTTCTGAAGCTCGGAGGCTTCTATGAAAAACAGCTAAAACAGAACCTACCGCTTACTTTGCTCCACTATCACGTTTTAATTGATCTACAAACATCGTCCTGAATGCAACGTCTAAAGTCATTACTCTTCTCCTAACTCCTTGAAGCATTAAGCTTTAGTTCAATTAAATAAAATGAAAGTCTAATGTCCTGCTGTTAAAAACACATTACTTACTATGCAAGGTTTCTCCCTTCAACTGATTTGAATTAGAAATTGAAAATCTTTTACAAGCTGGTCCAGAGTACAAACGTCTTCGCCAATGAGAGAAGATAAAATATTTTTTATTACAATGTCACAGATTGTTAATGTGATGTCTGCGTGAAGAATCAACCATAAAGGGGGTAATGCAATCCTCCCGAATCAAAAAAATGGAATTAACTTGTGAAGCTCTAACAATTTCGCTCTGTGTCACAGTCACCCTGGGTTCTGTTGGTCCGACTCGCCTCCATTTATCATCAAACTGTGATCGTGTCTGGATGTTATCCTCCAGGGAGTTTCATCTTTGTCTTATCGCTAAAGCAGACGCGTTTCTGTTCACACATCCACGTCCACCTCTGCACAATCAAAGCACAGGCAGATGGGACGCTCTTTAAGGTGTGTGTGCCTTTTTAATGTAAATGACGCTCTTTGTTGTTTGGACCTTGGACCTTCAACGGTTGTTTCGTCACCAGCTGGAGCGCTCAGCTGTCACTGCCGGTCAGAGTTAATGGCCGACTCTGCAGGTTCTTCTGCAGGAGTAATGAGCTGCAGATAGTTACGATATATCCGCAGTTTGGCCTTCGCTGTGAATGTAAATCTTTGTAATTAAGTAAAAACCCTCCTGATCAAAGCTGCGGTGCCTAATGATGCCTCGCTCGTCTCATCGACAATCTGCTCTTTTCATGTCAGCTGTTTGAAACGGATTGGCCGATGGCGCTCTACTGTACCAGCAATTAGACAGCACATTGACACACTTCCACTGTTACTTAAAAGCGGCCCTTGTTAGTTGAAGAGGGGGAAAGGAAAATTATAAACCCCTTCCTCCGTCAGAACATGTCTCCCAAAGATCACAACAGGAGATAATGTGGAAGTCTGTTAGCGGGTCAGGCGGATTTACTCCAACGCAAGCCCATTTGCATTTTGATGGTTTTCTGGAGGTGTCCTTGTTTGCGTTTGGTGTCCGTGGGGAGTGCTTTACTCAGACCTGTAGGCTTTCATCCATCGACAAATCAGCATTTTTAATAAACAGAGGGAGAAAGAGAGAACCGCCAAAATGCCAGAGTTATTTTAAGCCGCGTGTCCCCTCAGCAAAATCCAATGCAGAAGAAGTGAAATGTGATTTAATGAAGCTTGTTTAATTAGCATCTCTGTGAGATCGCAGGGTGAGGAAAAAACAAGATCTGGAGCTCACTTATCATTTTAATTAACAGTGAAAGTTGGAGGTGGGAGGCAGGTGAGCGAGGGAGGGTTGTTGTGTTCACCTTCCTATCACTACACGGCCCCAGAATGGGGCGCCGAATGGCTTTTTGTTGTCGGTAAACAACCCGGACTGATAGCAATCAGACTGATAGCAGAGTGCAAATTGTCTCTACCTGTTTATATCCTCTCAGCGACTCGCTGCCATTAAACCTTTAATGAGGTGAGCGTTGCCACTGAGCCGTAGGATGGCGTCGGCATGAAGGAGCTCTTGTTTAGCCGAGCCAAAGAGGGGCTAAGGAGCTTAAAATGTCAAGTTGCTTTTTTGGAGAGGGCACATGGGATCAGTCTTCAACCTTTCCCTCCTCTGCTTCCCCCTCTGCAAATACAAGAGAGCACCCTTAAGTGTGTCTGCTGCAGTCGCACACACCTAATGAGAGTGAAAACTCCCTAAATTACCTTAACAGGGGCGCTCCGTGGCACGCTAATCATTTGCCTAAAAAATGATAGATGTAATATCTCATTTTAATCCCAATTAGGGTGTTCTGCTGACTGGTTAATTGTTTGTTTTTCCCAAGCAAGGGTAATTACAAGTACAATGTGCCGGAGGAGAGCTAATCGTTAAAAACTGACTCATTACGGGTCCAGTCGGGAGTGTTTTAGTGTGGATAGTTGTTCCCCTCTGAAGCAGCAAGTCTGGGTGAGTTAGAAGGTCACAGTTGACTCACAGAAGCCGACGTCGCCGTTTTAAATGTCCGCCACTCAGTTCCCTTCTGTTCCTTTCTCTGTGCTCGGAGTGCAGGCATGTCAGAGTTTAAGTTAAAATGTCACCAATCAGAGCAGTTTCTCTCTGCAGTTTTGACGGAGGAGAGGGTTTTTTTTAAAGATCCTTTTTCATGATCTGAGGCTGAAGAGAAAAGAGCAAAACAGAAACAGAAACAAAATGGCAAAAAAAGTAGGTCAACCAAAATGAAGGAACCATTTTACTTCAAAAATGATCTCATTTTTTATACAAGAAAACATCATGTCGTCAATTAAACAAGAGATACCTCGGGGCAGGAATTCCCAAGTGGTTATCAATCATTACAGGACAATTTCATTAAATCTGTGGAAAATAGAGCTGCACGGTGCAGCAGGTAGTGCTCTTGCATTCTCCTAGTGCTTGTGTAGGTTTTCCTTGGATACTCTGGTATTCTCCCACACACCAAACACATGCTCTTTGGGTTCATTGGTTGCTCTAAATTGTTTAAGGTGAGTGAACAATATTGGGAAAAAATTATGTTTCAGCTTTTTTCTCCTGCAATATGTAAAGTGATTTCATAGGGTATTTCTTACAAGAGCTGTGTTTTTATGTGCGACACTTTAACCTGAATCTTTAGCTTTCTTCAGTTATAAACCCACTCGTTGTTGATCTTGCATAGCTCTCTGTGATACATTCACATCGTGCATCAAGCATTGTGGCTTGTTTCTGCATCAACTTCACAATCAAACTCGGCTTGCAGTTGCATTATTTTAAGACAAATATGGCTCCTCATGGGGATATCAGATGGACTTTTCTTTTAATTAATCAACGAAGCAAGAACATTTACAGCTTTGGTTTCCATCAGTCAACAAACAAAAGTTAGTAATGACACGCTTTGAATCCTACAATGCCGAGGTCAGACTGCAGGATTTTATTTGTCTGTAACGACGGTCAGTTTGTCGGACCAGGCGACCTCAGAGCTGTATATTTGCCAGACAAGCATGACAGACCAAACAACTGAAGCTAACTAAATGAAACAACTGATGTGATGATGGTGGAAGTAGGAGGAGCAACACCGAAGGCCACAAACAGACTGTACTTAGAGAACAGGACTTTAGTTTGTATCTCCAAACACGTTGAATGAGATGTCAGTTTGCAGATAAACGTGAGCAGTCTCTCTCTTCATGTTTCTCTGTTTTCAGTCTGTAGTAGCTCCTCTTAAACACATCATGAGGCAAAAGGGCAGGGATGTTCTTCTTCAGAGCGTTGCAAATTTTTCATCTGTCTCATAGTTCTCAAGTAGCTCCCAAGGCATCAACCTCGGTCTGTTTACATCCAGATCATTGCACATGTAGAGCTCCCTGTGCTCTTATTGGTCAATGTCTCCGATGTGGGGGACAAATTGTAGGAGGGCTGCTGCTCAAACCTGCTAGACTTTCTGAAGTAGAGTTGTGTGGTGTCCCAGACTGATCTGCTGTTGTCGGTCATTCTGACGTGCTACACGAGATGAAAGGACCAATGTTCAGGGCCGACTGCTCCAGAAACCCATGACTCTCTGGCCATAATCCTGCATAAGTCGTGTAGTCTAACCCCAGCATACAGACATGGACAAAAATGTTGGTACCCTTCCATTAAGGAAAGAAAAACCCACAATGGTCCCTGAAATAACTTGAAACTGACAAAAGTAGTAATAAATAAAAATTTACTGAAAATTAACTAATGAAAATCAGACATTGCTTTTGAATTGTGGTTCAACAGAATTATTTCAAAAAACAAACCAATGAACCTGACCTTGACAAAAATGATGGTACCCCTAGAAAAGATTGAAAATGACTTGACTATAGTGACATGTTAAACTAAGGTGTGTCCTGTAATTAACATCACAGGTGTCTTCAAACTTGTAATCAGTCAGTCTGCCTATTTAAAGGGTGAAAAACAGTCACTGTGCTGTTTGGTATCATGGTGTGTACCACACTGAACATGGACCACAGAAAGCTAAGGAGAGAGTCGTCTCAGGAGATTAGAAAGAAAATTATAGACCAGCATGTTAAAGGTAAAGGCTATAAGACCATCTCCAAGCAGCTTGATGTTCCTGTGACTACAGCTGCACATATTATTCAGAAGTTTAAGGTCCACAGGACTGTAGCCAACCTCCCTGGATGTGGCTGCAAGAGGAAAATCGATGACAAATTGAAGAGACGGATAATACGAATAATAACCAAAGAGCCCAGAACAACTTCCAAATAGATTAGAGGTGAACTCCAAGGTCAAGGTACATCAGTATCAGATCACACCATCTGTCACTGTTTGAGCCAAAGTGGACTTAATGGAGGACACCGCTGTTGAAAGCAAATCATAAAAAACGAGACTAGAATTTGGCAAAATTCATATTGACAAGCCACAAAGCTTCAGGGAGAATGTCCTTTGGACAGATGAGACAAAACTGGAGCTTTTTGTTAACCCTTTAGGCGCGAAAGTCGCAAAATTGCGACAAGCAACATTGCTGAATAAAACAGGCCATAGCTGCAAATATAATGCTGAATATTGTTACCAGTTTTCACCAGGAGATGGCAGACATGTGTAACTTTAATCCGAGCAGCATTTGTGGGCGTGTTTCTTTTCAAATTTTTGGTGTATTTTTGTTTTGAAGCACACACACCAGATCGAGGAGAGCGCGGGAGTAGCTGTCGTAGTTGTAGAGTGGAGCAGAGAGAGACACACACAGAAATAGAGAGCAAGTTAGAGTACTCACAATGCCGAATGGTCTGTTCACGGTGGACGAAGTACTTCGTCAAGTACTGGCCGACTCAGACTCTGAAGAGGAGTATTTACCCTCCGAGGATGATGTACAATCGTCCAGTGAGGACGAAATTGGCGGCGCGTATGCGCACAGCGGCAGCGGGTCCGTGCACCATGACAGTCCCCAAGCAGCACATACTGCGGCTGATGCTTTGCCTCTCCGTGGCCGGGGTGGAAGTAATCGGCGGATGCCGAGGAGGGGACGTGGTCTGGGAAGCAGGGGAGCTCGAAACACCGCGAAAAATGACGGTGGTAGCGGGAATGAAATAACCCGCGGAGCTCCCGGCAGACGTCGGAGAAGCCGGGGGAGAAAACGCACCGCCAATAGCGCTGGCGGCAGCAGGGGCGTTCAAGCTCACCCCGTAAATTACGATGATGATGGCTGGGTTTACTTGAGGGATGAGGAAGAGTATCACGGGTGGATCAGACATTTTGATGAGCCTTTTGGGTATTGTGGAGACAGGGATCTGACAAATTTTGAGCCCAATGATTTCCTGTCTCTGTTTTTGGATGGTGAATTCTGGAGCCTAATAACAAATGAGACAAACAGATATGCCCACCAGTTCTTAGAGAGGGAAAACCCCAAACCAAACTCCAGATTTCATGACTGGTATGATGTTACAGTCCCTGAGATGAAAGCTTTCATGTCACTTCATTTGTGCATGGGGCTTGTGGAAAAATCTGAAATTGAGGATTATTGGGCAGGGTTTTGGCCAACTCACACGCCTGGCTTTGGCAAAGTGATGTCTAGAAACAGATTTGAGATCATCCTTTCTTTTCTCCACTTTGTGAATAATGATGACCGTGTTGAGAGGGGTCAGCCAGGTTATGATAGACTGTTCAAAGTGTGCCCCATAATTGATTTGATTATTCCTCGTTTTTCAGCTGTCTATGGTCCACACAAGGAACTTTCCTTGGATGAAATGACCATTGCATTCAAGGGAAGGTCAACCTTGAAGTTGTACAACCCCAAAAAACCTGACAAATATGGCTATAAAGCATTTGTCTTGAGTGAGGCCAGCTCAGGCTATGTTTTACAGTGGTCCATCTACACTGGAAAAAATGCAGGTGATGATGATAATTTAGGTGCGACACATCATATTGTTCGTCAGCTGCTGGCCCCACACACAGGGAAAGGGCATGAGGTGTTTATGGACAGCTATTATACATCACCAGCCTTAGCTCATGAGTTAGCAGCTCAGGACACCGGAATGTGTGGGACAGTGAACTGCAACAGGAGAGGGATGCCAAGGGGCCTGACACCAGCCCAGTTGCCTCTGAGAAGGGGAGGTGATCCAGTGTTCATGCTGCATGATAAACTGCTGGCTTGTGCTTGGCATGACACGAAACGTCTCACTCTGCTGTCCACCATTCATGGCAACACATGCACTCAGAAACGTATTCGCACCAAGGAAAATATGACTGGGTTTCGTCAAATAGAGAAACCAGTGTGCGTTGACAGTTACAACTCCTTCATGGGAGGAGTGGATACAGCTGATCAACGAATGAAAACGTACCTCTTTCCTCACAGATCAAGGAAATGGTACAACCGCATTTTCAATGCAGTTCTGAGTGTCAGTGTGGTCAATGCCCACATCATTTACACCAAGTGTAGTCCTGGTCCACACAAACCACTAAAGGCTTTCATTCAGGACATTATAACATATTTGCTTGAGGGCTACTCCAAGAAGGAAGGCAGAAAAGGAGGAAGGCCTTCCATGCAGCAGGGAGAAATGCCACAGAGGCTTTCTGAACGACACTGGCTGTGTAACACAGACGAACGTCCAGATTGTGTTGTGTGTTCAGATCGCACCCGCCCTAAAGGCCGTCGCCAGACACAGTTCAGGTGCAGTCAGTGTGGAGTAGGTCTGTGTGCTGTGCCATGCAATGAAAGGTACCACACACTGAAGCACTACAAGCAATGCCATCTTGATCGAAAAACATCTGTGAATCTTGTCTAGCTGTATGTTATGTGACCTGTCTTGTTACATGTCTCAGTCCTTGTCTGTATTGTTTGTTTTTGCAAAAAAAAAAAAAAAAACCCCAAAAAACATAAAAAAAAATAAACAAAAAAACCCAACAAAAACACTTTCAAACTACAACCTTTTGAAATCTTTACATCAAAAGTGGATATTTTCGAATTTGGCCACCGCTTGTTGATGTCAGAATATGCAAATTAGATTTGTGAATTTACTCCCAACCCAAATATTGTCATACTGAAGATTTTTTTTCTCAATTGCCTGTATCTATTACCACTTTCAAACTACAACCTTTTGAAATCTTGATATCAAAATTGAATATTTTCAAATATGTATGGCCACCACTTGATGATATCAGAAAATGAAAATTAGATTTGTGAATTTACGAACATCCTAAATATTGTCATTCAGAATATTTTTTCTCAATTACAATCTGATATTATCTCTAACTACTTTCAGACTACAACCTTTTGAAATCTTGATATCAAAATTGAATATTTTCCAATATGGCTGCCACTTGATGACGTCATAATATGCAAATTAGATTAGTGAATTTCCTTTTATTCCAAATTTTGGGTCATACTGAATATTTTTCTCATTGACAGTCTGCCTTTATCTCTAACCACTTTCAAACTACAGCCTTTTCAAATCTTGATATCAAAATTTAATATTTTCTTGATAAAACTCTGGCGCCTAAAGGGTTAAGTCACATCAGCTCTATGTTCGCAGACACAAAAATGAAGCAGACAAAGAAAAGAGCACTGTACCTACTGTGAAACATGGAGGAGGCTCAGTTATGTTCTGGGGCTGCTTTGTTGCATCTGGCACAGGGTGTCTTGAATCTGTGCAGGGTACAATGAAATCTCAAGACTATCAAGGCATTCTGGAGCCAAATGTGCTGCACAGTGTCAGAAAGCTTGGTCTCAGTCACAGGTCATGGGTCCTCCAACGGGAAAACGACCCAAAACACACAGCTAAAAACACCCAAGAATGGCTCAGAACAAAACATTGGACTATTCTGAAGTGTCCTTCTATGAGCCCTGATCTAAATCCTATTGAACATTTGTGGAAGGAGCTGAAACATGCAGTCTGGAGAAGACACCCTTCAAACCTGAGACAGCTGGAACAGTAAATTTTTATTTATTATTACTTTTGTCAGTTTTAAGTTATTTCAGTGGCCATGTGGGTTTTTCTTTCTTTACCGGAAGGGTACCAACATTTTTGTCCATGTCTGTAACTGACATTGCACATCCCGTAATAAGACTGTGGCATATGCATTGCAGCTGCATTAATAAAAAATGATATATTGCTCAGCCTGAGTGTGAATCCAGTGGTTTAATCCTCTAATCCTCCTGTGTTCTTTCTCTGCTGATGATTGGTCAGTCCAGCACTACCCAGCACCATTATCTACAGCCTTTGGGCTTGAACTGCTGATTCAACATTATTGGGACGTTACCTTGGAGGGTATTTTCCAGACGGCTTCCTCTCAATCATCTGTCATATGACATCAAATCTGGAGTCTGAACTACAATACAAAACAAATGATCAAATTTCTGTTTATTATGAAACAATAATATATGTATATATAAATAAATGGTGCTACTGAAATCTTAATTTCCCTGAGGGAGTCTTCCAAAGGGATTAACAAAGTTTTATCTAATCTAATCTAATAAAATGTCAGTATATTTTAATATGAAACATTGAAACAGTTTTGGGCAGCTCACAATTGTATGTGATGTACTGTTGTATCAATGCTCTATTACACTCCTAGCTCAAATGCAATGCTAAGGAAAGGAAATTCAGTTTTTTTATGTGGAACTCATGTAAGTGCAGTCATTTGAAAATACTTCTCTTAACAATATGAGACAGTTTTTTAAGGACAGAACTTATTTAGTAACTTTTGTGCAATAAAATAAAGACAAAGAGAGTTAAAGTAAATAAAAAAGGTATTAATATTGATTCAGATCAGTTATCTCCATCCTTAGTTCAAGATGATGTAGTTCAGTTGTTTGTCTCTTTTCTTTGTGTCTCATAAATGAGGGACACTGTGGTCTGGATTTGATTCTGCTTTGTACCACCTCTCCCTCATGTCATCCCTAAGATGGGAGTCAATAATCTACTCCAACCAGTTTCTGGAATTAACGTTACTTGTCTTTGTTTTCACTGTTTTTTTATCAGTTCCTTCCGCTTTTCTCTGAATGCCTCACAAACGCTGATGCCACGTTCTCACAGTAGGCAGCTCAACAATAACAGAGGTCACCTCTGTGTTAAATATGAGCAGTGCCATGTGTGACATTCTTGTTTTTGACAAGAACCACAGGAATCCATAAAGAATTAGATAACCAGACTTAATAATAATCTTATCTCCTACCATCCAAAACAGTTCCACGCTGGCTTTTCTCTCCTTTCTCTCAAAATAATAGCCTGAAAAAGGAGAAGCCTTTAAAAGATATATGAAACAAAATGTTGTCAGAGATCTGTCATGAGTAACAATAAATAAGAAACTCAGTCGGATCTTCACAGAGTTTTTAGTCTCAGATCAGATTCGTTGCATGTCTCACCTTTTATTTCATGTGGCATCTGCTTCTTTCATACCTCCTGTAGATGAGGACTGTAACTGTTCATCAGACTGTCACTGATCCTCCAAGGTTTTTATTTCTGCACATCGATATTCTCTATCATCTCCTGTGAAAAGTCAGAATAGTCTGAAATTCATTTTCTTAGAAAACTTTGAACAATCAGAAAACATTCAGCCGTCTTAAAGGCTTCATCTGTGTGACCCCACCTTTAACGTGCCTTAACACCTGCACCATCAGGACTTTACAGGACTGCTTTAGTCTTAGGATTTCCTCAAAGTGGCTCAGACTGTTAGAACACATTTTCTGTCTCACCTCAAACAGCTTCTGCACCTGCAGTGCAAGCCTCCCTGCTCACAGAATTCCTGTTTGTGTCTGAGGTTTTTACAAAGTCCATTAACTGACTTTCATTGTTTCTCAAAGGGGGCAGGCTGTGCCAGGCAGCTACTGGTGCTATAAAACAGGGTGGGAGAGACACTCCATATTATGCTGTGGATTTTTTGTCTTGTGCATAGAAGATCTTTATCACAAAAAATGCCTGGATTTCAAATGCAAAGGGAAATAAGTAACCATGTTAAAAAATCATATAGCTGATAATTACTGCAGAGATGCATTTTGAGCCAGTAAAGTAACAGAAAGTATCATTAATACAGAGCAAATAAAAGGGAAATATGTTTAAAATCAGGTTTGAGGCACATTAAATATTTAAAATGAAAATGTTTTTGAATATTTGAAGTATCATGCTGTTGCCTCCCAGTAAGAAGGCTCCTGACTGTAATTGTGGTGAGACGGGGCCTGTCTGTGACCTCATGTTCACCTTACACATGCATAGGATCTTCTGGGTACTCTGGCTTCTTCCCACAGACCAAACATCAAGTTTTTATACATTCTTGTGAATGAATTTTCCCTGCCAGGCCTCATGAGTGCTGGTTTTATTTTTACAGTGGTACGTTAGTGGGAGCTGTATCGATGTGGGATGGAAACAAGGCGTCTGCATCAAATGTTACTCCCAGATTCTTGGCTGTGGGTCTGATTTTGCTGGAGATTACACAAGGCTGGATGTGAGAGATGGGTGGATTTTGCGTGTTAAGTAGAATATTTTTAGATTTTGAGCATTAGAGAAGAATAACTGTGTGCCATTCAACATTGCCATTCAACATTGGACATCACTCTCTGACAGACGTCTTGGGTCCTCAGGTGTCAGGGGAAGGTCTATCTGTGTGTTGTCTGCATGGCAGTGAAAGAAGACTTTGTAGCGCTGCATCACTGGCCAAGAGGCAACATATAAGTAAGAGATTAAAGAGAGAAAATAATTGCACCACTGGTGCATTGTGGTGCACCAGTGGTAAAGGCAGATGTAGATCTGGTCAATTCAAACAGTTTTCATCTCTCACAAATATTAATTTTACAGTCTGCATGTTTTCAGGACCATGGCAGATGAACCGTTAGGATCAGGGACAAACAAAACTTTCTTACTCTACAAACAAATCTCATTAATTTGGTTGTCCTAAACAAATATTGCCATTTTTAAGACAGTTTGAGGACCAAAAGGTGGTTTTATTTGTGTTTTATTGTTGAATATGTCTGAATGGCATTTTGTGATTCTATCTATCTATCTGTCTGTCTGTCTGTCTGTCTGTCTGTCTGTCTGTCTTTCTAAAAACTTGACTTGAGTTTTTGACTCTACCTGTGTCCCTCAATGTAATCTCTTCTCTCCTCTGAGTATTTTTGGATAATCCGGGACAATCAGTTTTACTTCATTATATTTTTGTGATGCCTCACTTTGCTTCTTCATAACCTACATGTATGAAGTTATAGATCTGCTAGCATCGCTATTTGTTTTTAGTATTAGCCCTCACTAGCCAGCCAGGAACTAACAACACCACAGCTTATCACAGCCTTACAGCATGAAGTCAGTGTGCTCTGTTTACCAAAAGAGAGGTCACCAACCTCAAAGAGCTCCTCTCTGAGGAGCTCCAGTGGAAGGACATCATGCTAACCAGCTACATCGCAGAGTCTAAGAGGGTGCTGGCTCTACACTCACATTTAGGACACCTTGCTGAGGGAGCCTGTGCGCCCTTGGCCCTCCGCCTGCTCAACCCTACACCCAAGAGAGTCCTGATTGGAGGTGGTGGTCCAGGGAGGATGTAGTAGGTGGAAACTGTCCATCCCCCCCCCCACTGCTCTTCGTCTCCAGTCACTACAAGGTGCTCACCTGCGACCCGGCTCCCCCCAAGTCCTGACAGGTCATGCAGCTGCCGCTCTGTCCTCTAAGCCCGTTCCCATGGCTTGTGGTCACAACCTCTGCAACAGCTGATGGTGCCGCTACCTCCTCAGCTGCCACCGCTCCGTCCGCTGCTCCTGCCGTGTGGTTTATCTCAAGTCAGACTCTTGGAGTGAGCGCGGAGCATTTTACCGTATTTCACAACATTGAGTCAGTTGTGTTCTTTCACTGTCCTATAACCTGCTTATAAAACCTTCATAACTCCGAGTTATGAGCCTGGATAAATATGTGAACAGTGATTGGCGGCACAGAGAAGAGCTTTTTACGTCTGCAGTGGGTAAAAGTGTAAGATTTAACAAGAAGGAGGCTCGATTAGGTTTAACAGTGGTGTAAAATATCTCTCCTATCAGCTCTGCGGGAGGAAGTGTCATAAAGAGAGAGATTAAACAGTATGAGCTCTTTAACTATCTGCTCCATCTGAGCTAAGTATGTCTTCTGTCATGGGAACATTACACCGCAGGGAGGACGAACAGCTCCACCCACACTCCCCCCCTCCTGTGATTATACACAGAAAAAGCTTATTACCTCCGCCTGTCAGGGATCACGCCACTCACAAACCCAACAGAGGGGTAGGCAAATCTCCCAACAAACCGCCCGGCTGTAATTACAACAATCCAAAGGTCACAGCGGCTTCTATTAAAGGAAACTTCAATAAAGCAAAGTCATTATCGAGCAGAAACAAGCAGCTACAACACGCTCTAATGAAGGACAAAGTAGGATGAAGCAATAAAGAGAAGTAACCCCGTCCACTTTGTTCTCGTACGGCGTGCAGACGCTTTGAAAAAGTGAAAGTTTCCTCCAACACGTCTGTTTTTTTTTTCTGACAGAACAAAGACCGTTTGAGTTCAAGCTTTGTCAGAAGACAGGGAGGGGGGGGACGCTAATCCATATGGTGAGGAGAGCGAGTACAACACGTTATCACAGAGCCGTGTGTCACTGTGTGTTCAAGTGAAGTGTGCACAAAGCATTTTTACAGTAAAGGATGACTCAGGGAATACGAGTGTGTGCTGCACCCACTGGATGTGAAGGTAGAGGAGACGTCTCCTAAAACTCCAGCTGTGGGAGTGAAGACGCTCAGCGCTGACTTATTAGCAGCAACATATGAGATCAGTTTGAGGGGACCATGTTTTGAAGTCCCGTCTCCTCCTCTGTGTCACTTCAATGATGTGAAAGTCTAGTTAAATGGGATGTGAGTGAGGTCTCTGAGATACATCAGATATGGATCTGGTTTAGGACCACATATGAAAGTGGCTTCAGTCTGTTTTGTGCCCTTTAGACTGTCATAATAACAATCAGATATGGGTCACATGTGGACAAAAAAGTCAGATTTGGGCCACTTTTGCTTGCAGCGTCTAAAAACCTTGATAGTTGCAGCTGTTTGCAGGTCAAATATCTCTGTTTCTTCAGAAATACGTATGCAGATGTCCTCTTGGGTAAAATGCTCTCAAAAGGTGATTTTTTTGTGTTTGTTCTTTTAATAGTTATATCATGAACTGTGTGAAGGATATTTATGGAAATGTATTTTTTTGCCTGAAAATCAAATAAAGGAACTGTTTAGGAATAAAAAAAAATTGTCTGTTTCCTCTCATAGCCCCTCACTGTTCAGGAAAAAATCTCTAAAAAGCCTCAGAATGGACTAGAATTTAAAATATATTAATAAAAATAATATTAACAATGATAAAATGACTTAAATGGTCAAGCAAAACAGAAAACCATGACCAAAATTGTTGTGTCCCCTGTAAATACCCTGTAAATCATTTAAAATCTAACAATCGGGCCCTCAGGCGTTGCGGATAAAATGAATGTGGCCCTGTTGGGTACCAAAGTTGCTCATCCTTGGTCGATGCACCATCTCCATATTTCTGTGATTTAGCGACACAGTCATGAAGTACTTTGTTCTCCTATAAACTTTATAACAAAGGCATTTGTTTGTCTGTAGTATATTTTTTCTCCTCTGCCTTTTCCTGACCAGTTTTATATAAAGAGTGTGTGTTTGTGATTTTGTGTGTTTTCACTTCAGAGTGTGTTTTTGTGTGTGTGTCTGTTGCTCACGATCAAAGCCTCCTCCCCTCCGTCCTTCTCACATCGACAGTCTCTTCACATCGAGTGTTTTGTTGTTCACAGAGGTTTGATGTCGGTAACCAGACGGAAGCTGGTTAATCCGGCCCACAGCGCTCCTTCATGGTTTCCTGATAGCCGATGCTGGGAGTATCGATTATTTCTGCCTTTCAGGTGCCCTTCAGTGTGCATGTCCTCGTATTGACCCACACCTTGAACATCTCCTACGGCCTCAGATTATGTTGATAAGACCAGACAACAACCTGACAACACAAAACAAGCAGACAATGTGACTGAGAGAGTCACTGATAAAGGGAAAGGTTGAACTGAGAGAGGCTCTCCGGTCTCCAGAAGCGTGTTTGTATTTAGACTGACCTTTTAGACTGAAGCAGCCAAGCCACGCAAACAAATCATCTGATAGGACAGAGGCAGACCAGCAGGTCATGTGTTCAAGGTGGCTGAACAACCAAAACAGTCCAGTTTGAGGCTTTGACGTGTCTTCCTTGATAAAGAACGTAGATAATTCAATTCATGCTCTCAATAGGGAGTGAAACAGGGCATTTGTGCAGATATAAAATAATTTTGTGTTATAAATCCCACAGACAGTGTGATAAAAGTCAAATGTCATGTTTGTGTCTGTTTTTACGTTTATTAGTCTGATCTGACGAAGCAGCAGAATGGATTTAAGATCACTCTGAAGACTCTGGAGGACAACCTGCTGTCCCGTCTGTCCTCAGCTTCTGGAAACTTCTTAGGAGACACAGAGCTGGTGGAGAACCTGGAGACAACCAAACGGACCGCAGCTGAGATTGAAGAAAAGGTACAACCCTGTTATTTCATTGTGATGTCTCTTTACCTTCAGTGTGAAGTTCGTTTACCCTTTTTTCTGTATCTGGAAACATTAAGGACTTCATGGTGATAAATAGATCAGAATCAGAAATACTTTGTTAACCCCCAAAGGGAAATTCGGAAGAGGAAGGAAAGGACTCAAGGACATGACAAAAGTTGATTTAAACCAAAGGGTGTCAAATATGTGAGTCATGGGCCATTTATGGCCCAACATTTGTTTTTATAAGGTCTGCAAGCCTTTACGGGATAATTTTGAAAACATTAATTTGGTATTTTGCCAAATTAAATATTCCAAGAACAAAATGTCAAGGTCTGCACAATATGAGGAAAATGCAATGAGATGACATTGTTCATACTAAAATATTGGTATGGATTAACAACAGGGAAAGAGTGTGCGCTATCTAGCAAGGAATGAAAGATATTAAGTGTAAAATAGTGGTTTATTTATTTTACTTTATACAAACAAACATTCACACTCACAAAGAGCATATTTAATACTAAGGTCAGTCATCGGAAGACATCCGTTAGGATAGTTGGACACTGAAAGTCTGGATTCAAGAGTTTTCACCGAGGATTTTAAAAGCTTGCAGTTTATAACATGAAGATTTGCCCTTTCATGGAGAGCAGAAAACCTAAAAGCTTTCTTTCTTAACTCAGTTCAGACTTTGGGGACAACAAACAGGATAATGAATAATAATGATAATAATAATGATGACAATAATAATTTGGTAGTAAAACCTTTATTTATTCAAGTAGGTCAGCTGAGAACCAGTTCTCACAGCATAAAAGGCAGATACAAAACTGTAAGAACATAAAGAAAAACACGAATGTATGAAGGTTGTGCATACCATCCTTCAAGATTGAAAGAAAGGACAGGCAGTCATGGGTCTTTACCAGAATGGCCTTATAAATGAAAATATATCAATATGTCAGTCGCCACATGCTTAAAGAAGTCCAGTTCACCTAAAAAGTTCAATGACAAGTGACAAACCCAGTTGTCATAAACTATGTACAATGAGATTTCATGACATGATGGTGGAAGGAATAAACTGCATGTATCACTTTCAGTGATTTTCTCTGTGACCGGAGAGTTCACTAAATACATTTAGTAAGGAAGTGGGTTGAGACAGATTTTCAATTTTGTCACAAGAAATGTGTCACTAATAAAAAATGTCTGTGTTTCCACCAAGTAGTCCAGTTCAGTTTGGCTCAGATTGGTACCTAACTACAGGTGCTGGCTTAGCCCTCTAAAGAGGTGCAGGGTATACCGAACCGTCTCCAAATGGTGGAGCTAAAAACGCTGCAGTCTGTCTATCGGTCACAGAAATAGTCGATTCCCTTTGGGGCTAAAACAAAAACACAAACCAGGCCATGTTCAAGTCAGCGGTAGATTCAGTCCCTCTGCTGTACTGAATGTCGGCACATCAAACTGCTGTGGTGTCCAGGGCGTGACCCTCTAACTTCCCAGCTCACATCCTGGCCCTCAAGTGAAGGTGAAGTTGGCAACCCTTTTTCCGACCTTATTCAAAGTACTCACCCAAGCACTGACCAAAGGCTTGGTTAGTTACCAAAGAGCTGAATGTAGCTGCTCGTTCCTGCTATTGAAATAAAAAATCCCTGAAATCAGTTTCAGAGAAAGAAGCTCCTGCTGTTGATTATGAAGATCTGAGTGAGTGCTGAGTGCTGATGCAGGACTGTGACTGTGTGCTGATGTCTTTACTGTAGGTGAAAGAAGCCAAGGTGACAGAGGCTAAAATCAACGAGGCTCGGGAGCACTACAGACCGGCGGCAGCGCGGGCTTCCTTATTGTACTTCATAATGAACGACCTCAATAAAATCCACCCCATGTACCAGTTCTCTCTCAAGGTAGGCCGTCTATTGACACGCCATGTTTCCTCCCCGCCCCCTGGGCCCTCCGTGAGACCCCTCTTTACGCTCCCTCCAGCGCTCCAGCCCTCCTCCTTTCATTTGCTCGCCATGTTTTATGCTCTTTGCCCTGCTTTTATTGTGTTTGTGGCTCCCTAATGTGGTTATGTAGAGCGTAATGTCTCTCATATTGTCAGCCGGCGAGCGCTGAGAGGGGGCGGCCTGAGATATGGTTTCCAATCACTCCTCGCTCTGCAGGTAGCTGCCCCGGCCCGAGTCCTTTCACAGCATAATCAAATGAAACACAGTGAGAAAATATATCCCTTTGACCTTGTGAATGAAATGAGGTACATTAAAATGTGTGTCGGAGCAGAGAGTGAGTCTGCTAAATGACAAAAATGACAGCGGAGCGTGTGTCGAAGGAGGGAATATCATTCTGTTTCCACACTGACATTTCAATTTACACTCTGAGGAATGCTTCCCTAAAGAATCGCAATGAGAGAGAGTTTGCACCTCTGATTAGTTTTACTCCTGAAATTCATACCTGCACCGCTCGTTTCGTGTGACAATGTGAGAAAGGTCACAAGGAGACTCTTAAAGTATGAATTCAAGCAGGATTACAGTGCACTTTACCAAAAACAGCAGGTGTATGCATCACGCAGAGCTCTTTCAAGACACAATATGTGAAGAAAAGGGGGTTGAATTTTCTAGCAGTGCTTTAAAAAGCAAAATAAACAAGATTAACTCAATTATATTAAGACTTATAGCTCTCCTGTGAGATATGTACTACTCAGGGGCAGCAGGTGGTGCGCATGCCTCACAGCAAGAAGGTTGCTGGTTTGAGCCCCTTGTCAGGGCCTTTTCTCCCTGTGCATGGTTCTCTCCAGGCACTCTGGCTTCCTCCCACAGACCAGATAGGTAAAGGCAGATGTCAAAATTTCAGCTGATATTTACAGTTGATGTATTAGCCATATATAACACAAGTATTGGCTGTAATACCCACAGTATGTATGGATGTAGCACGATCCTTCACCCTATTATTGCTGAATGTTACATTTTAAAAACAATACCATCTTCTATTAGATAATGAAATGTTATTTTCCTTGGTCCACATCAATTTCTAACACTAATATGCCATCACAATGAGAGAAACAGGTCAGCTTTACCACAGGAGATACCTCTTACTCTTGCTAAAAAATATCAGTATCAGCAATGATGAGTTTGGAGAGATCTGCATATCAGCAAAAATCCAATGTCATGCATCCCGAGTATTTATCTAAGTATGTAAAACTTACTGCTTTAATATAAATTGATTTAGATATTTGATATTTAAAACAATAATTAGCGTATTGCCGGGGCTCTTGTGTTCTTTTGCTGTGATGCTTTGGTTGTTTTCAAGCTTCAGTCATTTTTGTTTGGTGGGTTTGTTTGTTGTTCGAGTGCTTGTGCTTTGCTCTTATGTATGTTTCTCTGTGTTTGTCAAAGCAATTTGTAAACCTCTGTTTTTAAAGTAATCTATAGATAAAGGTATCATTATTGTCATTATAGATTTATGCAGATATACAATGTGCTGACACATCCAAACTCATAAATGCAGGTCTCCATATCGATGCTGATATTTTTTGTTTGGGATGCAGGATGTTGGATTTTTGTCAATATCTGATATGTCAGTGTTTCTGAACTCATTATTGCCAATACTGACATTTTTGGGCAATAGTATGCAGTCTTCCCTTAACTAAAAATGATTTATTTCTTATTCTGTGACATTTTATTTGTGTTGGAAACAGAAGAAGGATTTTTTTTTCTCAAAAAACACTAATGTTGGTGTATTTATGTAGACATTAAGTGAAATTGAAGTGAAGCATTATGTTACATGAAGACATTCTGCTGATTTTTCTGCCTTTATAGAGGAGATTTGCAGCCGATATGAATGACTGATAAATCAACCGTGTATATCAGCAGAAATGTTCGAATCTGCAGGTACTGATTTTTACATATTTAAGCCTTTTCTGCCAATAACAATATTAAACTGATAATATTGTGCATCCTTATTTTTGTCATTTTTGCCTCCACTTACCTAAAACTGATCTGTTCCTTTCATGGTGACTGTCTGTTTGTGTTAGACACGGATGTAAGGGGAGAAAAACAAAACTTTATAGTTATTAAATTATAGTTCTGATTTATGAAAGTGGCAATTCAGTGATCATGAGGTAAACCATTATGGTACATTTGTGCTTTCTGCCAATATTGGGATATTTATGGCTAAATTGTATGCCAAAATGATATTCTTTTTTTTAGATAAATATCTGCAATCTAATATTGTTGCAATATTTTCCTACATCCCTAATCATTACTGAATATGAGACTCATAACTCTGATGTTAATATCTGTAAAAATAAACCTGATTATATTATTGTCATAATTAAGCAGGAACACAAATATTATTTTTTTTTATGCAGATATTTGTTTTTGACGTATTTGTGGATGCAAACTCCAGATCTTGGGCTGTGGCCCTTTCAGGGCAGCTGTTGACACTTAATTCAACAACATTGTTAAAAGTCTCTGCTGTCACCTCCCGTCCTGTTTGGTGACTGATTTCAACACTCCGTGTGTTTTCAGGCGTTCAGCGTGGTCTTCCAGAAAGCGGTCCTGAAGGCCGAGCAGGACGAGGCTCTGAGGCAGCGGGTGTTGAACCTAATTGACAGCATCACATCCTCGGTGTTCCAGTACACCACCAGAGGCCTGTTTGAATGTGACAAGCTCACATACATCGCTCAGCTCGCCTTCCAGGTACGAGCCGGAGCCTCTTTCATCCTCTGCATGGTTTGTTTTTCAGAACAGGAACCGGTCGCTCCTGAGACCAGCAGTTCTGTTTGAGGCTAATCAAGCGGAGAGGGAACGTGTTTTGTGCTGAAAACACACCATCACTCCGTCCTCACATAGTCTGTTTTGTCCCCAGATCCTGCTGATGAATAAAGAAATCAACCCTGCAGAGCTCGACTTCCTCCTCAGGTATCCTGTCCAACCAGGTGTAACGTCACCTGTGGATTTTCTGTCCAACCACTCGTGGGGAGGAATCAAGGTACACATGGCTGTTTCTCACTGCTGCTGGATTAACAGAACTACAGGGAGGAGCTGAGTTCAATCTGATGGTTACTGACAAGTTTTACAGATAGAATAGAATTAATATATTTATTTATTAACACAGATCAGACTGAAACTCCTCCAAACTCTGATTGGCTCCTGTTGTGGCTGCTCCTAAAGTCAGACTAAGGAGGTTGTTGATATAACTACTATAGGCCAAAAAACTAGATACTAAAGTTGACTTTTTGCATTAAAACTTTTTCAATTTTCATACACAGTGAGCAAAAAGAACTGCAATCTTGCTTAGTTTGTCCTTTCTTGTCTCCTTTCACTGCCATATTCTCAGGCCTGTCACTTCATTGGAAAATCTAGAAAGTCATTGACCAATTTTCCCGTCGGAAAAATCACCTGGAAAATGAGATGAAAGGGAAATAAACTGAAAATGCCAGCTGTAGTTTGAATAAATTAATCAAAACGTTTTCTAAGACTGAAGATAAACTTGCAGTTTGTCCTTTTGTTTGCGTTTGCGTCTGCTCATGTCATGGGCATTTTTGTCAGCACTTTCATCAGCACCATCTGCACTGAATACACACGACATTTTCATGCACCTCGGTGTTACGGTTTTATGAGTGACCATAATGAGTGATTACAGTCAGCCAACTATTTTAAAAGATATAAAAGCACTAGCAAAAACACAGAGTGTTGTCTCCAACGCTTCTTTTTGAAGCTTTGTAACATTTTTTATAAACTCTTTTTGACAAGAAAATACAGCTTTACAAACACAACCATGAACAAAGTCGCCTGAAAGTCACACATTTAAGCCGTCGCTAGTGGAACAGATAAACCAAATCTAATTCAAAAAATAATTCTCACTTTTTAAAGGGAATTTATCTGTCAGCAGTAGGGATGGGACAATTATACAATGTCACGGGTAACTGTTGTATAAAAAGTCATGGTTATGCTCTTTTATGCTGCCACAGAGGATACCAAACAATTTTTCACTGTACAAACTCTGTTGCCTGACAAATCTTTGATAGTGACAATAAAGAACTTTTCTTTTCTATTAATAAATCCATAGGGCTCTCCAACACAGTGTGTTTTTGCCACAACAACACCCAGGCTGGAACCTCACCTCCAGCAGCGCCCAACGTGTACAGACCATAAACAAAGTGACACTGAGGGCCCCAGCTTCTTTTGTCATCTTCTAGCCACAGACTGGCAAGGCCACAGTCACTATTACTGCTGCATAGAGGCACAGCAATCAGACGCTGTATCCGCTACAGAAATGATTTAAGGCAGTACAGGCACCAGTAATAACAAAATTGTTGCGACTAATATGCTAAACACATCAAACTTAATTCAGCATCTTATTTTGGCCAATCAGCACTGCACGATGTTTAAGTTACACAAAGTACAGTGATTAGTATTTCGCTGTATGTCGAGTTTTTCAAGGTTTTGACTTTAAAGGTCTCACCTGCAGTTAAGGACATTAAAGACCTTCAGTACGATGAAAACAACCAGTGGGCAAAAAAACTTTGTTGATGTTAGAGGTCAGAGGGGACTGATCAGCGCTTTTGGAGATGACAGAAAGGCAACAGGCACTCTAATAACTAGGGGTGTAAATCACCAGTTTAATGACAATCGATTCTTTGGACCACTATACGATATTTGCCGATATCACAAAGTCTGCTACGATTCGATTCGATACGATTCAGGGACCTTTGATCGATTTAAGACGATATTATGTACTCATTGAACACAATCAGCTACATTTCACCTAAGAAGTACAAAGCAATTTCTAAGTTTTGACAGTTTTATTACTGAAATGTGAAACGATGTGCTGACCTTTGGCTATGATAGGTTATAGAGGATTATAACCATCTGTATGATCTAATCATGTTTAAAATTAAAATTGGGTTAATTAGTAGTCAGGTGGTTTCAGACTTTGCTTCACTGTTTAATGGTAGGTGTGGAGGAAGAATAAGAACAAGCTCTCACTGTTTTCCTTTCATACAATAAGTAATTTCATTAATCAGTGCGCTACAAAATCAAATGATGTGATAACTTACCATATTCGTGTGATTACTCCCGTCGTGTGTGTGCAGCATGGATCCTCTGTCTGATCGACTGTATCTTACCCGGATACAGCAATGCTGTTTTCTGATTGGCTGACATGTCAAACTCCCGTTTAGCTCTGTGATGCTAACAGCGTGTTGCTACACGTTAGCTACTCGTTAGTGTTACTCGTAGGGCGCTATATAATACATTTTAAAGCAGGAGAAATACTGGGTGTGGTGTGTGAGAGAGCGAATAGGTGCGCGTCTCATACGCTGAATGCGTCAGACTTGAGAGCCCTGTAAAGTTGAAACTTCAGAACGAGGCGCTATTGGGCGGAAGCGGTGAAACGGATATCCGGTCAGAATTTTAAAATAAAGGCGTTGAAGATGACGATGTTGATCGATGTTTTGAGTTTCCATTGATTTGATTGGATCATTGCTTAACCAATCGATGTATCGATCCAGATCGATGGATCATTACACCCCTACTAATAACCAGTCATTACAACCAAGATCTGCAGAAGACCATTTCTGAACACAACACATCCAGTTTTGAAGCACATGGGCTACAGAAGTAGAAGACCCCACCAGAAGCCACTCCTGTCAGCTAAGATCAGAAAACTAAAGCTGCGTTCACACCGAACGTGACTTTGCGACTGAAATCAGGTCGCCCACTGAAGTTGCGTCGCATTTCCATAAATACCTTGTTTTGATCACCATCGCTGTCGCTCAGTGACGTCACGCCCACTCGAGTTTCACCACGATCATATCATATATCATATATAATAGGATGTATTAGCCGACATTATTCCAACTGTATCCTTTTCACTCACCTACCAACCACAAAACACTGCAGCTGATGGCCCTGCAGCATCTTCTGTGAGTTCTCTGCGGTCCGTCTAGATGGATTGTCACTCTGTGAATCGGAATGAAAACAGTCTGTCACGGGTACCGTCACACACCCACACAATGCTGATTGGCTGTTGCCGCACAGCCACACGCGACATCGCCTGGAGAGTTCAAACTTTTCAACTTTGGCGACTAAGCGAAGAGCGACATGGTCGCCCAGGACACGTCAGTCCCGTCGTGGGAGGGTTAGCCCCGCCCCATCGCGGCTGTACATCGACTTTACATGGAGAGTGGTCGCCCAGGTCGCAATGCCGCGTTCAGTGTGTACGCAGCTTAAGGCTACAGTTATCACAGATTCACCAAAATAGGATTGTATGAGTCTGGATTTCTGCTGCCACATTCAGATGGTAGGCTCAGCTGCTGATGGTGTGATGGTGTGGGGGATATGTTTTTGGCACACTTTGGGCCCCTTTGTCCCACCTGAGCATGGTTTTTAACCCCACAGCCTACCTGAGTACTGTTGCTGACCATGTCTGTCCCTTGCTGACCATGACTGTGGAGGCCACTGGAGTGGCCTCCACAGTCACCAAATGTCAAGCCACAAGAGCACCTTTGGGATGTGGTGGAGCAGGAGGGTCTTACCAGACAAATCTGCAGCAGCTGTGTGATGCTGTCATGGAGATATGGAGCAACATCTCTAAGGGATGTTTCAGCTCCTTGTTGAATCTATGCCTGAAGAGCAACCATCTAAGTTGTCACTAAAATGTTCTTGAAGTCCCAGAAAATAATTGCTTGAAATAGAGGAGACCCTGATTCTTAGGCAGTCATTATAAAAAATATTTTCTTGCTTTATTTCCAGACTTGTTGCTTTCAGACTCATCATCATTTGCCTTCAGAGGAAAATTAAAATCTGTTTAGTCTCTGAGACACTTCAGGGGTGTGTTTGTTGTCAGTTCATTTTCTAACAGGGTGATGAAATTTCAATCACCCTGATAACATTCACACAGAACTGTGGGGGGTGAACAGTATTGAGTCTGGACTGGTTTTAATCTTCTGCACACTAAAGAGGATTGTTAAATGTAAATCAGTAGGATCCTCAGAACCCCACTTTGGACGTCCTTGAGTGTTAAAATCTCTAAAGATATTCACTGCTGGTAAAAGATTAACTCCTCTCCAAAGTAACTTTCCCTGCAGCCTGTCATGTGTGAGCAGAATGAGGGAATTTCTCGCTCTTGCTGCAGTTCTTTCAGCACTTAGCAGCTTTCACGCCGTGTGTCTGGAGTTACTCCTTATGATGCAATTTGTGCTGCTCCGTCTCTCGAGGATGAATTTGCATTAAAGTCTGTTTTCTCTGTTTCACCCAAACCTTTACTTTGTAAGCATGTGGCTCTCAGGGGCCTGGCTTGGCTCGGTGACCCCGCTGCGTTTTAACGTTTAAAGGGCACTGGAACAGACTCTGCACACCCCCGAGGAAAAAGTCGTCTGGTACTGCGGCCCGGTGGACGAGGAGCAGCAGAGGTTCCTTCTCTTGTCAGATCAGTTTAGCAGCAAACTAAACCCCAGCGGCAGTGTGTTTTTTTAGCCGCTCCTGCTCATGAATTTTTCAATCTGTACCGCCTAGAATATTAACTTAACCTAAACCCTGGGAGGGTTTGGAGACGGCCTTCCCCCAGAAGCTCTCAGCCTGCTGTGGATGTTTGAGGCTGCGCTAATCAAATTCTGTCACTCGATTTTCTTATCGCAGTCGGAAGTGTAATCAGTTGGAAAGCTTTAAAGCGGGATAAGATCCTCTGATTGTTCGGCCCTCTTCAAGATGTTAGCGGAGCAGGAATCCCATGAGACCAGCAGCTTGCTCTCTCGCTGGACTGAAAGGTTGGAGAGAAATGGTTTTATGGATTTACAGATGTATCTGCAGTGAGAACGTTCAGGACCCTCCTCAGAGTTTATACAGTACATCTGGAAATGTAGATGTTTTCACACCAGAAGATGTGACAAACACGAGCTGATGGATGTGGGTGAGTTTTGTTGAATTGATGTTATTGACAAAAGATTAATCAACCTTTCAGTAAGTTAATCCAAATTCACAAAAGAGCTTGAATTCCATCTCTAGTCTTAAAGCAGGACTTACAAAGACACTGACCTAAATTTACAGGTAGAGGGCACCACAAAGGACGGTCTCAGAGGTCCAGTTTTATGTAATTACCTGGTCACAGAACGGCCTGCAGCCTTTGTGCAGAGTATGGAGGATCAGAGGGAGCCATGGGCTTGTTTCTTAATACCAAATAAAAGGACATTCATGAGGACTCACTCTGTATATCAGCTGGTAAAGTCAGCTGAAGGTCACCTGTTGACATGGTTACCAACTAAACCACTACACCCTTTTAGCCTGGAGGAAAATGCTGTATTAGTTGTGTGCACACAGTGTGTGTTTGATCAATTGCTCTGACTTCTTGGTTGTCTCCCCTCACATCAGGGGGTTGAGCGCTTCTGTGGGCCTCGACTGTCCCCCAGTCACACACATCAGCAGAGTCAAATATGTTTAAAACTGCATCCAGAGCACAGGGGAAAGAGTGCATGAGCATGAGGTTTAACCACAAGTTTATTTCTGGTCGTACTTTTTCATTCATCACATCTGTGACAGAGTCAGAAGGCCTGTGTGCATGTATGCAAGGATCTGGTCGTCCTCTCAAAAGTATACACCTATTAATCTTTTTATTCAACAATCAGAAATAAGATGAATGATTTCTCTTTCTCTGCGGCCTGGTTCAGGTCTGCTGCCCTGTGGTTGAGGACTTCTGGTCTATGAGACAACAGAAGCACAACAGTTTTGTGAACAAAGTGGTCTCATTTATCAGGCAGCTCTTACTCGTCCACATGCAGATTGGAGGTTTAAGGAGTTTTTTTTTTCCTCTCCAGATGTTTTTGAGGACATTATTTTCTTTTTGCTGAAAGCAGGGTTGTCAGCATTGACAGAAATACAAATACAAATCAGCACTCAGAATGCATCGAGAAATTTCAATCCACGTTGAGTTAAAAAGTCACAAATCGCACATTGCATCTCAACCATAAAAAAGGAAAAATACAGTGTTCTGTGCCATTTAGAGCATTTTGTAAACCTGATCAGACTTCCCCAACCACAGGGCAATGGTCCGGTACTGGGCTGTATAGAAATTAGAGACTTCATTACCCCCACCTACATGGCAGCTGGTCTGAAGTCCAGTACCTGCAGAATCTGGTTTTTCATGGCATACCAGGAAAAAAGTAAGCTGGATCACCTGATCCTGAGTAGAAGAACTCCCAGATAACTGGCCCATAGATCTATGAACTGAAATGCTACTGTACTAATTTAAAAGAGGTCTTCCCTCAAACAGGGGCTGCATGGTTGTGCAATAGGAAGCACTTGTTTCTCACAGCAGGAAGATTTTATGCTCTTGTGGCACTCTGGTTTTTCCTCCCATAAACTAGCAGCATGCTTCTCTTGTTGCTTTGTGACTCTTAATTGCCCTTGAGTGAGAGTGTCTGTGAATGGTTGTCTTTCTCTATGTGAATTAAGAAGAAGCATGCACATCCTTAAAGTTAAATGCTTGGTGCTAGATGCAAAAAAAGCAGCAAAA
This sequence comes from Cetoscarus ocellatus, assembly GCA_037902135.1. Lineage (NCBI taxonomy): Eukaryota > Metazoa > Chordata > Actinopteri > Labriformes > Labridae > Cetoscarus > Cetoscarus ocellatus. Next base: position 197,413 of record JBAMNC010000884.1, read on the forward strand.
AGAGCCAGAAGTTCTGCACAGCGGGTAAAAATCTATTTGATGAGGTTTATCACCACAGTTTCAGGTCCCAGCCCTTCATCAGACATTTTCTGACATGTTACATCTGTGGTGATAAACCTCATTAAATTAACTTTGGAGCAGCTTCCGGTGTGCAGAACTTTTGGCTCTTTTTCGTCTGTCTCTATGTGAAAGCCTTGAGATTGGCTGGCATCCAGTCCAGGGTGTACTCTGCCTCATGCCCAGTGTCAGCTGGATTGGCTCCTGCCTCCTGCAACCCCCTCATAAATAATGAATGGATTAATTAGCATCTTCAAACAAAAGTGAACAAACTTGTTGATTTTAGTTCAGCAGGATGAAAAGTTCTGGTCTTTGGTGCTTGAAGTGTCCTTGGAGAGGTCACAGACCAGGTCAGTGCTGAACAGACTGTATGTGATGATTCGTCCGTCTCTTTGGTATGAAATGTTTAGCTGACTTTTAACCAACAAGTCCTAATGTAGATGCAGGTATGATCTGGCATTAATGTGTCACATAAGCGTGTGTGAAACTTTCAGACTGAGTCATGTTCGTGGCTTTGGGCTCTTGGAGCGTGCCGTCTTTGTTCTTTAAGACTCCCTCTCTTCTTTGTCCCCCTCCTCTCACATGCTTAAGCTCAACAGAGCACATACACACTTCTTTGTGTGTGTTTTTAAGTGTGTGTGCTCCTCAGTGATTTTACCTGCTCGCTCTGCACTGCGTGACACTTCTGTTCCCCTCAGATGAGATAAGGCGTCTGTCAGCCGGGGCGTCACAATGAAGCCCCCGCTGCTTCTGCCGCCGATGCAGATTCAGTCCTGAGCGGCCCCCCGTCCCGTCCTGAAGGGATCGTGTTAAGTCAGCATTTCTGTTTGAGTAAATATTATTTATGAATAACTAAGCAGAGATAAGCACTCCAACTTCTAGTGGAAAAGTTATCATTTTGCTGTGTATTATGAAATGTTTGTAAAGTGGTTGAAAACTTTCTGATCTCAGAGCAGCAGAACTTTTAAAGATACACTTGATTTCAAATGCATGAATTTGAGAGGCTTTCAGGACAAACCAATCAAATCAAAGTTGTTTTAATTGACATTATGATAGTGGTCATTAAACAGGATCAATTTATTATTGGTTTTAGAACAATATGTCAGCACTGAACAATCAAACAAAGATGATAAGACCTTCTGTAAATCCTAAAAGAGTTGTAAATTAGATTTCTGAAATATTTAAGTTGAATCCTCACTGTCTGGAGGCTCAGCAGTGTTACAGATCTTCTGTTTCTCTCTTCACTCGTCAGTCGCTGTGCTCCATGGACGAGTTCAGAAACCTGGACCGAGACATTGAGGGCTCGGCCAAGCGCTGGAAGAAGTTTGTGGAGTCTGAGTGTCCAGAGAAGGAGAAATTCCCTCAGGAGTGGAAGAACAAGACATCTCTGCAGAGGCTGTGCATGATGAGAGCCCTGAGGCCCGATCGTATGACGTACGCCGTGAGGTGAGAGGAGCCGTAGTTTAACCTTTGCCCTGTGAATGATCTTTTTCATCTCTGCTGCTTGTCAGAGGTTAAACACCTTAACCTTTGACTCAGAGTGGATATGAGGGGCCAGCTGTGCTCCTGCTGCTGTTTGTGTCTGTGCACAGAGCTGTGATTCAATCAATGAGCCTCATTACAGATGGAGGAAAACGCTTTAACCTTCTGTCCAAGAATGTCACTGTATCACGACTGGGCTGAATCTCTGCCTGTCATCAACATGAAATCTGTCCAAGGGCATCTGTAAAACAAGCCAGGTTATCATGTGCTCACATCATTTTTAAAACTGTTTAGTCAGAAATGATGCCTTTAGTTTCTGATATGATCATCTATGGTTGATACTACATGCAGCACCTTTGATTAGCTGTAAAGCTAACATGCTAAAGACTAGTTAGATGACTAAGTGATGTGGATATTTGTTGAAAGTCAAAATTCCAGTAAATAAATGAACAAATAAATGTTAGAAATGTAATTATGGCCATATTCTCAATGGTTCAATAAAATGTGACATGCTCTGGTATAAACCATCAAAAGTTTTCTTACATGGTTTCACTTGGCAAGTGAATAATGTCCACGTACTGTTCGTGTATCCAGGATCTTGTGGCAGCCCAAGCTGCAGTTTTTGGTTTTGGCCTGTTCCTTGTGTGTGCTCTCATCCACTAACTACTGTTAGAGATATTTAGGATCCAACATCACTCATATTTTAGCTTGTGTATGTTGGCAGCGTTAAGATCTGCTTGGCCTTATCCACTGGACCAAAGCAGCAGGCACAGACATGAAGAGATTAACCTGCAGAGAAGATTCAAACCATGAGTCAGCATTTATCCACTGACACTCTGATCCTCTGTTGATATAAATGGTGCCAAAGTTTTACAGTTGTCTTACTGTTCTTTATAATCAGACAAGATGGCTAAATCCTATTTTGATTTTTGTTCAGCCAAGTTTAAGGGATTAGCTTTAGGTTGTCCATGTTATTGGGCAGAGAATAAAGTAAGGAATCATTAAACTTTCCTGATAACCAGCTGTATCTGATTCAAACTGACAAACCGAGAGTTGGGAACAGCCCTGAAACTCTTGACAAAGCGCCTCTGTAATGTGATGTGTGTGATGTTTAGCAGTGAAGAAGCCACAGAGAAAAATCCCTCGACAACAGACCAAAGAGCTGATAGGACGTGGCGTTTGACCTCGTCAGGAGGCAGGAGTGATTACGGCGCTCAGAAAGGTCACAGTGAAGGCTGGGTGAAACACTGGCTGTCAAACTGGAGCGCCTCCAACAATATAAGTTATGTTAGCATGCTTAGCTTAGCTGCCAAAGAGTAGCCTGTGGATGTGGTGAACTGTCAGTCTCCATCTGTGACCCCTGCCAACACTGCAGCTCTCTCGCAGAATATTTCACATCACTTCCTTCAGCCTGATGTGAACTGAGCTTGATGACCCCCAGTTTTATGTAATTTGCATATCTAGTGCATAATGGGAGAAAGGCAAAGAGAGTCATTTGTTTATCAAGAATTCTGCCATGTTTTCAACATAATTTAGGGTTTAACATTTTTGGGATTTCTCCTGCAGCAGTGAGACAGGATGTGATGGCTGAAATTTTCTATCAGCATCGTCCAATTTCTCTGTTTTATGTGACTATTTTAGTGCTGGTTCCTGACTAAAACTTCAGAAGCACCAAATTCAGAACAACACAGTAAGCTAACTCACCGAGGCCCTGGTAGAACAACTGCATCTTTTTTGGAGCAGAATCACAAGTGGTGAAAAGATAAACTGATCTCAATCAGTGAACCAGTCACATCTAAACTGCATCATTCTGGGCAGTCCTGCATTGGAAAAGATCAGACACAAACCAAACAGTCACCCAGATATACGGTGAAAAACCGGTTTACTGAGGCTCCTTTGCTCAATGTGTAGCAACGTCAACCTCTGCTCAGCATCTTCAGACCATAGACTGTAATGAAAAAGGACTAGGCCATGTGACTTCAGCTGTTTGATTGTCATAGGAGCCTTTGGAAAGCTGATGATGCCTTTTAATGGATGCTGCCATACTGCACGTGTCTTCTCAACCAAACTTTAGCTCGACCTACTCACAGACAGAGAGGCCGTGTTGAGGTGGGACTTAAGACTGTCTGACCAATGGTGACTTTGTGCTTCTAAAACCAGAAATCCTCAATAAAATAAAAACACACTTTTGTTCACAAAATTACAGCAAGCACTTTGATTCCAAATGGAAAATGCAGTTTGCTTTGGTGTCTGTTAAACTTCTGTGTCATTTTGTTTTTTACTTTCCATCCATCCATTATCTATGCCCCTTATTCTTTTCGGGGTTGTAGGGACTTGACCCTATCCTAGCTGACATTGGGTGAGAGGCAGCAAACACCTCTGAACCAGTTGCCTGCCAATCACAGGGCCACGCAGAGAGACAGACAGACTATACACTCCATACCATACCTCACGCTCATACTAAAGGGCTATTTAGAGTCACCAATCAAACTAATGAGCATGTTTTTGGTCTGTGGGAGGAATCCAGAGTGCCAGGAGAGAACCCATGCATGCACGGGGAGAACATGCAAACTCCACACGTAAAGGCCCTGCCTGAGACAGTGTTCAAACCAGCAACCTTCTTGCTCTAAGGCACATGCACTACCTGCTGCGCCACCTAAAATAGTTTAAAAACATAGATCTAGTTTTGTGTGGAAGAATTTGAGATTTTACTTTTAGGTCATTTAGCTGCAGAATGTCGGGTTTGCAGTGCTTTCTCTCATTTGCTATCACAGGCCCTTTGTCAGAATCAGCTGGGTCAAACATCTTTAATGTTAACATTTACTGATCAGGGATGCTCCAGTTTGATCGAGAGAGGTGAAAACTGCAATAGCACCAACAACTCAAGGATCATATGAGTAAATGCTCACCTGAAATAAGCATTGAATTGGGCCACACCATTCACATGGTTGGCTAAAATAGGCCCTGTTTACACGACACCGTGACAGACGGTATGAAAAGGATGCGCGTTCACGTGGATCGACTGAAAACGCTGTGGCATGCATGCCAGGTCAGTAGGTTTGTAGTGAAACAGTGGTGTTACAACATGCATCAGCGCACTAACGTTTTCCAGTGAAGACAAAATTTTCAGGTATATTCACCAAGGACTTGGCGAATATAACAAATGCATCTCCCCTGGTCACGGTTTTGGTAACAAACCAGGTACAGTAAGCAGCACAGATGTTGCCCGGTAGCTGTTGTTGTTACTCAGTGTGCACGCAACCTTTATCAGAAAGAGTACTGCACATGCTCACGGGTCACCCATTTCCCTGACAACGTTGTTTCCTGTTTACACAGAGATGAAAACAGAGACAGATTTGTCAAATATCAAATTTTTCACTCTGTATGCTGGTTTCAAAGGTTTGTGGATTCAGGCACTCAGGACACTGTTCTCGTGTAAACGGAAGGCACAAATGCAACGAAAACTCTCAGTTTTTGGCTGTTTTCGTTGTCATGTAAATGGGGCCATAGTCTCAAGCTCTGGTTCCCTACCTGGGGTCTGGGGGCAGGGAGCACCTGTGGGTCTAAGGGGGAGCATGAGGCTCTGTCAGCTTTGAGGTTGTCAAAGTTTGGTTTACTGTATATATATTATATTAAATGCTCAGTGAGGACACGCTGTCTTTAAGGGACTTGTACAAGAATGTGTGTCAGCCCGTTTTATTTCAATTTTTCCGGGGGAACAATACAAGCTGGTGTTTGTTTGCTTATTTTTGCACTTTCTCAGGTACAGTTAGGAGGGAACAGAGGGGATAAGGCCAGAAGCCACTTGTCAAGTGCGTAACCAGACGGTTTAGAACTGCAGCGCCACACATGGAAAGAGGTTAAATTTGGGTCTTGTTGACAAAAGTTGCATTGGGCTCTGAATACAAAATATACAAAATATACTATAGTTATGTTTCCAGGGAAACCATTAAAGCATTAAAAATTAGACTGATGGACTTGTATCCTGAGCTCTGCATATTCAAACATTTTTCCAGGTGTTTCTTCTGTCTGTTTATTTTAGGACAAAGGTTTAGGCCGAGGTAACAGTCAGAGAATAATGTTGTAGAGGCTGAGGATGTAATCCAGTGGTATAAAAGACCCTCTGACAGCTCTGCGTGACTGGAGTTCATATTTCTTCTTTAAGCAGCTGTCTGTCTAACACACTGTACCTCTGAAGAGTCCTGCTTCTCTTCTTCTTCTTCCTCTTCTTCTCCTTTCCTTCTCCTTGCCGGTCAGAGATAATAAAAAGTGCTGAAGTGAACTGAGTGATACTCTTTCCCCCCGCAGAGACTTTGTAGAGGAGAAACTGGGGAGCAAGTATGTGATTGGCAGATCACTGGACTTTGCCGTCTCCTTTGAAGAGTCTGGTCCAGCTACGCCCATGTTCTTCATCCTCTCCCCTGGAGTTGACCCTTTGAAGGATGTGGAGAGACATGGTAATGCTCCCTCGTTTGTTTTATCTTTCATAAGCTGTAAAACTCTGCCTCTGAGTCTTCTGGACTTTCATCAGGGCTCACACACTTACACCTAATCTGTCATTTCTTTAATGCACGGCATGTAAAATCAGCTGCAAGGGGGCTGTCAATCAAAACAGTAATGAAGGACGACGTGAAGAGACAGGCTGTCAGATCTATCTATCTCTAACTGCTTGCTTATTTGAACTGAGGGCTTATTTAAATAAGACCTGCACTTGTGAGGTTTTATTTATGAAATCACTTATTTTCTTTTTATATGCATTACACATAATGAGGAAGAAAAGCAGCTTAAAAAATCCCCCTTCTGGTTTGTGGACCTTTTGGGATCACTTGAATGACAAACCAGCTTCAGATGGAGTTAAGATTCTTGAAGACATTTCACCTCTCCTTGCTGTGGCTTCTTCAGGTTTGGAGTAGGATGGAGCCAAAACTAGAAATAAAGCCTTTGTCGACCACTGATACACAAATAATCAAGGTGATGCAGACAAAACCTGCAGCTATAGACTGCACGTAAGCATCAGTGCTGGAGGAAAGTTGTCATAAAGTAACTGTGTGTCCTTATTGACAAAATCAGGCTAATTACACTGAATTGTATGTGAGTGTCTGCAGCCAATGCAGCATGATGTAGTGCAGCGTTTTTCCTCTCCATCACTGTGCTGGAGAAACTTTCTTGATTTTCTTTGTCTTTTCTCACTCAGCAGAGCTCATTAGTCTATTTAACACGATGGAGAGTGAAATGATTTACTTTCGCTTTCAGCTCTGAGGGAGAAACTTTATTCTGCTCATGGAGTCTCTGAGTCGAAACACTACACACCAGTTTCTCCTGCTGTACAGTTAAAGCACTTTTTACAAGAGGAAATAAAGAGCATGCAGTTACATTTTTGACTGATGCAGTGTGGACAGCAGGCCCATCACATTCATTATGAGACAATCAGATAATGTTGTAGGCAGGCATTACTGCCAGTTTCTGTGGCAAAATGCTTTCAGTGTTCTTTGTTTTTCATTTAATAAGAAGTGTGGTCCAGATCTGATAAAACTGCGGCTGAAGCTGTTAGCGTCAATACTGATCTCTGGTACGAGCATCACTTCCTGCTCCCACCTCTTCCTGCTGACTCTGATTGGGCCGTGCCACTTTGGGCCGCTCGCAGTTGTTGTAAATTGGAGCTTGGCAAGATGGATCTGTTTGATTACAGACATCAAATCAGGCGGATCTAGCTGTACTGCAACGTTAGGTGGCTGCCATGAATACTCATACAGTTCAGTACAGAATCAGTTGCTTTGAAAACAAAAACTTTCCAGGTATTAAAAAAAAAAAAAAGTACAGTTATTTCAGTGCCAGAGTGACTCTGACTGTACCCATGAGTTGGCACTTCCACTGTTATCCTAATCACTGAAGTAAGGATCAGACACACCTCCATGTTTACCTGCATACACAAGTTTTCCTTGATTCCTGCTGCCGAGGATTATCAGCGAGAGCGGCATCATCCCAACACATCTGCTCTGTGTCTCTGCTGAGAGATCAGCTTTCACTGCCAATGCACAACAGGCTCGGGGTGGATAGAAGGGATTAAAGTAAAGGTCAGGAATACATGAGATGACTGCACGGCCGTATGGAAGTAAATGTCATTGGTTTCAGAGTTACTTAACATTCCAGTATGAATAAATGGTCGGGCATCAGGATGCTCTTTTGTGATTTTTTTTTTTTTAAACCACGTATGTGCCCAAAGTGAAAGCTTCAGTGCTGACCTGGAACGAGGCTCCATCGCAGCCTGACACTTTGAATCTGCTGCCAAATAATTCAGTCTGTGGGTTTTTGAAGTCAGCTCCATGAAAAATTCAGATTGAGAGGATTGTATCATTTTACTGGAACAAAGAGGTTTCCTCCGTGTTTCCAGCCCAAAATTTTAAATCTGTTGTAGACATACGGACACAGGGAGCTGGATTTTTACCAAAATATGAATATTTAGCAAAATATGAGCATGCTTTTTAAAGTAAGAGTGAACTTTTAAGCCTGTCCTTCTGGGGAAAGCTAATGGGCAAGTGCAGTTTACATAAATCCATCTAGAAATTTACACTGCAATTCTTTGCTCTTTTTAAATCAGCTAAGTCTGTGGCTAAAGTGGCCACACATTTGATGACTTCAGGCCTTAATGTTGGGGACTGATTGTTGACTCGTCCTGATTATTAAACCCTCTGAAGGAGCCTCTTGCTGAAGCCCTTAGTGCTTGTTAGTAAAAAAGAGCATCAGTAAAATAAGTTTAATGTTAGTGCTACAAGTTTTTGCTTCAGGCTGATGCTTTTTAAATGATAAAAATATGCTAATTCATTGACCTGAAACTTTTTATTTAGACGCCTATTTGGATTAAGTGTAAACCAGGGGTTTTAGCTTAAAAGATGCACCAACACCAGAGCCAGTATCTGATATTATTTTACAGCATGCAAGTATGTCAGTTTATCTGCAGGTGGGCAAGTTAAAGCATGTATGTTTACAGTTTATGATATTTGAGGTGATGACAGACGTAGAGAATACTGTAATACTTTGAACTGCTTAATCTAAAAGGTATGTTAATGATATCTTATGGAAATGAAGTAAATTATGGTATTACTGAATATTCATTTGTACGTGTATGTTAGTTCTTCTGCTTGATCTTAAAAACAGGCCTTTGGCCACGGGGACTCATGCACTCATGGCCAGCTGACTGCACGCTCCACTGGCCTGCTCCAGCCAGGGAAAACTCTCCACTGAAATATCACAATAAAACTAAATTCACAGTTTTACATAGTTCTGAAGGATTCAAGTGCCCTTTCGATTGGATGATAAGAGTGTGAGGAAAGCAATCAATGGACCAATACTGTGCCAACACACACACAGCCCGTTAATCAAGGGAAGTCGTGCTAGTTACAGTATGCACAATAATACATGCAGTGTATGCATGATAAGTCAGATAATAAGAAGTGTTAATCCAGGGAGGCTCTGTTGGCGTCTGCCGTTCTCTGTGTCCTCTTGTTGCTGGTGGTGGTTGTACAGGAGCAGAAGATTTTACGACATCGCCCACTTGAAGCGCCGCACCTCAGTGTGCAGCCCTGTGCAGCTGGAAGGGGGAGGGCACAAGATCTCCAGGGAGCCACAAGCTCTCATGTGAATTGCGTTATCACACGATAACAAAACATGTTATAAACTGAGGAAAGAAATGAACACCTCATTTCACTTCTCTAAGGTCGCTTTGCTGGTTCCAACCATACAGCTCTGTGATTTATATCTCTTCTGTCTGCATATATCCTTGTAGAAAGGATGTTTGTTGTCATATATAGTGTTATATTTCCGCACCCTCAATGATAAACTTTTCTTCCTCCTTGGCGGCATGTTGCTGACTGACTGTTTACCTGATGCTCGTGCCTCCGGTTGTGAAGTAACGACTACCTATTGAGGAAATTTACGTTTGGGAGTCCGTGCATTCTGTTTTATTTTGAAAGTACCGGATACTCCACATGTTTCACTTCCTTTTCTGGTACTTTCTGAACGACGCTAAATTTGTGAGGTTTGGCAGCAGGTGGGCTGAAAAGAGACCTGCAGCGTATCTCGAGCAAAGTGCAACGCACTGCCGCTCCAGGCCCGCACCGCTGCCAGACCGGAGTGCGGGCAGTGGGAATGCTCTGATAGACCAGAGAGGGAGCAAAGTGCTCCGCAGTACGATTCGCAGCCCGTTTGTGCCGCATTGGCTTTATGTGGAATTTGGGGGTCAGTCTCCCTGTGAATGGCCCCTAAATGGTTTCACAGTGTTGAGCATGTACATCCAGAAAGCCTGTATTTTAAGGAGTTTGTTAACCATTAACGTTTTGTCAGTGCCCCAAACCTGGAGTGTTGCTGCAGATCCATACTTTGTATTTCACAGTCTCTTGCAGTTGCGTAGTCCTCATTGTTAGTATGAATGACTGCTTTATGTTTTGCAAAAGTACTTTAGTGGGCATTTTTCTGACCCACATACACCATTCTGCAAGGACACTCTTACATGAGGATGACATGCCGGATGCTGCAGTGATTATTTTGATTTTAATAATCAATAATCAATCATCCCTTTAGTTACTGCTACAGTATCAGGGTGTCATCAGTATACACGTGTCATCGTTGAAAATCAGCAGCTGCTCAGCTGTGTGAACTGACAAAATCTGTTCCAATAGAAAATCTATGAACATATTAATCTTGCCCTATATTTTGGGTAGTTGCTTGGACACCAACCCAGTTTAAATAACAATTATGTTTGACCCTCGGAGGTCGACGCTTTCGTATACGACAGCAAAGCACACCATTCACAAAATGTTGAATAACTTTACAACCGTTTATCGTAGCCACTCACCGATTGTTTAGATCGAAAGCTAACACCTTAGCCGCTCCGATGAGCCCTTTGGTGTGATCGTAGCTCTTCCACAGGATGAGATATCTCTCCTGACACATCAGTGTCTTTTTGGAGACTTCGTAAAAGTAATCCATCATGATATATCCAAAAGTTAGGTCTTCTAGGTACATTTTTTAATCCAATTTCTGTATCAAAACACTTTAGCATAGTAGATAGTCGCCTTCTTGTTGTCACCTGGATGCAGTTCATCCACTATTTCCTGTGTCATCTGACAAAAATATAATAAAAAACGGTATATATTTACCTATGCCCATTTGGGTTTTGTTCCAAATCGTGCGCCTAGTGTGCACAGACAATTCTTATGGATTTATAAACATGATTTGATTTTTACACATATCATAACAGGGTATGATGTCAGGAGGGTTAGCCTATTGGATGAACAAGCACTCTCTCTCCCCTGGAGACGCACAGTATCAGAGACACACAGGTAAACAAGCAAAAAATAGGCTGTTTTGGTGCATTGGAACCTGCGAAAAACAATTTTTTCTTTGTAAATATGATTGTATATAGTTTGTTTTGTGTGATAGCATTTATTTATTTGTTCTAACTTAAAAAAAAGACTTGAAAAACATTTTTCTGTTGTCATAAGTGTACATCCATACTCTGCTGGATATTTTTGTGATGAATTCTGTCTGATTTAATTTCCGTTTTGGTTTTTTTTTCCTTTTTCTTATTGTTCATATTACTATGTACACATTCAAGTGACACTCCTGCAGCATACATATTCAGATAGCCCTGCTTGTCCTGAAAAAAACAAGGTCTAATACACGATTATGCATCATAGGGTTAAGGGATAAATTATAACAAAAGTCCAGGCACCCCAAAAACAGGAAAAAATAGCTTAGACCTCAGAGGATTAAGTATGAAATGCTGCAAAGAGCATGTGTGCAGTCAAGACAGTGCTCTCTCTGTTTGGATTAAAATATATCTAAATGTACTTGTTTATTGTCCAAAGCCTTGGTACTCATTAAACATTTGATGATTAAAACAACAGATTGTATCATTTGAGATCATGTTATCGAGAGGTATCAGAGTAATTAAAAATCACAGCCTGACTATAAAGTCAAAGTCTTCATTAAACTGCCTTCTCACAGGTCTGCCATGTTGCCTGAAACGCTGAGAGGGTTTGTTTTATTCCAGCTCTTCAGAGTCTTCAGTGAAACGTTGATCTGAATCTGCCTCCATACACAGACGTGTTTACTTCATTAATCTGCCTGATTGATTTGCTGTTTTATCTGATACTTCCTGTGATTTCAGTTGAGCTTGAAATTCCCTCTTTAACAGTATAAATCAGATTTATTTGAAATGCCGTTAAATACGGTGGAGAATACACAGAAGCCCTCTCATATTTCAGAGAGTTTAAGCTGCGACTCCTGCAGCAGCAGCAGGTGGTTAAATCATCCTCAGACCCAGAGCTCTTTGTGAAATCCTCCATCCTCTCCTATTAGGATAAATGGGAGCATCCCTCCTGCTGCAGCTGCCTGTAAGGCCTGTGATTATTGATTATCAACACCCTCTCTGTGAGCTGAGTCAATCACATCAAAGCTGAGGGTAACCAATCACAGCAGACGCGTCGCAGCGAGCCACAAAGAGGTGCTTTTCCATTAGAGCTGTGACGTTTGCCTTTCTCATCGGTATTAAACTTCAATTAGATTTTCATTAGATAGATGATGTGATTTTTTCTGCTCTGCAGGATGCCGAGATCCCACAGACTCAAACTCACCATCAGAGGGGAGTTTTAATGAAAAACACTGGAATGGTAGTATTTATGGACACATTATCAACAAGCACACTGTGACTTTGGTGGAAATGTTCTGATTTAATGAGGACAAGGTTTTAAACTCATTGTCTTCTCCCTTGGGCCCTTTTTGATGGCATAAAGTGAGTTGTTTTAAATCCTGTGGTGCACCATGGTTTGTGGCATGTCTGACGATATTTTGCTGTCTAGATGACATCCAATCACAGAACAAAGCCTCGTGCAGAGCTAAAAGTAGATGGATCATTAGCCTTGATTATACATAGTTGTTGTTTTGGGTGTAGCATGAATCATGTCATCGAGTATCGGCTCTCATTTGCTTTTGTGTGCTTTCCATCAAGGCATGTTGTTATGTGTACTGTTTGATCTGGACTCTGGTCAAATCAATTAATCCTTTTATTGTTCTACAACAATGTGGAACACAAACACGAGACACTCTAAATTATGTTGATGTCTGGATTAAAGTTATATTTCACTGTAGCAATCCCACAACCTCACAGCACAACCACAAAGATGCCCTGGATGGTTTCTCAAGAGCTTAAAACCATAATCTTGTTATTTATTGAAATGTCCAGGCAAATCCCGCAGGTTTGCTCAAAAGGCATGGTGTCTCCTAGCACTTTTTATGCAGATGACACTCACAGGCAGCTCAAATTGGAACCTTCTAGATTGTATTAAAGACTTAAATGCTGGATGGCCCTGAGCTTTTTAAAGTGTAATGGATGCCCCATTTTAAACCCATCATCACAAATCATTGAAAAAACCGACAGATATTTTAAGTTGGATCTACAGATCAACTCAGTTTTTATCACCTGAGGCTTTTTTCCAAGATGAAATTGGTTAATGATTTGATTTGATTTCATGCTTTTTTAGCTTCACATTTGGAGGTCTGTAATGCTCTTTATGTCTTTTATGACTCAGATTTAATGTTTTCTCCATTCATTTTATTCATATTTACTCTTATGGTGAGGTTTGTATGAAAGCCCACACTGGGTTTCACCTGCACATGTGACCTAATCTAATTTATTTTTTTCTATGACTTTTCTTTTAAAAATGCTACCCCCCCATCCTGGCATCTGTCATTGCTTCCCAGCCTTTTCAGTTGTGGCCCCTTATTTATAAAATGACCTACCTCCTGAAATCAGAACATCCCCCACCTTACCAACTTTTCAGTCTCATATGTTTTATGTGTTAATGTGTCTTTTGTAGTTGATTTTAATGTACTTTTATGTTTTTCTTTTTGTTTGAAATATTTTGCGGTTTTATTTTATTTTATGATTTTAGCCACTGTGCAGCACTTTGGTAGACATTTCTGTTTTTAAAAGTATGCTATACAAATTAGGTGGATGGGCTTGGATCCATGTTATGATGATGTTTCGTGGACTTAGCATAAAAAAAGATAGAATTCAGAAATATAGTCATATTTATTCATTTTGTTTACTGGAATCAATTTTCAGTAACACTCTTTATTACTGTTATATTCAATTCCACCCTGTGTAACTGTGAAACATTTCAGAGAGCATGCTTTGTGTGCCCTTGAATTTATTAGCACTCACTAAAGCCCCAGTCACACATTCCTGTTTCTCATGGCGATTGTGCACGATTGTCATAATCCTGATGAAATGTGCTTTGGTCGTGGTGCACGCGCTACTTGATCTAGATCAGTGTTGTATAGTCATGGATGAACGCAGGGGAACGGGGAAGGGTCCCGACTGTTTTGAACTGCTCAAAACTGTCGCAGAGAATCGCCGCTCTCAGTATAGCGGGGTGAAAGCCTAATGCAGTCCTAAGGCGAACGGTATTAGCGTGGCATGTACGGGGCTCAATCTGGCTGATCATGGCTCAATCCAGAAAGCTTTCTGAGGACGAGTGACAAGGATGTATCTGATTGTGCCCCGAATGTGTGTCCGGGGGAGAGACAGTCAATTCTTCCTGTATCATGTCGATCAAACCAGCCTTGCCAATCGTGTGCAGTTGTGCACAATCGCCATGAGAAACGGGAATGTGTGACTGGGGCATAAGGGAGAAGTGCACCACCTCAGCCTTCTCTTTCACAAAACTAAGTAAAGATCCCCCCCCTCATTTTGGTTATAACTCTGGCACACAGGTCAGTTTGTGGATTCTATGGTCATCCTACAACTGATTTTATGACCCATATTCTGTTATTCTGCAGCCTAATAACAGACTAATAATCGTTACAGCTCCTGTGTTCACAGCCTGATGATTAACAGGGCAGAGATATGCTGTGTTTCAGTGGAACCAACTGTGCACTACAGGCATGTCAATAAAACATAAAATGACATTCAGAACTGATCTTTTATTTCGATTCATCTTCTTGTCCCTTTGTTCTAAAATCCAACATTACAGGTACATTTCAGAAGTGTTTTGCTGCCCTCTCTGTCATCTTTTTGACCAAAAACGCTACCTTTAAGCACACACTTACAAGGCTTTATTTCCACCAGCATTTCTCTGAGAGAAACAGAAACAGTGCTGTTTTGTTCTGCAGCAATAAAAAGGAAAGTCATTGCCTGAACAGATTTTTATGAGCTTTTTTAGGGAATGTTGGTCATGGCATGGGGGGAAGTGATTAGGTTTTGGTAGCAACTCAAAAATTCAGATGCAGATCCTGGAGTTTTTTGATGAATCTGTTAACATTGCAAAATAAGGCCAATAGTGTCAGACAAGCCTTGGTGAAGGATTGTGCTCTCTTAGTTTTTTTGTTCAGAAACCAAAGAAGTCATATTAGTACTAACAGATTTTTTTGAAACATGGTAGCACCAGCACCACTCATGATAATATTTAATAGTTTGTTGTATGTGTTGTGTTTTTTCTTCCAGGGAAGAAGCTTGGTTTTACATTCGACAATAAGAACTTCCACAATGTGTCTCTGGGGCAGGGTCAAGAGATCATCGCTGAGCAGGCCCTCGATTTATCTGCGAAGGAGGGACACTGGGTCATTTTACAGGTAAGATACAACCATACACAAAAACATGTCCATGGTTAAAATGTAATGGAAAATAAAAGCTGAAAGGAAATTAAAGCCCTTGACATAAATTCATCATTTGTAAAAATCCCTCACCTGCTGATTTGTTTCCCTCGGAACATTACAACATCTGCGTTAGATAAATCCATTACAGTTTGGAGGATTTAAGCACTGCAGTGAAACGTAAAAAATGAATCCTCTGTGCGATTGGTAAATCATCCTGAAATAAATAAAAAGCAGCCGTAAAAAGAACAAACAGACACTCAGAAACACAAACACGTTCCTGTGAAAAGCGAGTGGGTTCTTAATTTTGTTTTTTATTCAGGAGTGGTTTAAGGTGGCAGCTCTGTTATCTGTGCATGTTGTGAAAGGAGTGTATTATCACATTGTTTTCCATTCCACACTCAACGGGATGTTTGCCTTCCTCCCAGGTTTGTCTGCACGGTGAAGTGAATTTAATTTTCTGCAGGAATTTTCTTAGTGAAAGAGCCTCGGCATTATACAGTACCATATCTGCGGCCGCGGTGTCTCTTCTCCTCTTATCTGGAGGGCAAGGCTGGCGTTTGCATTTTAAGTGGAAACCTCGCTAGAATTCTAATGGGAAGTATCGACAGATATGAACCGCAGGCCAAGCACTGCGGGACACCTTTTTCTTTTAATTCACACAGCTGGTTGGAATTATACACCAAAAAAAGAAGAGGAAGAAGACAGGGGAGCCATCACTCTGCGCTCTGGAGCCAAGACCACAAAGACAAGCAGTTGTTTAATTACCTTTGCATAAGAATCCTGATCGATTGGCTTTAAAAGGCATCATCCTCCTGGCAGCAGACCTCTCACTAGCTTTATCACCCTCTGTCCGTGTGTCTGTCTGCTTAGAGACACCCCTATGGCACCCACAAAAACCCCAGAGAGGAGGAGGAGGGTATCTTCATCATTTCCTCATCTCTCTGCTGACTTTCTCTGAAAGAATTTCCTTTGAAACCGTCTTTACATACCAGCAGTTCTCAAACATGAATTTGATGGGATTTAAATACTGAGGTTAAGATGTATTGATATATTTTTGACCAAGATATGAGGACGAACAAAATTAACTTTATTTTTCAACTTGATTTTGATTTAAGATGGCCTTCTGACTTTTTCTGGTTGATTTCTAGAAAAAAATAAGCCTCTCCATTGGGTACACCCATTTATCAGCTTTTTAATGAAAATAGCTTGTCAACCAATCACTTGGCAGCAACTCAGTTCATTTAGACTTGCAGACATGGTCAAGAGAACCTGCTGGAATTCAAACTGAGCATCAGAATGAAGTAGAAAGGTGATTTAAGTGACTTTGAATGTGGCATGCTTGTTGGTGTCAGATGGGTTGGTCTGTCAGAAACTGCTAATCTACGAGGCTTTGCATGCACAACCATCTCTAATGCATAATATGAAAAATTTCAACCGATACTGATAATTTCCTGCTTCTCATTGCCGATACCATTAACCGATAAGTTCATATTTTTATATTTAATATTATCTTTTTGCATGTTGAAATCTTGATCCAACCACTGAGCCATTAAGCTTAGCTTGCTGACAGGACTAACGTCAGTTGTCCATATGTCTGTGGTAAAACTTACGTGTAGTCCGTTCATGTTTTGTGTTATGTTATCGAGTTATGGATGTGTGTGGCAATGATACCTTAGAGGGCATGGAGGGATACATCCAAGAAGAAGCGTCTGCTTGGGAGGGTGTAATGTGGCTCCAAATGTGCAATTAACTTGCAAAAACTCAGGCTCTCAACAACAGAGAAGGGCTGGTCGTCGAGCGCTATGAACTCCATCACTTTGTTGTTAATGGCTTTAGCCTTTTCACTGTCTCTTAAAATTTGTTTACAGTTTTTAAACCCCTATTGAATGGGGACATCCACGCTCTGTGTTGTTGTTTTTAGCCTTAGCACGCTAGCTGCTACCGTGGCTGCTTCGTCTTCTTACAATACCGCTTCAAGTGAGCTATAAGATCTGTTGTGTTAAGACTTGAAGTCCTCTTTCCTCCTCTCAGAATTCTCACCGAACAGGTTTTGCAAACAGCAATGCTGTTGTTTTCTTCTGCCACTGAGAAAAACAGCCACACTGGTGAAGCCATGTTCACTTTTGGTCAGGCAGAGACGGGGACAGGCTTAGGTCCTTCTAGTAAGGCGTGATAGATGACGTAACCAGCGCAACATGGCTTGTTTTGGGGCTATGCGGCCTGCAAACAATTTCCTCAATTGAAGGAATTTATCGGATCTTTTTATTGGATTAAATGTACGTATCAGGTCAACAAAAGATGACGTCTTTTTTCCCAAATTGGCAGATATTATATTGGTCCGATAAATATAACGCATCCCTAATCTCTAAGGTTTACGGGGTTTGGTCCAAAAAAGAGAAAATATCCAGTGAGCAGCCATTCCTTGGGACAAAATGTCTTGCTGATGTGATAGTCAGAGGAGAATGGTCAAAGATAGAAAGGCATCAGGAACTCAAATAACCATGTGTTACAACTAAGAGGACCACCTTCTTCATATCTTCTTAAGAAACATATTTTTTCTGTTTTTATTTTCCACATACAGGAGCAGACTTTTTTCCTGCTGCCATTAAGATTCTTAAGAGATACATATCAGTTTTAGGTGTGTGCTCCCTGAGTAGACAGATACATGGGAAAACCATTTTTGAAGGGCAACACATGAAAGCAGATGGGCAACAGCAGAAAAGACCACGCCAGGTGCTACTCCTGTCGGCTAAGAAAAGGGTACTGAGGCGACAATTCACAAAACTGAGACAGCAGAAGATTGTAAAAGTGTCTCCTGGTCTGATGAGTCTGGATTTCTGCTCCACATTCAGATGTAGCCTCAGAGTTTAGTGTGAACATCATAAAGCATGGATCCATCCTGCCTTGGATCAGCGGTTCAGGCTGCTGCTGGTGTGATAGACACTTTGGGCCCCTTAGTCCCCCCTGTGCATGGTTCAAACCCCACAGCCAACCTGAGTATTGCTGACCATGTCCATGCCTTTATGACCACAGTGGACCATCTTCTGATGGAGACTTCCAGCAGCTCCATGTCTCAAAGCTCAGATCACCTCAAACTGAGTTCAGTGGCCTCCACAGTCACCAGATCTCAATCAGATAAAGCATCTTTGGGATGTGGTGGAGCAGGAGAATCAACAAATCTGCAGCATGCTGTCATGAAGATATGGATATGTTAGATATGCTCCAGCACCTTGTTGGATCTACGACACTCACAGCGTTGTTGGTTTCGTCTTCTGTGCGCGGAGTGTGTTTCCAGCATCAGCAGCATTTTAGTGTTTATGAGAATAAACTTTCGACAGCTCCGGTACCTCCTCACATTGAGCTCTGTCTTCTCTCTGATTCCTCTCCTCGTCCTCTCATTCTGTAACTCGCTCTTTAATCTTATCTGTTTCTTATCCCACATCTCCACTCCTATCAATCCTCATGTCCTCCCACCTTTCCTTCCATCCCTCCCCCTCCTCACCCTCTCATCTCAGCTATCCACCCACCTACCCCCTCACTCGTCCCCCCCTCCACCTTTACTCTCCTGCTGCCAGCCCGGCTCCATCAGAGGAGGGCTGGGTCAATGGCAGGTTCCCCTCCGCTGACGGGTAATTATACTGCAGAACAGCAGCAGCTCCTGCTCTGATGGGCCTGGGAGACAGAGATGCAGAAACTTTGAAAGCAGCCCATCGGGAGGTGAAAAAGAGGGAGGGAGAGAGGGGGGAGATACAGAGGCAATCAATCGGGCAGATTGGAGTTGAATATCCCCTCTCGGCCAGCCATCGAGTGGCCTAAACTCGCCATCTTCTTCCAATGTTTACGGCTAAAGCCACCCCATTTTCAGCCGCTGAAAGAGAAACGCAGGGATTGGAGAGAAAGCGGGGAGACAATTTGGAGAACATTCTCTCCCTCGATGTCCTTTTCTCACTTCACTTTGTGAGGAAAAGCCGCAGAGACTCGACAGCCCTTTAAAATCTGAATGATTCATGCATTTCTCTTTTTGCAAGTTTCACATTAAGATCCAGATAAAATCATCTTAACTATGTATGTAGGGATGACCTTTCTGAACCCAAAAGGACAGTAAGGAATAAATCGGGCATATCATTACAGCGGCCCTTATTAATTAATCATTTATTAATGTGTCTGAATTATCTTAAACTTTGATACTTTTAATGATAGAGTTCAAAAATGAATAAGGAGCTTGTATTTAACTTCAGATTTTGCACAGACATTTAGTTTGTCTCTTGAATCAGTTTTTCATAAATGATACTTTTGCATTTTGTAACCAAGCTCAAGCCTGCACTGTTTGGATGCTTCCCGCTTCAATTTCCATCCCAGTAGAAATTTGTCAGCACCTCTTTAAGGCAGGCAGGGTCATCACGTAGATGTGCAAAGGTACAGCGGGATTCTGACAACAAAAAAGGAGGAGCAGAGGTGACAGAGCTGCTGGACCCTCATCGGGGATTTCTTTGTGAAGGGATGATTTTGTTCAAAGATGCCTCAAGCAGCAGATAAAGAAACTATTTAAAGCAGAGGAGAGTTTGGGAAGCCATATAGTATCCCAGAAGGCCTTTCATTTCCATGTCAGAGTCAACTGGTTACAACACTCTGACCATTCAGAGGTCAGCAGTGTCTCCACAACACATTTGACCTCGGCTCAGGTCACATGAAAAACTGTGCCCGGTACGACACAGAAAAACAGAAAACCAAAATAACAGATAAAATCCAGTCAAGTTGATATCATGTGGTGGAAAAGCTCTGCAGGTGTACTTAATAAAGTGAATAGTTGTAAAGAATCAAAGATTTTTATGTCAAACTTCACATCAAAAAGCTTTGCTCTAAAATTTGGTGCAGACGCTCTGCAAGAAAACCAAAAAGAAATCAGAACTCCAGGGAGAACAAATCCTTTAATATGAATCATTAACAGCTAGAGATGGAAAGTAAAATGAAGTGCTCTATTGATCCCAAAATGGAAGGTTGTGGGAATCATACCAAACTGAACATAAGAGCATTGGCAGAGATGTAGTCTGACCCAAAAGTCCTTTCACCTGTAGTGATAAAGCAGAAAGAAGAGGTGTTGTACAGAAAAACGCCAAAGATTTAGGGAGGACTTCTTTGTTATAATCACTTTAATTAGAATGCTTTCCTGGCAGGTTTGTGCCTCAGAAGATGTTTGTGGACCATGAATGTACAGTGATTGGCTAATTATTAGAGCTGAATTATTTTTAATGTGGTACTGGGATTGGTTAAAATGTAATTTTTTTTCAGTAGTGCAGTTGCACATCTAGTTAGATTTCTTGTACCTTCAAATTATGATTAGTTCATACGAGACTCAGAGTGGGTATTTGAAGAATACTTAAAGGAAACATCCAGAAGTGTTTTTGAGAGTTCACGCCCACAAGATCTGCCGGACTAATCACAGACGTCCTGAAAACAGAAGCAGGTCGCAGTGGGTGGTGAGGTTTCAGACTAAACCAGGGCAAAACTAAAGGCTTAATGCACAGGGTGACCTCTATATATGTAATGAAGCAGCTTCGTTATCTGGTCCAATGAAACTGCTGGGACAAGTCCCAAGGAAAGTCTGCAGCAAAACATTTTATATGAAGTGCAGGACTTACCGTAAAGTCTGTGCCAGGGCACCTACACACTCAATTTAAAGCAGCACTAAGTGAGATTCCGGCGGAATACCAACATCATCCAATGAAAGCAAGCAGACCAGATGATGTCACCAACTGGATGTTGGGTGCTTTGACAGCTTACAAATATGGCAGTAAGCATTAGTTCAGTTTGCCTCCAGCCAAGTGGAATATTGCCTTAGAATCATGGCAATAACACAAGTGCCTTTGTATTACCTACCAATGGCCAGCTGAGATCATCTAAAGCAGTGATTCTCCACTGGTGGGCTGCACCCACCATTTTTAGTGGGTCGCGGGCATCTGACTGGGCAAAAATAGTAAAGAAATGAAATCCTGTGCTTTTATTTTGAAGGGCACAGTTTATGCAATGGGCTGCCATCTATTCACACTCCTTAACAACAGGTGACAATTATACCAAGGAATGCTGATTCCTATGCCATTTCACAGCATAGACGAAGACCAGAAAATTTCTTTTCATAAAATAATCGAGCATGGCTAAATTCAAATACGACACTGACTACATGAGGTATGGGTTTACTTATCGAGGACAAAGGAGCACAAAAACCTCAGAGTGTTCTGTGCAGTGAGGTGTTGGCACATGAAAGCATGAAGCTGTCAAAACTGAGGCGGCATTTTGAAACCAAACAAAGCAATCTTTTACCGGCCGAATACTTGAGAAAGCACAGAATGCAACTTGGAACCATTGTTTTTTGTATCAAGAGGCCCTGGCAGCAAAGGACATGGTACCAGTGCTTTATGGGGCGTTGAAAGATGTCATCCAAGGGGTGGATTACAGTAAACGGAGTGCAAAGAATACCCAATGTTTTCAGAAACTGAGCTACAGTCTTGAGTGTTTTCAGATGTTGTATCATGCAGAAGTACGCTGGCTTTCGAGGGGAAAGGTACTGTCCCGTTTTTATGAACTACGAGCAGAAATCGCCACTTTTATTGCCCAGAACAATTTGCCTCCTGCAGACCTGTTCAGCAACAGTGTGTGGCTCGCACACATTGTTTACCTCGCCGATGTGTTTGAACAATTAAATACATTAAATGTGTCCATGCAGGGAAGGGGACACAACTTTTTTGAACAATTTGACAAAAATCGGTGCTTTCAAAAGAAGAAGTAATGTTTCTAAAAACTGACACGACATGCTGCCCAATGCCTGTCATGAGGGACAGCAACTGGACACGGCAGGAAGAAGTGCAAAGAAGAAAACGATCACGGCACATCTGAAAAACTGCTGGAGCGGTTTAATGACTACTTTCTCGATAAATACAGATGATGACTGGATCTATGACCCTTTGGAGTTGACAATGAAAGCGTCACATTGCCAAGTTAAGTCAGCTGGTGGAGCTGTCGTGTGACGCTGAAAGGAAGTTCACAGAGGTAAGCTTCTCTGAGTTCTGGTGCAGCGCTGCGATGGCTGAATATCCTTCCCTCGACACTCGAGCAGTAAAAATCCTGCTACTATTCAACACTACCTATCTCTGTGAGTGTAGCTTTTCAACTTTGGTTCAGCTGAAGACAAAACACAGAAACAGACTGGACCTTGAGCATGACCTCAGAGTGGCTTTGTCCACTATAGCTCCAGACTTTGAGACTTTTGTTAAAAGCAAAAAACACCCCCACTTCTCTCATTAATTGTTCCAAACCCAGGTCAGGTTACTCCAAAGGTTGAAGTGAGTGCTGCTTAATATTCTTCAAAGCACTGTGTTTCACTTTTTCTGAGATGTATTTTGAGTTTGTGACAATAACAGCCTCTGAAAGAGATCTTTCTTTCCATAGTGCAGTATTGTTTCCCCAGTTTCCCCCATCTCCAAAATGTTCATGTGCCAGGATCAAGGTCAACATACCAGTGCGCATGTTCTCCCACTAAGTTTATTTTTATAAATTACAACCTTTGCGTGGGAAGTGGCGTACGCCACTTTCAACAAAGCTTTTATAAAAGAGTTTCAGCATAGTGCAGTCCACGTTGAAGCTCCTCAGTTTCCTTAAAAAATAGAGACGCTGTTGAGCCTTTGCAAATCTTGCCTTAGTGTTTGCATTCCATGTTAATTTGTTATCAGTTATTGTACCCAGATATCTGTACTCTTGTACAACTTAAATGGCTGAATTGTTCAACATCACAGGAGAAAGGGATGAAGATCTCCTAAAATCAATAATTGATTGATTGTTTAGGTCCCCTTTGGAGTGAATAGGTGGCATCAGTAAAGCCCATTCTGTGTTCCCGCTGGGTTCATAGAGTCCACTTTAGGCCATGGAGAAGCTCCAAGGATCATGTAACATGTTTACAGTCACAAACCCAGTGTTGATTTATTCATACTGACAGGCAGCCTGGAGAAACTCTTCAGAAACAGATTCACACTCATGTTGGAAGTTGAAATAGAGACCTAAAATTCCTTATCTCTATTTCCACATCTGGCAGATTTGTGAATGTTTCTGCAGTATTTTTAACTGGAGACTCAGCAGTGCGTCCTGCTGTCGTCGCCTGCAGTGTGTCTTCAGTGTGTTTGTCCGTCAGTCCCGTTGGCCGTGTTCCTGCTTCAGTCTGGAGTCTGACTGCTTCTCCTCTGCAGCACTGGAGCCCAGCTGTGCATCTGTCCTCAGAGCCTCCTCCTGATGAAAATATTTCTGTTTGTGTGTGTGATAACGACGGATTTGTGTGTGTGCACCTGCATGTATTTATATTTCTGTTTGTGGAGGGTGTGTCATTGTGACAGGCCGCTCAATGTGCCATTGTGCCGTCCCTCCGGTCCTTTTTGATAGCAATGCATCACAGAGCTCGCCGACGGTGCCGTCTAATGGCTTTTAGATTCAACTTTTATATTATTATGTAAATAGGTAAGCCTTTGATGTAGTATCAGCGCAGTCATCACTCGAGCTGGGAGGCCCTTATCAGGACCACGATGAGGGAACAAAAAGTGTTGCACCTGAAAGTTAATTAAAAAGCCATAAAAAGTGTCTGCTGCTCCGTCTTGTTTGTTTGTCTGTCGGCCTGCCGGTCCACCACCACCCACCCCTCGTCTCCCCCCTCAGCCACAGGATGAATGGTTTCATTACAGTGACAAGTTCTCCGGCGGTCTCTCTCTCTCTTCTGTTGGCTCCCTTTATTGCCAAACTATTTACATGCCAAGAGGAAGGGTTGTTCTCTGGCTTGATGAGAAAGCGCTTGAATTTAGACTTTTAATTTGTAAACCATTCATTATTCTCTGAGGCACCGAGAGGCAAACTAACTAACTTAGCCCCTCTCAGCCGCCTTCTTCTCTTCTTCTTCCCTTTTTCACACAATATAAAACTTTCTCTCCTTCTCAATCAGCTCTCCCGAAAACTGACTTTCCGCTCGCTGTCATGTCCCATCGTTCGGAAAGAAGGCTAACTTCAGCCATCATAAGGAAGATTAAATGTGGAGAGCAAAGGGAGATGAGAAAGTAAAGAGGCTTATGAATTAATGACTGGAGTTATTAGTGCTGTAATTAGATTTAGGGAATGGGCAGCACTGTGTGGTGAGACGTGGGGGCCTTGGCCGACTCCTTATCACTCACAGGATATCCTGTAAGTGTCAGGACAGCTGAGATGGAAAATTGAGCTCATCCATGCTTGTGTGATAGTACAAGGCAGCCCGTCATGCCCACGACGCACAGAGATGAATGTGCAGAAAAGTCAGGCTGAAGTTATGGCTGCAAGTGGTCGCTCAACGTCAGCGACCTGCAAATGGGCTTCAAGTGCTGTGTACTGATTAATTTGGTGCCATATCAAAGTCAGGGTGAAGAGTGGAGGATTTGAAATGTTTTAATTGCTGCTTCCTGTGAGCTGTCATTACAAACAGAAATGAAACGACCAAATACAGCAGCAAGTATCTTCTTAATCTGCTGTGTGTCATCTGTTCACACCCAGACTTAGGGATGGGAAATGATAAGATTTTATAGATACCAATGCTATTAACGATCCTGCTAATCAATCCAATTCTTTAACGATTCCCTTATTGATTCCTGCAGATTTTCCATGTGGGCAAATGTTGGCCTGTAGATTTTCAGTGGCAACAATGTCAAACACACATGTCACAACATAGATAACTGCTTCTGCAAGTTTCTTGTGTTTCCACTCACTTAAGGCTGTGCAGTAGGCACCTTTTGTACAAAATTAAGCCACAATTCTGACTGCCTCCGAACCCTGTCAGTGGAAGGAATTGGTAAGGGAATTGATTAGCAAAAAGACTCATGATATCAATACTTCGATGGAGCTGTTAACAATTCTCAACTGGAATTGGTGTTCAATTCCCATCCCTACCCAGACTTCTCAGATATCCAGAAAACATCAGAGAGTAGATTAGGTTCCATATCTGCAAAATGTATTTACCCTAAAACTAATACCAACTGGCCACTTTATAAGGTACAGCCTGCTCATGCCAGAATTAAATCCCAGTTGGCTTCAGAGCTCCTTCATTCTTGGTATCATCGATTCAACAAAGTGCTGAAACATCTCTGAGAGGTGTTGGTCCATATCTCCATGACAGCATCACACAGCTGCTGAACACCCACGGTGAGAATCTCCTCCTCCACCACATCCCAAAGGTGCTCCATAGGATTGAGATCTGGTGACTGTGGAGGTCACTGGAGTACAGTGAACTCATTGTCATGTTGAAGAAATCAGCTTAAAATGATCTGAGCTTTGAGACATGGAGCTGCTGGAAGTCTCCATCAGAGGATGGTCCTTACTGTGGTTATAAAGGGATGGTCATGTCAGCAACAATACTCAGGTAGGCTGTGAGGTTTGAACCATGATCAGGTGGTACCCCCACACTATCACACCACAGGCAGCAGCCTGAACCCCTGATCCAAGGCGGGATGGATCCATGTCTTCTTGACACCAAACTCTGAGCCTGCCATCTGAATGTGGAGCAGAAATCCAGACCCATCAGACCAGGGGACACTTAAACAATCAAGGTCTAGTTTTGGTGAGCCTGTGTGAATTGTAGCCTCAGTTCCTGTTCTTAGCTGACAAGAGTGGCACCTGGTGTGGTCTTCTGCTACTGTGGTCCATCTGCTTCAAGACTGGATGCTTTGTGTGTTCAGAAATGAGTCCCTCTGAGTGGTTGTGGTTATTTGAGTTACTGTGGCATCTCCTCTGACTTCTAGCATCAAGATAACGCTTCGGCCCAGAGAGCTGCTGGATATTTTTTTTTTATTTCAGACCGTTTTCTGTATACCGTAGAGATGGTTATGTGTGTAAATCCCACTTTATCAGCAGCTTCTGGCAGACCAGCCCATCTGGCACTAACAACCATGCCAGGTTTTGAGTCACTCAAATCTCCTTTCTTCTTCATTCTGATGCTCTGTTTGAGCTTCAGCAGGTCGCCTTGACTCTCTGCAGATTTCAATGATTTGAGTTTCTGCCATATGATTGTCTGATTATCCATTAACATCAACATTCATTGAACAAGTATACTGAATAAAGCTCCAGGTCATCAATTGGCCCTTCACTCTCTGATCTGCTCTCTTGCTTTAGAACATCCACCTGGTGGCTCGCTGGCTCGGGACGTTAGAGAAACTTCTGGAGCAACACGGCGAGGGCAGCCACAAAGACTTCAGAGTGTTCGTCAGTGCTGAGCCGTCCTCTACCCCTGAAGGTCACATCATCCCACAGGGCATCCTGGAGAACTCCATTAAGATCACCAATGAGCCGCCAACAGGGATGCACGCCAACCTGCACAAAGCCCTGGATAACTTCAACCAGGTGGGGATGCAAAGCTTCTTTGAAATGGTCAAAAATCTTCCAAAATGAAACTAAAACCATATCCTTCAATCCAAAAATCACAAACCTGAGCCTCCATTTAGCTGACCTAAAACATGCACTGGGCCTTTACTTCCTAAATCCGAGCACTCTTGAAATCCTATAAAGCATTCATAATTAAAAATCAGCAGCTCAGCATTTTTCAGGAAGTGCAGAGGTCGATGTTCAGCAGTGGTCCATCAGCAGATGATCATCCTGCTCTTAGGGCTCCATAGTTAACACTGTAGGTAACTGCTGCTTGTTTCTGGCTGTTAACTGCTCTTCATTTAAGGAGAAAGACCTTCAGATCAATCCTTCTCATCACCTCCATGATGTGAGTATCTCCTGTTGAAATCACAGCCTTAAATGTAACTGGGGGAAAGGCGAAGAAGAAGAAGAAGGTCACCACTGAGGATGTTTTCAGAGGAGTGATGGTTTTTCTCTGAGCCCGAGTGTCCACATTATGTGATCTTTACTTTAAAAGGGCAGCTGATACCTCATCATGACACGCACCGCTGTTCTCTGAAGGACTCATATTCCGGTTTGCATCAAGTGGGGTTTGACACAACACACACTTCAATTTTCACTCCAGATTTCTCATCAAGTTTCCAATTTGCAGAAATGTGTGCGCTGACAGCTGCAGAGGGTCACCTTTAAATCACACTGGGATTGTGTCTGACCTGCAGAGGACAGATGTGAGCGCAGCACATGCTAACACTACAAGCAGGGTCTGTGCAGGTGCTTGAGAGCCTTCAAATATTTGGATTAGAAATATGGATGTTCATGAGGTGCTTGAATTTTACATAAAGTGATTTAAAATATAATGTTCTCTCCATCATGATAAAACTCTATCTGATCATTTAATCATAAGAGCAAAGAGTGGAATAAGTCAGAACATTAACTAGAGAGGTGCAGATATAACATTAAATGTTCCTTGTAGAAAAACTACTGCTGGGTTTGTTCTGGCTCAAAGTGGTGCTGCCTATTAAAGTGTTGACATTCGGCTCAAACACTTTGAACATAACATCCTTAAAAATACTTATTCTCCCCTTTATGAAAAGACTAAGGGCTCTAATTTCCTGGCGCAAATCAGGGTGGCACAGCCTGGCGCACCCCCCGCAGTGCCAATTTCGTCAGGCGCACCGCCGTGCGCACCCAATTTGGCAATTTGGTATACCGGCTGCGCCGAGATGGGTGTGACGGCGCACCAGGGGGAGGTGTCCACAGATTCAGCTTGGCGCAGTGACAATTTTGTGCCAAAAAACCGCACGGAAGGTGCGCTGAAAGCCTGCCAGCTCCAACCTGGTCTATTCTCGGCGCAGTTGAGGCGCACCCAGGGCAGT
Organism: Cetoscarus ocellatus; assembly: GCA_037902135.1. NCBI lineage: Eukaryota > Metazoa > Chordata > Actinopteri > Labriformes > Labridae > Cetoscarus > Cetoscarus ocellatus. Next base: position 225,378 of record JBAMNC010000884.1, read on the forward strand.
GGTAATTTGGCTGACAGGCGCACAGTGCGCACACGTCACCAAAACCTCACAGGCAGATATCCAGAGTGTCAGGCACATTTCAATGCAATAAACAATCACAGCAACCACTATTTCATGTAACCGTCTGAACCAGCACATACATTTGTATCTATATTAATTGTCCCGTCACATCTGATGTCAGATCAGAGACGTTTGTCATAACTAATGAGTTCACATCTCTCAGCCAACCACAAACAGCCACATCATCCTATACGGAGTATCCGGCTTCTGTCATCTCATGAAATTAAATAGAAAAGAAAAAGAGAGAGACGCTCGCTGAATAAATAACTCGGTGTCTTAAGGATTAACCTGTGATTGCCCATATTTCTCTGTTTTAATCTTTATTCGTAATGTGATCTAAAAAGATGGAGTACATTATTGCAAGGAGGATGAGGAGGAGATATATTTTCACCTAAGGCGCTGCTTTTTGGCGATGACAGACCAGGAATGCAGGTGGATCACAAGCATGATGACTGGATTAGCCTGCTGCTGTGTTTACATGTAATTATCACTTTATTTTGTACTCATATTTATGAGACAGGAACAGATTACATCTGTCCCACGAGGTGGTCCACACGGTGATGCGCCTCGTGTCCTCCGATGTGCGGCCCAGTGGCCTCTGCGCTCTCCCAGTTGCTGCAAAAGTGACAGCGGCTCTGACCTTCTTCTCTACCGAGGTGAAATTGTCATTGCGCCTTGCCCGCTGCGCATTTAAAGGCAAGGAGAGGCTTTCATCTGATTGGTGAAGATTGTACTCGGCTGTGTTAAACCCACTCAAGTCTTCTCTCCTCCCTCTCTGCTACTTGTGCCGGTGGGAGGGACGGAGGCGTGGGTGTGCCTCCCTGCGCCAGACTGCGCGGTGCACGAAACTTGCAAAATGCCCTGGACACACCCCGTTGGCGTGGCGCAGGGCAGGTGTGCCCCGCCTGCACCTGGTCTACGAAATTAGAGCCCTAAGTCTCAAATTAAAACCTGCATCATGCAGTTGCTTATGCCTCTTTGAAAGTAAATGTACTATGATAAAGGTGCAGTTAAAGTGTTCTTACTGTTGTGTTTACGTGGCTCATTCTATATGAGCTCAACTGGAAGTCCCACAGTGACCAACTCAGATTTGACTTTAAAAAAATGTGTTGATGCCTCTACATGTGTAATGAACACGTGCAAAGTTTTAGGCGTTAAATCTGGAGGATTTCTGAACTCTGGACCTTTAGATAAGGGGTGTTTACGCCTATTTTTGGCACTTGCAAATTTTGTTCCTGAGTAGCCATTTTTGGATGCCAACAATTTCTGTCTGAAATTTGTTTCCCTGGTTAATTTGGGCCCAGGCTTTCAGATTTTGTCATCAAAGAATACCTATCTCTTTAGTGTCTCAGCTCTCAACGCTTAAGGATGAGCGGCTCTGCAGAAGTGGTCATGTCATGTAATATATCACTCAGTCAGAGACATTATGTACCTGCTGATGTGATGATGAATTAGGAGAGGATGTTTCGACTGATATTAGACTTTTATTGACTTGAGACAAGGCAGTTAAATCCTGTTCACTTGCATCATGTTAAGCCCTAGCATGTCGCAGTATCAGTCTTGAAGGATGTATCTTTTGTCCCCACTGTGTTGAATCTGACTTTAGAAAAAGTGTGGGACCCTGTAAAGTTCCTTGTGGGAGGAGTGTAACAGGAGGACAGAGATCACAACAAAGTCAATCTGCTGCTTTTGTGTTTGTTATCAGAGCGGTGGGACAGTATCACGCTCTGTGGCTGCTGTAGTTAGGACGGATCAGTGCTCCACCTTATCAGCTCTCCTCTCTATCTGAGCCTTACATTAGCTCAGAGCCTCACTGCCTCCTCCTCCTCCTCTGCAGCATCCTCTTCCTCACTGTCCATCTCCAGACTCCTCACTCTGCGATGTCTATCTGGCCGATAAGTGCAGCAGACCCGTGAGCCCTGCGTTATGCAGAGCCACGGGCGGGGAGGTCCGTGGTAAGCATATTCCAGTCATGTGTACTCAGTGAAAGCTAATCAATGGTAGGCTAACTCTCTGTAATGGCCCACCCGCACAGCTAAAGCCAGCGCTAAGCCAGAGAAATGACAGTTTCTTTCCTCTTGACCTTTTCACAGAGAGACACTCACAGCTGCAGCGCTTATTTCAGACCCAGGAGCCAGAGAGACCGGGCTGGGCGGGGAGAGTTTACACTGAGTCAAAGCGTGTAGAGTTTAATGAAATAACACTCGTAGAGTCCTGCAGAAAAAGAGTTAAGAAGGACTTACTCTTTGCTCTGCCGTTTAACCCTCAGGGTCCCAAAAGAGTTTTACACTTTGGGAAGCCCCTGGAGGATTTTTCAGTCTAAGTCTAAAGACCGCAAAGGCACAGTTTGCTAAATGCAGCCAGTAGGGGGCTCTCTAGTAAATAAAACGAAACTGATCCACCTGTATTCTCTCTCTGTCTGAGACGCTCTGTTCGAGCCGAGGCTCCCTCCTCCATGAGGACCCAGTCCACTCTGATTGGTCTACTCTGATAATTAGTCAGTCCAGCGTTGCTCAGTGTCATGTTGTCAACAACTCTGCATTCATTCCACTGTCTCTGCCCTGCACTGGGCTGGGCTGATTCCAGGACCAAATGTGCTTAAGCTGCAGATGAAACAGTGGAATGATGTCACACTGGTAGGTTAATTCATGGGTGCGGGGAAATGACTAGAGCTGCAACATTCCAAGGATTTTAAAGTTGGGGAAAATATTTTTTTGCATATTCTTGGCTAAAGCAACCAGATTTCATGCAGGTATACTTGAGAATATCTCTGCTATTTCTCAACCACACAGCACACGACTTACTGCAGGGGTATTGAGGCCACGCCCCCTACATGCACTGTGCATCCCTCCATCACGTGCACTAGAACCATTGACTATTGAACCACATTGTTGAGCATGTGGACATAAAGAAAAGCTGAAGTTGTTTGTTGAATAAAAACGTCAAAACATGATAAAGTTTTACTCATAAATAAACCGATGAAATGTTTTTAATTGAATTATTTCAGTGTCTGCCTATGACAAAACAAAATGGTTCTATTTATGTTTGGATATGATACAGTTGGTCCATCTATACCCATACGTTTCTGGAAATTTACTGGAAGTTTTCTGCCCCTTTACAACCCTAAAAATGAACTGTTTTAAGCAGCTCCTGCCGCCGTAAACAGAGTGAGGTTCTGATGCTACAGACTTTGTCTTGCACATAGAAGTGCTCTGTCACCCAAAGAAGACGTGTATAACATACTAAAGGGCAAATTAATGTCCAAAAAGCAGAATATGCTAAGAGATTGGAGTCTGGCTATTAAATAGGCCCCTGCAGGGGCCACACCCAGTTATTAAAGATGAAGGGACAATTCCCAAACATCATCGCAGAAAATGTCTGACAATGTGAGAAAAATATTGATTTGAATTTGAATCATATGTTGATTTTAATGCTGCAGTCACTCACAGAGGTGCTCAGGTGCCTCTGACATGTCTTTTTAACATTTGTCTTTTCTACAAATGTTAGAAAGTTATTGATCCTCTACCTCACATCATGAAGACGAGGATGTTCCTCTGTCTCATGGCTCCATCTCAAAGCAGCAACTTCAGTTTTTCAGAATTGTAATTTTTGCACTTGAAAAGTCCTTTTAAAAATAAAAGCTCTCCTTGGATAGTGTCTCTGACATGACAGAACAAACTGTACCAGGCAGGAGAAAAGTCAAACATGCTGGACTTTCTGTGGTGGAGTCATGAGGCTTTGCTCTGACGCACTACGAGAGATGAACCAGCTGATTTTCATACTGCAGGAGGTCCCTTTAAGGCTCGGTTATGCTTTCTGGACGCTCAGACACAAACTGCTGCAGGATTATGACATAAAATGCTTGGTGTTTTCATGCTTCATGCAGCCTTCTCCTTCCTGCAGATCAATATTCTCCCAAAATTCAGAGGCAGTGTCTCCCAAAAAGTCTCCATCATTGCATGGTTTATAAAGAGTTAGTGAAACAGAGATCACTTGCTGTCAATATAATGAGTCAAGTTCCAAAAAGTTGCTACCAACTTATGTAATTGAGACAAAAAGAGAGGAGATGGTTCACACAGCTGCTAAATCAAAAGAGGATTAGGGGGAGTGTATTATATCTGCATGGACAGTGCCAGAGAGGGATGATATATGTAATAAATATGCAAATATATTGAAAAACATGTCTACAGTAGGGATGCACCATTTCAGTACAATATCAGTATGGGCAGGTATTGGCTGATAATTATATTTATTCAAATATTTACAGGCAATATATTGGCCATACCTATTGGTCACTATATATTCTTATCTGCTGTAATATCTGGGAAATACACAAATGCACCATAATGTTTTAACTAATCATCACTGCATGGGTACATTTAAAAACCAAGAGTTTCATTTTTTTCAAGAGTTGAATGTTTTTTTTCTTGCTTTACACAAATAATCTGTCACATTAAAAGCAACAATTCCATTTTCACAAAGTAAGAATCTGTTTTAATGTCAAGAAATATCAGAATTGGCGATTATGAGTTTGGACATATGGGCACGTCTGATATCGGCAAAAATCTAAAGCCTATTTTTAAACTACTGGCAGCATTAGCAGCTCAAGGTTTGCTGTCTTGTTGTCTATTAAAATTTTTGGGATGTGCACCACCAAGTGAAAATCCATCAACGGGACCCCCGTGGCGGGTCATAAATGTGTGTAATGTCATGCTAGTCTGACCGAGGCATAAGGTTCTCCAAAATCAAGTATGTACTCTCAGGGTTTAAGAAATTGGTGCAAAAGACTCAGTCTGTTTAATCAGCACCATCTTTGAGGGTCTGTTTCACCACCATTTGCAATGCTCTGAAAAGTCTTTTCAAATGACAGAATTTTTAGGCAGCTATTTAAAAAAACGTGTGCTGCGGCATGTAAAGGGTTAAACACCTGTGGCTTAACCTGTAGGTCTCAGGTGCAGTGTTTCTGTGTGCGTGTGCGTGTGCGATCTGCCTGCGTGTGGATTCTCTGCAGTCCACGGTCATGAATAGAGAGGCTCTGCATCTCTTTCAGCTGTGTTGAGCAGAGGAGCGCCGTGCAGAATATTAACTAAAGAGAAGGGTGGAGGAGAGAGTGTGTAGGTCTGTGTGTGAATCGGTGTGTGTAGGTCTGTGTGTGTGTGTGTGCCTGATTCACTGTACGTGTGTGTGTGCTCCCTGGGGCTCTGCAGTCGTGGGAGTGAAGGGGCCTTCACATCAGCACTCACCATGACACATGCAGGAATAAAGAGAGTTTAGCCGTGCCGTTTCTGCGGGGGGTTATTGGCGTGCTTATTTAACTGTCTTTCCCCCCAGAGATTACAACGCCGTTTACGTGCAGTTTTTTATTTGCCTGTCTGGAATAATGAGCCCAGGAGACGGCTGGAGGCTGAAGCGCCTGACAAGTTGTGACAATTAAAAGGGAATCTCACAGCCGGGTTTATTGCTATCTAGTCATCTCATCGTCTGTCTGTTAGTGCACTGACGGGATCACAGGGCTGCATGCCATTACTTTACCTCTAACACTGACCAGACTGCTTTAAAGGGACAGTTTGGTGTTTTTAAAGTGGATTAGTGTGAGTGACCAACCTATACTGAGTCTGTTACCTACAGTAGATATCAGTCTCTAATCTGATAGGATGATTAAAACATTACTACAGCAGCTGACTTGTGCCCTGTTGGGAACAGGATTTGGAGCAAAATGGAGTTCGACCTCTGGCATCCTGTAGGGGAACTTGGGTTGTGCTGAAAGAGAGAGGCAGCTATGAGCTCCTTGTGATGAAGCAGTAGTTTTATCAAAATTCTTACTGCACAGACTGTGACCTGAGAGGAGGTGGAGCAGGTTGTCGGTCCTTATTTACAGTTTGTGTGAGAACCAGTGCCCACAAGTGAGACGAACAGTGCAGAGCTGAAGCCTCTGGGGAGATCACCACAAATATAAAATATAAAGAAATGAGACAAACCCACACGTTTCACCTTCATCTCTAATGAAACATCTGCAGGAGTTAGCCCTCTGTTTCTCTGTTTTGTAGAAGTTTCCTTTGCCTCTGGCACAGAATAAAACTGCAGATTTTTGTTGTATTTGTGTCTCTGTGATAAAAAGCCGACCTTATGTGTAGGACACTGAACCTTTAAAAACAATGGGAGTGGATGAAAGAGCTCTGCAGCAAGGTGAAAATGTGAAGAATAGTCTACACAGAATCGCAGGACTTATTCCAGAAGCTGAAGAGGTTTTTTGTTACTACCATCGATAGCACGGGTGGGCAACCTGCAGCCTGGGGGCCACATGTGGCCCTCCTTCATACTTGATGTGGCCCCCAGGTCAGTGTCTAACAATGAATATAATGTAAACATAAGGGAAATGTTCAACTTCTGCCATGAAACATGAAATTGGAAACATTTGTGTTTGATTTTGAGTTTACCTCTAGTTCAATACAAGAAATTAAACGTATTTATTCTCAGGCTTACTTTGATAAGTTTCATTAGCCTCTTGTTTTTCATTCGAAAAACAAGAGGCTACATTTCCCAGAAAAGTCTGTAATAGAAACACAACCATTTGATGATTCAACAGATTGAACAGCCACTAGGACAACTTGGATTACACGTCTTCCCATTAACTTTTATTTCCTATTTGGTGTGAAGACACCTTTACAGTGTAGCAGAAATTATGAATATCATAGAAGAAAATTATAGTTTTCGCTACAGATTATGGGTTGTTTTCTTCATGTTAACATATTTCTCTTTTTTTAAAACTCTTGATGAAGCTCTGTGTGATGCATATTGGAGAATATATTTTAAAAACTTTTTAGAGCCTGTAAATATCCTTGCTGTGAGCCTCAACTGGTTATACTCTGCATTTTGCTCATTAATTACCGCATCAATACTTGTATTTAAATTTAGATTTTAGCTCTGGAATCATAATTTCTGACAAATGTGCTGCATCAGATTTTGAGAGATTGACTTCAGACTCACCTCTTAACAAAGCTGCTCAGATCAGGGTCTCGGGATCAGTCTGTATCATGATAAAGACTGTTTCATGATCAAACAGGAGAGAAAATATTGGCATGGTGAGATTGTGGTTTTCACAGTCAGTGCATCACACGTTTAAATTGATCCTCTTTTATTTCTCAGGATACTCTGGAGATGTGTGCCAAGGAGAACGAGTTCAAGAGCATCCTGTTCTCCTTGTGTTACTTCCACGCCGTGGTGGCAGAGAGGAGGAAGTTTGGTCCTCAGGGCTGGAACCGATCATACCCGTTTAACACCGGAGACCTCACCATCTCCATCAACGTCCTCTACAACTACCTGGAGAACAATCCAAAGGTAGATCCGTGAGCCCTGTTGGTGGTCTTAATTGAGAATCTTCTGAACCTTGCTGAACCTTCTCTCTGTATCTAAAATCAGGTGCCATTTGATGACCTACGTTACCTGTTTGGGGAGATCATGTACGGCGGTCACATCACAGATGACTGGGACCGCCGTCTGTGTCGGACGTACCTGGAGGAGTTTATAAAGCCTGAGATGATGGAGGGGGAGCTGCTGCTGGCTCCTGGATTCCCCCTGCCCGGAAACATGGACTACAACAGCTACCACCAGGTGAGACGGAGTGAGGTTGAATTTACCTGTAAATCAGATGGAAAACAGGGATTTAAGTTCTCCATCACTTTCATGGCTTTCAGTCTTTTTCAAGTTTGTATTAATATTTTAGGTCAGTATCAATCTTACATGGAAAAGAAAATCAAAAAGCCGTTTTACTGATGACCTTGAATTTTACATTAAAAGAAAGAAAGAAAGAAAAGAAAAATACATTTATTTCGGTTCACTTGCAATAAAATAACTTAGAAGATCAAAGTAAAAAATTCGAAGCTTTAAGCTGACCGAAAGGATGTAGGCCGAGGCAAAGCTTATTTAAGCCTACCCCTTCTACAAAAACAGAAATAAGATTACAACACTGATCCTGAAGAGCAGTGGGTTTCAAACTTTTTTGCCCATAGTACACCTAAAGTGAGCAGAATTTCAAGACCCACCTTGCTTATAACCTTATAAGATAGACTTGATGTCTGTTTTAATATCAACTTGGTCTTAAATGTTTTTTGTTTTTTTTGCATAAAATTGTTGGCAGCTAAATATATGCTTTTAAACATTAAATAATGATTCTAGATGCACATTGTTGGACTTTTTGCTAATATTTTAAAACTTAATTTAGCCCATAACTATATATACAAAGAATTGTTATTTTTACTACATCTACATTAAATGCATTAAATGTTTATTTCACCCTTACAGTAAAATAAAGCTCAATTTGCACTTTTAGTAACAGCTAGCAGATCAAACCTGACAATAAACAGCCCTTTTTGGAGCTGTACTTTCAAATTAAAAATAATATGCAAAAACAAACTTAATGCTAACCTGTAAAACTAAAATGATGGCTTTAAATATTGGAAGAAACTCTCCATTCATTTTTAGGTTTAAAGCAATCATAAAAAAAATTCAAGAAATTATTCTAAATTTTGTAAAATTTAAAAAAAGCAAATTATTGTGCCAACTGCCAAGGCACATCAAGACTTGATTCATCACGTCTACTCTTGCCCTTTGTGGGACTTTACTCACAATAACAGAGAGTTACAGAGAGTTTGCCAGAGCTTGAGTTATCTGCAAATATAAACTTGAGAGCCTCACTGCAACCTGAGGGGGGACACAACAGGTGACAGAACTTCTGCTTCACAGCAACACCTGAGTCACAGTTTTAACAGGTAACATTCATTTTTAAAGTGGAATGACGACTTCTCAGTGACAGATAACTGTGGCAGCAGGACTGCGACTCGCAGGCTTTGGGTCTGCCTTTTATGAAGGTTTCTGACCACAGGCTGTTAGTACGGCTCAACTACCGTAATAAATGTAGCAGAAGTGCAAGACAACATGTCAAATAACAGAAGTACTAAAAAAGTGACATAGCAGGTTGTGCACTTTTGTAAATCATAACACAGAAACAAAGTTAAAACTTCTGTTTCCCTCTGAAAGTCTAAAAAGTTGACTAACTGTGACTGATTTACAAGTGCAGCCTATTTTTCATGTTTTATGGTAATTCAGTCGATGAACTTCTTCCAACGATTACTTTGCAATAAAAGTCCACATTAATGATGTTGCTCTTACACTTTTATTTTGAAAAACGACATCAGAAAGAAGGATGCATAGGAAAAACTTAACACAACTGAGACATTTAGCAAGCCCAGAAAAAAATGACTTCAGACTGAAGAGATTGATTCAGAAGCCACGCTGTAAGGGGTTAAGAACGTTACCAAAGGATCTGATTAAAGCCACAGTGAGCAAAATATAACCCGAGTCTCCAGGATGAGTTCTGTGACACTCCAGGATGAGTTCACCTCACAACAGTAACACTTTAGGCTTCCTTTGGGAAACATCAGGAGTGTCTACATGGCCTCCAGTAATTTAATAGGATGGTTTAAACCTGCTAAAATTGAATCATTTTAATTAAAAGCTTTTCCTCCCTCCATATTCCTCGTCTACTGTGTACACTTCAACTCAATGCTGAATCAATAACAACAAAACTCGGCCCATATGGGCCCCGGGGACCGAACAGATTGTACTTTGAGTTACATAAATATTTCTGAGGAGGAGCTGCTCTGTGGGCGTGCAGGAAGAGCCAGAAAGTTGAACTGGCAAACTGTGACGTTAGCAAAGAGGGAAACAAGAAATATTTATTGACAAAATGACATTAAGAAGGGATATTTCTGTAGACGTGCACTTTATCCATCTGTTAACCGAACCTAAGAGAGAGTCTCTCATCGTACTTCAGGAAGAAAGATGAACAGTTTTCCGACAGACTTTTAATGGTTTACACAAAATACAACTTGACCGTTTTTTATTATTATTAAACAGACCAACACTTATACCAATAACCAAAAAAACTGAAGGAGAACATTGAACAGTGTCATGATTTTCCAGGGAGCAGACCCCTTCAGAGCTGCTTCTCTAGTTGCCATAAAGGCTCAGATATTCAGAATTATTTCAGAGATGAAAACACAAACAAGGCTAAACATGTTGTACTTATTTCAGTCCAGAATATGAAGGCCTTTCCTCTTTTCTGACAAGCAACCAGCTTCTCTCAAAAGAAAACTGACAACTGCCAACATTTCTGAGAATAACAGCAGTTCAGAAAATGTGTTCGGGCAGACAGTCCAGATTTTCCCCATGAGGTCCCCGGGGAGGCAGAGCGACTGTGGAGGAGGACTGCTATTTAATTTTCCTACAGCCCGGGTGCTGCTCGGCGGGCACATCCAGCCTGTCAGCGTGTGACTCCGGAGAGAAGGGCTGGAGAGTTTTACATTCGCCTGTCACCGCGCGGCCCGCTCGCGGCTGAGTGGTGGAGATTTGGCCGCAGAACGGGGGCTGTTAAGGCCCGCGGTCCCCGGGGGTCTGTTAGGGCCACCGCCTCCCCCTCGCAGCCATCTGGAGCGAACGGTATATTTAGGAGAGGAGAAGGCTGGAAGAGGCACACAGAGGAGACGTGACTCAGCAGATTTGATGCTCTTTCAACAATGTACAGGTGTACGCAATCAGTGGAAGTTATCCCGGGATCAAACACGCCGTCTACAAAGTGCCTCTGAATTAAAGGCCAATATATTCCCCATCAAAACTTTCATCAGGACATAATGATTAGAGGAGCTCTTTTTTTACTTCATCTGAGTGCAGCCGTCCTCAGATGGGCTCCCACTTTCATCTGCACCAACTTAAAAGCATATTGATATTCATTATGGAGCGGCAGATGGATAACGCCACGTTTCCCTCTCCTTGTTATGGTCATTAGCAGTCTGTCAATGGATCCCAAGTGTTTGAATCTCCCCCAGAAAGATCTCATCATTTATAGGCCTCCACGCTCCTCCTTTGTCAGCAGAACTTTAGAAGAAACACCTGAGAGGAGAAATGACTTTGTCTTTCTGTCAGGAAGTGATGGAAGATGACAATCTTTGAGCTGTGAATATGGAACAATCTGAGGAAACGTCAGGGTTAGAGATGAAATATGGCAAGTTTTAGGTAAAAAGCTTGGAGGAGCAAAGTTTTTGGGATTAATCAAGTTGAAATCATACGGATGCACTTAAAAAATCAGAAATGCTTTTGTTTGTTTGAGTACAACCCACACTAAAAGGAAGACTCAGTAACACTTTAATGGGAAAACAAAATCAAATTGGAGATTAAAGCGAGCACAGGTTAAAAATTTCCCTTTTTGGACTTTGAGTCAACAACAGCTAAAGAGTCAGAGAATCGAGAACTGTTGGACTGTGTTTCACTGGAGAGTGCCATCCTCTTATCTGTGAGACTGTCCTTGCTCTGTTGACAGACTAACCAGCTTGTTTTTTTTTTGTTTATTTGTTTGTTTGTTTAATGCCATAACCATGAGCTGAACATTCAAAGATTCTTGTTGGTAGAGTTTTACGCAAAGCAAGGCAACTTCATCTACAGAGCACCACTCATAGATGAAACAATTCAAAGGGCCTGATCGACTAAGATCCAAAAATAATGAGTGCTAAATTGCGTGTGCAAACTAAAAATTGCACGTGCAATTAGTGGGCAGGTTGTGGATGATCTACTATCACTGTGTGCGCGATTGATAATTGATATCGTTGCCAATATTTACAGCCTTTATAACAGCCACATATCTGCGATAATATCAGCAAAATACACAAATGTACCCTGCTGCTTTCACCTCATCATCATGGGTACATTTAAAGATCAAGAGTTTCATTGTTGTCATCTATCTATCTATCTATACTAATGGACTTTGATTCTAGACATAAAGCAATAACCTTGGATGTTTTACAGACACTGTGATCAAAACAAATGCACTAGTGCAGCCGTTTGTCATCTGCATAACAGTGAATCCACAATATCATGTCTCCTGACCTACAGAGGGACTTCAAGTAAAAATAAATCTGGTCCTAAAATGAAGCATCTATTCTGATTTCTTACTGTTTCTCCATGTTTATACGTATCTAATGCCTAAAGTAATGTTTGAGAAGCATCTGTTTTACCCTCTGAGGTTTTAGCAGTTGTTAAAGTCAGAGAAATTGCAGCTGCATGGGTAAATGAATGCACTGTAAGAACTGATGAAGTAAAATAAACTCATGTGGTAGCTGTTTTACAGCTTTAATTATAAGTAATAATGGTACAAAGTCCCAAGACAACAAGTGTGGCTCAGGGATGTTCAGCCACACAATTTGGGATCCATGTCTATGGGAAAGTAAAGATTTTAACAGAAACAGAGAAACGTCATTGCTGATACAACTTTCTCCTTTTCAGTACATTGACGACACCCTACCTGCTGAGTCACCCTACCTGTACGGCCTTCATCCCAACGCTGAGATCGGCTTCCTGACACAAACCTCAGAGAAGCTTTTCCGCACGGTTCTGGAGATGCAGCCCAGAGACGGAGGAGTAGGAGAGGGAGGAGGGACGACACGAGAGGAAAAGGTAGGAGGGGAGGACTCACTCAGATTCTCACATGTGAAAAATGTCCTGTTTTTGACCTTTATGGTGTGAAGCTGGAGCCTGCAGACTGGCCGTTTGAGCAGCCCAGATTTAAGGAAATAGGAGATAAGTCGACAGATGAATCGATATTTGATAATGACCTGCTGAATGACCTTGAGCCCGTGGTGTTTACAGAATGTCTGCACTGGTTCAAGGTCACAGGCAGGAAAAATAAAGTATCATAAGATCACTGTGGAGTAAAAGTTAAAAGACCATCCGCACACAGGCGAGTCCTTAAATGAGCTCTGCCTGCTGATACAGATTCATCTGTTCGGAGTTTGTTTCTCATATCCTCAGTAAATTAAGTTTCCCTCAAAGTCTCCCAAAGGCTTCCCTGCAAACTTTGGGAGAGTAGGAGGTGGTCTAGGAGCACAGAAGCTGTAAATACATTCTGTGCTTCGTTAAATAACAGAAGATTAGGTGATATTTCTTTAAGAACAAATGCACTTCCTTTCCTTGCCCACCTTTAACTGATATGTGCCTGTAGGTGAACTAAGAGCCCATTATGATGTAAATAAGGTTATGTTTGTATACACACATACACTATATTGCCCAAAGTATTCGCTCACCTGCCTTCACCCGCATATGAACTTAAGTGACATCCCATTCCTAATCCATAGGGTTCAATATGACCTCGGTCCACCCTTTGCAGCTATAACAGCTTCAACTCTTCTGGGAAGGCTGTCCACAAGGTTTAGGAGTGTGTTTATGGGAATTTTTGACCATTCTTCCAGAAGCACATTTGTGAGGTCACACACTGATGTTGGATGAGAAGGCCTGACTCTCAGTCTCCGCTCTAATTCATCCCAAAGGTGTTCTATGGGGTTGAGGTCAGGACTCTGTGCAGGCCAGTCAAGTTCATCCACACCAGACTCTGTCATCCATGTCTTTATGGACCTTGCTTTGTGCACTGGTGCACAGTCATGTTGGAAGAGGAAGGGGCCAGCTCCAAACTGTTCCCACAAAGTTGGGAGCATGGAATTGTCCAAAATGTCTTGGTGTACTGAAGCATTCAGAGTTCCTTTCACTGGAACTAAGGGGCCAAGCCCAGCTCCTGAAAAACAACCCCACACCATAATCCCCCCTCCACCAAACTTTACACTTGGCACAATGCAGTCCGACAAGTATCGTTCTCCTGGCAACCGCCAAACCCAGACTCGTCCGTCAGATTGCCAGATGGAGAAGCGCAATTCGTCACTCCAGAGAACGCGTCTCCACTGCTCTAGAGTCCAGTGGTGGCGTGCTTTACACCACTGCATCTGACACTTTGCATTGCACTTGGTGATGTATGGCTTGGATGCAGCTGCTCGGCCATGGAAACCCATTCCATGAAGCTCTCTGCGCACTGTTCTTGAGCTAATCTGAAGACCACACGAAGTTTGGAGGTCTGCAGCGATTGACTCTGCAGAAAGTTGGCAACCTCTTCGCACTATGCGCCTCAGCATCCACTGACCCCGCTCCATCAGTTTATGTGGCCTACCACTTCGTACCTGAGTTACTGTCGTTCCCCTTCCACGTTCTTATAATACAGCTGACAGTTGACTGTGGAATATTTAGGAGCGAGGAAATTTCACGACTGGATTTGTTGCACAGGTGGCATCCTATCACAGCTCCACGCTGGAATTCACTGAGCTCCTGAGAGCGACCCATTCTTTCACAAATGTTTGTAAAAGCAGTCTGCATGCCTAGGTGCTTGATTTTATACACCTGTGGCCATGGAAGTGACTGGAACACCTGATTCTGATTATTTGGATGGGTGAGCGAATACTTTTGGCAATATAGTGTATGTAGACATTGCTTCTGAATTGTGATTCAACAGAATAATTTTGAAAAACAAAACAATGAAATTGGCGTGGACAAAAAATGATGGCACCCCTAGAAAAGATTGAAAATGCAAATGACAAACAAAAAAACAAACAAAAAAAGCAATGTCTGATTTTCATTAGTTAATTTTCAGTAAATTTTTATTTATTATTAGTTTTGTCAGTTTAAAATTATTTCAGTAGCCATTGTGGGTTTTTATTTCTTTAACAGGAAGGTACCAGCAATTTTGTCCACGTGTGTAAATCCAAGCATTTTAAACTTTACCCCAAACCACCTGTGGATATGGGAAACAGCCAGGAGAGGAAAGAAAAGTGACTTTATATTATTGTATTTACAGTAATCAGTGCAGCACTCATATTAATTCCCCTTTTTTTCTAAAGAATGAATCAAACTGGAGCATACGACACAATTTTAGTGCCTGTTTTCCAGCCAAAAATTGTGGCTGCTGCCTTCATACTGATGTGACCGATACACCAGCATGAAATGATGATGCATTCACTGTCATGACTGCGAGTTCAGCCGCCACAACCACATACATTCAACGCACCATTCCTGATGTTTTCAATATTCAATGAAGACCAGCGAGTCAGAGCTGGAAAGGCTTGGTGTCACTTTTAACCCTGAAGATAACCCATAGCACAAATTTGCCAGAAGATAATCATTTTTAAAACATTTTGGAATTTTTGTCTAAGTGTCTTAAGTGTTTTTCTCTAAGTGTCTCTTACCTAAAATGGCTAAGCTAGATAAAGACACACACACACAAAAAAACCCCTAAGGACAAAAAAATATCCGTTTGAAAACCTTTGAAAATGACATTTTTCCCACTTTTATTCTTACATAAACTTCTAAATTCATTTATGTGAAGTCACATATTTTACTGTTTTCTTCATGGCTGCTTGCAAAAAAAAGTAACAATGCATCAACTCCTTGAAATGTTTTTTATGGAATATATATGTATATACGCGTACATATATAAACACACACACACACACTCACACACACACACATATATATATGTATATATATATACATATACATATATACATAAATATATATACATACACACACACATATATATACATATATATATATATATATATATATATATATATATATATATATATATATATATATATATATATATATATATATATACATATAGTTAGAACTAAACGGCCTGTTTATCCATTTAGGTCTTTACTGTATGTTTGAGTTGTACATTTTTGAGATAACAGCTGTAAAGATGTCTGTCTTCTCTCTAGTTTAATCCGACTAAATGGTAAAAGTCCTGTGATGCTCAAAGCACCAAAAATACATTTGAAGACTTCCAAACCGGTGTCTCAGAATGATCTGCAGACCTTGTTGTGAGCAGTTTCATGTAGGAACTACTTTTTACCCGTAGAAAAATATATATTTTTATTTTGGGATCCTGTTTATGCTCAAAATGTTCACAAAAGGAAACAATTAATTGTTCATTTAAAAGACCTGGCTTATTTTCTGTTTTGTATGTTACTGATGCTTTTCAATAAAGCCGAAGTGATTCAGTGTAAAAAATGGAGTGCACAATGTATCGGTTATCTGATTACTCAATTAATTGCCAAAATAATCAAGACATTAGTGGATTACAAAAAGAATTGAAAGCTGCAGACCTAGTAATTTGTGATATGTATATATTTCAGGCTGGAGTAGTTTTAAAAACTGACTGAAAATATTATATATTCTTTTTACAGCTGTTTGGAGGGAGCTGACATTTTTTGTCGTTAAGGATATTAAAGAAACTTACAAAGCATTTTTCTGTCATTAAGCTATAATTTTGCACATGATTAAGATGATTAAGGGTCATGAAGTAAAGATATCGTATGAATTGCTGGTTTGTTTTGCAGTAAGTCCACAGTGAAAATGACAAAAAAAGGTAATATCAAATACAACCAAAACATGCAGTAAATGTTACAAACAAAATATACAAAAGTGATAACACATGCACAGTTAAACAAGAGAGGATTTAATCAGTTTTAACTCATTAACTAAAGATGTCTGTGTCTGCTTTATGTTTTTTATTTGTTGTTCTGTTCTTGTTATACGATGTGAACCATGTGTAAGATGATCATTTTTTCCACCAGGACCAGAATCCATTTTGATTTTACATATTCTAAGTAGAAACCTAACGTATTCAGACCTTGTGGAAATCCTTGATGACACATTGTGTTTTCTGATGATGCCTCGTCATTATTATTCATTGGATTTAGATTTGATTTGTATTTCCCTCTGGACTCTAAAGAAGGCCTAAAGTGTCTGACAAGCTCACGACTCTGCAGTGATAAATAAATCTACAGTTTTTACTCAAACACTCTTGCTCTCCCTCTTCTCAGCCTTTTAACCTTTTATTCTTTACCTACGCAGTCAATCAGTCTTTAACAGCTTAAGCAGGAATGTATCTCAATATTTTAAGTTGATTTTAAAATGAGATTTAATGCTGTGAGATGATAAATATAACACGAGTCATTTTAATATCCCTACTGTCCTGTGAAAGTGGGGATGGACTGACTTCTCTGGAAAGTTTTTCTACCTTTAATCTGGACAGTTTGACTCTAAGTGTGCTCTGGATGTTGTCAGTAAAGGGCTTTAATTTAGTTTATACTGCTTTCAATGATAGTTAGATTTACATCCGTATTGTAATGTTGAACATTTGAAGCTTTTTTTTTTCCTTTGTGTCTTTAACATTGTTCGTACAGTACATCGAACATTTTGACTGCTCTTTTCATGCAGGTTATTTTTAAACATGACTTCATTTCTGACATTTTAGCCCTTTTCTTAAACTTAAAATTAATGTAAAGACCATGCCCACTTGGTCTTTATCCTTGCACTGCTCCAATAATTTGTATTTTTTAAAATAAATTGATATATAGTCAAAAATGAAGATTATTATTATTATTAAGATGGCCTCTTGCAAGAAGTAATCAGAACTGTTAAACATTTGAGGATAAAAATGTAGAGTCCTATGTGAAATCTGAAAAGGACTGATGCTAAATGGTGCAAAGTGGATTCACGTCTTGGTTGTCTTGTTCTTAAAAATGGTCTTAAATTTTACCTGAAAAAGCAAGCTGTGGTTTTGTCACCACTTCCTCAACTATAAGCGTGCTGTTTTTTGGGGATGATTTTATTTACATTTTCCTTGAAATTTTTCAGAGTGGACATATTTGTTGTGTGTATATGAGGACACACTCCTCTAGAATATAAATCTAGCCCTATGGGGGAGAGCGCTGTGTGGCTTCATGGATTTATTGCTGCAGATCCTCAGTATGTCAGTGAGGTTTATAGGAATAACACAGCAGCGTTTGTTCTGTGGCTCTGATACTAATAGGATTTTCAGCGCTGAAAAGTCAAGCCTTCATACATGGAGATCCTCGGCACAGATCTGTAAACCAAAACCTCTCCTCTCAGTCGACTCCCTCGCTAAACTCCGGCTCCAGGAACAAACCTTAAATGTGTGATGACAACAGGTGACATTTCTGTCGCTGCTGCACACTCAAGTGAAAATAAATTGCGGGCCAACTGTTCGGGGCCGCTGACAGCACCCAGGGTGATTTTTACAGCGATGGCATTTTCTGGTGCATTTTCTGGTTCAGTACTGCTCTGAGATGAAGCTTTTTGAGTGTAAAATCTCAGACCAATATTCTGTGAGGGGAACAGCAGATCTGCAGAGTCCTTCAGTGGAGCACATGGCACTTTTATAATCCCATAAATAAGGTTTATCTGACCGTTCGAGGGTTAGCTTTGTCAAACAGTCATTTGTTCCTCTCTGCAGCAGCCGCAACAAATTTTTGATTTATCCCAGATTTATCCCAGACTTTTACTATTGTACCATCTGCCTGATTCTTCAGCTGAAATCTCCTTTTTATGTTAGGGTAGATGTTCTTAGGTCTACAGCTATGAATTAGATTTATGTCAGTATTATCATTCAAGACTTTTCATGAAACAAGCAACACTTTTTAAGAAGCTGTCAACACTTTATAGATTGAGCAAACAAAAATGAACCACAAAAATTGAAAGACACAAATTACAAACAAAATGTTGAATTAATCTTTTAAAATATTTGTATCTTATTTTTTTAACAGGACACTTTATTGTCTGCAAAGATCATATTTATGTTTGCTCTGTTTGCATTTCAATCTTGATCTTTGCACTCCCTTGTTTTTCTTTGCAATTCTGTCTCATTCTGACTGTGGGCGGGGCTTAGGAAGGTGCTTGCTGATTGGCTGAAACTCATTCCCCATGTCACATAGGCTCCTAATAGCGTTAGGTGAATGCTACCTTAGGATTACAGAGGAAGCCTTGTATTACTTCACACATCATTCGGACTCTTGGTTGTTATACAACTGAAAATGTAATATCTCAGATATAACCTGACAAACGTGACAAACTTAGGATTATTTTCAGAAGTACCTTGTCTGATGTTGGCAGGGAAAACTTAAGGGGAACGAGTTTCAAGACAGACAGTGACTCCAAGCACCATGACTACTTCTTGTCCATTGAGCTTTTGCTCCAAAGCTCAGCAGCCAATCAGCAAGCGGCCTCCTAAGCCCCGCCCATGGTCAGAATGGGACAAAATCTTAATTCCTCTGTAATATCAGTTTATTTTGTTTACCTTTTAACAAAACTAACAATGTAGTCCTGACCTCGGCATAAATAAATAGATAAAAACTGTTACCTGTCGTTACACTAACTCCAGTTTGATGTGACCATCCCTCATCTCACCTGTTGGGGATTCTGGGGGTCTGAAGGTTATCCCAGCTGTGGGGAGGGTTTGGGGAGGGTTATCTGACTGATAACCAGTCAATCACAGGGATGAGATATAGAGAAAAACATTAATGGCAACACATGCAGATGAGAGGAACAGGCCCCAATGGATCTGACCTTATAAAATATAATCCAAAGTTTGTACTTGTTTTTAGTTTGGTAAAATATCAGATTACTTTATTGGTGTCATTGGTAGATGCACAAAAAAGTCACAACAACAAGAAACAGCACAGGGAAAAGGAGAAAGTATTTTAAATCAGTATTTTTTCTTAATACACATAATAAAAGTCCATCCTAAAAGAGGAAAATGATCAAGGCTTTAAATATGATAAAACACTCAAGTTTCACAACAGGAACATAATAGATTGAAACATCAGTAAATAAAATCTATAATAATCACAAACTTTCCACCTACTACAAAATATTCTTTATAATGAACTTTTGTCTGCCTAAGATTAGCTGTATTTCTTTCAGTTAGCTTATCTGAGCCGTAAACTGCTCTGTCAAACTCCCACCTGAGTGTGTACGTGTATGTTTGTGTGGTTTGGTGTTTGTGCTCCTGAAGTATAATAAAGTGTGACCTTTCCCGCTCCGAGTCGTGGATCCTCCTGTCTGAATGTTGACAGCAGTGCAGAGCTGCTAACCAGCCTCACTTTGTATTCAGCGTGCTCTTTGGCTGCCAAACAGCGATCAGATATTTGAACTGAGAAATCTATAGATATGATGACCTCATATCCTTTGTTCGGCACCTAATCCTCTGATTGATCGCCAATGCCGGCTGCCTTGGGAAAATGTTGACACGGGCGCTAGCTTTCATCACTTACCCACAAAAATATGATGTGAGCATTGATTTTCTGGAGGGATTAGACTGTTATTGAAAACAAAGAGCTGCCTTGAAAATATGTCTTCATGAATATTTATGAGCGCATCGTCTTAAACTGTTAGAGTTTGTCAGACTGTCAGCGTCGGCAGCGACGAGTTTATCTGACACATAATAAAAAAAGAAACAATCTCTTTAAGTCTTTTATATCAGACGCTTTCCTCTCTTCTCTGCTCTTTTGTGTCTGAAACGTAAAACAGTTCAAACTTCTACCGCCCTCTCTCACTCACTAACCTCTCCATCAGGTCCGAGCCGTGCTGGAGGAGATCATGGAGAAACTTCCAGAGGAGTTCAACATGGTGGAGCTGCTGGGGAAGGCTGAGGAGAGAACTCCCTACCAGGTGGTGGCCCTGCAGGAGTGTGAGCGTATGAATCTATTAACACAAGAGATCAGACGCTCGCTCAGGGAGCTCAGCCTGGGACTCAAGGTGAGGAGACTTTAATTCGTGTGTCAGTCCTTCTCAAGATGACCTGATCTGAATTTTGCTTCTTCTTTTATGGTCGTCAAATGAAACTTCCAAAGTTTTAAACTCATGCTAAGAAGTTTTACTGAGGACAGGTGAAGCATTAAGGTGGTAACTGTGCTGGAGCACCAAAGATTGCTGGTTCTCCTCCTGACTCTAAACAGAAATGCAGACTTTACATTATTTGTATTTGCATTTAAATGCCCCCCAGAGGAATAAGATACCAGGTGACAGTCTAGATGAAACCTCGCCATACCTTCCTCTGCTGTCCTGTCTGGAGATCCATGGGCTCTAACATTTATAAAAACACATAAATGAACATGTCACAACTAATAGATCTGAAGCTTTTGGAAAATTCAACACATTCCGTCTAAAATATCATCAGAGGAGGGCATTCATATGTTTCTTTTCCTGCAAACACACTGAAGATTATCACATTTATTTAAGAAACGATGGCAGGGTTTAGCTGGGAGCGCCCTCTGTTGGATCGGCGGTTCACTTTTACCGGACACACCAGAAAGACTGTTCAGTATACTTCAAACTGCTACTGAAGCTGTTAGCATCTATGCTAATGTCTGTACGAAGAGTCACTTCCTGCTGTCGTCCTGCGCCTGCTTTGGGCTGCAGTCGTTGTAGATTGGAGCTTGGCAAGATGGACCTGCCTGATCACAGACTTTGAATAAGGAGGATCCATCTGCACTACAAAGTTAGGCTCACTTCCCCAGGCACCCAGCCCTAATATGTTCTTCTTAAGAAAGCCATTATTTTAAGATGTGTTATTATTGAAAAATAAAAATAACATCTTAAAATCTTCGCTCTTTGGTAGATCTGAATTTATTGGCTTTACATAAAACTGATGCATAAGATGCACTCTTTTCTGTTTTTTTAAATCTATGTAGTTGGGTGTGTCTTTTGTGATGGTTTCATTGTGCCATGTAACTGATGTAAAATGTCGATAATAACATTAAAATGTTATTACTGCAACTACAGCCACCATCATTACACACTGTGTGGTGTGTGACCAGACACAGTTAGAAAGACAATGTGTATTTCAAGTAGGTGCTAATGCTAGGTTACGTAGCCATGAGGTTGAGGCTGCTGATGTCACATTTTAACAAACCTTTCTGTCTGCCACAGTGGATATTTGAAGAAATTGGTGAAATTGCAAATAAATTCATAGTGTCATATTCCCACATTGATGCTGAACTGTGGGATATAACTATTTTAAATATCTGTCCCATGAGCTCCGCTTCAGCGAATGAAAAAGTGATCCAAACACTGGAGGTGTTCTCAAACCCTTCTAAAAGCTATCTGTGTGTGTCTGGGAACAAACAGGAGCCGGAGCGACCTGTGAAACCGTTAGTTATTCCAGGATCTTGATGCTCAGAGGGCGGTTTGTGGGCGTGAGAAGTCAATGGGGCTCAATACCTAATTTATCCCTGCAGAGCTCCCCAACAGGTTAATCTGCCCGGGTGACCTTCTCTGTTCTCTGTTACAAAGCTTTGGTAAAAAAGGCAGCCTGCTCTTGTTTGTTAGGCACCAATTCTTCCTACAGACTGTGTATAAGAGAGAAGTTAGACAGACAACAGCAAACATTCTCTATACTGGCCACCAGGGGGCTAAAGTGGCTGCATTGTATCTCTAAACAGAAAAATGGTCTTTATATTTTCTTGATTTGTCCTCTCATGAGTCTCAGTCTGTGGTGTTAAGTTTTCTCCAACACAGCATGTTGATCATTCATCAAATTACTGTCCCATTTAAATGGATGCATGTGATTGTCCTACTTGACTAAATCTAGTCACATCAAATACATATTTTTAACTATTCAGGTCTGCAAACACCTTCAAAGATTGTGTCTCTATATATTTTCCCAGTGATTGACTGGTGATTGGTCCAGGATGTACTTTGCCTCATGCCCAATGTCTGATGAGAAAGGTATCAGTGGTATGGAGACAGGGGATAAATGTTTTAGTGTAACCATGGACAACTTAATGGTTGATTTCACATTGTTTTGAAACTTTTTAATCGATTTTAAAGCCCTCAGTGGTCTTGCCCCTCTGTACCTGTCTGAGCTCTTGCATGACCACTCCCAAACCAGAGCCTTAAGATCCTCTGACCAGCTGCTTTTGGAGATCCCCACCTCCAGACTGGTGACAGGGCCTTTGCAGCGGTCGCCCCCAGACTCTGAAACAGTCTCCCCATCAATATTAGAAGCTCTCAGACCCTAGAGACTTTTAAATCTTCCCACTTCTTCGTACCTAGTGTTTCAGAAATGAGCACACGCAAATCATGGGCACTGTAGTTTTTGTTTTAATTTTATTGTTTTTTTATCGGGATCTGTTTATGTATTTACTTCTTTTTTTATGTATCCTGTGTACAGCACTTCGGTCGACTGCTGTCTTCTTAAAGATGCTTTATAAATAAACCCGACTTGATTTCTTGGCATGTTTCAAAGCCTCATGAGACTGAATTCAGGGTTTCTGTGGATCTCAGGATCTGTCCTGTCCTGGTTCAAGTCCTACCTCACAAGAAGATCCTTTGGAGTATCATGGTTTGGAGGAGTGTCTAATTTAAATGACTTGTCAACAGGGGTACCTCAGGGGTCAGTGCTTGGTCCCCTGCTCGTCTCATCATGCACCACCTCACTTGGAGCAGTTATTCACTCCCATGGCCTCTCCTGTCGCTGCCATTCTGACGACACTCAGCTCCTCCTATTTTTCCCCCCTGATGACACTCCTGTCTCAGCTCATCATGCCCTGCTGATATCCCCACATGGATGAAGGAACGCCACCTTCAGCTACATAAATCTGTCCAAGACTGGGCTTATTGTCCTGTCAGCCAGTCGCTCCATTCAACCACAGATCAGTATTCAGCTTGGATACAATAATCTCATGCCAGCAAACTCTGCCAGAAATCTGGGCATCATGTTGGCCAGCTGACCTTTAAGGTTCATGTGGCCTCAAGTGCTGGGTCTTGTCAACATGTCCTCTATTACATCAGGCAGCACAGCTTCTTTTACAGGCTGTGGTGATTTGATGTTTGACTACTGCAGCGTCGTATTAGCAGGAATGTTCATTTAAAGCTCTGCAGATGATCCAGAATGCAGCAGCTCTTCTGGTCTTTAACCAGTCCAGAACAGCACATGTCCCTTAGTGTTACTTTCCCTCCATTGGCTTCCAGTTGCAGCTCAAATCAAAGCTCTGCTCCTTGCTCACAAAACAGTAACTGAGAAGGTCTGTAGAGGACTGAAATTGATTTTACGATGTGTAAAGCATCCTCGTTAATGATCAACTTAGTTTGTGTTTCATGTCCATGTCTTTAGATTTGACTGTGATATGAGGCCAAAAACACGCTCATTAGATCAATTGATGACTCTAATTTGCCCTTAGGTATGAGTGTGAGTGTGAATGGTTGTCTGTCTCTCTATGTGGCTCTGCGATTGGCTGGCAGTTGGTTCAGGGCATACCCCGTCTCCTGCACCATGTCAGCTGGGATAGGCTCCAGCCCCCTGTGACCCTGAATAAGCAGTATAGATAATGTGAAGTTTTGAAACCATGAGCTTGTCTTTGTCACATCTTTGACCTTTTCCCTCTTCTGGGGACTTCTGTCTTTTCTGGGTTCTGTCCTGCAAAGAATGTTTGCCTTTGTAAACTAAATCCTGTGATTGTTTTAAAGTAAGTAAGGGTGCTGTGAGGCATTGGTAAAAGCACCATGGAGGGTAGATTCTATGTCATTTTCCTCCCCCCTGATCGAGGCTCATTCCTCATTCGTCCAAGGACTCCCTGAAACAGCCTAAATCAAACATCCCATCTTAGAAACTCGACTCAGAGGGATTGTACTGCGAGCTAAACACCAAAAATCTAAAACAAATAAACTTGAGCTGAACTGTTCCTCAAAATCCATCACAAAACCCTCAATTATCATCAACACCGGTGATTCACACTGCTGTTGATTCTGACTGGCAGCTGCATTAATATTCCTGCAGAGCCGAACCTTCCCCTCTGTTTGTGTCTTTAGGATGACTCAGAGATTTAGAGCAGAGAGAGCTGAGATGTCTGAGAGTCGAGGTGTGGCGTGTTAACAATAAAACCAAGAGAGGAGAAGGGGGGAGGCGGGAGGAGAGGGGTGTTAAAGCGTTTGTCAGGAGTTATGAGGCTTCGATCTCCCAACACTACAAGCCCCAATAAATCGGCTCAGTGATTTAAAAGCCATGTAGACTCTTGTAGCAGCAAATGGAATCATATTTCGCTTTTATAGAGGAAAGAAGAAGAACTATGAGAATTTTCGCTTTGGTGAGACAGAGCAGCTTCATCCTGTGGCGGAGTGAGACAGATTTCAGGATCATTCAGACGACTGTGCTGGAAAGATTTCTGAGAAAGCAGAGGCAGATTGCTCTACAGGGTTTTTATAAAATGAACACTTTCTGATACCATATGATACAATCTCTTGTACATTTCTGATGTATATTGTGAAAAACTGAGCACACCTAAAAAAATAATCTTCTGATAAGTTTCAAAGCGGCTTAAGAAATCGGTTCATCAAGAATGAACTCACAAAAGCACTGGCAGTATTTCAGCACCGAATGTTGGCCAAGTTTTCATGTAGTTTATGACATGTGCATGAGTTTTTCTGCAAAAAAGCAAGACACTATCTAGTATAAGGGGAGTAGGTTTTTATTTTTTTGCAGCATTAAAGCAGAAACATGTATTCATCATTGCAAAATCAAAAGGAAAATTACCACTCTGGATTTGTCAGGGAAAAATGTGTTTTTTGTAGATATCAGAGAGAATTTCTTTTGATTTATAATTGAGGTGGCGATTCAGAATCAACTGTTGATTCAGAGTGATTCAGGACTTTTAATTAGAGCTCTCTTTGCTCCAAATTAGGACTCAAACCTGAGCAGGGATTTTGGGCCTGTAGTGGTGAGAAATATAAAGAAATGATTCAACCATGATTTTGAATCTAAATTTAAAAGGTGTACGTTGCCATGTCCATCACCAATAAATATGGGGATGCATTTAAGCTGTTTCCACTGAGCAGGCTGGTTGGTACAGGACACAGGTACTGGTGTTTCCACTGTTGGATAAGGAGAAAAGGTCTCCAAACAAACGACCCTAAGGGTGGAGCTAAAAATGCTGCAGTCTGTTGATCGGTCACAAAACTCGCCAATTCTCACACAACAGCAGTGAAAAGAAAATCACAAACCCTGCTATGTTCAAATAAGCCGTGGATTCAGAGCGATTTATCAACGCTATTCCTGGAAAGAATGTCGGCATTAAAAAATGCTCCATGGAGGACTAGAGTCCTGGAGGTCCTCCATTGTTGCTCTTTGCTTACTATCTATTTCAGACCGCTTCACTGTGTCAAGCATTTTTGTAGCCGGCACAACCCTCAGCCTCAGCTGAAGGTACAGCTGGCAGCAAAAACGCAAACAAGATTAGAGTTAACTGCTCCAAACTGCACTGAACCAAACCAGACCACGAAACAAGGCTTTTAGGACATGATGATGTAGAATTAGCTTCAAATAAGCACTGATAATCGCTCATAGACAGCCAGTGTGCTACTAATGTTATACTAATAAGCAGCTTGATGTGATGAATGGTCACAGTGGACCATTAAAGGTCACATGATCTAAAGTCACAAAAGTCGAACAATGAGTGTCAGTTTTAAATTTATGGGGATAAACAGGATAAAATGTGATCTGTTTCCCAACTATCTGCCACACAAACTACTTCATCTGGGCAGGAGCATTTCAGTAAGATCACATCACATCTGTCCTTCAACCAGCTGATGTGACGACCAAACTGTCTGAAACCCGAGGATGTACAGGACAGATTAACCCTGGTAAATATGTGTACCTGTACATCAGCCCCTTTATCACTCCCTGTTTTCAGTCTCTTTACTCTCCAGAAACGCCGTCTCTGTCTCACGGCCTGCTTCTTCATCTCTCGCGTCGTCCTTCATGTTTATGTATGCGTCGGCGCGCTCTGACGTCTTGTTACCGTTTAACACCTTCTCCAGCAGAGAGGTGTCACCTCTGATGTTTGTCTGCTCAGCCAAACAGAGAATGACAGCATGAACTTCTGTTTTTGTCCCATTTTAAATGAAAAATCATAAATCAACAGTGAAGTTTCTGTTTGAGGAAGCATCTGTCTGAGCAGTCGCCCAAATTAAAATAAATTCAATGATCTGAAAAAAGGAGAAAAGCCAAATTATACAGCAGATTTTTAAATCAACAAGCAGCCTGCAAACACTTGAATAAATCATATTACAATGGTAATAAAGTTTATAAATGTATGAAATACAATTAGAGTTTAATTATCAGAAATCAGATATACTTTATGTATGACCAGAGGGAAATGTTCTCAGTACAGTTGCTTTTATGCACAATATCGCTGTTAGAAATGCAGTTATTTCATGTAATAAAAACGTTTAAGAGAAAATGAAAAAAATGGAATAAAGCAATGAGAACAAAAAGGCCAGTTTATGAAGAAATAAATCAAAATGTGTAAGGAGTGTCATGGCACCAGAAATTAAAGCTTTGGTTTGATTCTATCAATTTTCAAGCAACATTGATATCTCCATGCAGAGTTTGTACAGGTGCTTAAATCCTTAAAAATGTTTGAATTTTAATACATTTTTTCAAGGATTAAGAAGTGCTTGATAAGAGAATGTCTTATCTTTTATAGAGAAAGGACATAAGTCAGAAGGTCTTCTACAAAAAAAATGTTATTGAAAAAATGATCAGACAATAGGAAGAGAGAATAGCATGGTGTTTCCAGTTGAACTTTAAGTGTCATAGTTAAGTTTGTCATGTTTTATTACATTCATATTCTCATGAATAATCTGTTTCATTTTAATTTGTTTATTAACTTTCCCTTTGTTAGTCATCTCCTGCTGACTGCTATTACAAAGGTATATCATGCAATTTGACAAGAAAGCAAGGCTCTATATTTAAATGCACTCACCAGGTACACCTTTCATTTTTACAGTTTCTTTATTGGTTTTTACAGCTTATTCACTAAGCTGTTTTGGACTGTTTAGCAGTACAAAACTTTATATTGCAGTTTTAAATGTTTAGAAATACACAAACAGAAATAAAATGACATTTCTCACATTCATTTTCCCAACTCTACCAATCATCTTTCTCTCCCTCAAGTTTTTGATAGAGCAACTACGCTCAGTATGTAGGTCTATGTCTAACATACAGTTTAAATGAAATCATGGTACAACTGAACAATCAGTTCCACATAAGCAGGAACATATGTGATCACAAGCAAATGTTTAGAAATGTCTAAATCCTGCATCTTTGTCAGGGTGTATCACTGTAACTCTTTTTATATCTAATCTGCCTCCTTCCTCCTGTAGAAGCTCTCCTACTTTCCATTTTTCAAAGAGTCTTTAAATGGTGTCCATATTTCCTCGTAAACCTTGAACTTTTTCAGGGTATTTGTTATTCTTTCCGCTGACATACATTACATTTTGATCCAGGCACCGAGTGCGGGAGCAGAATTTTTCTTTCAATGGAGAGCAATCAATCGTTTTGCTTAAAGTTTAAGCAAGCGAATTAGTTTATATTCTTTGGTTCTTAAATTGAGATTTGATGGGAATAAATGTAACAATATCATTTAGAGTCGAGTTGAAAATCCAAAGACAAAACAATCCTGATGGTCCTGAACACTGCCTTCAAAATCTCTGGATTTCCACACATTCCCAAACACATTAATGAATGTTCCTTGAATATGCTGACATTTGAAGGTACAGCCTGAACTGCTGATCCAAGGCAGGATGGATCCATGCTTTATCATGTTCACACCAAACTCTGAGCCTATATCTGAATGTGGAGCAGAAATCCACACTCATCAGACCAGGAGACACTTTTACAGTCTTCTGTTGTCCAGTTGCGGTTAACACGTGTGAACTGTAGCCTCAGTTTTCTGTTCTTAGCTCCGCAGCTTTTGTCAGTTTTCAGGACCATCACTGATGATTATTTAAAGCTATTACAGCCTCAAACGTAGCTTCAAATGTCAAGTCACTTCCAATTAATGCCAAAGGAGCATCTTCAACAATAGCTCTGCAAAGAATAGCTCTCACTTTTTCTTGTGAATTTGCTGCTGTTGGGCACAGACCTCCTATCTCCAAAACTGCTACTTTTTAGGAAAAAAAACCCTCTTTCAGTGAATGAATGAATGTTGAATTGCTATACAAATTATTTATAAAATCCACTCACCAACATGAAGGGTGACTAAGAGCACTGATTTATGAAAAATGAAGATCGAAGGTTGGTGCCAAACAGCGACGAAATACAGTCAGCAATCACAGTTTTAGATTATTTAGCATATATCTGACTTTTAAGGAACAAAGTGAAGCTAGAACATGGCAGGAGTTAAAAATAGGCATATCAAGCTTTTGTCTTGCCCAAGGCTTAGTTTAATGCAGATGTTGTGATCTTCTGGTTGTGTTGCATGGTGAGCAGCAGCTGTAAATGCTGTCACACTAAGCAGGGCTCATTTAATCACAGCCCTCTCATATTCTAAAGTATTAAACCCATTTAACAGTAATATTTAAGCAACAATATCCTGTGCCTGGTTCTCAGGGAGAGCTGACCATGACCAGTGACATGGAGAACCTTCAGAACGCCATCTTCCTGGACCTGGTCCCCTGACAGTTGGACGAAGCGGGCGTACCCGTCGATGTCAGGCCTCACCCTGTGGTTCACCGACCTGCTGGCCCGGATCAGGGAGCTGGAGACCTGGTCAGCTGACTTTGTCTTACCCTCTGCTGTTTGGCTTGCCGGCTTCTTCAACCCGCAGTCCTTCCTCACCGCCATCATGCAGGCCATGGCTCGCAGGTAGAGACAAATGCATGAGGATTAACTCAGCAGGGTGGTCTTCATGACGATGATTTTTTGTTTAGCTGTAGGGGTAAGTATTTGCTGCATGTGTAAAAAAAACATTTAAATTAGCAGAAACTCCACACTCGCAGGCTGCAGAGGGAATAATTTTCCACATTCTGGAAAAACCTGCAGACAGGATGTGCAATATCACAGGTTGTGCTCTGTCCTTTGTCTGACAGGAACGAGTGGCCTCTGGACAGCATGTGTCTGCAGTGTGACGTCACCAAAAAGAACCGAGAGGACTTCAGCGTTCCTCCTCGTGAAGGAGCATACGTACACGGGCTGTACATGGAGGGAGCGCGCTGGGACACACAGGTACACGAGCCTCTCATTGATTTTCCTGTTTTCAGCTGACAGACGAAACAGTCGTCTGATTCTGACGTCTGCTCTCCTGAGAAAATCTACCCACAGAGCCCAGAACACTTTAAAGGACGTTTCTGTGTCCAATCAAACAGTGCTACTACAGCACATGAACATGAGGTGAGCTCACCTCAATATGCATCTTTAAACCCAGTCAAGTCAAGTAAGCTGAATATTTTACCCTTAAGGGACCTTCTCGCTCCCTTTGTGGCTTAATTTTCTGCTTTGCATCCTGCCTGCGCTCAGCTCTCCGTGCATTTCTCAGCTTCCCCGAGCTCTATCTATCTCCATACATACAGCTTGTGTATATGCGGCCGGCTTTCTCCCAGCATCCCTGTAGACTTCTTAATTAGGGAATGTGCAGAGTGTGCACTTGAACACTTAGATCGCCCTTTAGAGGAGCGCTTCCTTTTTCTTCATTAAAGTTAGAGACACTCGCAAATAGACAGGCGGACAGACGGGCCGTGCTCTTCCTCCCTCTCCCCCTCCTCCTCCTCGTGTCTTTGTGTCCTGCTCTCAGCCTCGAGGCCGGCTCCGTGTCTGCGGCCCTGAGCAGCAGAGAGGAAGCGGCGCTCCATCTGGACGCAACTCTGTGCAGCAGTAAAAGTCAAAGATTTATGATAAACGTGCTCATCTTTATTAATGAAGCTTTGCTTTTCTTCAGAGGAGCTTCAGACTTCAAAGACAGCAGGATCCTGGACCATAAACACCGTGTGTGCTGAGTGGATGTGATAGAAATGCTGACGTTACGCAGCAGGAGGTGTGTGAGGATGTGATACACCTCCAAGAGACACCTGAGACACAAATCCACCCGGGAGTCTTCCTGCGTTATTTAGGGTGTTATGTGTTCAGCAGACAGCAGCTTAAGAATCAGGATCATGATTGAAAATGACATTCAGGATCCTTTAAAGCTAAAATACTAACAGTTTGTAGCTCAAATGTCTGAGTTGATAAAAAAAGACTAATCCTGGGCTGTAGTATGATTCAGATGAGCACCTGCATTAACTCAACAGAGTTGGCCAATCAGGTTTTAAGGGGGCCCGTGCTGCCTCAACACGGCCCTGGATCTCGTGCACTGTCTGTGAACACGTGATCAACATGACGTCACTCAGTCCAGTGAACATCGCTGTTGTACATGCACTATAATGCATGTGTGACCTTTCCTATCTTGTTCTGTTGTGCTTTGATACAGTGGACAGGAGGCAGGATGAATGAAGCACTTGGTCAGGTTTATTCTGGAACACATGGGACAGCACTCATTACACATTACTAGCTCTCAAAAGTAACTTACAAGACAATAAAGATACTATTTCTTCCAGCATTCTGCAGAATTAATGTCTGAGTGAATGCAGAAGCAACTTACCCACAGCATAAGATTGTTTGCCACTGAGGGATAGTTAAAGCGCACCGCATTAAGCACAAGGCAAACTTCCGCTGTGGATTTTCAAAATAAAATACAGAACGGTAAAACTATGGCTATAGTCCCAGTTTGACAGGAAATTAACAATAATTCACTTTTTCTATACTGTTACACATGATTGAGTCTGTATCTTCTTATAAATACCTTGGGTTTGTGATCGATGATTCTCTGTCTTTTAAGCTTCATATTGAGCAGCCTATAAAGAAGCTAAGGCTGCGGCTGGGTTTTGGCTTCAGATATAAGTCTTGTTTTTCTTTTGCTGCAAAAAAGCATCTTGTTGCTGCTACTTTCATGCCTCTGATTGATTATGATGATGTTTATATCTGCACGCTTCTTCTCATTGCCTTAAGTCTTTGGATACTGTTTATCATGGAGCTCTAAGGTTCATAACAAATCTCAAGGCTCTAACTCATCATTGTACTCTGTATGAGCGAGTTGGGTGGGCCTCTCTGACCATCTGTAGACTGAATCATTAGCATATCCTGATTTTCAAGGCTAGGCTCGGCCTGCTTCCATCATACTTGAGTAACTGCGTTCATGTGAGAAGTTCTGGAAGCTACAGCCTTCAATCTGTGACTTCGTCTTGAAATGGGTAAAAGGAGTTTCAGATCTGCTGCTCCTGCAGACTGGAATCTGCTACAAGAAAAACTGAGTCTTGGAGAGCTGGTCTCTTTTTAAATGCAGATTAAAGGCTTCAGAGGAAGATGAAGCAGGCTGTAGGTGCTTCGACTGATAATTTGCTGTTCTGTGACTCTGACTTAATTGGTTGATATGTCTGTATCTGTGTCCATTTGTTTTATGTCTGTAACTTTGGAAATGTGCTGCTGCCTGTCTTGGCCAGGACGCTCTTGCAAATGAGATTTTTAATCTCAATGAGGTTCTTCTGGTTAAATAAAATTCAATAACTTTAGCTGATTATTACATCTGAAACACATTTTTTTAACCACAAAAGTAATCGAAAGTTTTATTAAAAGGAAAAAAAAAAAAATCAAAGCACACATGTCACTGAGTCTATAAATTTAGTCAGACTGCCTTCAGAACATTAACAAACAGTACCAGTGCAGACCGGGCTGTAATCGGCACTTTTTTAGAGTTGTAATACGAGGTGTGTCAGAAAAGTTCCAGGACTGGGGTCACAAAAGATTAATTTAGAATCCAAACTACAAGTTCTCCCCTTCAAAGTAATCCCCCTGGAGTCTAGTGCACTTTCCCATCCTTCTCTGCCACGCTTTCATGCACTCCTGGAAGGATTCTTCCTGGATCCTCCGCAGCTCCGTTGTCACGGCCTTTTTGATATCGTCCACGTCTTCAAAACGGGTCCCCTTGATGACCCCCTTGAGCTTGGGGAAGAGGAAAAAATCACACAGAGCCAGGTCAGGTGAGTAGGGAGGTTGCTCCAGTACGGCGATGTTCTTCTCGGCCAGGAACTGTCAGATGCTCAGGGCATTGTGAGCAGGCGCGTTGTCATGGTGAAGCAGCCACGACTTGTCCTGCCACAACTCTCGCCTCTTCTCGCGCACTGAACGAAGCAAACGCCGCAATACCTCTTTGTAGACATGCTGGTTGATCGTCTGGCCCTGTGACAAGAACTCGCAGTGGACGATCACGAATAAATCTTTTGTGACACCAGTCCTGGAACTTTTCTGACACACCTCGTAAGTATAGCCTTGACCACCAACATGGACGACCTGCTGCTGTGAAGTGCTTAACTCCAAGTGCTTCACTCTACACTAACCATCAACAGAGCATAACACAAGTTCTCATATTTAAATGGATTAAACCCAACAAAAGTGCACTTCAACTAGATGCTGCTGGGGTGGTAATTTGGCATGTCCCATATGTGTGTTGGCTGGCCCAGGTTCGACTCCCACCTGAGGCCCATTTACAGAGCGTCCCTCCCTGTTCTCTCTCTCCACCGTCCATGTAAGGCAGAAAAAAGGTATATGCTGCTGTATTAATAAACACCAGTCCTCTCCACCTTGTGATCATTTTAGATGTTTATGTTAACATTAGAATGGCCTCTCTGTCTATGGCTGTTATTTATCATACCACCTTAACACCATACAGACATGAGGACCCTGTTGAAAACAGGATGTCACATCTCAGGGGTTAAACCTTGGATGAATCTATATTCAAATCAATTCTTATTTAAGTCTCTGCTGACCTCTCTATCTCTGCCCACTCTCTGTTCATCATGAGTCTGGTTCTGCTGAAGATCTTCTGCGGCTCAAGACCACCGTAATATAAGTCATCTATTGTGGCACAGTGCTGTGCTCATGGTGGATATTATTAATCCAGAGTCTGAGTCTGTGCTGAAATTCATGCTGAGGCCAACAGTATTAAAGCTAATCAGCTAAACGAGTGCCACATGGCTCCAAAACAAATGTGTTCAGTGATGCATTTGAGGTTTAGTCGGAAACATTGTGATGCATTCAGGTTGGCTTGGTAAAATTATTATTTGACGAAGCTAAGAACATGGTGTACAGAGTTGGAGATTAAGATTTTTGCTGAACCTTGAATAAATAAAGTTGAGTGGGGGTGAAATTTATTTTCTTGACATAATGAAATAACCTTTACTTGATTAAATAATTACCACTGTTTTATTGGGTTGAATGGATAGTTTTAGTCAATTATTCTGTTATTCACATAAAAACAAGTGATAAATGAGTCTTTTTACTGTGTAATTCAGACATCCTTACTATAGGACACCTGTTGCTTTGCTCTGAGATCTTTTTGTTTTGCTTTGTTGAGCAAACCTTTTCACCGATTGTTAAAAAAGGATCTTGGAGAACATCTGTTGATTTGATGCTACACAAATAAAGATGGATTGACAATTAGTGTAAAATTTGATAACGTTCATCAGGCATGAATTCACAGGGATAGTACAGGATGTTTGAGGTACATAACAGTAAGTGAACAGCTGATCGGCGTGCTGCAGGAGGAAGAACACGCAACTTATGACGGCCACGTGTTCCTCCACCAGCAGTGTGTCGACGATAAAAGCTTCAAAACAAGGAAAAACAACCACTGCCAAATGAGATAAACTGATGATATGGTGGGATTTCCAACCAGTTAGTTTTGAATATACACGTAAACTTTTATTCTCTGGAGGACACACAGCAGCTTTGAATGATGAAACCTCACCGGGAAGTGGAGGACATGAGAAATCCAAGTTGCCTGTAGATGCAGCCGTGTTAACTGTGGGATCATGTCGTCAAACTCTGAAATATCAGCATGACTCAATAAAAACACTTCAGGGTGTTTCAGGATTAGAAGATACCAACAGCTGATGTGTGTAAATCTGCAGCCTGCAGCTCTCATCATGCAGAGCCTCCCTGCTGTAGTGAACATTTACACTTGTACAGATCTGATTCAGAGTTTTACAAACAAGACAAATGAAAGTGCATCCTCAAAGTATTTAGCTTATATTGATTAATTATTGGACACACACAATCCAAACGAGGGTCTGATCAGAGTTTTTTCCACTAACACCTGTGTGGGTTGTCAGCGGCTTTAAGGACAGCATCGCTGTAGATGTCCAGCTGATATGAAACAGGGCATGAATATCGAGGTGGCTACGTCCTTAAAAACTTTTTTAAAAGTCCTTACAAGAGGCTCCAAGAGGTTCATGAAATCAGACATTAACTAATAAAGTGATCAAATCAGACCCTCTAAAGGGTTTCTCATGTTTATTTAAGCCTTTAAGGATGTTTCATTAGTTTCTAAACTCTAATCTTTCTGCAGTCTCCCTTATTTAAGTCCAAATTTCCAGGGCCCTGCTGTAATTCCTCACAGTGTGTCATTATTGAAACACTTAAATCTGTGTAACAGTAATGATAGTGAATCAAGAGTTCTCAGACTCGTGGTAATGACCCCTCCTGGCCTCCTTAAAAACACACATCATTTATATTTATACCCTAAACACACTCATAAAGTTATTTAATTCCTCTTTAAAGTTTTATAACAAATGCAGATGCAATTAAAGCTTTGTCCTCGGAGCTTTCCAAAGTCGTCGGGATTTACATTCATTCCTGAAAGTCAGTGTGCATGCATGCTGAAAGCAGTGTTTGTCAGGCGCTAAGTGTAGGAGGATTAATTAATGAGACAGACCGCTCGCTTTCAGTGTGTTTACGGAGAGTGTGTTCAGAGGCAGGACACTCTCTCGACTTTCAACACTTTTCAAGGGTACCAGTG
Source organism: Cetoscarus ocellatus (assembly GCA_037902135.1). Lineage (NCBI taxonomy): Eukaryota > Metazoa > Chordata > Actinopteri > Labriformes > Labridae > Cetoscarus > Cetoscarus ocellatus. Next base: position 260,834 of record JBAMNC010000884.1, read on the forward strand.
TGTGTGTTGCCGTGTGTGTGCGTCCTGCAAACGTGGATCCAAGTCGACTGGAGCCAGCGAAGATTAGTCAAACATCCTTTTTTTATATATCCGACAAAAGAACGTTATTAAACGGAGCCTCAGCGGGAAGTACAGTGAGAGAAGTTTTCACTGCTCCTCAAACTCATTTAGAACTTCGCTCGGCTCTGTGAGGACTTTCTGTCTGTGCTTCACTGACTCGTCATCCACCCCCACACTTCCTCCTCTGCAGCCCCCCCCCCCCGACTCCTCGCTCCCCTGCCCAGATCAGGCAGAAGTTAGCAACACAACAGGAGCTTCATACAACACTGAGAGGACGATAACAGCAAAGGATGGACTGACTCTGCAGTATTTAATTCCCTTCAAGACACATATCCTGATTTCCTTTATCCCCTTTACTCAGGGACAGTAAATCAGGGCACATGCACCAAAAAATGTGCAGCTTTTTTTATGATTTTTAAATTTCCACCTGCATTGAACACATTGTTGTGTCTTCTTATTTACGTAGTAAATAATGAATGAGTTGGCTCGTAACTTCTGCGCAAAAATGGCAGCTAAGATAACACTGATGTAATAAGGTCTAGTTCAAGTCGGTGCTCTCGCTCGAAAAGGATGCGCGAACGCAGGCAAATTCCAGTTTGACAAGCGACGTTTATTAAAGTCACAAGGTGAACAGTAACAAACGGGAGTTGCTTCGTGTCGCGACACCCCAAAACAACTGAAGCTTGAGTTATGGTATGTACGTTATATAGCCAATGGGAGGGACTCCTCCCGTCTTCTCGAAGACTCCAGAAGGTCCCTCCTCTTTTTCCTTTTAATATTCACTTTCTTTAATTCTTAATTATAATTGAATAATTTTCTCTCCCATAGGCCTTTATACATTACCATGGAGTCCAGAAGTTATTTTATTTTAACTATAAGGCACAACCAGGCATACTTCTTTCTTAATTCTACGGTTTTACACAAAATGGCTGACATGCTCCAAGATGGCTTCCCACCCAGTTCCAAATATGGTCGTGCTTTCCTGACCCTCTCTGTGTACAGAGAGATCTGTTTGCTGTAGGATTATTCAGTACATTATGTTCTTTCCTTTAACACTTGGTTTTGGTTTAATATTTGTAACTTTGAACAATGGACTTCATTAGATATGTATTCAGACTCTATGGTGTATGACATATTCTGCTAACAGTGTTTGTGAAATCATTGTATTTTGACACTTTTATAAACTTACAAAAAGTACAACAAAGAAAGCCCTTTATGCATACCATTTCTGTGAAAATTCGAACTACAGTGTGAGATTATAAAATATTATCAAAACAATTCGTAAACAAACAGTCTGTGGTCCTATCTAATTACTGTGAGGTACTAAATAGGTAATACATCCATGCTCATTTCTTCATTCAGTGAGGATTTTTACATGTAATATGCTGGGTTTTTTATCTTTTATGTGACCCCCTATCTTAAGACATATAAAGACATCACTCAAATTAAATATTAGAACGTCATTATGGAGGCTATAAGAGGAAAAAACTCAATGTGTAAAATAGTTTTAACATATAAGGTGAACTGTCATAAACCAATACGATACACAACAAAATAGGAGTCTGATTAATACCAACAATGTCTCACTACGTTTGTCTAATGCGATTAAAATATTAGTAGCTAATGTTAATAAAGAAAGATATTTACATGATCAACATTCCATGGTTCAACATTTCATCATTAGAAATACATAAAGGGACATAATATTGTTACCCACAACATATGGCATGACATCATCCTTCTACAACATCTTGTGAGCCTCGCCCTACTCCACCTGTGATTGGCTCAGCTCACCATAATTCCAACACTGTGGGTGATGAAGTGTTCAGAGTTTGTCAGCCAATGAAACCACAGCAGCAGGTCATCACAGAAGGTGCACCCTCACCTGTCGGACAGCTGTACTGAAGTTTAGTGCTCTACATCTCGTCGTATAGAGCTGGGGTCTGCAATCAAGTTTGGCCTCGAGCCAGTTTCTTTTTCTAAGTTGCTATATGTCGGGCCAAACATAATCACGAGTTTAGTAACATTTTTTTAATAATCGTCTCTAAATATTCTTTTTCTAAAATAAAGAGTTTTAATTGATTTTGCCTCTACAAGCATTAAATAATGTATAAAATGAGAGAGAGAGAGAGAGAGCTGGGGCGATTGACACTTGGTGTCTATATTACATGCAGGGTAAGAGACAAAAAACATGAACCATATGTCTTTATGCTGTTTGTATTATGATATCTGATGGATTTAGTTTATTAACACTGCACCAACATCCTTAAGGGGATCAATCAGGCAGAAATAACACTTTTCAGGACGCCAAAGGTCATATGTTTTTATTAATTTGTTGGAGTATTGAGAGACATTCGTGCTGAAAGCAGCTTTAAACAGCTCTCCATAAAAACAGACACTTCACAGTGAAGGTTCACACAGACATGTTCGTGAGCTTTTAATTAACAGATCTCTGATGATCCACTGCTGTCCGTCTCATCCGTGCACACATGCGCACTACTGTATGTTTCTACGAGGAATGAGTAAAAGAATGAGGAAGCGAGTTAGCATTTAGCACTTTCCAATCTTCAATCCCTTCAATCAGCATTTGTGTTATTAGAGAGATTTGAATCACTGACTGGATGATTTCTCTCAGTATTTTTCTGATTTCTTGCTTTCACTACCAAGTACTGTGTTTATTAGTCGACTCACACACAAACGCTGGTTAAAATATTCCAGTGTCACGATGGTGAGCTGGGTTTATGGAGCAAGACTTTGGTGAACAGCTGTTTTTGATGCTCTGTGCCAGTCCCCCTTGTTTTGGACCTCACTGTTTCTAAAATCCCTGTGAGGACTCTGCCTGTGACAACAAAGAACCTCAAGCCCTGATGAAGCCCAGCGAGTGTGAGTTTAGACGTCCCATCATGAATCTTTGCTCTCAGTTTGTCTGAATCTCCCTCTCTTTCTGTCCCTCTCAGTCTGGTCTGATTGTAGACGCCCGTCTGAAGGAGCTCACCCCGACCATGCCAGTCATCTTCATCAGAGCGGTTCCTGTGGACAAACAGGAGAACAGGAACATGTACCAGTGTCCCGTCTATAAAACCCGACAGAGAGGACCGACATACGTGTGGACGTTCAACCTGAAGACCAAAGAAAACCCGTCAAAGTGGACGTTAGCTGGAGTGGCTCTGCTGCTGCAGATCTGAGGTTTAAATGCTGTGATGGTGAAAACAGGGTCCAGAGTTTGATTCAGTGTGGAAAAAAATATATTTATAAGGGACGTTTTACAAAGGAGGACAGTGTGAAAAGTGAATTAAATAGACATTAAACACAGAGCTCAGGGTTTTTTCTGCTTTGAATGATTTAATGTGAGGAAATATAATATAAAACTGTTGTGGAGTGTTTACAGACTTTCAATCACGTCTTCTCTTCTACTGACAACAGCAGAGATAAGACACATCTACAGCAATGTAATGAATTATAGCAGAATAATCCAATTTCAGCTTGTCAAAGTTAAAATACAGTTTTATCAAGTTAATTGTATCCTATTGGCCTGAATGTAGGACTATGTGTCTTCTTAGAAAAACACAGTGTTTCAGGGGTATTTTTTTGAATAAGACCCCCTGAAATGTAGTTCTTGATAAATAATAATAATAATAATTTCATCTAAAAATGATGTTAGTATGTGCAGTTGGCCTCCATATCACCACCACACAGCAAACAATCTGGGTGTTAATGTAGTGCAGAGGAGAATAAATTGAATCAAAGAGCAATTTGCAGGTTAAATTTATGTCAGCATTTATTAAAATCTAAATATTGTCTGATAATAGCTGTTTAATTCATTGATAATTGATTTTATTTTTTCACAGAAGGGAATCATGTTCTCTGACTATTTAGATCAATGTAGGTTTTCGAGAGTCTGGGTGTTTGTTTCGTATCATATTTACATTATTTTAGCATTCTTACTCTCCATCTTACTTGTTGTTAGGGTCCATAATCTGTTTGTGTCTGTTTCTTAAATTCCAGGCTGAGACATTCAGTCCATTTTTCTGAAAGAAAACGCTCCACTTGTTGACTGCATCTGCTCACTGTGTTATTGTCTCTCTGCTAAAATTAAGTCAAGTTAGATGACAAACACAATATGTTTCCCATAAACTCTTCACAATAAAAGCTCACACGTCCCAATTTATCAGAAGGCTTTTAGGATGAAACAGCCAAACAGGATACAGGATGTTTACAGCAGCAGCAACTGAACACAACAGTCTGAACGTATGAGGAGGAGGAAGATTTAGGGAGAGCATGATGAGAACCTTACAAACATTGACTTTCACAAGCATCTGTCTCTGCTCTCTTCACACACCAGTGAAATACTAGAGGCTTGAGGGGGAGCAGGTTACTAGCCCAATACGTCAGATGGCTGAATATCAAATAAAACACCATTTGTGCAAGAAGAAGAGGGACTTTTAAACACTTGCCAGTGTCTACAGTGGACCATAGAGGACACCAGATAGCATGGTGACTAAGTACAGCATAACACCTATAGCAGTGTTCACAGAAAAACATCCATGATGTGAAAAGTAGACAGGAGCTTTAAAAAGTAGAAATCTATGCTATATCAAGCTGGACTAAACTCTGTGAACTAAACCAGTGCTTGAATCAGTCCATGCTGTTGAGTTCTGTGATGATCTGCTGTAGAGACGCCGAGTGATGTTCACCTGATGATCGTTCCTTGGTAGGTTGTTCCCAGCCTCATCACTGTAATGCAATTATTACAACTACTGTTTCTGCTGCTGTGAACGAACTGCTCCAGGGTTTGACTGTAAGGGAGCAGAGACCACCTCTTTAAGGCGAGCTTGGCGCAGTTCTTTGTGCTGAAACAGGGACCTGTTGTTGTGTTCGTATATATTCAAAGAAATCCAGACAAACAGGGAACGCCCACTTGTATCAGAGCCACTCTCAAAAGATTAAGGTGTGGAAACAAACTTTGTCTCGGGGGTCTTTGAACTGAAGTTTGCTCTGTAAGCTCCCTGCTTATTCACAGGTGTGTTTTGGGTGTGTGATGTTTTGAGCTTTGGGGATCTGAAGTGACTTTTGTCCTTTTATTTTTCCTCTGAACAGCTTTAGTGTCTGATTTCAAGTTTTTTGTCTTTCTTTTTGTCATTCAGGGAGTGATGACGTAACAGCAGCTTTTAATGCCCCTGTAAATGAAACTGTTAGCTTTGACCCATGTTTGACTGAGTTTGAACCTGAGCTATAAAAATGATAATCATGTCTTCATATTAATTTCACTGAAATGATGCATCTGTGAGTCATTATGAGGAGGTGTTGTTCATCTGGAGCTGGTCGGGGAATATCACAGAATAAATTTGGGTGATTTCACATGTTTATCTGAGCACAAAAACTACCTACACTGAGCACATTTTCTAAAATGAGAATCATGTCCTTAAAACCATTTATATTTTTGTATTTTGACTGTTGGTTATGATTTATACTGTCTTCCTGTAAACTTCCAGAGTAAAGATCCTTTATCACGGTGCTCCAGACTGTGAGCTTGGTTTTATTTTTCTCTCCCTGCACGATATATCCCATTTAATGCCAATCTGCAGCTGTTCTCCTATCTCCAGTTTCCAGTCTGCTTCTCTCCTCTAACTTTTCAGAGCTCCTCCTCTTCCTCTCTTCTTCCTCCTCTGTGTTTGAGATTAAACAACACTGGAGCAGAAAGTGTGTCGTCTCAGAGATCCCTCCTCAGTGTGTACCATAGAAGCACACACTGTTGTGTAACGCGGCTCCGCTCCATCTCTTGGGTTGTTTACACCATGCATGAACATCTTTTGTGGGCTTTTTTGGATGTTTCAGGATACCGACCTGCCGGCACTTTAGTACGTGAATCCACACTTTGAATTACCAGTTAGTCTCTGGAGTGATCCTACATTTTTTAACTCACTGGCTCTCAGGCTTATCGAGGTTTATTTACATCCATCCAGCCTCTACTGCTCTCCTGTCGTCTTTAATTAAAGCATCTTTATCAAACACCTCTCATGGTTACCTGACTGAATATCCTTTTCTTTAAGGCATGTTTAAGACTAAATGAAGGCGTAAAGCTGGCAAAGAGGTGCTGCTAGCCCCGCAGACTAATGTAATGAAACCTCTTGTGAGGCAAACTAGAACTATTGTCTGGTGATTTTGTGCAGGTGCTTTGAGAGGCAGTTTTACAGGTTAAACACAAGACCCAAAGACCTTGACTTCTGAACTATGACCTCCAGTGAAGATCCTTTTTCAGCCAGAGAAGACGTGTGCAAAGTTTGAAGATTTTCTGAGATATAGTGCTCACAAGCAAGGGGTGAACACAAGGCTCTTTTTTGAAGGGTCTGAACTTTGACCTATGACTTCAAAAACGTAATTAGCTCACTCATATGTCAGAGTTGACATATGTGCAAAGTTTATAGACCATCTACTAAAGCTTCCATAAGATCATGTTCACATGCCAAGGACTATGACCCTGATATGACCTTTAAAATCTGATCAGTTCCCTCATGCATCAGGGTGGACATTTGTCAGAAGTTAAAAGAAAATTCAATTTTTTGCAGTTTTTGAAATATTAAGTGATAACAAATTTTTAATTATCAAGTCAATGACCTTGGTCAATAACAAAAACCAACAATCCCACAGTGTGTTAAGTATAACTCACCATGAGGCAGGATCAGAGGGAGCCATGGTACTTTACAAAGCTGCTGGATCAGCCAGATTCCAAGTCTGTCATCAGGCAGATCCATCTTGCAAAGCTTCAGGCTTTTAGTTGTGCCAGTAGTGAGAAGCGACCTCAAGCCTCTGACTCAAAAACAAGATCCAACCGCTCTCCAGTTTTTCTTTAAAAGTCCTGGGGCCTCATGCGTAGGATCCAGACTAAAGGTGTACATGCGCCCAAAAGCTGAAAATGTCGTGCGCCAAAAAATAATCTGATTTGTAAAACCGTGCGTGTGCACACCTGTAAGCACTTTTCCCTTTATATGTCCCAGTCCACCTGGAAGGTTGGGCAGGTGGATTCACCTCACATCCCGCCCACATGTGACCATGAATAGTCAGAGCAGAGGACCTCCTTAATGTTTCTGATGGCCTGCCTGCAGTCTGTTCCTACACTGCTGTGTCAGGATGAATGAATATCGTGTTGACGCAGGACACCCTGACACTACATTTGTCAAAACCATGTTTGACGTACAAATCATTTGTACATTGATTGTTTGCACATTTTTTCATTTCACATAGACAAATTTATTTTTACTCAGAGCTCTTATAGCAACGTGAGTGCAGTCAGTTGCTGTGATTACATTTGGGAAACTGGACATTGCTGCCGAGCCTTTTAATGTTGCCTGTTCACCCACAGTGAAAGGAGCCCTGATGATCGACTGGTCATGTTTATAATGCCATCCAAAACAGCCGAGGGATGGCTGCGATATCCCAGACCTAAGGACATAATTTAACTGAATTATATCATACCAAAAAGGGCCTTTAGACAGAAAATGTAACATTATTTATTGTTAGTCATATCAAACACATTCCTGTCGGCTAATTCTCGCTGGAAGGAGTGGTCTAAACCTGTATACGCACCGGGATGGCGCGGTTCCAGCGTGTGGTTTTAACACTGGGCCCAGTTCAGCACATAGATCCAAGAGCACTGCTCCGGGGAATCTACATCGACTTATTAGCCAGTCACCATCATGGGCCAGGAACTCTCCATCCTGATCCACAGTCTGTGTGATCTTCAGCACTACTTGAACATCCATTGTGCAGCATAACACACGAGTGTCACTGCACTATTTACATGCTTACTCAGCAATTAGACTGTTTGTTTCACACCTTGTCACAATGAATACTAATCAATCAGTGCTATCCACCGCTCTGTATCATTTGAAGATGAAGTATGATACATGAACATTGCATACAGGAGTTGGCCTATTGGCTTACTAAAGGAACACGTCTATAACACTGCAGACTCGGTTGTTAAGATTACGTGGGTCTATAAGTCTGATCCGTGATGACAATAAATATATGAAATGAATCTGGCTTCAATTCACCACCTCACCATCTGTGCCACTGTCTCAAAAATGTTTGTGCCCCAGTATCAAAGTTGACGTACCGGTGAGTACATTTTCCCGCCAAGATTATTTTTATAAATCACAACCTTTGCATGAGAAGTGGCGTACGCCACTTTCATGTCCCGTTTTGTGCGTAAGCAAGCTTTATAAATGAGGGCCCTGAGCTTTCCCAAACACCTAAGGGATGTCCCTCAGATGGATGTGAGATAGATCCTTAGATATCTGAAACAGTCCATCTGGTGTGTCAGGTTAATGAACTTGTTTCTAAACCACAGAAAAGAGACACTGGTGAGGACTCACTCTGTTTTTTATCAGCTTATTAACAATGATATTTAGGAACAGATGACACAGTAGATACTTGAACTGCTACACCCTTTGAGCATGGAGGAAAATGCTGTTAAACATTGATAATGTATTAGTTCTGACCTCTGAATTCAATCCTTCCACATCAGAAAGTTGAGTGCTCTTGTGTGCCTCGACTGTCCCTCAGTTACAGCCATCGTAAAGAGTCAAATATGTTGTTATGCCCATCTAGGGGTGGCCAAGACAACATGAACAGCCCCAAATCCACTGAGTCCCAGGCAGCCCTTGGAGTCAAACTTAAAGTTTAAACCAACAAATCGGTATGCAAAAACAAACTCAGTGTACCCCTTGGGCAACTGATTTGCCTCTCCATTACCATTTACACAACAAATCGAATAACACCTGAAAACAAGCGGGGGGACAGAGACAGAGAGTCTGAGTGCAGAGTCTGAGCAAACATACACAGATGGATTTGAGAGGATCAGGCCATCCTTTGAAAAAAAAACACCCTTCAGTCTCAGTTTTTGTAAAGAAGTGTAATCAAATCTATTACTTTTGCTTCTCTACAGCCCTGTAGAAAATGATCTAAAGCCTGCAGCCTGGTGATCGGGGACCACTGCCCCACAGAGCTCAGACTTTCGACCAGGTTTTAGGTGGTCTGGGCTGCAGTCGTTTTCCTGGAGGTATGACAATACCAGCCTCCCATCCACACAAATGGGAGTGCATGTTCATTTCCTATTCAAACAACGTGAGCACGCAGCGTAAAATTGACACCTGTGTCAGGCAGAAAATAGAAAAGGCATTCAATCTGGACGCCAAAATATTTTTCTCTGGGGGTACGTCAGGGCCATCAGAGTCACAGCTAATCAGCAGGTTTTTATATTTAATTTTATGTCCTGCAGCCTCGCCACCAAGCTCGACTTAAACTATCCAGCTCACTTGTGTTTAAGGTTTGTAAAGGCCATCAGTACTCTGTGCAGTCTCCAGTGATGTAACAGTCATGCTTCAGTGTTTTGGTTCGACTAAAAATAAAATCCTCCACCTCCTAAACTCTCCATCCAGCGTGTGATGTATGTGTGCAGATGGAGAGGATCAGCCCAGGACCAGAGAGTCCTCAAACTCCTCTGCAGATCAGCGTTTGTCCTGCTGTGACATGAACAAGCCAGATGTACAACAGCCCTCCAGAGCAGCTAATGACAGGGCTTTGCCAAGCACGGCGGCGGCCTCAGAAGGCTGAGAACGGCGTGCGGATCCATACCTCCTGTTTGTGGGTAATGTGAGTGTTCTCGATGCTCTGCTGCTGCTGAGGAGAGAAAGTGAAAGGGGGGAAATCTATCAGAAGGTTCATGCTCAGAATGAAAAAGAAGACACCTTTAATCATGTGTGGAGATTCGTGTGGAGACGTCAGACCGTTGCTAGGTTACAGGTCAGTGCAGAGCAGCTATAGGGGCGCCATGGTGAGTGTGTGTGTTGTATGTGAAAGCATGCAGCGTGCTAATTTCACTGAATGTGATGATCTGACTGCAGGGCTCAACATTTTCTAATAACCACGGAGATGTTCATGTGATTCATCTCTCTCTCTTCTTAACAGGAACACAAACCTGCAGAGTGACATCACAGGAGGGAAGTGTATTATCATCAAGGCATTAAAGGCAGGATACTTCCTGTCAATCCCCCTTTATGCACAAACTGTGAGGAAAGACTGAAACATTAAGAAAGCGCAGTCATTTTGCAGAGCAATGCTGCATCCAGGGTTGGAGATAGGCCTAAGTAAATAATATGTAAAAATACATTTTATATCAGTATAGTTGTAGTTAGTTGTATAGTTTAACATACTATAAAAAAAAACATTAAGTGGGCCATTATTAGGAATACCACGGCTGATAATGCTGATTTTATGCGAGTTCATGTCATCTGTTTTATGCATGATAAAACAGATGACAACATAGCTTGACCATCATGAATGTTTTCTAAATTTCACATCAATGCCACACAGAGCAGTATGATGACTGTGGATGATGGTGACCTGCAGCTTTTGCAGCCCTTTGCCTCAAAACAATCCTGTTTATCTGGAAGACATACTAAGATATATACCTGTGTAATATTCAGCTGAAAATTACGTAGATATATATTTTGGTCCATATTTCCAAGCCCTAACTTTATCGTTACTTTGTAGCACTGTCACAATATTTGATTAAAGATTCTTTTTGTTGTGTCTGTGATCAGGAAAACAATCCCCTATCTGTATGACTTAAACAGATATTTCCTCTAAATTAAGTTTGTAAATGTTATTCTTATATCTACTGTTATTATGAAAATCATGCTTTGAGACTGAGATGTCATAACTTTAAAGGGCCCATGACTGACAGGGGCCCCTAAAAATGTTCTGATATCAGAGACATTGTGATGTTTTAAGATTTATTCACTCTTCATTCTCAAAAACAGTTTGTCCTGTTTTCACTTGCAATGATTTAAAGTTACTCATCATTTGTGTCACTAGACTCCTATAGCATGACATTTATATTAAAAAATAGGCCCTTCACAACAATATAAGTTTCTATAAGTTTCTGAATTTTGCATTACCCAAATGTCTGAATGCTATGATTATGGTGTAAGACAAATATTTACTCTGCAAAAGTTTTCAAAATAAATGATAATAAAATGAAAGCTTTAAATGGCTCAAAAGCCAGAAAGTTTCTCATAGACTAAAGTTTAATTTGACATTTATTGCCCAGTTTTCAGCTGTAGGGTGCTGACTTCATTTGTGTCCCTAAACTGGAGATATATCAAGTTTCTGAAAATTATTTATATATTTCAAACAAGATATAGTTTTTGTGTTTTTGTCATAGTGTTTATATCAGTGTATTTTTTGCAGCAATTTTTAAAACAGTTTGCAGAAAAGCTTTAGCACCAGGAATCTTCTTTAAATTTCACATAAGTTCCACAAAGTGCAAAATGATGACTAAAAAATGATGAGCTGCATCCCCAAAGATTTGTAGCCCTTTGCATCCAAACAATGCTCCTAAAGCTTCACTAAACTGATTATTAGAATTATAAATCTGAAAAAATATACCGATAGATATGGAATATTGCTATTCAGCTAAAATATATTGAGATAACAATATAAGTTTGTATTTCCCAGCCCTAGTTGTGGTCCATTTTTTAATCATATTCATTTGTTTGCTTGATTGATGCATGGTTTGATAAACTGTGCAGAGCTGCTTTTAGACAGGGCCCAGTGTAACATATTTTCACGGGGCCAAAAACTTCTGGCAAGTAAATTAAATTAATTCATGAAATTTTAGTGAATTATTTATTTCTGTTCTCCATTTTTAATCAATAAATTGTTTGATGCATTTTCTCTGCAGCCCGTCAGGGGTCAGGTGACCTTACGTGTGTCACTTTTTTATTGGTCCACCTTTTACTGTCATTGCTTTGGACTACATTTCCCAGGGATCACTCGTCAACCACACGTGCTTCACAATATTCTCTTCACACTCTCTGTGAGTGCTGAGAAACGTGTTGTCGTGACAACAACGTGCTGCCAAGACACCTCGCTAACACTGATTTTCACAACAGGAGAGTAAAGAGCTGAGAAGTAGCACCACGCTGTCTCCTCCTGTAACAATATCCAAACCCCTCACTGCTCTGACAACACACGGGGCAGAATGGACCCCCCCAGGCCCCCTGATCTACCAGAGTCCAGCCTGAGCTCAGCCTGGATCCACACGCCTGCCTCTGGCTCAGAGCGTCCCGCCGCAGCCAGCAGAGTCAGCTGCTGTGAACACCAACTGTGAGCGGAGCAGATTTTGGCGGGCTGGAGACGGGGGTAATTAGCTCTGACAGAGCTGATGAGTTGCTAATTAAATGTTTATCTGAATCTGGCATCTGTGGTAAAACAAATGTCTGTTAGCTGCCTACAATCTGTGGATTATCACAAATAACTGGGCCGGTCTGCAGGGGACGGAGATGAGGGGCGAGTTTGGAGCGCTAGGACAGACCAGTCAGAAACAGGCAGCACCTACAGAAGGATCCATGTGAGTCAGAGTGACAAATATGATCCACAACCACGCACTGAAGACTAAATATTCACCAACAGGGATGGTAACTGTTATTATTGTTATGATCTTTTGGTTTGTGTGATCACTTTTACAAAGAAAATGTGAGATTGGGTCAGAAAATAAAAACACAGATCTGTTACTCAGATCTACACCCTCACTCTGTGATACCAGGAAAAAAACACATAAGTCAGGATTTTACTGAAAACTTGAACCCCACTTGGCTGGTTTCTGCCCTTGTAGGTACACAGCTGTCAGAGTGAGTGCAGTGATGGGTCAAGAAGACGAGCCGTTTGTTTGTGCCAGTGTTTGTTTATCTGTCCGTCTGTCTGTAAGATAACTCAAAAAGCTCTCAACATATTTTACATGAACCTTGTACCTTAAAAACATAATATGTTTCCCTTGAGTCAAAATGAACTTCATGCAAAATGAGAAGAAAATCTTTTAAAGAATTCTTTAAAAAAAACTGCATTGAGAAGAAAGGGAATGATCATGAGAACCCAGTGATGTCGGGCTTGATCCTGTGACTTCAGAATTTTAAATATTTATTTTTCACTTTGAGTGGACACTTGAAAAAAATCCTGCAAACTGTTCTTGAGATGTTTTATTCAGAAGAATCGATGGACCAAAGGACAACTTTTCACCCTTTAACGCCTGTTGTATCATGTTTGATACATACTTTTATGATACCTCTATCTAATCAATATGATCAACAAACTGCTAAAAAAAACATCTGAATACAATCAGATAAATAATAAAAATGCCCTCAAGTGGATTATTAGTTGCTGAAAATAGCTAATGTATCAAATGAGACACAAAAAATATATGTTAAATTTTATGGAAATTTGATTTTTTTTAGGATTTCAGTAGAAAGTGAAATTAACATTTCAGCTCCAAAAAATGTGAATTTTCTCGCTATAATTTGTGTTTTCAGGCATTAATGGGTTAAATATAAGACTCCCTGGCACAGAAGCATGAAAATACTTCTGACTAAAACATCTTTGGGTTGCTGATGATGAATAATTTAACAGTATATCACAATAATAATAAAGTGTTCACTGTCTCTATTTATGTGTGTGCACAGCGCTAAGCTCATCTGAACTCACTGTTTTTAAAGGTGAGTATTCTGGGCTGTGCTTTCCTGTCAGAGGTGGCATGCTGGTGCAGCAGGTTAGTGCTCATGCCACAGCAAGAAGATCGCTGTTTCACTTCCCCCCCGGTTACTCAGGCTTTGTCTGTGTGGAGTGTGCATCTTCTCCTGTGCATGCATGGGTTTTCTTTGGTTCAAGCGTGACCCCATTGTGACCCTAGGGGGATAAGCTGTGGTGATAGATATGAGAAACTTTAAGAAGCAAATCAATTTAACCATACAGATCCAGCTGCTTCAGTTTTCCCCTTCCTGCCAATTAACAGCCAACTTCCAGCCACTGGAAACACTGGAAACACACATTGAAAAACCTTAACCTTTCCATAGTTAGTAAATCAGCAGCCACATCAACTGGGAACAAACTTGACTCCACAAATTCCCTCAAATATGGCCTCAAGTTTACAATCTGTGTCTGTAAGGGAGGGCAGGCCTTGTCATGGACCTGCAAAGACCCAATCAGGGAAAGTGGGTAAACTTTAAGTGGCTGCGTCTGTACAGTACTCTGTAAATTGTAACTTGGTTTTTGGTTTTTGTTTCAGTTTATTTGAATTAGATTTTTATATTTGTTCAACAACTTTGGTAATTCTCTCAACTTAAAAATATATTTCAGATCACATAAATTGGTCATTTGTATTAACTCTTGTGTTAGTTAGGTTGACTTACATTTGTTAGCTAATTGAACTTGCAAATCAATTTCTTCCAAATAAAAATAACCTGCTGTTTTAACTTTCATCATAACTTTACCCAATGTAGTTTCATTAATCTTTTGAAAAGGTTAAAATGGCGATACCGTCCTCTGGTCATTTGTGCGTCTTCATTGCTTGACTTCCCACGATGCACCTTGGAGGTAGGGACGTGATGTCATTGCGTAGATATGTTCGATCTCCACACCCATACAACTAGTGTGAGTTTCAGTTGACATACATTGCTGATTTGTATGGACATAGTTTTTTAAGTTAGGTGTCCAGAGGGTAGCTGAGACGTCGTCAACTAAAAATTCCACGTTATTTCAAAAATGTGTGCAATCTTTTGTCAAACCAACATGGAATATTATGTCCTAGTAACAAAGTGAAGAGTTACATTTTACAGTGTATACACACAGTAAGGCTTCAACAAATGATTCTGTGAGCATGCAGAGATTATTGTGAAGTGGTGCCAGTTACTCTGACTTTAATTTTTACCAGTTCAATTATCTGTTACTACACTTTACAGATTAGTTTGATAACGGGTTCATAGATAACTTTCTGCTCTATTTGATGCATTTGTCTGTCATTTTTTTTAATCTTTGCAGGGATTCCTCACTGCCTCAGTTCTGCAGGACGTGAATGATGAAACACTGTAAGTTGGTATGACTCAGATTAAAACCTGTCACATTTACTTCATATTAAAAGCTCAAATTGAGTAGGCGATGGACAAAAAGAGGGGAGCGGAGACAACAAACTAAATATTTAAAGCTGACAGCCTCTCTGCCCTCCATCATGTTTGCATTAAAGTTTAGGGCAGACTGATGACTTACACTGTTGGATGAATGTCTCTGTGAGAGCTGATGATTATTTTATGTTCAGCTCTCAGACTGTGGCCCCCTCTCCCTCTCTCTCCTACAGCGTGTGTCGGGGGCGATCAAACGGCCTCACCTCTCACGCCTCAGCTGCTCCTCGTCGTCCTCTCATTCTTTCTGATTGCAGACTCATATTTCCATTTAAATGCTGATGGGCTGCAGGCTCGGCGTAAATTGGAAACTCAAACTTCTTCTTCTGCGTTCTTCTTGTCTGTGTTTTTTTTCGCCCTCCTGTGTTTGTGGAGGAGTGTAATCGCAGCGCCGTTGTTTGCAGTGAGAAATGTCGTTCACACCTTTGGATTGTCATGAATTTAAAGAAGGTCTCAGAGCGCTCGGACCGGCGTTAAAACCCCACAGATTAATTCAGATGTCACGTTGGAGTGCTGAGGGATAACACTGCTGTCACACTTCCTGTCAGATCAGAATGAGATGCTCTGTCAGATAGACAGACCCCCTCCTCTGTGAAAACAAGCCTGCACAGTTGGACAGATTAGAGATTGAATTATTCAAATATTCTATGATGCAGGCTTAATCTGGTTGGTTGTTAAACCTCAGTGAGCAGAAACAAAGTCATTAAGAGGAATGAATTGATTTTCTGAGGGTGAACTTTCACTGGCTCCATAATGGGTGCTTCCTAGGCCAGTGGTTCCCAACATTGATTCCTTGGAGTGCCCCTAGCTGGACCTTAGAAGAGTTGAACCCCCCGACGCCCACACTGGAAAATAGTCAGGCATTGTTGTGTAAAAGAAACAACAATTAAGAATGTTTTTATTCAAGCCCCGCCCACAAAGCTTCATCAGTTAAGGACCTCGGTTCCCTAACACTGATTGAGTGCTGTTGAAAGGGAAGGTGGTGTAACACAGAGGTAAACATGCCCCTGTCCCAGCTTTTTTGGAACATCTTGCAGCGTTTGTACATCATTTGGTTAATTGCATGTTAAGCAATTAGCCTTTCAATCAATCACATGGCAGTGACTTCATTCATTTAGGCCTGTTGTTATGGTCAAGACAACCTGCTGAAGTCCAAACTGAGCATCAGACTGGAGGAGACTAAGAGACTAAGCATGGCATGGTTGTTGGTGCCAGATGGGATGGTCCGTCAAAAACTGCTGATCTACTGGGATTTTCACTAACAACCATTTCCAGGGTTTATAAAGACTGGTCCTTCAAGAGAAAATATCCAGTGAACAGCATTTCTCTGGGCCAAAAAGCTTTTAGTGTCAGAGGAGAATGGTCTCAAAAAACCACCTGTTACAACAAAGGCAGAGGACCATTTCTGAACACACATCACGTCCAACCTTGAAGCAGATGAACTACCGCAGCAGGAGACCACACCAGGTGCCACTCCTGTCAGCTGAGAACAGGAAACTGAGGCTACAGTTCACACTGGTTTAGAAAACTGGATAACAGAAGATTATGAAAGTGTCTCCTGGTCTGATGAGTCTGGATTTCTGCTCCACATTCAGATGGTAGGCTCAGAATATGATGTGAACATCATGAAAGCATGGATCCATCCTGCCTTGGATAAGCGGTTCAGGATGGACAATTTTTGGCCCCTTAGTCCCACCTGAGCATGGTTTAAACCCCACAGCCTACCTGAGGATTGTTGCTAACCATGTCCATCCCTTTATGACCACAGTGGACCGTCCTCTGATGTCCAGCAGCTCCAAGTCTCAACGTTCAGATCAGCTCAGACTGGAGGTATGGACCAACATCTCTAAGGGATGTTTCAGCACCTTGATGACACCAAGAATTAAGGAGCTCTGGAGGCAGAAGTGGCCAGTGAGTGTATCCTAAAGGTTTTCCCATGTTTTGTAATCTATGATGTAGCCTTGCATAACTTTAAAACTATGTTATTAAGTGATTGAAAAGAAATTACCATGACCTTTTGTGGCTCTCATGAAGTCTGATGTGAATAAAATGCTTCAGTCTGCAGGTTAGACTAAAGCAAAAACTTACCTCATTTTAAAAATAAGCCTTTTAAATGTCCAGGTCATGAAAAAAGGATCATGTGGGCATTGTTTCAGAGATTTCATCTTCAGGGGAGAAACTTGCATCAGAACACTGACCCAGCAAATGTTAATGTAACAGGAGAATAAAGGTCTGATGTGTCAGAGAGCTTTAAAGGAACAGCAGTGAGAACAGAACATGTGCAGGCAGCTTTAAAAAGAGCTGCAGCTGCTAACTGTGCTGGCATGAAGCTTCCAGCACAATGACTGAGTCCAACTGCTGCACACCTGAACAAATACACCTGGACAGGCACCATGTGACAGTCAGAAGGTGGACAAACAGCTGCTGAAGCATGGATTAAATAATGGTGATCATCGGGCACAGGCACAGATTCAGTTAATGTATTCAGCAGGGCCGTCCATAAAGGAGGGAGAAGGGGGAAGCTTTCTGTGGCCTATAGTCATTAAGGGGGCCCTTCGAGGTTAGCAAGGACATGGTCTGTCCTGTATTTAAGCAATGATCATCTTTGATAAATTAAAGCTCTTACTGTTAGTTATTAGAGCAGCAACAGTAATATTTTATTTACTGTTTCCCATTTGGTGTTGCTAGGACGTGCTACAGCTCCAAAGCTGATAGGAGACAGCATTATTACTTATTATCATTAATATTTTGGGCTTTTTATGCCTTTATTTGAGTGACACGAAAGTGGACAGAGAAGGAAATATGACAGAACTGGCCAAGGCTCCTGTGCTAACACTGTAGGTTAGTGGACATTACAGCACATGGAGACATAATTTAGACTTTAAAAGCAGTGATCTGACTTCTAGACATGTCACATGAGAAAATACTGAACATTTATACAAACTGGATAAAAAAGTTTCCCTCTGTTCCACTCATTAAGCTGTTTATTGTCTTAATTTTAGACTCAAAGTTGGTTTGTGCTCAGGTTTGGTGTGTGAAAACGTATGAATAAAGTTGTGTAAAGTCCTGAAGTGGCTGTCTAAGTGGTCCTGAAAAGCCTCATAATGTTGCATTTAAGTCTTGCATGTTGACATCATGTGGTGCAGGATTAGCTGAATCAGTGTTGGTTATTCTAAATGGAGGGCAGGCCCGGGATGGTCATCTATCAACTTCTGAAGTTTGTTACTGATATATTAGTGGAGTCCATTGCTCAGCTAGCATCATTTTTATCTGATTTTCTGCCATCAAAGAGTTTGTGAAGGCCCTGTAAGGTTTAAACACTCTCCAAAATTAAGGAAGTTAATTAAGTTGATTTGTCTTCAATGTCCACGGCCTTAACATTATGACATCAAGCTTTAGAATTTTTGTTTTTAGGGATTTTTAGGGATTTTTGCCAATATCCAATAGGCTGATATTTCCAAACTTCTTATTACTAATACTGTTATTGATACTGATATTTGGTGTCGAGAGCACAAAGTCCCTCTTTAGCTAACACTGACCTGTTCCTTTTATACACAGTCCATTTGAATCAGAAACAGAGCAGCAAGAAAAACATTTGATTCATTAATAAGTTATACTTTTGATCTATTAGGGTGGATATTCAGTGGTGAAGTAAACTATTGTGATACAGTTGTACATTTTTCCAATATTATAGCCAGTATTTGTGATAATAATGATACATTTTTAGGGTCAAAATATCGGCTGTAATTTCAGCCAAAAATGTCATATTTGCCAATATCAATAATACATTTTTAGGCAAATATCTGCAGATGCTGGTATTGGTCCAGTAATGTCATGCGTCCCTATTTATTGTTTTTTTTTCTGAAAAATGTTCATCTGTTTTGTCCAGTTCTGCTCTGGCAAAAGCATCACATGACGCAGTACTGGTTAAAGAGGTGGACATGTCTAAAAAGCTGGGACTATTTCAGGATACAAAGCACTGAACCATTGTTACATAATTATTAAATAAGTAAAGACGGTGCAAAAAACACGTTTTGAAAACTGAAGAAAAGTTTTCATGTTTGTAAAGAACTTTAATATCTGTCAAAGAATGTAAGAATGTGTGAAATATTTTGAAAGGATTTTTTCAATAAAAAACGAATACAAACTACATGAATTCACCACTCTTTTAGAACTTTTGGTCCCTTTTTAAATACAAGAAGGGAAGCTTTCAAAGAAATATATGCATGTCTATTGTTTATAGTGTATAATATGTGAAGCATTTTATTTTTATGATAAATAGAGTTTATATAAGGAGGAAGAGGAAGATGTGGAGGCACGCATTGTGACTGGATACAGAGAATGAATCAGGCAGAGAAGGAGACCTTAAATACACAGTGAAGCTTTTTATAATATCTTATGAATTATCTTACAGTAATTAGTTAGTGAAAAAAGTCTCTTATTTCAGAGGAACTTCACAATGTTTGTTCACATGACGGCTGTGAAAATGTTTTCAGGTTTACACTCTGGAAGCCATTTCGGAAACTTAACATTTTGTCATGTCATGTCATGTCAATGAACAGCCTCACACAACAAAAGATTCCCCTGGCTGAAACTGTCACGTGAATAGAGTTGGAGATATACCTGCAGTTTGTCCCTGTGTTCTCATTTTGCATCATGAGTATTTTTGTTTATATACTTGCCTTTATGTGACACCTATTACTGGAAGACACCATTAGAGGGCGCAAAAGATCTTAGGCGGTATAAAACTACCTGTTGTGTTAGAACTGATCTGCAAACATGGCGATAATTCTGAGAGTCAGAGTAGTAAAATAAACACCAATAACCAATAAATTCATCAAATATTTGTTGACAACTGATCACTGAAGTGGTCAGATCTAATCACCAGAATTGTCTTAACTTCATTTTTACAATATTTTCCTCTGTGCACTGTAGGAATTGTCTTGGTGTATGGGTGTAATTGGTCACCGTGTTAGGTGATAAATTGCTGCTGGCTGTGCTGATGGATATTGTCATCAAAGCACTGGAAAAAAACAGAAGGTGTACCCTTCAATGCTTCACTATAGCTGATCATTGTATTAAGGAGCACTTTGTTAGTTTATAAGTAGGAAATACAGCCAATGAAACTGAGCTAACACAAACATATGTATGGACAAAGTCAACCATGATGTCAAACTAAGTCACCAATGTACACGGTCACCAGCTGAATTCTTACACTGAACTTGCTATCCAACTTCTAAAGGGGGATTTATCTGATATCAGCTGGATGTATGGGTCCATGTAGTTAACAGCAAGTATATCTCCAGCTTAAGGCCTTTTTATACCACATTTGAGAACTTCCAAAATGTAAGAGTTCCTGTAAATATTATCCAAATGATAATCTGTGTAAAAGTGGTGTTATATTTTCTTTGAGGAAATAACAGGACACAGGAAACCCTCAGAGAACACTGATGAATGTTTAGAAAAATATGGATGTTTTATTTGACCCAACTGTAACAAGCATTGTAACCCACGTCCATGATGTTCCCCCATCTGATGTTACGGAAACACAGTCTACATCCAAGCATGAACAGTGGTCACTCAGTTTTCAACGACACATTCAGTCAGTTCTCGTCCTACCCACAGTTCGTCAAAGACACACACAGTAGAGTATTAATTCACCCAGTCAGATACTTGATTAAGTGGGTTTCTATTCTGAACTCACGAAACAGTGATGATTTATAGATTTGTTTTTTTTTTTTAAGAATCTATTGAAAACAGACAGTCTAATACAAAGTCCATCCAGTACAGACTTGTCCATGGTACTGCTTCTATGTTAGCTTATTTACAATCGTCTACTGGAAGCAAAATAACCTGCCATCGCTTCAAGAACAAAACAAGCTAGCCATCACTATTCAAACTCAGATACCAAATAAAAACAGAACAGAATATTTCTTATTGATTGATTGTGCTTTGTAACCCACAAAACCACTTGGATTTTAGAAATGGACCCACTGTCGGAGGCACCGGGTAGAAGTGCTGAAACATCCATTTCAATCCGTCTCATTGAGATTCTCTAGAGCTATGAGTAGGACAGGGCGTACAAATGTTTGTTTTTTTGTTTATTTATTTATATATTTATAAAGTTATTACAGGCTCATCCTGTTCGTCACCTGTGTGAAGTCACGGAGGAATCGGTCTAAGTGTTTAACCATGCAAAGCCCTTTAAGATTCGCCAGAAAAGGTCACAGAGAAGATTTTGTTGGACAGAGGGGGCAGATAAAGGCTCAGACAGACACAATCAGTGTTTTTCTCACTAGAACAGACACAGAAACGGGCCGCAGCCCGTGGATGAATCAGGGAATCAAGACAGTGGAAATAATAGTAGGCAAGTTAGATAACTGCACGCCTCCCCGTCCCTTGACCCTCTCTGGCCTCTCGCCGGGCCCGTGTTTGTACAGTGTAGCTCTTTGTCCGGTCTCTCACAGTTAGCTTAAGATGATCTTGGTCCTGGAATCAGTCAGAGAAAGTGGAGTCACCAGCGTCCTAGTCTAAAAGAAGGCCAATGTACCCACGCCCCCCCTCGGCACACAGTGTTCCTCCCGCTGCGTTAAACAGTCACCTCAGTCTTGCTGCCTGTGCGGTAGTGCTGCGGCTGCGGCTGCGGCTGCTGCGCCTGCTGCTGCTGCTGGTGGTGCTGTGGGATGTAGTGGAGCTGCTCCACCGTATGAGTCCGTCTGGAGGCAAACGCCTGCCTCTTAGTAGCTGTCTGGTTCATGGCTAAAGTGTTGGAGTGCGCTGTGCCCCCCCCTCCTGATGCGCCGCCCCCGCTGCCTCCACCTCCGCCACTGCCACCACTGGCGTTGTTAGAGGCACTGGGATGGGAGTGCATTTTGGTCATCTTGTAGCGATCCATAAGAGGCGTAGTTGGTATGAACACGTCTGTGTGCGAGATGGCGCGCGACATCGAAATGTCGCTGCCACGAAAGCCACCGGAGATGCTGCTGACCATGCCGCGCTTCAGCGACATCATCAGCTTGTCCGGCGAGATCAGAGGATCCTGGGACAGGAGGCGATCTTGTGAGTACAGGCGATCTTGTGAATAGAGGCGGTCTTGGGAGTAGTGGCGGTCTTTAGAGTAGAGGTGTTCCTGGGACAGAAGCCGGTCCTTGGAATACATGCGGTCCTTGGAGTAGAGACGGTCTTGTGAGGTGTGGCGGTCTTGTGGAAGCAGACGCTCCTGCGATCGGAGGCGCTCGGCGGACAGGAGCTGTTCGTCTGAGAGGATCCGGCCTCCGTATGGGGACATCCCATTAGAAGACATGCTGTAGTCCTGCTGAGGGGCCCTATGTGGGGACAGGACTCGATCCTGAGACATGGCCCTCTGGACTCGACGGGGCCTCTGCCTTTGCTGCGACTGCTGCTGTGAAGACTGCGATGGGGGAGGGGCCTGGGAGATGGATGATGGAGGGGGCTGACTCTGGAGCTGCTGCTGCTCCCGGTGCTGCTGGACAAAAGATAAATGAGGTAAGGACTGCTCAGAGACCAGGACCAAATCAACAAACACTTTAACACAATACATTTGGTCTCGGGGCCTGATCCACATGGGGACTGCTCGTCCACTGGCCCTCTGGAGGTGTCATCAAGGTTCTGTCAAAAACTCATGTCAAGGTTGAAATGTTCCTGTAACTGTCCTGCAGAGCAAACCAAACTGGTTTGGACACTTCATCCACAGGTGAGGGTTTGGGCTTTTCGATCTAAAGGTCTTGACTCCTTGCATTTTCTAGGTTCACACAGAACATTTGACCTCATCCATATTTTAAGGAGCCTTTCATATTTACAGATGTGATGGGGCTGCTTTTAACCCCTATATTCTAGCAAGCTTGGAACCTTTAAGGCTTTACACTGTGTAACATTGTAAAGCCCATGAAGAATGATATCATTGTTGCAGGCCCCTTACGAGATAAAGTATACATTTTTTGTTTGAGTATATATTTCTGTTTTAGTGAGGGTCGAGTACAATGGTATTTTTGTTAGCCAGAAGTGCACAGGGAAATGACCATTTTGTAAATGTATGTTTTGGGTGAAGAGTTTATTATTTTAGTCTTTTTTCGCTGCCCTATCATTTTTTTTTTTATAGTGATCAATCCCTCCCATGGAGATTATATAAGTGGGAGGGAAATTAACTGTGGGGAGGGCGGAGACGCGTCATGGTCGAGGAGCGGTCGCGGACTGCTGATTGATTGGATTTTACTCCTGGAAGGACAAGCCTGCAAAGATGGTTAAGGAGGATCGGGACGTAGCCAGCTCTTTTTTTGGGAGCTAACTGAGGAGGTGTTCTGTGCAGGTGAGTGTACCTCAGGACGCTCTGGCTGCTTGGCGGGATCAGCCGCGGACATGTCCACCATTGTTCTCAAACTTCTATTGTTTCTTTTGGACTCGAACTGCGGGATAGGAGGTAGCACACGGGGGATTACAGAGGACCCAAGGACACTAATTTTGTTTATTTATTTCTTTTCAAAAGTTGTGTTTGTGCGCATCCGGGGTATGCATTTTGTGTTTGCTTTGTCCTGCAAATATATTTAAGTTGAAACAGTCGGAAGTGTTTTGTTGTTGTTGTTGTTGTTGTTGTAAATCCCTGCTTATTAGCTAAACTAATAAGTATGCTTTAGTCTTGGAGAGTCTTCTTTTCCTGAGGTTTAGTTACTTGTAATTGGCAAGAGTAAATCCTTCTGCCCTGGTGTTGTGGCAATTCTTTTATAAGTTTCAGATAAAACCAGAATTGTTGCAACCTTATGAGGTTGAAAATCCAGAGGGCCATAAACCCTTACCCCCCATGAGCCTTTAGATAGATAGATAGATAGATAGATAGATAGATAGATGGATAGATAGATATACTTTATTGATCCCAAGCCGGGAAATTATGGTAGTACAGCAGCTGGTTTCAGGGAAAGGAAGTAAATAACATACAAACTAAAAAGAGACTTAGGGCCTGATCTACTAAGATCCAAAATAACAAGTGCTACATTGCGTGTGCAAACAAAAAAATTGCATGTGCTATTAGTGGCCGTGTTGTGGGTGATCTACTAAGACTGCGTGCGCAATTGATAGCAGGTGCAAAATTGGTGTGGACCACCCTCTTTAAATACAGTTTTTGCGTGTGCTACCAGCTGTCACCATGGAGAGTTTGGAGAGCAGAGAGGCCGTAAACGAAAACTGAAGTTTGAAGCTATGGAGTTAGAGGCAAATGAACACACTGGTGAACTCCAGCAGAGACATCTCTGTGTTGCCAGAAGAAACGCGATTTGGGAGGCCATCTGTGAAAAGCACACAGCTCCAAACTGGCATTGCTGGTTAGACGATATGCCTCTACTATTTTTATTTCTAAACAGAGGTTGTGGTAACGTTTTTTGCTGTCTGTCATTTTGATGGACAAGGTCGTCATGTCATATTTTAAGCTGTCATTTTTAGTTTTTTTTCTAATTCCAATTAAACATAATCTAAATGACAGCATTCACAGAGTTATACAGCTTCATTAATAACCTCTCATGTTAAGAGCAGTATTACAGTTACGCACACACAGACTGAGTGTTAACCTACTTTAACTGAAAATCCACACAATCCATTTATCAGCTCTGAGTGATACTGGCTATGAAGATTTTTTTTTTTTTTTTAAACAAAAAAAAAAGGTTAAATGACCTCCTCCATGATGTATTAAGAGTGCAAAACAGAGAGGGTTTACTTTACGTGTGTGTTTGCATGAGTATGATGGCACACTGGATCCTCCCTTATTCCCCAGTCCGTCATAATGACAGACAACCTCCAACTCTTTTGTCATTCATCAAAAAGTTCAGTCAATGACGGAAAATACTTGGTTAGTGCTGTTTATGACAGTCCAAACATGTTGACACGCACATGGAAGATTCTCTCTCATCGTCGTCAGCCCTCTGTGGATAACGCTGTGCGAGTTTGCACCTGCCTTTCAAACGTGCTAAATATAGACGCAAAAACACCTAGTGCAATCAGTTTTGGGTTTGATAAATCACATAGCGAATGCTAAATGATTACATTTGCATCTCATCCTCCCAGTATTTCACATGTTCTGATAAACTGCAGTTTCTTGAAGATTCTCTGGGTGACTTTCACAACTGGCACATTGAATTGATGGAGGGGGTGCACTGTGGCCATCATGTGTCTGCCTTTGCATAAATAACAGCAAGTATATCTCCAGACTTACGATCTATTATTCTCCTCTGCAGTTAAACCTTGGTTTCAATTTTATTGGAAATGACCTTTCATTTTCCACCTGCAGTGCCTCTGGCTGCCACTGGGTGCCTGGGTGGCCATCGATGCGGGAGGCACTGCCCTGGGCATGACTGGTGGTCTTTGATGCAGTCATGAGCCCACATATTTAACCTTCCATGACCTTCATATTGTGACATAGCCACAAAGTGTGTTTTTGGGGAGGCAATATTGTTTTGATTCTGGGATTTATATATTAATAAAATCCTTGCAAGGTTTGATCCCCTTGCTCGCCCTAATAACTACACTGCTGATCTTATGGAGTGGTGAAGTCTGTTTAGCTGCAGGTTCCTGGTCGGGTGACCTACTGTTACCAGGTTGAATCAGGTGTGAAGAGGAGGAGGGGGTGACCAGAACAAAGGAGAGGAGAAGGAGAGATGTTGGTGGGGAGACTTTGCTGGTGGGAGCAGGAAAGAAGCTGTGCAGCTTGGTAAAGACTGTGTTCACCCAGTAAAGACCAAGTGGAGAGTTCTAGGGCTGGGGAAATAATCTCATCCAGATAAAAGTTCGGAGGCTGGAGAAGATTGCCGGTGGGCTTTACCTCAGCAGGAACTCAGAGGAAGTTTCCCAGGACTGGTGAGTCTTCCCCTTGTGAAATAATTTTCTTCTTTTTCACTTTTTGCAATGCATTGCCTTTTTTCATTTATAATGGATTATTTCAGTTTTAAGTTTTGAGTGGACCGTTTATGGACATTTTAGTTTGGAGCACAACCCCTTTGGATTTTACCTCCTCCTGTTAAACAGACCTGAGACATTGGACTCAAGAACACCATTGAAGAACATTTAATGTTTGGGTTTTGTCTTTTTTTTTTGTTTTTTGGGGGTTTTTTTTGGAACCAGGATTTCAGGGGCTGAGCCTGTATAATTTGTGTTGGTGAGTCTGATAGGGATGGGAAAATTTGTGTTGAAGGATTTACATTTTTTAATTAAATCCAAACCGAATGAAGAGTTTGTTGTGGAGACATTTTTCTTTACCTACTATTTAAGGGGCTTTGTAAACATTTTTAAAATTTAGTACATACCTAATCTAAATTACCTGGTAACTTACAGTAGCTTTGAACCCGTGATTGTAACAATGCTTAGAAAATCAAGCTGATTGTTATAATATGTCATTTGGCCTTAACTCTTACTCTTTTATGGCATAGCTGTCAAGTCTCCTGTTTTGGCCGGGGAACTACCGTATTTTATCCCTCTTTCCCACCGTCCTCCCGCATTAGTATTCTCCTGTAAATCTCCCGTATTATAATGTAATAATAAAAAAAATGGGGGAATGGGAATGGGGCGGTAATGCACCAAAGTGATGGATGCCACCGTAAAACTGAAGAAGAAGAAAAAGCCTCGTGAGAACTGCCACCTGCAGTAGCCTGGATGGCAGTTGTCGCAAGGTTAGTGCCAACAGCGGGAACAAACCAAGAAAAACTAAGGAGAGAGATGGATGTGACGACGTAGAAGGCATTCCTGCCAAAAAAACAAAGAAGTCGTGTAAATATCTCGAAAAACAGGACAGCAAATTTACTTTCCTTTTAAAATGTCAGGGATACTGGAGCTTGGTTGGGGTGGTGGCATGGCTCGCAGCGGGCACCGGAAAATTTCCCTTATTTTCAAATCCAAAACTTGACAGGTATGTTTTATAGGGCCTATTACTGTGTTGTTAAACTGTTTTTCTTTGTGAGGCCTCAAAATTTGAGCCTTGAACTCTTGGGTCTAAAACCCTGATATCAATAGTGATATAAGACCATCAGTGAAGCGGTGAGATTATGTATTACCTGAAGGCTAAAAGCTCCCCCACTCTCATCTGCAGAGGATATGCAGTTTCTGATGAATTCAGCTGTGGCTCCACTTTCCTCTCCTCAAAGAAGCTCATAAAGCAGAGATCTCTTTTCAATGCCTGAACACTTAAACGAAGCACTTGTGCACCCACCTGGTCTTGAGCGATTTTTAGAACGTGTAAGGGAAGCGTGCCTCTCGCTGCCA
Source organism: Cetoscarus ocellatus (assembly GCA_037902135.1). Lineage (NCBI taxonomy): Eukaryota > Metazoa > Chordata > Actinopteri > Labriformes > Labridae > Cetoscarus > Cetoscarus ocellatus. The sequence goes on from JBAMNC010000884.1 coordinate 288,157, forward strand.
GGTCGGGCAGGTGGCGTTTACGAGAGTAGTAGTCCTCCACTTCTTTATCAGCTGCAGAGGAGATGAGAGAGAAGAGAGAGAAGAAGACGAGAGGTGAAGAGGAGTCTCGAGGAGTGAAAGAAGGAGAAAACATGAGGAGGAGGAGGAGGGAGAAATCAGCGAGCGGAGAACATCGCACACAATGCAGAGGGTGCAGGAGTGTTGGTGGACCCATCTGTGCTTCACCTTTCTGTGCACATGGAGGGGAATAAAAAACAGAGGAATCACAGTCAGACTGAATTACATGCCAGGCACAGCACATTCACACACTCGGCCTTCACCAGGGATTCAACAGGCAGCTCGGGCTGTGGGGTTAAACTTTACAAAGGTCATGTGAAAGTCTACAAACAAACAGCGTCATTTACACGTATGGAGGACAGGCACTTCAGATACACATGCTGAAAAAGCCAACTGTGTTATTGTACGATTACTTCACAGTGAGAAACACGGCTCATTGTCCTTGAGTGGATGTTTTCTCCTCATTCATGTGTACAAACAACCTCAACATGCATTTAAAGGCACATCAGAGAACATGGAGACACCTCCAGAGACAGAAGAAGAGTGTAGGAGTGAACGTAGCATCAACTTCATGCCTCACAACACAAACCCATGCATAATAACTTGTTTTTTAACTACACAGAAAATGACATATGCTTACAGGAAAATGCAGGTAAATCATTCAAATATGGAGACATGTCTGTCGTTAAAGAAGCTAATTTATTTTCCTGCTCATGTTTCAGCATCAAGCTAAGGTGAGCTACACAAATGATTCGCCCCTCTCAACAAATGAAGGGGTATGACCCATCACCATGCTCATCGCAACCAAGCAGAAACTCCTTTAGTGTCCACTACAGGCTGTGTGTAGAGGAACCATGTGTCATGTTCACGTTCCATGTTTTAGTGTCATTTTTTTAGAGCAGAAATAAACGTGTTTACAGCCTGTTTAAAGAAAGAGTTAAACAGTCCTCACAACTCACCAGTTTTTATTTTCTTTAGGATTTAAGATAATGCATCATTAAGGAAAGTCTGGCACGACTACAATGAGGCTTGTATTCAGATAATCTTAAGTCCAGCTTCAGCCCGGCCTCTTCGTTGATCTGTTGAGCTTCGGTCAGTTTGAGACATTTGCAACATAGCAGCTTCAGTGGATTGGACTAAAGGTACTTTCACACTGAACACTTTTGGTTCGGTCCCAACAAACTCTGGGCAGCTTTTTTGTAGAGTTTGATTTGTATAGGTTGATGCGAGAGCTCACACGAACTCTGGAGCTGATCAAGTTTGATCAAGAGTTTGGTTCGTGGTGGGTGTGAAAGCAGCCCAAAACAAACACCGACCAAACAAGGCAAGCAAACCAAAGGGGGTAAACTGTGGCTTGGTACAAGTGGGCGTCCCCGGTTTGGCACACTTCATTTGGATATATTTACGAACACAGCTGCTGATCCCTGTTTCAATACACACAACTGCGCCAAGCTTGCCTAAAAGATGTGGTATCAGCTTTTTTCCTGTCCACCCATGAAACATTTGGTTTGCAGTGAGGAAAATGATCACACAAAGGATATCTGTGAGTCTTTTTGGGGGTAGCTTGGCCTTCTGGCTTCCTTACAGTGATGCAGAGTGCGACACAGCGTAATGAGCTAAGGCCAGCTCCGGCCTTTTGTGTGCCTCGACCTGCTTCAAATACTGCAATGTGAACATGAAACAATCAAAGAAAATAGACTTATTTATAGAGTTTTTTCCGCTGATTCAGAACAAAGCAGCCCAGCTGTGGGAGTAAAACCACCTGACTGAAGATGTCACAGGTAAGACCTCGGATGAGTCTGAGCAGTGACAGGTCAACGGCATGTGTTTGGAGAATATTCACTTCATTTCCCATGACTTTTACTTTCATATCTGGCAAATTACCTTGAAAAAGCAGCTTCGGTCTCCTAAACAACCAAATGAATCAGCGAGGAGCTGATTGGTTCTCTTTGCAGAAATTAATTCAGAAACCCACTGAAAACAGCTCTGCACCCACATTTTGGCCCCAGCCCACATGTTAGGAGCCCCTGGTCTAGTGTGGGAGCCTCAGAGGTGAGTGTTATAATATGGAGGGAGTAAATTATGCAGTGTAGAGTGCAAGTCTTTCTCAATAAAAGCGGCGCTCACACCACCTGTCAGGTTCACACTCCAACAAAGATCCCCCTCAGCTGAGAGGCTCGCTGCAAATCGATTCATTATGAGCCATCATAAAAACAAGATGTTCCTTTCTCTGCCATAATCGTCCTCAAGATGTGGGCCGGGCTCTGCAAACTCATCAAGCATATTACCATGGAGTGAATGACTTCCTCGTGGTGTTCAGTGTCCCGCGCTGCGACGGCCTAAACGCTTTTCTTCAGCTTGATTCCAATTTGCATTAATAAGCAGCAGCATTCTTCTCTTTTATTGTCGCTACAATGAAAACGCCGCTCTATCTTCCCTCCGGCACAATCCGACATGATCTATCAGTGCTCAGACACTAGTTGAGCAACAAAAAAAAGCTTCACAGCCTTTTGGCTGTTTGCTGCAACAAATAATTTGCTTTGGAAGCAGAAAGTAAGTTTGGAAGAGTGAAGGACGCCGCTGGAGGAGATGTCTTCTTATGTGCTGCTATCTGGAGCTGTTCATGTGGTTTTGTTTCTGGGCTTATTGAAAACTATTATGCTAATTCTCACAAGCATTCTTCAAGTGTAGGGACCATCTTTTGTTGTTTTTTCTCTCCCTCTCCAGCCGGGAACGAGTAAACAGCACCACAGCCCGCCTTTATAAAAGTTTCTATTGTCAGTGGTGAGTAACAGCCTCGGCAGAGCGAGCCCTGACAGGATGAGTTGTAGATCCTCATTCTTCACTTTGACTGCAGGCCAGCAGTGATCTGGGCCAGTGGTGATGAAATTACACAAGCCTTAAGGAATATTTGTGTTCCACCCAGAGAATATCATGGGATGAGACCTCATTACGCAGCAGAAATCCAGCGTAGCACCACCAAATCAATACTGAGCCAGGCCGAGCACGAGGAGACACTTAATGTACTTTTTACGCTCGGGGAGAAAAAAGATGGCTGCAGCGTTTGAGAGAAGGCAAGGGGAGCGTGGAATCTAAATGATTATAGTTTCTGCAGATGATTTCAAGGATCAGAGTTAGAGATGGAGTTTTTCAGATCCAAATGAAGGCCCTCAATATTTTCAATAATGTTCTGACCTGGGAGCAAAAATCTAAAAAAATGTGTTTAACTGATGCATCTCACGTCTAAGAAGCAACTTCAGGACTTAAACATGCAGCAAATTTGAAAGTTTTAAACCTGCAGTTCCACAATTGGCCACTAGAGGCTTTTACAAATAGTAACTGTGTTCGAAATCGTCCACTCATTCACTCACTCACTATTCCCTATGTAGTGTAAATGAAATAGTGAACTACATAGGAAATGACCAAACGAGATTTCGGACACTGCACTTACTTTTCTAAACGTCATAGTGTCAGTAGATGAGTTATTCCTGTGACGGAAGTGGATGCGCCAAGAATCACATAAACAACCGAGCACTCAGGAAGATAGGTAGCAAATTTTGCAGCTGTTTACAGCTGTTAAAATTCGTAAAAAAAAGCTACGCTACGAACGTGTTAAAGATACTTTAATGTTTCTTACACCTTATAAACGAAAGCAGCACCAATTTGTGCTTTAGCAGCCTTCCTTCTCTTCTTCTTCTTCTTCTTCTCTGGAAAAACACGACCGCATTGCATTGTGGTATATGGGAGTACAATATAGGGTACATCGTATGTACACTCACATTTGCTGTGCACTATATAGTGAATGAAATTAACCGCTGATAATTTGAACAACACTACAAAACGGCGAACACACTATATAGTGCACTATATCCGTGATAGGGAACGATTTCGAACACAGCTAGTGTGTCAGAGTCCATAGGGCCCCATAAGCCTGGGGCATGAGTATTTTTATTCTCCGCTGAAAGCCCTGAGCTGAGAAATGTTGCGTATATAATAATTTCAAACATACAGCTCCTCTATTGTCCACTAGAGGGTGTCTCCTGCAGTGAGTCTGACCTCATAGAGCCCCATGTTAAAATGTTCACCTGAACAGGTGACTTAATCATGCTGACAGCCTGGCACAAAAATACATTTTTGCTCTGTACTGCAATCCCTGCACTGAGAAATGTAGTGAATATGACTGTCATGATATTGGATTTGCACCTCACAATAATTGTGGACAGAAAATATCACAAAAAAAGATATTACCATAATATCTATAAAAAAATGAAAAATAAATCTAAGTGTCAAATTAATCCACAGCCTAATTTTTTGTCTCTGCAATCCTAAAATGTTGCTTAGGGAGGTTGACAGACTGCATACAATTATGTCTGTATGAAAAAAATGTACTGGAAAATAATAAGTAAATGTTTAGAAAAAAAGGCAACCAAGATATAGTGTGGAGTAGCATGACCTAAATATCATAACAGGGTGTTACTTATTATTCAGTTATTCATTTAGTTTACTTTTTCTCTGTGCAGTAATGATATGATAAAAGATAGAAGAGATTGTGCATTTAAAAAGGGATTTTCATGATTTACAGCCCCTTCAAGACTTTCAGCCCGTTATTTCACTAACACCTTGTGCCTGTATAATGAAAATCACACAGAGATGTTTCCAGAAGTCTCTGATATCAGATCCAGTTTGTTGTATATGTAGCTGATCTCGTGGTTAATTCATCTCTGCAGTTTTGTTAAGCTGTCAGTTTTTCTAATGCCTCTGTAATGAATGCATTTCCAAACATTTACCGATAAGGACTTTCATTGTAGAAATGTCTCCGGAAGTCTCTGTTATCATTGATGGAGCTTTGTGATGCTAAAGTTGAGTGGAGTTTGTGTACATGTAGTGTTTTAAGCAGTTTTTTTTTTGTATGCTTGCACTGAAACATCAGAAACATCTGTTTAAATTCACAACCAAACTTATGATATAGTGGTTAAAACAAAGATGTAATGACCGATCTGCACTGACATATTCCATCACATAGTCTGTGTGCCAAAGATGCACTACGACGCTGTTGTCATCTACAGACATCAGACATACAGAGGAGAGGACACTCTGTGAACACACACTGTAACTGAGGTGGACACTTCTGTGAGAGTTGGTGCATGTGTGTCTGCTTGACTCTACAGAGAAATCCCTCTACACCTGCATTAGCCTGTCACCATGGCTGAAACAATCAACAGTTCCCCTTTATAAGGCAAACATGGGATTACTGTATGCCTGTTTCTTACCTCAATATGGTAATGGTATTACTGGTATATTGCAACAGGGCTAATATAAAAATAGCAAAATTATAAAAAAAATATTTCTGCTATCATACTGTAAGTGGTCCCTACAAAGACCCCCGCAAACCCTAGGCTATTAAAAAAATATATTTTTCTCTCCATGACAATCACCAGGGCTTCATTCATGTGCAGCTCATCTGTTTACATTAGATTAAGTGACGTAGAATCGGGGGTGTGGCCTCTTTGAGTGACAGCTGGGAGCTGTTGACGGCTTTCTCTGTGTCACCAAAGCTAATTCAGTAAACAAATTCAAGTATTGATATTTAAAGGAGACTTTAGACCAGAACAGACACTCGTTTTGGAAACATCTCCCTTTTACCTCAGGTCACCCCCCACCCACCTTCTCACTCCCTCTGACCAGTGAGGGTCTGTGAGGTGGAAAGTGACAAAGACGTACTGATAAACTATTGGCACCAAGACTAGCAACCAAATTCTTCAGTCAGTGGTTGGTTCGTAAAGTCTGTTGGTTCTCCTTCAGTTGTTCTCTTGTGCCAACACTCAGTTAATATATGAACAGCGAGCCTGAGTAGATGATTTGTCTTCTCCCCTCATGTGCTGTCCCTGAGGTTAACAGTTCGGGACAGGCCTGCCAAAAGAACTGGCTGTGCCTCTGAAAGGACCAGTAAATGGGCCCTCATCAGATGTCTATAATAATACCATATGTTGGAAATGCCAGAGGCTTCATGGTTAATTTGTACAGCCGCTGAGTTGGCTGTAGTTCTTGAAGTGGCTGGCCTGGTTTAAATGTTCTCTTCCTAACTTTTACCTGTACCCACTGATCTGTCGCTCAAATAAAGGCTTAAAAGTCAAAAAAAAGAAATATAAAGATATATCAGATGAGTCAATAAGTAGAGTTATCCCTGTGAAAATTCCCCTCTGGGCAGTTTTGGGGCCCCCCTGAAATTCTGTTGCATTTCTAAGCATGGCTGAACACATCAAATGTTATTGTGCTAAATGATCAGTTGAATTGTCCCATACACAACAATAACAAACCAAAACTGAATGACAATGGTGAGTATTTAGGTTGAAAATGATTGGAAATTATGGTCTTAACTTAGAATTGATTATATCTCGACCAACCTCCATGGGCCCCAGAAGCTGTCCCCTTTACCCCCTTTATGGGCAACCAAGGTAAGGGACTGAGGGTTTCACGTAGCATAAACACAAAAGTATGAAACAAATCTGAGCCTCTGAGTGAAACTTTAACATAGAGGAAGCACTTTCCTGCTAGTGTACAAAGAGCTGTGAACAACAAACCCAGACAGAGTTTGGCTTCAGTCTCTTTTTGAGAGGTTACACCAGTTGACACAAAGACATTTAATGATGAGATTTTAATTGTTTCACATTATGCCTTCAACCTGTGGGCTAAGACTGTGCCAGTCAGAGCCTTCTGATGATGGTTTGTTTTCATGTAAATATCAGATGACTCTTCTGTCTTGATGTGGGCTTTAGGCTGGCTACATTCTAGACCAGAGGGCCTGATTTCCCCCAGCTCAATGATGCAGGGCTCACTTTCAGGCTTCTCAAAGCAAATATTCACTAAAATTATTTCAATCTCTGAGGTCTCACCTTTTGAAATTGGCTCGGATTGAAAAATAATCTAGTGTTATTCCAGTCTTACTGCACAAACGGTCCAGCTCATCTCAGCTCAGTTTTCTTATGATTGATTGATTCACTTATTGCAGCTTCAGTGTAGGAGTCGTGAAAGTTGTTGGGTGTGGTGCTGTGGTGATTCAAAAATCAGTGAGTCATGCATGTTTAAAGGTCCCTTACTGTCCAGAAAATAAACAAATCTAACTAACCAGATATAGAATCTCTCTGTGGGACACTGTGGTTACCCTGCTTTCTTAATAGCTAACAAATGACCCTTTAGCACTGAAATTACAGCTTTAAAAGCCATTTCCTCTGCTCCACCACCTGCAAAAATTTGGATATTTTGGAACAAGAAAACCAAGACAGCGTTGGATTATCTGAAAGAACCGGGCTACAATAATGCAGCCATCAAACCGGTTCAGAGTCACGCTCACACCGTGTCAGATCTTATTGACTCCCGTCAGGACTGAGGACAGCACAGGTGATGCAGTGTTTGTTCATGCAGGGCTTCAGGATGGGGGCCGACTCTTGCATGACAGCAGTGAACTTGGACCTACTGAGTTTCTTCAGGGAGGAGAAGCGGCTGAGGTCGGCTTTGACGGCCGCCTCGTACGACGGCGGCAGGTGCGACAGGCTCTGGAAGGAGCGTGAGAAAGACAGGTCATAGGGCTCCGTCTGCGACGTCAGGATGCCGCTAATCCGATTGTTTTCTGGAGACACATACATACATATACAGAGACAGAGGAGGAGAGAGAAGAGAGATGGGCACACTGGCTTCTTCGCACACACACACACGTACACACACCCTCCCCCCTTTAAAAAGTGAGCCTGGATCAGAGCGTCAGAGGACCACCTGCTGAGGGAGAGAAGAGGAGAGCGAGCTGGAGTTTTAGATTTACAAATATTTCCTGAAGGCAAATGAAAAATGACTCGGTACTTGGAAGCATTTTCACAGAGAATTTTACAAAATCTACATGAGAGGGAGTCGGCTCTGAGCCTTTGGGAGTCATAAATCTGAGTCAAGTTAATGTCTTATTTTTCATTTTAAATTCAAGTTTTAAGCTTCTGTTTAGAAAAATAACACAATGTGCTTCTGTGATATTTTAGTCTTCTAGTTCTTCTTGATCCAGACACTGAGATCCTAGTTTAGAGCATTGAACACTGACCCTTAAAATTTAAATGACAGTTCATGGCCTTTGGTGACTGATGACAAAGTGCTGCAGTAATCTGACCTGGAGATGAACCGACAGTTTAATGCCTGTGGGATTTTTTTTCTGGTCAAATATTCAAAGTCAAAGGTAGACTAACGAAAGCTCAAGAGATCTGTTGTATTAACCTTTACATACTGTACATCTTGAGGCTGCAAACTTGAGAATTTATGGAGCCTCTTATTGAACCACCACAAACTGTGTTTGAGTAAAAGATATATAATGTCATCACAGGAAGCATGTAAACTCAGCAGGAGTGCACTTCCTTTAAAGACTAACATCAGCTTTTTACTTCAACAGTCATATTTATGCTTAAAAATTTGTAAAAGGAGGTCAAATTTATGAGGATGATCTTGACAAACTAACGTAAAAATGTCATGATCTATTTTTGGACGGAGTTTATTTTCAGTAACAAAACTTACTGAAGGTTGAAGCCCCTACAATCCTGTCTTTTAACTTTGTGTACAAAATGTGTCTTCCCTGCACCACTCTTGGGTAACCTTGCAGTGCAGCTGGATCCCCCTGATATCAGTCTGCAAAACTTCTAGCTGAAATGACTGAGCTCGGTCTACAGAGGCACTGGCCAATCAGGGCCCTTGGCAAAGAGGTGGTCACTCACTGGACCATAACACTGAGACCAACGGAAATGTCTTATATTTTATTATTTTCTGTATGTTGTTCCCAGTGGGGGGGCAACTAAAGGTGCCAAATTTTCTTTCTTCATAAAAGCAGATATTTTACCTTTAGTTTAGGCCAGTGAAATTACAATCTAAACAAAGTACAGATCGCTTTAATACCTCTTACCATAATAGTTAACCATAACTGAGTTATTTTCACTAATAAAGTAAGTAAAGGTGAACTGGAGGAGTGTGCAAATGCTGTAACAGTAACAGAGGACAGTCATTTTTTTCATGCACCCCTGCATATCCTTTCATATATTACAATCATATAAAGCAAACAGATTCAAGCAGAAACAAGTCCTTAAATGCAGAAGTTAGTGGCCTATAAGACAAAATATCCAATTATTGAAGAATATGGGGCAGATAATCCGATTTCATAGGGCCTGTTTGGGCCTGGCTACCGCTGAATCTATTCCTGATTGAAGGGAAAGTCACACCCTCTGCAGCACAAAAGGGAGACACATGCCTCATTACAGCATTCAGACACAAAACAAGAACAAACTGCACAAAGCTCAAAACCTCTTAGGGAGTGTTGTTTCCTTGTTGTCACTGTAAACGCGCTTACCATTCATGTTGTCCCATAATTTTAACCTTGTGATGTAACTAAGAAGTGAGAAACTAACATGATAAATTCATATCCTAATATGGGACATAGTTCATTATATTTTGAGAATTAGCCAGGGGGCAATAAAAAACAGGCAGTGAGTCACAAGTGGCCCTCGTGCCAACACCTCTGGTTCAAAGTATTTCAGAATAGTTTTCCCAGTAAATACCTGAAATAAGGTCCAATATGAATGAATGAATACGAAATTTGAATGTTTCATTTTGCAACAAAAATGCATCTGACATTGACCCTATTATGAGTTTTTACGTATCATTGTGTTTTTAAAAAGATATTCGCTAAAGAAATGCTAACAAGGACTAGAAAATGACCTGGGATCCCCTGCAGTCCTTCTAATCATTCTTTTATTTAGTGTTAGTACATAGACCATAGACACAGCCATGACCACAAACTTGATCAGGTCATTTGATGAGGAGGAAATTCTTTCTAAATGCCCTGATGTATATAAAAAACCTTTTAATTTCCTTTTAGCTATCTGTATACATCTTAAATCTATTTATAACTTGTCTATGTTTTAACATATTTACTTTTGTTGTCTTTTATGTTGCCACAGAGGTTGCCAAACTATGTTTCACTCTACAAATTCTGTTGCCTAACAAGTGTTTATATAGTGACAATAAAGAACTTTTCTATTCTATCCTATTACCAAGAGGTTCAAGAATGAGACGTTACACTTTGGAAGAATGGTAGCTGCTTCTAAGTCGAACCGCCATGTTGTGCTTCTATCATAGCTTGATAATAGCTTTATACTCTTCATGATGACATTTAAGCTTAAAAATTGTGTAAGTTAGGCTCGTTTATAAGGATTAACATGGTGAACAAAACATGTAAATCTAAAATCCAATCAGCTTATACCAGAGGAAGCCAATGCAATGCTAACATTCAGGTTGGCCTACAAAGATTAGTGCACCCGTTTAATGTGTTACTGTTTCACAGCACATGAAAACTAATTATCTCCAAGACTGGACCAATAAAACAGTTATTTGCTTTTATTTGATTCCTACAACATGGGAGTTGTTGTTTTATTTTGTCAATTTGGACCATAAAAATGCTTCCAAGCAGCAGTTATCTATCACAGATGAGTGATCAATCATGAGGTTCTAATCATCTGACGGCTTTAATCCAAACACAGGTTTGAGTCTCATCTCAGTTTGGGTTCACCATCATCTCTGCACTGGTTTGTGGAGTTGGAGACTTTCGTGCGTCGGCCTGTGAGGAACAGTTGTGTTTCTGAAACTCCAGCTCAATGGTGACAGAGGGGGGAGGACAGGTTGGGGTGAGAGTGAGAGGGGAGGGATGTGTGTGGGCGGTCGCATCAGGCACTCGGAGGACGTTTGGTGTGGGACAGACTTGACAGGTGACGTGGTGGTTTGACGGGAGGGAAACAGCGGGCAAAACAAAAAATCCAGACAACACACTGAACAACAGATGTGTGCTGAGCGCGACCCCACTCATGACAGCGCCGTGATGTGATCGGGGACGTGGCGGGGAGCGGCGCCTGGACCGGCTGTCGTTGATGTGACCTGATATGAGGCCAGGAAGACGCTGGGGAGGGGGCCTGGACTGGACCAAACCCCCCAGCCTTTGATTCCCTTCTTCTCTTTATCTCCACCTCTCACACATGCACACACGCAAACATCCGCAGCCTGTTCCATTCACCGCCGTCTCCCTCGCTCTGTCAATCTTATCTGGCCCACCACGCTGCCACCCACTTTCCCTCGCTCCTTAATTCTTTCTTGTCCATTCACTATTCCCCTCTCTCTCATTTTCCTCCTCGCTGACGCTCTATCTCACCCTCCCCAGTGGGCCGTGAGGCTGTCACGCAGTGCAGAGCGGCGGGCATGGGTGCGGCTCCACACCAGCCAGATAAAAAAAGCTTCAGTAACCGCCGCTGCAGGGTGAGGAGAGGGAGGACAGAGGAGAGAATAGACTGAAATACATAAAGAAAATAAAATATAAAGGGGTGGGGGGGCAGGCTGCAGGGCCCGGTGCAGCAGGGGTTTGAAGGATGTGAACGATCAGCGAGTGGACTCTTCGCCACACTGCATCAATAAGAGGAGCATCGACTCGGGCTGTGGCATGCTGTTAGGGATCTGAACATCTCATTGCTTCATCAGGATGGACCGAACAAACACAGACCACAATCACTGAGGCTCCGAGGAGACGGCTGTGTGCTTCAGGACGAGGAGATTCTGCTTATGATGGCAAATCAATCATGACCAGCTACCAAACCAGAGATTTACTGATTTATTGTAAGAGGTAGTTCCTAATCAGCAGACCCCTGAAGTGCTGACGCCAAATCAGTCATTATATTTGTCTTCATCAGCCTGTTCGATTAAAATGAGCTTGTTTAGATATTTAATCTCTAAATCCATGATCAGTCCAATCGACGCAGCCAGTTTCAGCTCCTGTATCGTTAATGTTTGTTCCCTTCTGATGAATTTACTGCACATTTCTGCCCTTTGACATATTTAAACAAACTGCCTTTGTGTCAAGGTTCATTAGCTCACCCTGAGGGGCTCAGAGACACTAAAAATTTAACAGCCACTTCCAGGTTCTTTGTCTGAGCTTTATTGATTATGCAATGAACTCTTCGATGGAACAATAAAATTACAGTATCATGATTTAAGTTTTTATCAATTAAAGGCTAGTTAATCCCAAAACCATATTCTAAGATGTGCTGTGGATTAGAAATGATATGAACTTCAAGATTTCAGGACAAAGGATAGAGATTGTACATATTGTGTTTTGAATATGCAGTTAACAGCTCAGGGCTGAAAAGTGGCTTCAAAAGACCTTAAATATCAAAATTTAAGCTGAATGGACGTCATGGGGACATTGTCTGTGAGGGATTATGGTCTATTGATAAAAAACATGTGATCAATCCATCTTCCTTTACTTATTAAGCTTATTAAATCTGACCATTACTATCTGACCAGTATGGAATAGCAGAACAGAAATAATAACCAGGAAGTGGCTGGTTGCTAACATTTCAGAAAGCAGCTAGCAGCTAACTATACCTGCTTTTGACATGAATTATGGACTGATCACGCTTCTCTAAATTGTTTTCCATTGGCCCCTATCAGGCTTTTCTTGGTCGATACTGATCACCTGTCATATTTCTTTTTTTCCTAACAGCTGGTTTGCTCAGCAAAGCCAAACAAAAAGATCAAAAGGAGCAATTAAACAAGTATCCTGCAGTAAGCAGATCTGAATTACACGGTAAAAAGGCTCATTTATCATTTGTTTTTATTGTGTGAATAAACAGAGTTATTGACAGACCAGACTAAAACTATAAATTCAACCCAACAGGCAAAAGAATACAAACGGTTTAAGAAATAAAAGGCGATAAACTTAAAAAAAATGAACTCATTATCATAATTTATGTGATTTAATTATTTCATATCACCAAGAAAATGTATTTCACCCCCACTCAACTTTATGTATTCAAGGATCAGCATAAACCTAAATCTCCAGCTCTGCAAACTACACTAATACCCATCAGTCTTATCAAATACTCATTTAACCGAGCCTACCTGAAGGCATCACTGGACTGGACCTTAAATGCATCACTAAACAGGACGTGCATTTGTTTTTGAGCAGTGTGTTGGTTATTTAGCTGATTAGCTTTAATGTTGTTGGTCTCAGTATAAATTTCAGCACAGAGTTAGACTCTGGATTAATATGTTAGACTTAATGGGCTGAAGACAAAGTTTTGGAGACTGCTGCAGTTCATTTAAGAGGAGGGCTGAGCAGCAGGCGAGACAATGGAGTCCACATGAGGTGAATCCACAGCTGATCGGCGTGTACAGGCATTTATTCTGAACTGATCATGTTTTTTTTTGACAAAAAACTTCTACAATTGAGACACCTTTAAATTTTTACTTTTATTTTTGTATTGTTTTTAATGTTATTTTAAATTATATAATGAAATAAATCATTACCTACATTTGTGGGATTATCTGATTTGAAACGTGTAAATTCCCGTCATGCCCATCACTGGAATATGGCAGCTAATGGTATAGTTTATTATAAAAAGGTGCCAATAAATAATGAAAAAGGTTTTATTTGAATTTCTGAATAAATAAGGAGTTGATCAGCCGCTAACCGTTAAGTGATTTGATCAGTTGCAATATTTTCCTCTTTTTGAGTTAGAACTATAAAGATTTATTCATCCTGCTGTGACCATTTAAGGGAGGACAAAATATATTCTAATCCTCCAGTTTCTTTCAGATTTGATGAGACTGTTTATGTTCTTCATCTAAACATCAAACTAATAAAAACTTGGACATATTTATTCTTGTTGATGCAGGTTCAAACAAACAGCGGGAATCTCCTCAAAGCCTCAAAGGTCAGGTCTGAAAGTGAAGAAACACGCTGAGGTGAAGTGGACACACAGGTGGGGGCTGGTTTGTGACGTATGTGTACAGGTGTGTGTGTGTACAGGTGTGTGTGGGATGTCATGAATGAGTCTGAATCAGATGCGTGTGTGTCAGACTTACCACGCCTCAATGATCGGTGAGCTAACAAACCCAAGTGGAAAAACAAAATATTTCAGAAACACGTTGATGGAAAAATAAAAATAAAAAATACAGAGACTAAAAAAAAAATTAAAGAAACCTTCACGTTCAGCAGCTTGGGGTTACACCAGCTCTGCTTGAGTTCAGACACGTCCTGGTTTAAATGTTAGTTCTCACTGACAACCGGTATGAAGTCCTATAGCTGATTCACCAGCTGAGAGCGCAGATTAATTTTTACTCTGGATGGAGTCAAACCCCTGAAAATTTACTCTCAGCTGAAAAACTGTTGGTGTCAAAAATGTGTAGGACTGTTTTAGAAAATCAGATCCAGAGGTGTCACCCTGGGATTTTTGACTTTAACCTTTTCACTTTGAACTCTGAACCTGTCAGAAAATATCATTGCATGATATTGAATATATGTGCTCTAAACAGACACAGCATCTTTATTTCAGCTAATTTCCCCCACTGATTAAATAAATATAGAAATGTTTACACTTTTTAGATTTACTATAGAGTTAACACTGAAGTTTTTAAAAAGGTACTCTGACAGAGTGAGTTCCTAACACTGCACAGAGGTGTTGATGAAAAGTGACACTGTCAAATGTTACGAGCGTCATAAGGGCGCCCATGTTGTTTCAACACCTATATGGTCATCCATCCACTGTTTACATCCTCATCCATCCAGAATCACAGGGGTGTGGGGCCCAGTCCAAGTTTTACTGGGAAGAGGTGGACAACAGCCCAGCGTGATCACCAGCCTACCTGGCCTGTCTGTACGAACAGATCATTTTAAGAAATCCTAAAATTGCCCTCAATTAAAGTGAAAAAGCTTATACTGAAGCAGGAATAGTGCACAAAATCTTAAAAAACTGAAACACCCACTGCAAACATGCTCAAGATCTGACAGTAAACTCTGTAGGGAAATATAAAGTATTAAAGAGCTGTCAGGTGATCACACCTGTGACTCTGATGGTCAGCTGCAGAGTGAAGGATTATGGGCCGTAAACTGCAGGAGGATCGTAGAGCCCACACATTAGGCTAAGAGCTGATGTTAGAGCAAAAAGACAAAGTAAAATTCTTGAGGTAACACTTTAACACACGTTAAGGCCTTTGCACACCAAACATGATTTTTTTCAGTGAATCTCACACAAAGCTTGTTTTTTTAAAACCTGTTAAAAACCAGTGAGGTGAAATTGTGCCTTTGTTTTCCAGACTGCAGTCATTTTTTCTGAGTTTTGTGTTTAGTAGCCTTTATCTGTTCTTGGTATGCAATCAGGTCAATTAAGACCATTTTCATGGCTTTTCTGGGACTGTGAATGAGGTTCACGTCAGAATTCAGGCAGAGCTGGTGCATTTTGACAGAAAAAAGCCCCTAAAGAAATCATTCCTCTAAAGCATATGCTGCACATTTTCCTGCACGTGACAAACAGCTCTAAACCCTCATCTGTTTCACTGGTTTGGTTTTATCAGGATTGGTCGGAGAAAGTCGGATTCTTTGGCTGTTTGCGATCAAAGTGTGTGTATGATGTGTTGTTAAAACGAACGTTTCATCTTCAAGGCTCGGCTCCATAGTCTGCTTATCTGTGAGAGAGTGAAGTGGACCACATGGTCAATTATGTCCATAAAGAAGGTTCCAGACTGAGAGCTCAGCCGCAGAGCGCCCGACAGCGAGACAATCATTTTTTCATGTTTTTGTTGAAACAAACAGAATCCAGATCAAATGTAGAGATGAGAGTGATTTAATAAATACAGAAGGCCGTGAATATTCAGCGTATGGCCTCCTTTCTCGTCTTTCATCTCTGATGTCTCTGTCTCTGCACCTTCATCCTTACAAACCTCACATCTCAGCTTCAGGACGGCTTCAGGCCCATAACGAGCGGAGAAGGAAAAAAGCATTACTATAGTACTGAAGGTCATCACAGAAATTCAAAGTTTGATTTTTATGAATTAAAAAAGAAAATAAGTATCCTGTTTGTGGTCACAGGGGGCCAGAGTCAATCCCAGAGGAGGGGGACAACACTCTGGACTGGTTTACAGCCCGTCACAAGGCTGTCTTCACCGTGATTTATCAAATGTTCTTAATTTCTCTAAATTATATGTCATTTTACTGGGGAGTATGAGAGCCACTGAAAAGAATTATTTTAAGAAACTGAATATTTTGTTTTTGAGAAAAAGTTAAAATTCTCTGAAAAAAGTGAGAACTCTGGAAAAACGTCAGAGTTCTGTTTTTCCAGCTTTTTCTCTGAATTTTAATTTTAATAAAAGTTATGCTGGAAATCAAAACTCTGAGAAAAAGTCAGATTTCTCAGCAAACAGTTGAATTCTGACTTAAGACAGAATTTCAGAATTGGAGTCAGAATAAAAAAATTCAGAATTCTAAGAAGAAAAGTCAGGACTCTAAAATGTTCAAAACCAAACCTCTGAAAATAAGTAAGAATTTTCAGAAATAAAATCAGAAATCTGAGTAAAAAGTCAAAATTCAAAGAAACAAAGTCCAGAGATTTTTCCAAACATGTGTGATTAAAGTCAGATTTCTGAGATTATGTAACAATTTTGAGATTAAGTCAAGATTGTTATATTAAGTCAGAATCCAAGATTAAGTGTAAATTCTAAAAATATTGTCTAAAGTCTAAGATTGTTTAAGAAATTTGAGATTAAGTCAAAATTCTCAGGCTAAAGACAATATTCTGAGATCAAGGTCAAGATGTAAATCACACCTCCATTCTGAGATTAAGTCAGAATTCTAAGACTAAATTGAAAATTTGAGATTAAGTCAGAATTCTGAGATTAAGTCAAAGTTGTGACATTAAGTGAAAATTCTAAGATTAACACAAAATCCTGGGATTAAAGTTTGGATTCCAATGATGTTGAAATGAAGTTAGAATTCTGAAAAAGACAGAAAAGAAAAGAAGTCTCAGAATTTTGACTTTTTTTCAAATCTTGACTTTAATCTTTAATCTTTTTCTTAGGTCGCTTTCACACCTCACACGGTTGTCATTTTCATCTGAGCAACCTAAATAATAATTAACTTTATTTTATCACTCCAAAACTGCTGAGCTGCCTTGAGGTAAATGATGTTATTAAACAGTGCAGCAACGGCCTGTAAGAACAAACTGCTGCTACAGCCCCAACTAGTGGCAGGTGGCTCTATTACACATCATTTAGCAGGTTTGATCAACCTGACAAAGAGCAACACAAAGGAAAAACAGACAAATTAAAGATAACTGAACAATATCACAACTTCACCAACTAGCAGGACTGAGTCCACCAGACTTTAGGTGTGAAGGTGGCCTAAGAATTCAGACTTTAATCCCACAATGATGACAAAAGTCTCAGAATCAACATTATGACTCTTTCTGATAACTCTGACTTTTTTTATAATTCCAAATTATTTATTAGACTTAAAAAAAGATTAAAATTCTCAAAAATCTGTTCAGTGGCCCTAATCCTCTTTAGTATAATTCAGACAGTCCTCTCGCTCCTGTTTTGTGAAACAGCTTTTTTCTGATGGCCTCACCAAAGCAAAGCACAAACTTTAATCTCTACTGGGCTAATTTATACTCGAGTAAATGTACTTTAGCCCCTGTGGTCCCACAAACAGCAGCCTGACATCAGTAATAAACCCGTCACAGGGGAGCAGGAGGTCACGGTGATAACTTCAGTCCTAACAGCGGGGAGCGCGGCAGGTCGATCACGCTTCGTCAACCAGAGGACGCCTCGACCTCGACAGAACATTAAGTCGATCCTCGGCCAATTTTATTCCCTTTAAAATGGAGACGGACAGCGAGCGGCTCTTGGAGAAATGTTCATGAGCATGAGACGTGACACTTCTATGATTCAATCTGGGGCAGAAAAAGCTCATTTTCAATAACAGAATGGATCGAGGCGAATTGAAAAGAGGACCGTGTCAAGGGCTTTTTCACACATCCGTGTCAAGAAGCGTGCTGGAGTGAAAGCCGAGGGCCGAGCGGAGCTGAGCTGTGAATTTCTCCTCTCTGCTGGGGTCTCTTACCATTCTTAGGTGTGCGTGTGGGGCTACCTAAAGCCACATGGTTATAGTTGTGCTGATGAGTACCTGCAATGACAAAAGCAACGAAACATCTGTTCAGCACAAAGCACAAAAACACCGTCAGCAGCGGGAGGGCAGCAATTAAAGACACAAACACCCCACTATCATGATTCCATCATCATCTTCTCTATTTAGTTCACACTTAATGTCCAACAGTTTGTGCATTTTAGATTTTTAAGACTGTTCAGTAGGGCTGGGACAACATGCAGCAGAAATCATGTCTGGATATTTTTCTGGTTAAGAAACAACAAATGTCTGCCACAACACCAGGATTTTAGACTTTGTAGTGATAATTATTAAAATCAGTTCAACTGTCTGATGCCATGACAACAACAAAAGTATCAGCAGTGTTTCCTTTTTTTGGGGCTCTCAAAATGATCTCTTCTCCTAAATATCATGCATTTCAAATTGACAAAAACTCCATTATTTATTTTAATAATCTAAGGCAGTGGTCCTGAAATGGTGTGGTGGGGCACAGTGGTGTTCCTTTGGATAAGTCCTGGTATTTTTGTAACTATAAATCAATACAACTGTGCAATAAATAATTTATTAATCAAAAAGATCTGTATTGAAGGTTATCAAAGGTGGTGGTGCAACTTTATGATGCTCTAGTTCTTTTAACTTTAACTCACATTGTCTGAATAATTTACCTGTCAAGTTAAACTGTGTGTTTCTGCATTTATGAATTTAACTAAGTGTCAAATTTTTAGATATATTTTCAGCAAATTTCACAAGTCATATTAAATCAATTTGTCACAATTTAAATGATAAGTAAATAATTTCAAGTAGTCATGATCTTACCTATCTTGTTTGAAAATAGACTGATATATCTTTAAAAACTTGACATCTTGCCCAGCCTTACTGCACACATGCCTTTGAGTCATATCATTTTTTGTAAACTCATTTACTGGGTGAAATGTCCCTTTAATTTCCTCAAACTTAAGCATATGCACATAGATAAGATGGCAGAGTTTGTGGGATGACTGTCAGCAATGCAGAGCCTGCAGAAAGTGCGGCGTGGTCCTGTAAAACATGTTAACATCAAACAGACATCAGGAGGCTTCAGCAGGATGAGACAAAGATACAACACATCAAAACAGCCCAGAACAATATTCATCACTTCATGTCCCACTTCATTCAGCGCTCAGTCTGTGGAGAATATGGTGTTTAATATCAGAGGCAGATAAAACATGAATCTGTGCTGGCATTCCTGTAAACCATGGCTCGGATGTGCTCTCACTCTTCAGGGGTAGAAACAGGAAAACATCAGCAGATGATACAGTCGGCACATAAAATCACAGCTTGTATTCAGAGAGAAGGGGCACCGTATTATCAAACTGGAGTACACACAGAGGACAGAGTAAACATCAATGTGCAAAGAAAGAGGTAGTGATGTCGGAGGTGTGGGCCCTGAAGGTGCTCATTTTCTTACACATGCTGTCTTTTTTGTAAGCATATCATGACCATAGACAGAAAAAAATCAGAAATTTGACTGGGCAGGATAAAGATGGACAAACAAGGTACAATTTTAAACTGTCAATGATTTATCAGCTCATATAGAACGACTAAATGGCACAAGACGAACACCTAATAATCACGTTCTCACACAGCGAAGTTAAATCAGAGCAAAGCATCAACGGTTTTCAGTGAAGTCCTTTTGAGGTCAGAGATCAGAGTATTTACGTTATCTTATGTACGACTGAAGCCACCACCACCGTCTATAACCCTCATGCTCTCACACACTCAGCTTCAACAACAAACACAATCTCCCAATCAGTCATGACAAATATTCCCCAGAAGCCAAAGGTCTGCTGCTCGTTCCTATAAACATTTGTATGAAGTCATTTTCACTCCTGGGTTGTTTGGAAGAGTTGCTCTGATAAAAGTGACTGTTCAGTGCTTAATCCCTATATATACATATATACATATACATATATATCTATATATATGTATATCTATATATGTGTGTGTGTGTATATATGTATATATGTATATACATATATATGTATATGTATATATATATATATATAAATATGTGTATATATATATAAATATATATATATATATATATATATATATATATATATATGTCCTGTTTATGAACACAACAACTGAACTTCTGTACAAACAACTGTGCCATGCTCCCCTGAAAGAGGAGGTCTCTGCTCACTTTGTTTGCAGTGAGGACACAATCGACCGAAGAAACCGACACGAACAGGGTGACGAGTTAACTCATCACACTGCTGTAGTAATGTAAGCAGCTGCAGTAGTAATAGCTGTGTTACAGCTACACCAGGTACGCAGGTTGACAACAAACGTATAATGTTTCAGGGAATCAGGGACAGATGCCTCCTATATTTGAGTCAAGAGCTGGTGGTCTCATATACCCCTTTTATAGCCCCAGACTGGCCAAAAAACTCGTTTAAACTCAATCGGCTCCTGTCCACAGTTTGAAAGGGTCTAATCTGCATTATGACCCGGGTCAACTTACCCTGCAAGCGACACGGGTTTTTATTGGCTTGCCTCCGATTGGCTTCAGTGAGAACATCACACCCGAGTCAACCTGCTAATTTACGTCATGACGTTGGCATGTCGTGCCTACGTCATAATACTGCGCCCGCTACTTCGTCAACAAAAGGACGCCGGCAGCTGCATGGACCATTGTTATTTGGATTCAGCATGTATATCAGTGAAATGGCACAGCATTGGCAAGACCACGGGATCAGAGAGCGTCTCTTGATCCGTGGAGAAGAGGAGATTCGGCGCCAGGTCACGGGGACTGTGTGAGACACAAGTATTTACAACAATATAGCCAACATGTTGAGTGAGAGAGGCATCGTTCACACGCCAAGGCAAGTTATAATCAAGCTGAAAGTGCTGAAGAAAAGGTATCTCGACATATCGCAGTGGAATGGGTCGGGTAGACTGGCCCTTTTACGAACTTTGCCAGAATATATATGGCAACTCAGCACTGGCCAACCCCGTGAAGCTCTCCAGCTCTTTGGCAGCGTCTTCTGCGGCCTTCTCGTCATCCTCTGCTTTTTCCAGCCTGGCGACCGATGGAGACTTTATTGACAAGTCAGAGAGGGACACAGAACAAACTGATCGACACAACAAGTGGACGACACAGACGACACACATTTGAAAGTCAGCTTTCCACTGATCGTCGTCAAAATGCTCCATTGTTGACTAAAAGCTGTGTGCTCTCCTCCGGACCCACATACGGCGAACAGTCGGAGCAGCGACGCCAACTATAGCCACCATAGAGACAACAAAGGCTTGTCTCCTCCATCTGTGACTTCTGCGAGTCTTGGCCAGATCAGCAACCAATTCCATCCGCCTTCGTATCATCAGCGCTTGAATGTCGTTCAGCCTGCGCTGAGTTTGTTCATTTTTAAAGAAGGGACAAAAGTACGAAGTACGGCAAACAGCTGACCAACGCGTCCACGGCCTCCATGCTCCTGCCCATTGTTTACATGACCATGTTTGGTCACACTGATGATGTCATCAACATGATGACATCGCCTTGACGCACCAGAGGAAGAAAACAGCCATGCAGCTCCTCTGCTGCCGATTAGACCTGGGTCTGCTGGCAGTGGGAAAGTGGTTACTTGCCGATTGTTAGCGGGCTAACCCGGGTTGAAAAAACCCGAATTGACCCGCTAATTTTAGTGTGAAAGCGGTAATAGATTTAGTCTGCATTTTGGATTCTCCAGTGTCCTAGGTAAGACAGAGCTCGACATCACAATGTTCACAATGCGAATTCTGCAAACTGAAATTTTAGTAGTCATCAAACATGCCATAAAAGAAGCAGAACAGCATCAGTAACCATACTGTCTGCTGCAAAGTTTGTAATCCAGGGATAAATCTATCGGCTGCTTCACTTAAAAAGACTTATGAGACAATGACGGCTTTAGATTATTTTAAACCCTCAATCATATAAAGTTTTGTTATATTCAACTTTTATTTTACTGACTAATTATCTTACTGGAAAGCACGGTGGTGCAGCAGGTAGTGCATGTGCCTTACAACAAGAAGGTTCCTGGTTCGAACTCATGCCTGGGTTCTCTCCAAGCACCGAACAAATATAAGCTCATTAGGTTGATTGGGAACAAATCAACCTAATGTTTGTTTGCCTCTCTATGTGGCCCTGCGATTAGCTTGCAACCAGTCCAAGATGTACCCCGCCTCTCGCCCAGTGTCAGCTGTAACAGGGATAAG
Source organism: Cetoscarus ocellatus (assembly GCA_037902135.1). Taxonomy (NCBI): domain Eukaryota; kingdom Metazoa; phylum Chordata; class Actinopteri; order Labriformes; family Labridae; genus Cetoscarus; species Cetoscarus ocellatus. Next base: position 310,451 of record JBAMNC010000884.1, read on the forward strand.
CAGTTTAGATAATGGATGGATTGTTTTACTTCTTTGACATCTTCAAACCATTTTTCTGTTAATGTCAAGAAAACAACCGACTGTTGTAAATGTGGATATAAACACTATCTAGAGCTCAGACTGAGAATCATAAATTGGTCTGAATGGAAATTAATTCTGAATCAAATTGTGACCTTCAGAATCCAAACTAATTTTTTTCATTAAAGATTTACATCTCTACCAGTTCAAACCTCTGCTGCAATGGCCATTAAAGACTCTGAGCAACAACCTCATCAGCAGCAGCATGCAGCTTTGTCCTATAGACTTGGGAAAATGTTTGTTGGACTGCGAACAATGAGATCTGTCTGTCATTTGTATTTTTATCTTTCAAATTAAATCAAATTAAATTGAGATTTATTGTCATTCTGTTAATACCAAGGTACCAACAAAACAAGAAGGCGTTTCTCACACAAATTCACATTCATCCATTCATCCATTCATCCCACTTTAAAACATAGTAAGTAAATGTGCAAAGCAAAGTCAGTAAAATCTTACTGCTTTCAACTAAAGGACCTCTCAGCTCCTATCAGCACTGATTATTCTATGATTGTTAGGGCCGAGTCTTTCTAATCTTTATCCTGAAGAATAAACTCCATTTTGAGGCGATTGTGCGTCCACTGTGGCGAGCAGGAGTGAGTCAGTGACACAGTGTGATGCAGTTTGGAGCTGCACCGTCTCTGCTCTGTGGAGGTGCTTTAGTTGAAAGATGGAGCCTTTACTGAGCCCATTGTATGGAGAAAAGTTGATGAATGACAGCTATTCTCAGCAGAGTGTAGGACCCTCTGTGAGTGTGCTGGAATGGTGGAGGAGGCAGCGATAGATGGAGTCCCTGTGGCTGAGTCTCTCTCACGTCTCCTTCCTTTGCTGTCTGCTGCTGTGCCTGTTTAAAAATGCATCAGAGCCGCTGCTGCAAACGTCCATTTACATCTGTCACACAACCTAAGAGTGTTTTATGTGTGTGAGTTTGTGGGGGGTGTTCAATATTTGCTGGAGCATCAGAGTAGATGAGATGTGTCCTCCTCTCTGATCATTTTAAACAGTCAAACAAAGATCTTCACAGCAGGAGAGATGATTCGCAATCAGCTGAGAGTGTCCCTGAATATATAAAAGTTCAGCTTCTTCACATCATGTCTGCCTGCTGAATATTTACTGTGTAACTCAAAAACACACCCTGCAGAGAGGATTTAAAGCCTTCAAATATATAATATAAAGTACAATCATATAATACTTAAGACCAGGGGCCGGGCAAGATGGACCAAAATCATGACTTTACATTGTTTCAGCTGAATATGGGGTGGGTGTCTCAGTAAAACTTTATTATTAAAGGTTAAAAATAAAAAAAATGTTGATACCTTAGCAATAAATTAGGAAGTCCCCTACACCTGAGCAGTTCGTTCTTTGATTACTATAACATGCAGAGAAATTCCTACAAAATGTCTGCATTAAATCAAACTTTAGCTCTTTTGATGATGTAAATTCTTGTTGTAAAGCCAGGCGCAGGGCGCAGAGATGAAGGATTATGTGCCTTTATTATTTGCTGTATACACGGCAGATTTAGGTGTTTGGTCTGAATTCGTACGGATCATTAATTCTTCTCCTGTTATTGTGCTACTATAATCAAATAACCCACACAGGGCCCTGTTTGATATATTTTAATGCTCAGATTAAAGAGCTTTTTGCATTGAAGCATCCAGAGCGTAAGAAACGATTAAAAAGAATAGTCAGACACTTCTGCGTGAGTGTTAAAGTAAAACCTGTGTTTATGATACGCCTGTTAACCAAACATCAAATACCTGGCCGGGGACTGCACTTCAGTCTCTTCTGATAGCTCTCTAATGAACAAAAACACAAACACCATAGCCACGGTCATGAGCACCAACTTGATCAGGTCATTGAACTGAGAGGAAATTCTTAAACAAGAGGTTACAGCGTGACGTTATATGTTGGAAATACTGTAGCCACTTCTAGGTTGAACCGTGATGTTATAATTTCATAATGTAGTCTGAAGATAGCTTTTTACTCTCACCAGTAGTGTTTATATGTGTGTTCATCAGTGATGGGAGTAACGGCGTTAAAAATAATGACGTTACTAACGCCATTATTGATTTCCAGTAACGGGTAATCGAATTTATTACTATTTCAAATGTTACAACACCATTACTGTTACTGACAGTGAAATGTGGCGCGTCATTATGCACTGATGTCTAGCAGCTGCTATCTGACCTGCCTCGCTCAGCCAGGCACAGGAAGGAGCTGCACCGCAAACAGCCAAACTAGAGAACTAGAAAAGCACTCTGAGAGCGCAGACCTCCACCAAGCAGCTCAGTTCCACCCAGAAATTGTGATTTCCACCCAACATTATAGTCCTATATTTATTTATACGCACATTGTGGATTGAAAAATATCAATCTGAGAGAAGTGTGATTATTGTTGATATAAATATGATCCAGTAGAGTGACCTTGTTAGTGGTGGGTCTTGTAGCTTGTTGACTGAACCACTTTGCTGCTGCTTGTACAGATGTTGGTGCTGTGCTTCCAGTGGGCGATGTCTCCAGCCTGTTGGTCAGAGCAAAACCACAGCGTTTCGGTGTGCAGTGTGTTCGCTGTATGTGGAGTTGGGGTTTAGGTTTTTACACTCACACACACACAGACTTCTGCTATGACGGACTAGTTCCGTATTGACATTATCAGCAGCCTTGTTTCGAGTGATTAACAGGCATGTCTGGAGGGACTGCGAGTGAGCAGAGCTGCCGCGTATGTTTCTATAATGTTAATGGGCTCACAGTAATGTTACTGTAGCTGTGAGCTGGACTGGGATGTTTATTACAATTTTGGGAGAGTCTGCTGCCTTCATTTATCTTAGAAACCAAGGCTCCAGGAACAGAGCTGGGCTTCGGATCGGCAGAACGTGTCCTCCTCTCTGCTGTGTCTGTGAACTGCATGCACAGCTTTCAGTGCTGATTGGCTGTTCGGCATGCCGTGGCTCTGCGTGTAACCACAGCCTGTAACCAATCGGATGGCGCTGTGGGTGGGACAATGCTGGAGACAGAGTAGAGACAGCAGACAGAGCGGCGTGGAGAACTCCTCCCCTGGCATTGCAAGGGAAGCCGGGAAATGTAGTGACATAGGCTTGAAAAATATTGACACCAGTTTGCAAATAAACTACAATTCCCATAATGCCTTAAATGAATGGGAATTGCCGTTATAAACTTAAGTGTTTTTTTGCACCGTCAATCTGGATCAGATCAGCACCAAAATGTAATGCCGTCTTCCTTGAACCAAACCACACCTCTGGTAAAAATTTTCATGTAAATCCATCCAGTAGTTTTTATGTAATCTTGCTAACAGACAAACAAACAGACAGACAAACAGACTCTGGCAAAAACATAACCTCCTTGGCAGAGGTAACTAGATGTCATAGATGCCAGGTCTGCATATTATAAGTGACTTTGGACTTCTTTTTTTGAACAGTTGCTTGTAAATATTACCAGTTGCAGGTTGTATTTTTTTGGGCTTGTTCCAAAAGTGTAGTTGGTATTTTGGGCTTGTTGTGCCCCCAAACCCAGGATGGATCTGATGCTCACTCTACTACCAATATAAACCCAATTCAGAAGTTACACAAACTATTTTCTCCTACTCTAAACACAAATATAAATTATGTAAAAAGAGGCAGAATGGTGTTTCCAGCAGAAATAAATCCTTATAGTCAGAATTAAATGTATTTCTAATGTAGCTGTTACTGTTTTCACCATAATAGAGCTGTAGAGGATCAACATAAAACTTAGATAAAGCCTGACTACGTCTTTTTGGTTACAAAAATCAAGGTTAGACAGACTGTTTAGTGATAACAGAGTTATAAATAACAGTAGCCCCTCCCTTCACTTCTATATAAAGAAAAGGATGTTCCATCTCCAAACAAAGGGATGTTGAATAGGTAAATTAAGAGCAAAATAAGAAAAAATGTCACTGTAAAATTGAAATGTAACGTAGATGAATATTAAGGTAACAACAAGAAAGGACACAGAGAGGGAGCCATGCCGTTCAAGCAGCAAAAGCTTTTTCAAAAAAGTAATGCATCAGTTAGTTTCCCTGCTAACTAATTACATTTATGAAGAAGTAATTCCATTAGCAATTCAATTACTTCTTTGGGAAAGTAGCTAGTAACTATAACTAATTACTTTTTTAAAGTAATTGCCCAATGCTGGTGTTCATTCATTATGAGTATAATGATCAACCAAATGTGTATTTTTTTTGTTTGTTTTTCAGAGCTTAGAGATCCAAGAACATGATCCAAAATACCTCATCCCTGCACTGTCCTATTGGGTGTTTAGGACTTCAGTGTTGTTTCTATGGCATCAGACAGGCATTGTGATAATTTAATGTTTCCACTAATATAGATATAATTTTAAGTACAATGACAAGTCTTATTAGACTAAACAATTTCAAAAAGATTGTCTTGTGCTCTTAAAACAGTTCAATTTTTGTGGTTCTTACCGTAAAACATCACACTGGACTTTTAAAAAAGTCTGCATAAATTATTCTGATATGTTTAAAGGTCCTCAGCCTTTATCTCACTTCAAACATCTATATATTAAATTCTGGATTTATTTTCCAGTCCTTTTTCCAACATTAAAATAATACTTCAGCTCCAGAAAATGTCTGTTAGTATTTAAAAACCTCTCTGGATTCAAGACCTCGTGAAAGAAACAATTACATAACAAAGATCTCACAGATGTTTGATTGAACTCCGTTTTGTCTCACAGGAATAATTAACAAAAAATAAAATCAACACAAACCCACTCAAACCCACACACTCAGGTTTCTCCTGCCAAAAACCAACAGCGGCTATTATACTAAATGGAAATAAGTTCTCCAAAATAAGGGCTGTCATACAACAATTCTATCAAAATTATGGCTAATCGTTTTTTTTTCTTTTTAGATTAGGTGAATTGTAACTATATGATCTGCTGGTGTAATCAACCCAATGTCAGCTGGGATAGGCTGCAGCCCCCATGAAGGGGTAAGTGGTATAGATAATGGATGGATGGATAATTGTGATTAGTAACAGATGATCACATGTCAGGGTGTCGGTGACTGGGACACAGTTAGACCTGGGATGTCTTGAAATTATACCAAAGCAGTTTTTTTTTTCATTTATTGTAACCTTAACTGCATCTTTTGAAGCAGCACTGCAGATCTTTTGAGCCTTCAAATATTCTCTCCACAGTCTGTTCAGTGGAGCTCGGCGCTGTAACAGAGAGACAATTAAAATAGCCAACCATAGTTTAATATTTTGGACAGGCACCTAAGCTGGCCGATCAAATCTCAAAAAAGTCCAGGACCCCAATTTTGCCAGGATTACTGCACCTACTTCATGTGTTGCTGCACCCCTCTATTTAGGTTCCACACAGCCAGAACATCATGTTAACGCATTACAGTATTATTTTTAAAGGCTGAGGAAGTTGCTGACCAAAAAAAAAAAAAAAAAAAAAGGCCAGCACTGTAGAAACATATGAACTATAAAACACATACATATTCTGAAAAATGACAAAAAAGACTCTCCTGTGCACTGTTTCTCATGTCTAATTATTCTCAGATACCCGAGGAGTCAACACATCTATAAAAATCAGAATTTCACCCAAAGAGAATAAAGGGTACATGTTTATTTAAATTAACTGCTGTGCACATAAATCCCAACTCAGGCATTGAAGATACTTCTTTAGGAAGAATATCATTTTTCTAAAGTGTCAAAAAAAATAAAACGAATCATCAGTGTTTGCATACTTAGCATTAATTCTACTGAAGAACATGCAGAATAATCTGGCTTAATTTAAAGTAAAAACTTTGAGCTGCTGTGCCAGTGCTTTGTTAGCCCTTTTTTAGAAAGCTGCTTCAGTTTAACTTAGCCAACAGATGTTGTTTTCCCTTTAAAACAATTAGAAAGAAAGTCCCAGTGCTTCAAGAAGCTTCACCCACCCATTATCAGAGCAAGGATCCCAGCTGCCACAAACAATCAATGTTAAGCCCCTAAACAAAGCTAAAAAGTCACACAAATGTGTCTGCTGACCTTCACATTCACACAACAACACAAGTGACCCAGAGATGCTCTCACTACCTCTGAAGGTGAGATAATGAGTCAGCACAGAGAGCTGCTGCCATAGCTCACCACAACTCACCTGACCTTCATCAAGGTCAATCAGCCAGGCACACCTGACCCTGCTCTGAGCTGATTGGTTCACCGAAGTCAGTGAGGAGCAGGAGTTAGAATCCTCATACACATATAGAAGAAGTCAGTCATGTTTAAATGCTGGACCTCATCAATAATCAAAATCAAGGATGCACAATATATAGAATCTATATTGGTATTAATAGAAAATTGCCAAAAAAGTTGATGATCTGTATCTGCAGGTATGAAAACTTTTTGCTGATATTTTGGCTGAACATATCGTCCATATATGTCCCATATATTGGCTTTAATATTGATAGAATGAATAAATGCTATAAACGTTTACCTCCTCATAACTTAACCTCCGCTTTTTTTAATCAACAGTCCAATTTATTAAAGAATAAAAAGCTGTTTTTCTTGTTTCATATCTGTTTCTAACATAAACAGATTGTCACCATGAGAGGAACAAAACTGTATGTAAATGGGTAATGGTGTTGGGGATAATAAATTTGGAAATATTACATTTTTGATATTTGTAAAAGTCCAATATTATGCATACCAGATCAAAACAATAATGGATTTTGGGTGCTAGTTTGGTGGAGTAGCAAGCAACCAGGCACGCCCCAGGATCAATTCCCACCTAAGGCCCATTTGCTCTCTCTCAACCCCTTTCACAAGCCTGTCTACTGTCCCTCTCTATCACATATACTTAAAATAAAAAATAATTTCTGTCACACTTGAGTGGCTCTCGCCTGCCTGTTAAAGAACTGTGACTCTGCTCTTTGTGCCTTTCCAAATCAGTCGAAAGACAAAAGACATCACACACCCATCAACAGTGTCAGGGGATCTTATTTATGGCTGTGATGTTTGTTAAAAGTAATTTCTTTGCCTTTAACTTAAAGTTTTATTTGAGATCTAGTATGTTGGATAAATACAGTGTTCCAGCTTTATGAGAAGTTCTGTCACGATCAGCTAAATTCCTCCCAGAAACAATCCGAAGGGTCCAAAGAGATGAACTAAGACAAACGGTTCAGGAGGAGGACGTTCATTTTGAACCTGGTCGTTTATGCTCAGTGATCCGTTTGTGATCTGAGAGCCAATTAACCATTTTCAACCAAAAGTTCCAGCACGATCTCCCCCCTGATCCTCCCAGAGCCACCAGAAAGCTGCTTGGATGACAGCACCCTTCACAGCATAAACCCAAATATCTCTCCAAGAGAAACTTTTCTTTTAGCCTCAACATGATAAAGTGTTCTCTGCAAGATGAAACACATGCAGAGGGTTCCTAAAAACAGGCACTAATGGATCAAAATGGACCAAACCATGTGATAGAGAGAACTGAACCAGAGTCCGTCACAACAGGAGACTGATGTATTCATTTTATTAGATAACTATGGTATCCCATAATGCAGTGGGTGTGATATTTAATGACTGATGTGCATTCAGCTTGTCAGGTTAAGAAGGATTTCCTCTTTAAATCACCAAAAGGATGTTTTTCTGTCACCATATTGATGACACAGCAGTGCGTCACCGCCTGAATAAACTGTACATCAGTAAAAGGGGGGGGGGGGGGGGGGGCTGCAGAGTCTGATTCTCGGACTCTCCTGCGTTTACGGTCGGCCTCACCTCCATCAGACGATTACTCAGATTAAAGCAGCGATCTGTGGAGAATCCCTCCTCTGTGACTCAGTGTAATAACATCCAGATGGCACACAAGTGAGTCAGTAATGTGACATTTGGGCTGGCATTTTGTTTCACATCACACCTCCAAACATCACATTCATAAAGCTCAGATGGGGGGACGGCATGCTGAGCCCACCGCAGAACACCTTGAACCTGCACAGAGGTAAAAAAAAAACATCTAAAGGATCGATAACACTCACAAGCCCAGAAGCATGTGGGAAACCATCAGGCATTGATCTACAACAATCTGCATTTTGTCCAACAAGTGGACGTCCTGTCATGAGATCCAGCCGGTGGTCTTTGTGTGTTTGTGTGTTTTGGCTGCAGTCTCTTGACTTTCTGAAAGCAGGAACGTCACCCTGACAGCAGAGATGAACAAACGAGGCTCTGACAAACATCACGTCTGTCTCTGTCATCTCTCTGACAACTAAAAGACAAACAAACAGGTCATCAGAGGATTTGGTGGAACATGGACAACTGCCAGATGTGAGCAACAAAATCAACAAGGCAGGAGACACCCGACATAAAAACACGGACACGTACACACATCAAAATCAGACGATGACAAACTGAAGGGAAATCAGAAAAATGAGAGATGAGAAAACATGGGCACTAAGCTTTTGAGTGAAAGTTTCTAACTGTTAAAGACTTTAATGGTGATGGATGAACATGAACTAAAACAGCAAAAATGGCTACTAGAGAGCAGATCTGCTCAGCCAAAAAATGATATTTATAAAACAAAATAAAACTATAACACAATAATAATAAAGGAAATAAATTAATAATTGATGCTACAAAAAGACAGACTGATTGAATGATGAAGGGTAGTGCACATGTCTCACTGCAAGAAGGTTGCTGGTTCGATCCTCGTGTTGGTCAGGGCCTTTCTGTGTGGAGTTTACATGTTCTCCCGGTGCATGTGTGGGTTCTCTCCAGATTCCTCCCACAGAACAAAGACATCCTCATTAGCATGAGTGTGTATTTTTCTGCTGCAGCGGGTCTCCAGTTGAAATGGACAATTAGTTGAAATACAGCTAAAAGTAAAATCATCTGTCATCTCTAAATGTTTTTCAGTTATAATGTTGCAATGTAATGCAACAGAAGAGGAGATACTAGAAAGATATAGGAAGATCAATATTTTTGATGATTAGCAAACAATGAACCAGATAAATGAACAGGATCAGCACCACGGGGAGCGCAGTGTGACTGCAGCGCAAACGCTCTCGCAGTGCAGGTTGCAGCCCTTACAGTTGACAAGGGTCTGTTTATTTGGCACTGCTTCCTGTTTGCTGGTGCTTGTGGCTGCAATTCGCGCAGCGAATCACTTCCTCTCAATGTATCTCACAATGTGTCATAAATGCTCAGACATCTTTAGTGCTTCATTAGACAACCTTATGAGCTTCAGGAAACATACAGAACATATATTCAGGAAAACTCATGGCATGACAGGCTTGGGATTTTTATTTTAACAAATCTATTGGTATCTAAAATCCCACACCATCCACCAGGCTGCTGTGGCGGTTCTTGTATCTCTACCATCTGAATGAGACACACAATGCGATGTCTGACACCAGCTCACTGTGGAAATACTTCAAAATTTAAACAAAGAAAATGCAAATGGTGCGCTGAGCTGGAGGGATAAAACCTGCTGGACCGATGTTTGCTGCAACATTTGCTCAAAGTTTCAAAAACACTGAATTCATACTTGATCCAAAACACATCAGGGTGAAACACTGCAGCACCTGATGGATTTACCTTCAGGCTGTGGCAACAAGAGCCGCTCACTGAAGAAAGACGACAAAATCTCCTGAAGAATCCATCCAAAACCCATACAATGAGAGTGAGAACTTGTTTTTTACTTTTTACTTTTGAGTGAGCATAAGTTTAATCAAGCCGACTATTGGAGAATGCAGCACTCACGGTTGGAGCGTCTACTGCGCTCAGCAGCTGCATGTGAAGGTAGAATCTCTTTCTGCTCAATATCATGACTTTAAAAAAACAAATGACTTGATTGAAAAATGTTGTTACTTTCAATTTTATAACACTTTAAAACACTTCTATGAGCCTGTTCCTTCATGACTTCTCAACGTTACGTCTTTGTTCTGTTTGGTGCTTACATGGCTAATTTGCATACACGCACAGGACTGGCTGATCCACTCGGCCAAAAATATTTGTGAATACATGTTTTGAGTTCTGAATACTGGACATGATGAGTTTAAAAAACACACTAGTGACCATTAGTGACAATGAGATATTTAATTAATAAATTAATGTATGCATTTTTTGACAAAATTTGAGGATTTGAGGCCCACTTCAAATTTAGCTGTTGAGGCTTTCAGTGGGCGCCCCCCCCAGGTTGATTGGAGACTCCAAATTGCTCTTAGGTATGACAGTGAGTGCGAATGGTTGCCTGTCTTTTATGTGGTACCTTCAGGGTGTACCCTGCCTCTCACCCAATGTCAGCTGGGATAGGCTCCACTCCCCTGTGACCCCCAAAGGGGTCATCGGTATAGATGATTGATGGATGAGTGATATATGCACACATGGAGTACAAACCATCATCCTGGTTATCCAAAGTTTCCCTAACAAAGTTAGTTTGTTCGAGTTTGACTGGCCCTGAAGAACTCTACATTTCTTTTATCATCTTCTCCTTTGTAGTGTTAAATATAATTAGTCATTTTAATTCATGAAGAACAGTATAAATTGAGCTTTCAATGGTTGTTTGTATTAATCAAAGATGATTGCTTTTAAAGGTTTTATCATTATTTACTTGAAGAACTTTCCTAATCTCATTTGAAGGAATTCGTCAGGGTCATCTTATCCAGAAAAAGAGCAATAAACAAAATCTACCACAGAGATGAAACGGGATCAATGAGCTGAAACTGAGAAATTCACTTTAAACCAAAATAAAAGACTCGGGCTGCAGTCAGAAAAACAAACTTCTGATGTTTTTCTTCTTTTTCAGAAGAAAAGCCAGAGCCCTTAGTTTTACAAACAGGTAAACACTAATGACACCCTCAACAGGGATAAGTGACTTGCAGGAATGTTTAAAAAAGAAGATGAAACGCTTCATGCTTCATTGAGAATATACTGATTAAAGGAAATTACTTCTTATTAGTTGTTCTAAAAAAAATTAAGGGACAAATCATGACTGTTTGGGCGGATAGCTTAAAAATGCTAATTTCCAAACGTATAAGGAATCATAATCTCATCCACATCCATCAAATATTACAGCCTGATTGATGACAAATATAGGTACAGCTGTAGCACCAGGTTGGCACATGCTGGACTCGGTTGTCGTATTAGCAATAATAAATCTGCAGCAGCTGGTCAGACTGTCAGAACAGAGCGGGGAGGATGTGGATGATAAGTAAGCAAAATGTTTGAAACAGAGGCTGCAGAAAAATGGATGATATCTGATGTTTCAGTGTCATAAATATCATAAAGGTGGTTGGGTTAAGAGGTTATGATGGTTTGACATTTTATTAGTAACACCAGGTAAACTGCTGGTTCATGAAAAACAGCTAATCAGCCAATCACATAGCAGCATCTCAGTGCTTGTAGACATGGTCAAGACGACATGCTGAAGTTCAAACCGGGCAGCAGAATAAAGAAGAAACGTGATTAAAGAGACTCTCAACGTGACATGGTTGTTGGTACCAGATGGGCTGGTCCATTAGAAACTGATGATCTATCACACACCAGGTGCAGCTCCTGTCAGCAAAGAAAAGGAAACTCAGGCTACAGTTCACACAGACTCACCAAAATAAGACCACAGAAGATTGGAATAATGTTGATGAGTCTGAATTTCTGCTCCACATTCAGATGGTAGGCTCAGAACTTGAAAGCATCCATCCTGCCTTGGATCAGTGGTTCAGGCTGCTGGTGGTGTGATGGTTTGTGGGATATTTTCTTGGCACATTTTGGGCCCCTTAGTCTCACCTGAACATGGTCTAAACCCTGCAGCCTACCTGAGTATTGTTGCTGACCATGTCCATCCCTTTATGACCACAGAAGACCATCTTCTGATGGAGACTTCAGCAGCTCCATGTCTCAAAGATCGGATCATCTCACACTGGTTTCTTCAACATGACAATTAGTTCACTTTACTTTCTCCACAGTCACCAGATCTCAACCCAATAGTTTGGGATGTGGTCGAGCAGGAGATTCTCATCATGGATGTTCAGCTGACAAATCTGCAGCAGCTGTGTGAAGCTATTATGGAGGTATTGACTAACATCTCTGAGGGATGTTTCAGCTCCTTGTTGAAGTTTTAGTCTTTAATTATTTCCATGCATCTATGATATATATGTTGTGCCAACAACAAATCATAATGCAGCAGGTGGTTGGTGTGATTTGCTGAAATCATTGCTTCGTGTTGCTCAACATGCATGAATTTCAAGAACAGGATATGTTATGTCACTTAGGGAGGGTGTTAACTTCTTGAAATATGAGGAAGACTGCAGGTTCTCAAAAACCTGCAGCCTCTATTTTCTGCACAAAATCAGTGTGAACTGTTGCAAATCTACCCTTCCTTCCTCTCCATACAGACTTCCAGCTCCTTACACTGCACCATTTGATGTCAGCAACACGTCAACAATACCCTCAACACCAAGCCAGAGGACGGTGTCCAGAAATGAGACACCAGGGGAACTGGAAGTGTCATATTTTGAAGCATCGGGCCACTGAACATGAGAGAGTTCCTGATGTCCAGGGAATACGAGCCGGTTAGATACTGTATGTTGGTGCACACGCAGAGACAAACAAACAGACAGACGGGCACAATTTAATGGACACCCTGAAGGCTCAGTATCTCTACTACATGAGGAGAGGATGGAGTGTGGAGGGGGGGAGTGAGGAGCCGCAGAGACTGAGGCGATGTGTACAAGGGATAAACCAAGACAGAGAGCAGATAAGAGAGGGAGAAGGATGAAAATGGAGGACGTGGAGGGGCGGTGGGATGAAAAGAGGAGAGAAACGGCAGCACGGGTCGGCAATCACAAGGCAGCCCTCCACCCAACTCCACACCACCCACCCTCGATCTATTAGAGAGCCCTCCTCAGCTCTCTGCTCCGCTCTCCTCGTGACATCCCTCTCTGAAACCAACAGCCCTGCGTCCCATTAGCCCTGCCAAGTGGAGCTATGCTGGAGTTATGAAAGGCCCAGAGGAGGTGGAGGAGGCGCTGCAGTATGTGTGTGTGTGTGTGTGTGTGTGTGTGACAGGTATGAATGTGGATGCCTCAGCTGACAGCGCGGTGCCACCAGCGCGTCCCTGCACGAAGAGGCGGAGGAAAGGGGAGCCACCGAAGGACCTGACATTTAACAAGCGACAGAGAGTGTTCACATTTAATCTCTAAATGTTAACGGCTATAATGGCCCTGCTTCAGCCCGTTAGTGAGGGGACAAAGCTCCAGACCCCCACCGGACACGAGGGCCCCCACCTCCTCATTGATTTCACGGGTGGAGCAGGAGGCTTAACTCTGACCTAATTACAGCACTGGTGATAATGCGTATAAGTTATATTTATAGCTCTGCTAATTTTAGCTTCAACTGCTCAATCTTCAGAGAATGGCTGCTCAGAGACTTGAGCCCACATCGTGGAATTACTCCGACAAAGGCTTAACCTACATCTCTCAGTCAAAGTCTACTTTTCCTAATTAAGGTCTGCTTTATTACTGCTGCACTTGGTAGAGCTCAAACCAAAGACTGTGTTTACGTGAGGAAGAAGGTTTTTGATAATATGATGCAAAGGCATTGTGTTTCTAATTTCTAACACCAGCAGGAGGTAAATCCATCAGTCTATGCATTATCTGCAACTCCTGTTCTGCAGGGTCCTGGGGGCTGCAGCCTGTCCTAGCTTTCACTGGGTGAGAGGTGGCATCAGGCCGGCCCACAGAAGTGGCTGAGCCCCTGAAAGGCAGGGTGGATGGGCCCTCCTCAGATGTCATTTAATACAATCAATGTGCAGGAGATTCCAGTGGCCTCATGGTTGATTTTCCCACCTGTGTGGGCTGTGGCCATTGAAATAACTGACCAAAAATGTGGCCTGGGGCCCCTTTACTTCATGTCATTCAACACCCTCTCTCCCCATAATAATATAAACATGCTCATGTCTGATAAGCGACATTAGAGCTGAGAACATTCACCCTCTGGTCGGGCTCAGAAAGACATCTTTCAACTAATATAATTAAAAAACAATAATGACGCTCAAAGCGAGGGTTGTTTCTGTGCAGGTTCGGGGCTTTTGCTCAGCATTTACATTACCATCATTTTGTACTTTGTGTTGCTGATGTAAAGGTAGAAAAGATTTGTCATGTTCAAACTTTTCTGCCACTTGTTGTGGCATTCTCAGCAATTTTCTTTTCATCATCCAGCCTCATTTTAGCACAACAACTATATAAATAAAAACAATACTGCCCGAACATCTTGCTTGAAAATATACTGTTCATCTTTTAAATATATCTCCCAGCCCTACCATCTGGGCAGCTTTGATGCTGATCAGAAAAGAAGAAAAAGAAGTTGATAGATGAAGTTTATTGCAGGTCTAAGCATGGCTGAAGATTATCGTGCTGAATGGCCCCATATGACAAAAATAAGGACTGGACCATTGTAGGAGGAGGGGGGTTACACTTTAAAACAGGCAACAGCAAATTGTATGTTTTTTGCAATTATAAGACAAAGTATTTAGGTTTAACATGATCGGAAATCATGGACTAAATTCGGGATGGGCCACGTCTTCACGAACCCTAATAGGCGCGTACGACAGACAGCTTCCCCCTTTATTGCCCCTTAATTGAGTTATCAGAATTATAGTATATTAAATATATTATATTGAGAAAATCCCGTATTTGTGGCCCTGGGAAGAGGACACCATCAGTCAGGGATGAGCTTTGGTTACCAAGACAGCCACATTAGTTTTATCTGTAATGACTGAAGGGCCAAATTGTTTGACTTTAAACAACATACTCCAGAGCAGGGTCTAAAATTATGTATTTTCCTTGGGTCAAATATTATCACTATAATGCTGCCCAGAACATAATCAGAGGCTTATTTATAGAGACAATAATTATAAGTTTGCCTTTTTCTGATAGTACAGAGTTTTAGTTGATTTTACTTTCACAAGCATTAAAAAAGCATCCTAAGAGAGAGAGAAAGAAAAGAGAGGCAATCAAGACTTAATGTTCCCATTATGCTCAAAATAAGAGACAAAAACTTCATCTAAACACATAAATCATCTGACTTTTCACAGCTTGTGTTCTGAAATTTGATGAACTTATTTTATTAACTCTGCGTCAACATCTTTAGTGGGATTCATCAGCCGGAAATCACAGTTTTAGGTCTCAGAAATTCATGCTATTATCAGTTTATATGAGTATTGAAGAAAATTTGTGCTTAAATGGACTATTAACTGCACCCCATAAACAAAAGACAACCAACTCAAAGCAAGGATTTAAACAGACGAGTCCCTGAACTTTTTGTG
Source organism: Cetoscarus ocellatus (assembly GCA_037902135.1). NCBI lineage: Eukaryota > Metazoa > Chordata > Actinopteri > Labriformes > Labridae > Cetoscarus > Cetoscarus ocellatus. The sequence goes on from JBAMNC010000884.1 coordinate 325,819, forward strand.
TTTCATAAGTAACAGATTATGATGGTCCACCACTGACCCACTGATCCATGTGCACTAAAACTACATTTTTAACAGACAGCATTAATCGATGAACAGTCCGCTCCTCTCTGTTCCCTGATAAACTAACAAACATCAAGACATATAATTAAAATAAGCTTTTGTTTCTTTCTTCACCTTTTCGCTGCGTTATAGCTCGCTCCATGCATTATTATTTCTTATCTTTAGAGCTGCAACCTCTCATCAGCGGGGGTTGGCAGGAAGGAGCAGCTCACTCTTTATTCATTAGACCTAAAATTTACTTACAGTAATTTTAATAAGGGCACGCTCAAGGTGAGCTGCTGTGGGCATCAGATGTTGAGTTATGGGCCTGGACGGAGGAGTAAATTCAGGGAGTTAATTGACCTGCAGCAGTGATTATCTGTATATGAGTGAGTTCAGAGGAGACTTCACTGTTTAATGTTTCATTTAAAGAAAGTCTGTTTGTTTGGAAATTTCAGCCCATTTTTGGTTCATTCACACATGTTGAGCTCTCTGCTGCTCAGCTCAATTTTAAAAAAGGCAGCAAGTCATCACAGAAGAGACAAAAATGATTAAAAGCTGGACAGGGACAAACTACTCTTTAAAGAAGAGGACCTTTACATTATCAACCTACTTACAGTCTTATAGAGAGGGCAGAGCTTTACTCATCTCATCTGCCTTAAAACTCTCTCACCATAAAAGCATTTTGATTGGCATCATGTGAGCTGGTGCAAATTTACAATTTGTTATTTATCTGCAGAAGTAAAGGTCTCTCTCTCTCTCTCTCTCTGGGACACCACTTTGGTTTTAAAGCTTACACTGAGCTGCTCTGTCTAAGGTGTTCACATTCCTCTGTTTCTGATCATCATGGCTTTGTTTGTCAAGAAAAATGAATAAATACATTTATGCAAGTCATTTTCCAGATCAAGCGAAGGCCAGAAAGCAGGGTGGTTCAGCTCCTTAAGTAACTTTGCACTGGGCAGGTGTCAGGCGTGTCATTATTTACACACTGGGTTTGGTGTTGTGGTCAGAAATGTGTCTACATTCTTTAATTGCCCTCCTTTAATTGTGCTAACATACTCAAAGAACACACACAGAACACTACGATAATGCTCAGAATAAAGTGCTCTGGAGCATCCAGAGAAGAAATAATCCAAAACAGGAGTCAGAAATGTCTGTATAAAGGAACCTCATTAACTAAAATCTAAACGAAAAACAGTCAGGATCAGACTGCTATATGTTTATGATTGTCCTGTTTGCTGAATTTCAAAATGCTGTGAGCTTTAAGCAATTTATTTTCTCGTTTTCCTGCCGAGATCATCAGCTCTGTTCTCTGCATGAGCTGGAAAAAAGGCACCCTGTCCCCTCAGCTCTCAGACCCGTAATGAACTAATAAACTGTTTTCATCTTGCAGATGTGTGCAGATCTACAATTTTGTTCAAAAATTGCAGAAACACTCTGAGCACAGACTTTAGACTCTAAACCTGGTGTAAGGAGGTTAAGGTGCAGTCATTTTCTACATCCTCAAGTTAGGAACACTTCAGCATTGTGCCAGACCACTCTTCGTTTTCAGACAAGCACACTCCTTGGTGCAAACAGTAGCACATTTGTTATTTTAACAACGTGGGCTCTCGCCATATAAATGACACATCAGGAGTAAACTAGGATGACACCTGTTCTATAGCCAAAGCACTTTGTGCTGGTCATAGTACACAGCCCTTGATCTTACTTTGACAAATGCATTTAGTGAAGCACAAAAGGGAGATCTACAGAAACTATGACAGCCACTCACAGCTCTGTTTTCTTCTTTATATTGCTGTTTTTAATGATTTCATGGAAGATCATATCAGGTTTTTATCACATATGCAAATTTTTATATTTTAAATTGATTGGCAGCTGCATTGAGGGAGTAGGAGGAACACATGTGGCCCCCAGGCCACCAGTTGCCCACCCCTGCCACAGATGATCGCCTGTCAATCAGTCAACAAACAGACAAACATCCTGGCACTGTCACACTCACACCTACAGGAAATTTAGTCACCAATTAACCTTACAAGCATGATTTTGGTTTGTGGGAGGAAACCACAGTGGCAGTAGAGAATCCATTAATACAGAAGAACATGCAGACTTTACACAGAAAGACCCTGACCAAGACCAAAACCAAGACCAAGACCACCAAACTCCACGCTGTGAGGCAACAGTGCTAACCACTGTGCAGCCTGGGGGAAAATCCACTGACTACCAATGATGTCTGAGGGCTTTCAAAAGGATGGGAATACATTTTCAAGAACTTGAGTACTCGTTTCTGAAGTCATTACATAGCACACATGTCTATCTAAATATATGGAGTCAAAAAATATAGAAGACTAGAAAGCACTCTGAGTGCGCAAACCTCCGCCAAGGTAGCTCACATATTGCTGTTAAATCTCTAAACAATAGTTTCATGATAAAGTTACCACCATAATATGATTCATGACCCTGAAATGCCACACTTAGCACTCCGACTCAAGCTGTTATTATTATTAGTTAGACAGTTATTGAGCAAAAACTATTGTTCGCTAACTGTGGTTATCTGGATCACCACCAAAATCTAATCATTTCTAAGTTGGACTATTACCAACATCTCCTGAAAATTTCAGCAAAATCTGTCTGGCAGTTTTGAGTAATCTTTCTAAAAAAACAAACAAACAAACTCTGACAAAAACATAACCTCCTTGTCGGAGGTAAATACAGTAAAGAAGAAAATAGTAAATAGCACACACAGGTGCTACTGCTCTGACCACACCTGCAGGATTTCTGCATTTCTGGCCGGTAACGACAACTGCAAGCTACAGCAACACCAAGGGGCACATGACTCAAGATGCAAACTTTTACACGTGTGGGAATTCATATCAGGAGAACCAGGAGGGATTTATTGAGTTATTTTAGCAGGAACTGACGACAGAGTTTATTTAAGATGATGCGAGGTCAGTGCTTTTGCTTTACGAGGAGCTTGATGAAGGGAGAGGTGATGGACAACAAGCAGGCTCATGTTATGTCCTCATCAGCCTGTTAACATCGGTGAGCATGGCTGTTGTGCTCATTGTGACAGCTGGAGAGATTAGTCAGCTATTAACTAAAGTGATGACTGAAGGTATACTCATATTAGGTTTTGATGATTGAGATGGACCCAACAGTCAGTGAAATATTGAAAAAAAATGATGAGATTAACACTTTGAGCCTTATTTTAGAGTGGGATGAATGTTTTGGTGGCCACAGATAATATTTTGGTGTCAAAATGAGACCCAGCATGCATAAAATTTGAGGAAAACTGAATCACACAAAGTGATAATTCATGTAATGTACTGTTTTCATTCATGTAAATTAAATGCACAATTATTGTGAAACTGAAAGAAATAAGTGAAGTGAGATTTTAGTAAAAGGTGTCATGTCAACAACATTTAATGAAAAGAAAATTGATTTTACCAGATGTGGGACCTTCACATAAATATTGATTGATATTAATTGTTTATAGGGGCACCTCTTTTTGGTAAACAGTAAATGAACTTTAGCTTAAATAGCTCTTTCTAGGCTTTCTGACTCAAAGCACTTTATCACATCAGGTCACATCTACAAATTCACACCCATTGACTCTCGCATTCATTCACTGGTGGTTGAAGTGTTTTGGAAGTTGTCCATCAGCATTTGCAAACACATTCACACACTTTCATGGTGTTAAGGGTCTTGTCCAAGGACACATCGACATGTGACAGCAGGAACTGGGCTCAAACCCGGAACCTATTGATTTTTGGCAGAGCGAATTGCCAGACTGAGCCACCTGCATCCCGATGCTTGGTGCATCAACAGCATGTTTACTCTATGCAAGCAATTCAGGCCTTTATGTTGCCTGAAAGTTTTAAGACGAGATGTTTACATTTTAAGAGTTTTCTGGAGAATGTGCCGTCCAAGATAATGAGATATGGCAAATACAGGAGATACAATTTGAGATCTTCTGCATAAATGTTTACCGTGTAGAACTCCACCCAAAGAAACAAGAGCTTATCAAATGATAAGAACAAACACATCCTTAGTTTATGTTTGTTTGAATACCAGGAAGTTCTGAGTTTTTTTTCAAGGGCTTCATGATTAAAAAATAATTTTTAAAAAACTACTGTACAGGAGCTGGAGCCTTGGTGCAACATTTGTAAGTGACGTACAAAGCTCCTGCAGGACAAGGCTCCCTGTCAAGAATATAAAATATCTCATATGACTCAATCCTTGCAAGCAAACAGTAAAAAATATGCATCAAGCTCAGTCAATCAATGAATACCAAATCATAGCAAATGTTATCTTATGACTCTTTACAAAAGAGCAGGTCAGTGCCACGCTCTTCTTCATTATTATTAATATTTCATTAATCTAGACCCAGCGTGAATCCACCATGAGTATCATAAACCTAACATCATCCTCTCTGACAGACGCCACAAACTTTAGATTTTCAGGCTGATTTCTACAGCCTGTTTTTACAGCAGTGCGGCCCGACATTCTGTGCAGACAAAATGAGAGAGAATGAATATGCAAAGCAAAGGTAACAGGACAGAAAATAATGAGCTGTGTGGGCTGTTCCTCTACGAGCTGTCTGAGACTCTGACAGCCGGACCGTCATCATAATTTAACATCCATTTAATTTCAGCTCTTCACCACTAAAGCTATCAGACAAGCAAATTATGGTTTCTCTTCAACGACAGAGACAAAACTTTAAACAGGAGCTTTTGTAATGACTTCATTAGAGCAGCAGTAATATGTTTCTGACTGAGGAAACACTGAAGTTTGACTTATCATCTTTTGATAGAGTGGATACACATAATCAAAGAGTCGTCATATATTTACATATCAAGCAGACAGAAGTTTAGTTTTCTGTCTAGCACTGCCATTGTAACTTTCAAGGTTCAGAGACAATGAATTGAGATGCACAGATTATGAACAAAGTTTTCTGTCAAGTGCTTTCAAACAACTGAAGAAAAGCAGGGTCAAATTACAGCTTTGACTTTGAGAATAATTTAGTAGTAATACAGAAACAATAAAATCTGCAGCTCTGCAAACCACCACTAGAGGATGTGTTCAAAAGGGAGTTGGTCTCCATGGAGCCCCATGTTAAATATTGATTTTACACGTGCACTTCAGCTCCCTGAAGACCAGTTTAGTGAAGATGTCTCAGATATGATGAAGCGGATTCATTCACATCTTGATGGAAACAACCTCTATAAGCATGCAGACAAAATGTGGAGCCATGTTTGGCAGATTTTTTTTTACGTAACAAAAGCCTCAAAGTTGAATAATCATGTACTACAGTGAGTGTCATTTCAGACATACAGCTCCAATTAAATGGGTTTGTACTGCTGCTAAGCTAAATTCATATACCCAATCAGCAAATAGTATGTTTGCATGAATTATTATTAACAGCACATGCCTGCTAATGAGGGTGAAAACCGTTTTATATGTTTTTAATTTTCATGAATAATTCCATTAAAGAGAGCTTTTCAAAAAAATTACATTGTTTATTTTTTTTTGAGAAACTTTGGGCATTGGTATAAAAGTTGGCATAAAAATCACAACAAATGCTCTTTCATACCCATTTACACACCACTGATGCAGCAGTGGGGGTGACGTGTCTCGACCAAGGCTGTACTCAAACCTGCAACCTTCTGATTACCAACAGGGCACATCATCAGAACCGCCTGTTGGACAGTCTCATAGTGCAAAAGAAGAGACCTTAAGATCTTTGTCTGGAGAGTCAAAAGACCGGGCAGCCCTTTTACAAAGGTGATTTGTCTGAGTTTACTCTTGTAGGGTTGTTGTTTCTCCCTTTAGACACACTGAACAACTCTGACCTACTGTCTCCTTGTCCTCTAACAGAAGCTGATTGCTTTAATCACAGTCTGACAGAACAAGCTTTTCAGTTTCAGTTTCAAGTAATGTATTTCAAGTAAAACAGACAAGACAAATACTAGCCAACATCATAACAAAGACATTACAACAAAAGACAAAACACCAAACAGCTACCTCGGTCTGAAATGGGGATGGAAGAAGCAGGCCTTATCCACTTCCAACCCCAGTCGTCACAAATAAATAACTGAAAGAACAAATATGAACCCACATTTAAATTGCTCTCTTTGACTCTCTTTCCCAAGCAGCTTCGAGCTTCGCAAAATGAATCTGCATAAGGTACATCCAATCTTTACAAGGATCAGTCAAACCATCCATCCATCTATTGTACCTTCGAACAGTTTGGCTGAAGATGGATTTGACTGCCACCGTTTTTTATCCAACGTTTTAATGATGCCTTGATAATATGATGAAAACAGCTTTTGTGAAGCCATGATTTTTGTTTCCACTTTGTCAATGACCTCCTGCTGGCTTGCTTTGAGAATGCTCTGTCAGTATTACCCAATCGGATGTTCCTTACAAAAACACCAAAGAATACATACTTATGTTGGGAGACAAGAGTAAATAGAACAAGATAGCAAAGTTACCCATTACATTTAACCAGTTATGTTAGCATAATATACTGTGGATGCTCCTGTTCTGTAACATTAGCTAAGTGGCATTGATATCAGAACACAGAATGGCATTAATACTGGTCCAATGAGGCAGATTCAAGTGCAACACACATCTTTTTGCAACAAGAGCCTTGTGTTGAGGGGCGCTAACATGAGTCAACATCACTGGCATCAGACATCAGCAACATCTGAAACAATGGACATCTCAATCAATCCTCTCTGCAGCTCTGTCTGTACTCTTTCACCGAGGTCAAGCTTCCAAAAGAATCAGATCAGGTGAACATAAATACACATGGTTCACATTGTAGGGCATTTCCAAATGCTCTAATGGGAAGGAGCTGAGCAACAAGGGCTCTTGTCTCTTGTCCAACCCAGCAACAATAACCAAGGACAGCTGGGCTCAACAAAAGGTCAGTTAGGGGGTAAGAAGACCAGGTGGTCTGGGACTGAGGCCAAATCCCAGTCTGGATCATTATCCCAGTCCATCTCTGCCTCAGATTACAAAGTTCCTGTGTTCTTCAAGTGCACTCAAAGATCTCAGTCCTGAGTGTTTCTATCCATACTGCTGTTAAGAATCGCTCCTTATCTCATATCTCACAATCACCCCCGAGGCACTAGAGGCCAAGCAGTTACTCTCCGTGTCAGAGCCTCTCCAGTTTGACAAATGTGCCCCGATTGTCACAGCGGGGACAGGCGAGGGCGGGAGGTCGAGATGGACTTCATATCCAGCTCATTTCAAAACGTGATAGACAGTGAACCCAGCGCAGACGGCTGTGACCCAGTGTGTTAAAAGGTAATAAGAGATCCATTTTATTGAAGTAGTGCTTCATGATGTTCCCTCACCACAAAGCCAAAGTGACTCTAAAGGTAATCATCTCCCCTGAAAATCAAACAGTGTAACAGTTTGGCATTTTCATCTGCTGTCACATTGGAGAATAATACCCCAATAAAAAAGCCATTTCTTCCAGCGAGTGATTGACATACCAACTGAGTCCTTTTGTCGACTTCCTTTGAGAGGAGGCGGAGGGCGAGGAAGAGGAAGAGGAGGAGGAAGAGGAGGGTCCGTATATCTTCAGCAAGGATAAGCACAGATTTTTCTGATGTCTTCTTAAAATAGAAGAAGTAACATCATCAAAACTGCCTTTATCCATGCCTCTATAGACCAGCCCTCCTCTCCACTGAGACGGACACAGTCGAAGACCACGCACACCAAAGAAGTTAGCACATTCAGTTCAGAACACACAGAGAAAGAAAAGCTGCAGTGAAACAGTTCAGAACCACATTTCAGAGGGCAGGATTTAGCACACACTGGATTGGGACCAGATTGGGGTTTTAAGGCACAACACAATGACAAAATAAGAATGTGGGCCAACCCTAACAAACATCAAGAGGTGCAGAGTGTTCACATTTACATACAGTCAGATGTCCCAGTTTGGGTATTTAATAATAATGAGGTCCAAACTCCACTTGAAGGATGGGCTTTCTGCTAAAAAACAAACTTTAGAGCCGAATGAACATCCTCTTTGTGATGTTTTCTTTAAGGTGAGCCCACATTACAACACCATAGATCTAAACAGGACCAGGGAGGGGTGGAACGGTACATGCATATGTGATATGTAAGTCTTGTTTTAGCATTAATTGTAAAGACTGAGACTCTCAGAAAACAATCACTGAAAATGTCTTGGGTAAATAATTCAGATACCAAAAAAGAAAAAGACTTGGGTGATTCCAGATGCTGCAGTTTTTTATTTAACTGCAGAAAGTTAGAGCAAAGGATAAAGACGAGGCTTTAAAATGAGACTGTGAAACACAAGCAAGCCCACTAAAATTAGGATACTTAAGATGGAGTCATATGTCTCTAAAATCTGCATATTTACTTGCAAAACTCACTTTATTGTAGCTTGACCTGAATGTGAGCCCCACTAAACAAAGGAAACACGCACAGCTCAAGCAGCAGATCAACCTTTTTAACTCTTTGCTTGACCATTGAGGGGCACTTGACAGCATTTTACATTTTTGGTGGAAAGTGAAGTAAACAGAAGAGGGCATGTGAGTCCATTAGTGACTTTTAGGAGTGTTGTTAATGTCTACTTTGATTTAGACTAGTTCAACCTCAGTCTTTTCACTTGCTGCCCCCTTAAAGTTAAAAATATTGAGTAATAAGAGGAGATGATCCTCAGATGAATAATGTTTGGTGGTAAAATGTCTGCACCATTGTGTCTTAACGACTGAATCACACTGAGGACTATAGGAGCACCAGCACAAAGGCACATCCTGTGAGACATGGACAAAGTCTCAAACTGTGTTTACTTTTCAATGTTTCACTGACAGCAGGTTTTGTTTTGTTTTTGTGATTGTTTTCTAATAACAAAACCTCATTTATTGGACAATAGGTAATACAATCTATGCACCCAGGTCTTAAAAATGACTAAAAGCACTGCAGTACACATGTCAGGCCATTAGTGCTGTGACCTTGATTTTAATAAAGCAACACAAAAATGCTTATAAGAAAGAATTCACACCTGACACGTTTGGTCCAGACCAAATGAACTCTGGTTTGCCTTTTTGCAAAGTGTGCTTGGTTTGGGCTGGTGTGCAAGCTCTCATGAATGCCCAAACTGAACTCTGGTCCAGCTGAAAGCAGGGGGTCTTGGTTTGCTTCCCAGCAAATTAAAATTATGTCTAAGTTGAGTGTGAAAGTCATCCGAACCAACAGGGACCAAACGAGGCAAGCAAACCAAAAAACAGTAAGTGGTGACTTTAATTTGGCAAAATACAACAACAGTAATGAAGCCAAGGTAGCAATCACTGACAATATCAAGCAGAGTGTGGCTAATGCTAACATTGCCAGCACCATGAGCCTCCAGTTCACTTCACAAGTTTACATTTAAAACTGGTGCCACAAATCGTTCTGGTAAAAAAGCCATTTTCATCTGAGCAGCTAAAATAAAACTTTATCTTCATTTAATCACTAAAAATTCTCCCAGGCTGCCTCCTGAACAATTGTGATTACTGAAAACCATTTGTGTATGTTATTTTAAGATCCGAAGGCACCAAAGATCCCCAGGGCAAATGAGGTCAAAACCTGTAGTACCTCGAGTGTCCACTTGAGGCTGGCTGCAGAGACCTGACCTCTTAATGACTGTGTGCAGTGTTGATCTTTACGACATGGTTCAAAACACAGCTTCAGTCTTAAACTGTAACACACCTTTGTGCTCTCACTGTGAGGGGCGGATTTTTTCGTCCCATTTTTCTATTATTGAGGATTTTTTAAGGATTTACAGTTTTAGAAATGCAAGGTTGCTATTAGCCAGACGGCCTTAAGTCCCGTCTCAAAACGGCCTTTCTGTCCGTGAGTAGGTTGAGCTAAAGTTTGGTTGAGAAGACGTGTGCAGTATGGCAGCATTCATTAAAGGGCATCAACAACTACAAATACAAACTAAAACAATAATAAAACGCTTACTGTAAACATTCTTGAAAGATCTTTTGTTAGTCATGTGTGTATGCCCATTTTACCTGGATTTTATGGATGGAAAAAAATATAATGAATGTTGATATTAGACATTGGTTGGAATTTGCATAATAAGCAGAAAACTCTGTACTTTATGTCTTAAAATGACCTGCAGATGTTTGAGATTTTTCCTGCCTTAGGTATGGGGATTTGGGTGCTACAATACCTGTGTAAAACATTTTTTTGAGCTTTGAACCAACCCTAACTGCCTCCGTTTTTGTGCCAATTTTAAATGTCTTCCTCTTGTAACTGTGTTTAATATGGTTGGCTCTATCATTACATCCAACTTGAGAAAGCCTGTTCATTTCAAACAATTGACACAAATATCTGTAAATGCTTTTAAGACCTCATGTACCGTTCCACCCCTTTAATCAGCACACAGACTAAACTGAACACATGTATCATCACACAGACAGGTGAGCTAAAGGTAAGGGGGGAAAATCCACATGTTAGGGTTAAACAGAGGTTAACAGGAAGGCACCGCACTACAATCAACACTGTGGGTACAAGCTGCCTCCAAACACTCAGCACAAACAGCTTCAGATCACACAAATCTTTGGAATAAACTTTCAGGAGTGTTTCGAGGCAACTTTGACCCTTTAAAAAAGAACAGCCATCCCTACCATGGTGACTCTGGGAGCGGACCGGCCAATGTTTTTCTCCTGGAAAACACAACCAAGTGGTTATTCATTACACTGTGCCTCTGACTTAGAGGGAGTATGACAGTCAGACTAAAAGAACAAAAACATCAAATTTACAGCATCACCAGGGCCTGATTCACTAAAAACAATCTGCAGCTGCTTATATCTCCAAATAAAGTTCATCACATGTAGATTCTATCTGCTCCATCCCGAGGTCTAAATCACAGAATGGGTGCAGTCTGCTCTTGTTTTGTGTCTGAATGTTGAGAGAAACTCTCTGCAGCTCTACTCTGCATGGGGCATGCTCAGCACCAGTATGGACAGACAGACTTTTCCAACTTTGCTGTCAGGTATAAAAACTCAGAATATGTGACATCACAGTTTCAGGCAGGGCTCTCTCTCTGATTATTGATTTTTACAGTCATGAGTCCCAAACACCAAAATGAATCGGCTTTTGAGTCACGTTGAGCTGCAGAAGGTTTTCATGAATCAGGCCCTGAGTTTTTGTTTTACAGAAGACAAAGAGGAAGCAGGTCTCAGAATCACAGTTTTATATTACAACATGTCTTAACAGGTCACATGAGACGTCATGTTTCAGCATCACTGTTACACTGATGACACTCTGTTACCATCCTCATTATGAGTCCTTCATCACAGAGGCTCTCTTACAATTTATTTTCAGCCTCTCTGACAAAGATGGCTGAAGAACAAACAAAACAAATCATGTTTGCCAGAATCAGAGTTATAACTGGATCTATCATCCATTAATCTGCAGATTATTTAATCATCAATTTACTGTCGTGAATTGAGAAAATTCACAACAATCAGTGAACCCAAAGTGACATCCTCGAAATGATTATTTGTCAAAACAACACTTTTAATACAAGCAATTTAATCACGGAATGACAAGCAGCAACAGACTCTCACAGTAAGAAACAAACACCAGCAAATGATTGACATTTTTACTATTTATAAGCAACATTTCAACAGATAATCAGGGAACTTTCACAAAACACTCAGATTAACGTCATCAAATGAGAATTAAGACATTCAGTCATGATTTTGACAGATTAACAATTTTTTTTTTTTGAAAGAGCAAAGTTTTCATTTTAGTCTGTTGGAGATGTGGTATTTTAAAAGACAGCAAATAGAAAAGAAGCCCAGTCTGCTGTAAAATGACAAATATGGAGCTAATATGGAGCTGCTAGCACGAAGTGCAAAAAATGTTCAGAATATGATCGCCCTCTACTAGAAATATCACTGACCCAAACTCATTATTTTCCAAAATACTGTTCATGCTGTCAGAGATATTAATATTTTAAAATTCTGTAAAAATGACAGCTGTGGCTGCTTTTGTATTTATCCATTATTCATCACGCTTATCCATGTCAGGGTCTTGGGGGGTGCAAGTTTATCCCAGCTGACAGTGGGCAGGAGGCAGGGTGCACCCTGTACCTGTCACCGGCCTATCACAGGGCAAACATGTAGAGCCAAACACACATTCACACTTAAGGAAAATGTAGGATCACTAGTTAATGTAACACACATGATTTTGGTGTATGGGAGGAAGGTCGTGAACCCGGAGAAAACCAACACAGAGATCCAGACTGACTCTGGGGAGTTGAACCAGCAGCCTTCCTCCTGTGAGGCACCAGCGCCACCTGCTGCACCACTGTGCCGCCCTCACTGTTGCATTCATTCTGTAAATCTACAACTTCAGTGTCATAACATTACAACCTTTCTGCTCTCTGACTCAACACTGTAAAGAGAATGACCTTATTCTGACAAAATCCATCCATCCATCCGTTATCTGTACCACTTAGACCTTTCGGGGTCACGGGGGCCAACACTGGGCCAGACACAGGGTCCACCCTGAACCATTCTCCAGGCAGTCACAGGGCCACATAGAGAGACGGACAACCATCACACTCACACTCTCACAGAAGGGTAATTTAGAGTCACTGATCAACCTAGTGAGCATGTTTTTTGTTTTTTGGGAGGAAGCTGGAGTGCCTGGAACATGCAAACCGTACACAGAAAGTCCCTGAATACAGGAACTGAACCAGCAACCTTCTTGCTGTGAATCATGTGCACTATGTGCTGTGCCACCGTGCAGCCATTCTTAGAAAATCAAATTATTTAAATACTGAGCTGAAAAAATGCTGTTCTGTGCCTTTGACATTTTGTTACTAAACTTACCACTTTTATTTATTAAAAGGCTTATATCAATCAGTAAAATCTTTATTATGTTAATGCTGTCTATTCTTTAATGTATTCATTACTGTCACTGTTGTTTTATTTTATTTTTATTTTTTTGGACATATTTTCCCTTTATGCACCGACTTAATCTTAATTGTTATTTATGCATGTGTCCTTTCGTGAAGTACTTTGTAACCGTGAAGAAAAAAAGTGCTACAAAAATCAGGGTTATTATTATTACTCCCATTAATGTTTGCAATGGAGTTTGAAATTCACAACCTCAGCCTCGTCTTATAACATTTTCTTTTCTTCCAGCTTCATTCTGTCATATTTATGACTTTGATCTTGACAGTTTACGACAATAACTTTGTAGATTTAAGACTGAAAATGTATTAGTTCGACCTGACATGACTTTACAACATTAATCACTCAGAAAAGGATGATGAGCTTGTAAATTAGTGAATTTAATGTTGTTATATTTGGATTTTATTCACCTTTGACTTTATGATTTAAAATCTTTGACTTTAATCTAATAAATGGATGCCAATTAATTTGAAAATCCACATATCTAATCTTGCCATTGGATAACTTCTCCTCTTCTGACATTATCCTGCTGGGTTTATGACTTAAGTCTGTTTTTAATTTCTGTCATCATGTCTCAGATTGTTGTGACCTCTATGCTCTACAATAACAATCTTAAATTCAAACTCAGACTTAATCCTTGGAGCTTGAATATCTATCTTGTGATATTTCATTAGATAAGAAACTATGACTGTGGTCTCCTGACAGTCACCTGTCTCTCTCACAGAAGCAGACAGCGCCTGTACGACGCTCTAGACTCTGTGAGAAGACAAAGAGGAGCTGCACTTTTTATATTGGGCTGCAGGAGGAAGAGGAGGAAGAGGAGGTGAGGATAATGAGCAGCGGGGCGGCGGTGGTGTGAAAAGTCGTTGTTGTTCCCGCTCTCTGACACGATAGGGCTCCGACCATGCAGCACTTTGATCCATCACTATCGATTTACCCTCAGCTTCTCATCGCTGCTGCCTCCCACACACAACAAACACACACAAACACACACACACACAAACACACACTGCAGGGGCACTGCAAACACTATGCACAGCGAGCTGACCTTAAACCCAGTGACCAAATGAACCTCCGCAGTCTGGATTATATTTACTATAAGTGAAGGAGAGGATCTGCTGCAGGGTCGGCGAGGAGCATGAATTGCAGATTTTCCAGGCCAGCTCTCAGATACCAGCAGGATGTTTACATGAAGCCTCGGTGTGAGGAATATCTGTGTGCTTTAGTGTGAAGATGCTGTTTGCAGAACATAACTACAGTGTGAGGCACACTCTGAGCATTACTGTGTTCAGTCTGATCCCTGCCTCCTCCACTGAAAACCATCCAAACAGAACCAGAGCATTCTGAGAGGGTGGATCACACTATTCCTCTATGCCGGTGACAATCGAGGGGAGGGCATCATGACGTTCAAGCTGTCTGTCTGTAGCTCCACATTCACAGCCCCTCCTCCTTTCCACTCTAACTGATGGAAAATGGTTTGATCTTTAATGCTGTAATGGAATTTTGTGCATAACATCAGGTTTATGTGTTTAAACACCTGTCTGATCTGCCTTCATATATCTAGGGGAAAAGGCTTGCATTCAGTAACAGTATGCTAGGCAGAATGACCTTCAACCCTGCTGTCTAGTATATTATCTTAATGCAGTGACTCCCTTCCTGTCTCCAGGGGAACCAAGGGCACTGCCTTTATGTCTGCTCAGGCCTCAGAGCCAGACTTTAGCCTCATTTCCACTGAGTGGTCTGGTTTGGCTCAGTACAGCTCAGTGTGGTTTGGACTCCTGATCTCGTTTGCGTTTCCACCACCAGCTGAACCTTCACATGAAGGCAGGGCTGGGAGCTGGGAGGAGAGGTCACTTGTTGTAACATGGCACAGCTCCGGCTCAGTTTCCTAATTCTTTACGTTCTCGCCTTCCATTAATGAAGAAACTGACAAAGAATAGTGTCAAGTACTGGTGGTGGGTCAGTGCCAGCACCAAAGCGCAAACAAAGCCGACTGCTACCTGCTCCTCAGTGTTCAGTATCTGCCGTGCTGCTGCTGTTGTTGTCATTGCTATTGGATGCAGGAAGAAGAAGCTCAAATGACGCACATTGCGTCATGACGTTCTTTGTGCATCGGGATGTTGTCCATGCATTGTTGTTTTGAAGAGGATACCATCTATACAGGAATAACCCTGTTAGCTCCTGCATGTAAACGAGTTATTCCGAATGTTTCAGAAACCGGAATATTGACCTTAATCTAAATATTGACTGCATATAAACGTAGCCAATGAGTTCTCTGTACTCCAGTGGCCTCCACAGTCATCAGATCTCAATCCAAAAGAGCACCTTTGGAATGTGGTGGAAGAGGAGATTCAACATCTCTGAGGGATATTCCAGCACCTTGTTGAATATTTGTCACCAATAATTAAGGAGCTCTGACGGTCCAACCTGGGTCACAGCTCAAGCATTAGGATATGGAAGAAGATGTCAAGTCATTCATTGAGAGGATACGCTTTTTAAAGGCTAAAAAACAAAAGTGGGGGCACCAGCAGAGGCCTACTATATGTCAGGAATCTGGATTAATCAGATGGTTAAGTGAATGACTGGTTAGAGTGGACACACCAGTCTCTGAGAAGATTTATCTTGCAGCTTCCAAACAGACGAGCGCTTGCTGCAGTGATGAAAACATTGTTGTATGGATGAATATTTTTCTGACAAAGAAGCATTGATTGTTTATCTCATATCTTCTGTTCTGTTACCAAATGCAGCACCACTTTGTCTTCATATACTTTGAGTGAAGACATTTCCGAAAGCAAAAGGATATCCAACATGTTACTCAAAAGTGTACTTAATAAACTGTCCAGTATGTGTAAATGATGTTATTGCATAACCTCGGTAAGACTAAATGAGCTGACTTAGAAAACACCTCAGCTCTGATGGGCTTCCATCTGTGCTGCTATTATTACACACTCTCACCTTCACTCGTTATCTAAAACACTTACGGTGTTAATTTTTCATGAAGTTTTGAACTCTTCCCACTTTTTGTACAAATCTGTATCTACCAATGAATAATTTACTGTTCTATTTTGTTTTTGCTGTACCTAATTTTCATTTATTTCTTTGACTTTATGTTGTGGAGTGATAATAAAGCCTTCTGAATCCTTCATGAAAAAGTCATTTGTTATGGAGTGAAATGCTGAAAAGTAATAAAGATAAAAATGTTTAACAAAATACTGTTTGATGTTGAAGTTTCATTCTTAAACTCTAAAATAAATCTAAAACTGACCACGTTATGTAATCTCTCCGCTTCCTCTCAGAGCTTCTCTCCTCAGTCATTGATCCGTACCTCCTGATAAACCCTCTCAGATATATTACCATCATTTTCCCTCGTGAAGCAGTGAAATCTGCTCTCATGTCTCCTCAGAGAAACATGAAGCCGCTCGGACATTAACCCTGCGCTGCTGGAGATCCTGGGAGATGACCTTGAGCGTCCCTCAGTCAATAACTTATCGATGGCTTGATAAATCCATTGGACATGTAATGCAAGGCCGACGTATTGATGGTGCAGGAGTGGTTTTCCCCGAGGACCCCCTCTGTCATCTCCACCATCCCTTGTTAGGTCTGATGATCCCGCTGTGGGGGAGGGTGGAGATGACGTCCTTGTTTTCCTGTAATGTGGGATCGAGTGGACCTGATGAACTCATGTGACAGAGACACAATAACACCTTGGCCTTTGTGTGCATCTCAGTGCTTCTGAGGTATATCATGGCTTTAATGCTTCTTTAAACAAATATTCTATAACATCACAGGTGAACTCAATCCACTCTCTTCTCTGTCACATTTAATGCCCCACAGTTTTATTTTTACAGATAGTTTAGGTACCACGCTAATAAGTTCAGGACTATCCTGTCTTTGGGGACAAAAGCTGGCACTACATACATCACCTGCCTCCTTTTTACAATGGATAAATATAAATTAGCCAAGTTTCCACCTGAGAATCAGTTTAGTATTTATAATACATAATGATTCATTTTCAAAATCTTCTTTTGTGGTTTAACCTTGCAGTGCAGATGCCTGATTCATTGTCTGATATCATGCAGCTCCATTTTGCCAAGATCCAATCCTCGACAACTTCACTCGGCTAAAAGCTGAACGAGACAATCAGGGGAAAGAGGCGGGAGCTGCAGACGTGACGGCAGCAGGAAGTGACTGCATGTTTGAAAACAATGGCGGCTTCTGAAGAGGTCTCTATCAGAAATGGACTCAATTTCTTCTTTAAAAGAGCAAAAACATCACTTAAAGCTTTTTTCTTCTCCCGACCGGTTTCGGTAAGAGTTTGATCTACCATCTGGTTTCTCTGGTTGTGAAAAAGATGGGAAGGACTCCAAACCCCAGTGTGATAATCGTGTCTCCGCCGGTTGCCCTCATGGACGATCAAATCAGAGAAGTCGGGAAGCTGGGGATCTCTGCTGGGAAACTGGGAGAGAATGTGAAAATCCTCCGTGGATGAGGCCGGTTAGTCTATGGTAGTCGTAGTTACTCACCTGGTGAAATCTGCTCTCCTCAGAAGTTTACTGGAGAACTTGGTGGGGATTGTCGTTGACGAGGTTCATGTCACATATAAGTGGTAAATCATACATCTGTGTGGTATAATTTAATATAAGACGATAGTCTAAGGACTGAAATGTAGTTTAAGCTAACGGCTAACAACAGGGTCTAGCTGCTACGTCATACTGTGGCTTGATATGATTGGTCTGTGATGAGTGTCACCAGCTGCAGTTGTTTTTGAAGGTTCTGCCCCTGAAAACATTCTCTATGGGCTGGTTTCCAGATGGACTAATGACGAATATATGGAACTGTCTGTCTGGCGTGTCAGGCTATTCATGGTTGTGAAGTCCAAACAATGAAACATAAAGAAGTTTTTGAACTTTGCTTTGCATTGCACAACTTTGCAATTGTATTATAAACTTTGATTCTGATGACAGTCTACTGTTCTTACTTCACAACTCATAATGTAAAAATATACCTGCATGTGAGGAGAAGTCCAAAGCCACATGCCAAGTCACTTATTCTGTGGGTCCTCGGTCCTCACTTGGACCCTCTGCAGTTTCTCACTCAGCACCTGCTGGGGTAAGTAACTTAGATAAGACTGCAGTGGAAGTAATCTTACACCCTCCTCCACCCTTCCATGGTTGTGCTCCGAGCCGCACCCCTCCGTTACTTCCTGTACGTTGCTCTTCATTATAGTGTTCTGCAGAGTTATCCGCATGTTGGTGGTTCTGCGGTATGAGCTGCAGACTCCTTTAGATCATTTACAGGCCTGAGTGCTCCTGTGAGGTTATTTAGAACTAAAATGTGACAGGAAACCTTGGTGCCCCCACAGCACATGGTTACAGTTCTCCTGACTCGACACTATGCCATGTATTTATGATGTGTGCACTGTTTTAGTCAACAGGAGCGTCGTGTGGTTAGAGAGGGGGAGCAGCAGGAAGAGTCAACGTTTCAGCTCAGTGATACACGAGTAAACAATCAACTCAGTTCACACTCACAGCACGTTCATGTAAAGCAGAAATAAGAACATTACAGAGCAGATAGAGCAGATACATCCAAAGCTCCATTTTCCACTGTAGCATACTGATTCAGATGCTTAAATGAAATAACATGGTCGGTTTTAAGGCAGCACTGACATAAGGTCAAATGTCTTTATGAACATGTTTTATTACCTCCACCAAGGAGGTTATGTTTTTGCCAGGGTCTGTCTGTTTGTTTGTTTGTCTGTTTGTCTTTTAGCAAGATTAAGCAAAAACTACAGGATGGATTTACATGAAAATTTTACCAGAGGTGTGGTTATGTCCAAGGAAGAAGCCATTACATTTTGGTACTGATCTGATCCAGACTGACGTCACAAGAAACCATTGAAGTTTATAACGACAAATCCCATTCATTTAAGGCATTATGGGAATTGTAGTTTATTTGCAAAGTGACGTATTTTTTGTCAAGCCTATGTCACTACATTTCCCGGCTTCCCTTGCAATGCCAGGGGAGGAGTTCCCCACGCCGCTCTTTCTGCTGTCTCTACTCTGTCTCCAGCATTGTCCCACCCACAGCGCCATCTGATTGGTTACACACTCTGGTTACACGCAGAGCTACAGCACGCCGAACAGCCAATCAGCAGTGAAAGCTGTGCATGCAGCTCTGCTCACAGACACAGAGGAGAGGAGGAAGTTTTGCCGATGGAGAAAACCTGGCGCTGATCCTGGTGCCTTGGTTTCTGAGATAAATGAAGGCAGCAGACTCTCCCGAAATTGTAATAAACATCCCAGTCCTCTACAACTCACAGCTACTACTAACATTACTGTGAGCCCATTAACGTTATAGAAACATGCGCTGCAGCTCTGCTCGCTCGCAGTCCCTCCAGACATGCCTGTTAATCACTAGAAACAAGGCTGCTGATAATGTCGATATGGAAATAGTCCGTCATAGCAGAAGTCTGCGTGTGTGTGAGTGTTAAAACCTAACCCCCAAACTCCACATAGAGTGAACCACACTGAAGCGCTGTGGTTTTGCTCCGACCAACAGGCTGGAGACATCGCCCACTGGAAGCACAACACCAACATCTGTACAAGCAGCAGCAAACTGGTTCAGTCAACAAGTTACAAGACCCACCACTAACTAGGTCACTCTATTGGATGATATTTATATCAACAATAATCAAACTTCTTGCAGATTGATATTTTTCAGTCCACACTGTGTGTATAAAATAAATATAGGACTATGATGTTGGGTGGAAATCACAATTTCTGGGTGGAACTGAGCTGCTTGGCAGAGGTCTGCGCTCTCAGAGTGCTTTTCTGATATTATTATAGCGTTAGTCTGTTCTGATTGAAGCAAAATAAAGACTTCACTGTAATTAAACTCCAGAAACAATCTCAGACTGCTGCTTTAAAGACATCAGATCATGTTAGCATCCCCTTGTTTTTCTCCTTTTAAAGATGAAAATCACCTGTTTGATCGTGAATTTAATGCTTCTCAGGGATGTAGCACACCTTTTAAAAACAAATCTGATGATTTAATGATCATTTAAGAAGCCTGTATGTTCCCTTAGCTCCTACTATATTATTTTTTGATGACTCAAGAGTATGATCACACTCACTAATGTTCAAAAGACCTTCTAGTTTCACATACTGAGCACCCTGATCCACCTGAGCTGTTTGAGAGCTCCTGTCTCTTTAAGGCCTCCTTCCCCGTATGGGCCCAGTCCACTTTAATTGGTTGACCAGTATACTCTGTGGTAATTGATCAGTTCAGTTCCATGTTGTTAACAACTCTGCATTCATACAAACATCTCTGCTCTGCAATGGGCTTAAACTGCCATGGTAGGATGCCACACTGGTAATAAAGTATAAAGCACACATATTCACACAATGCATGACCTCTCAGACCAGCCAGTCTTATGAGGAATTCCAGTGGTTTAGGAGGTGTTAATACTGCAGTTAAAGGGATTAAATGTGTGACTTCTGAAGCAGAGCTACAGAAACATAGAGTGAGCTGGCAGCTGAACAGTAAACAGCACCGGCTCTCCTCCTCCGCTGGAACAAAGTCAGCGTCTACACCTACAGACCATCAGCAGCAGAGCTGCTGGCTGTGAGAGGCACAGAGACGTCACTCTCTGCTGCAGCATCACTGAAGACAGAGGAGTCTCTGCACCGAGGACACCCCCTCCCTGCGTGAATCATCCTGCCAGGACGTCCACCATCAGCACTTAACAATGTTTGGTGGAGCTCCCAGCCCAGGGTGACTTCAGTCCACCGGGCTCAGCTGCATTTCTAGCCTGCCTCACCTCAGCCGGCCTGACACATCAGCGGGGCTTCATCCTGAGATCAGTGATGGATGATGGACTCAGTCCGCCAAAATGTCAGCACAGACGTGTCGTGTGTTCAAAATAAACACAAGATGAGAAACAGCCAGAAGGATGGAGGGGCACCCTTTAGAAGGACACAAAAAGGTTTATGCTACAGCCCTGATTGTTTTCCATCTTTTTCAATAAATGCATGTCAAAAATGTACCACAGGCTTGAGTTTCATTGGTATGAGCATGAATTTCAGTGAGCCTGCATGCACACAGTGTCTCCAGGCTCTGCTGCCATGCTCTGATGTATGCAGCAATAAAACTAAATGTTATTTTATGACTAAGACTTCACATACCCTCAGATTTCATAGAAGCACATAATGTAGTGCATGCTATAAAACATGTTTGCAAATGCAGCAGGCTGAAGCTGCATTCAGATAAACTGATCATTAATTCATCACCGCACATGTTTCTCTATTATAACCCTGAGCACTCAGGCCGGCATGCAAACACTGCTGTTAGCATTCTGTGTGCTGCTAAATCTAAGAGGACGGAAACCTGCACTGTTCAACAAAGAGAACTTCAGAATAAAACTACTGATGTGCCTCATGATGGGAATGCTGCCTTTGTAGGAATTCAGGGTGAGGTGGAGTGATCCAAAGATTTATAATCTAACATTGGGCCCCTCCACGACAGCCTCAGCCAGCCCTTAAAAGGAACCCTGGCTGTGAAGACAAATAATCGTAAATATGCTTTAATGTTTATCTAATACTAGAATGTGTTGTTAAAAAAGCACGAAGAATTGTTATTTCTTTAAAAATCGCAATTTATAACACATATTCTAACCTATGGACACAGCCATTGTTTTACTAGCGCAATGCATGCTGGGTT
This sequence comes from Cetoscarus ocellatus, assembly GCA_037902135.1. NCBI lineage: Eukaryota > Metazoa > Chordata > Actinopteri > Labriformes > Labridae > Cetoscarus > Cetoscarus ocellatus. The sequence continues at coordinate 347,529 of JBAMNC010000884.1, forward strand.
GATGACGTGTAATGGTTGAACTGTGCCGAGCACAGTTTACGTTTACGTTTACTCACTGGCTATCAGGAGCGAGAATACCACAATAATGCCACATTGTGCTACTTTTGGGTGCAATTTTCAGTCAAAGGGGAAACAAGGGGAGTGATGTAAGTCTACACAGCTTCACCAGTGACAAGAAGAGAAGAAAGGAGTGGGAAATCGCTTGTGGGCGTAAACAACTTCTGAAGGACCCGCAGCTATGTTCTCGCCACTTCTCTCCAGATGCATTTGATGCGTTTAGCTGAGCCAAGCTGCTGAAAGAGCTCACAGGTGCTGCTAGTTACATAGACTAAAGCCAAATGCCTTGCCAACAGTATTTTCACACAAACAGACAAAACGCCCTCGGGAAACAAGGGAAGTCCACTGGAGGAAATGCCATGGGCAGGAGACGCTGGATGTTCTCCTGCGAGGATGTCAACAACTCACTCCTGCAGATGAATCAGTCAACACAGCAGTCCGTAAGTCTACAGACTCATCGTCAGCTTCCTCTGTGATCGTGGTCATGCTCGATGGTTCGCCATCAGCTACATCTGCAGGAGCGAGCTGTTGACATCCTCGCAGAACACCAAGCGTCTCCTGCCTATGGTATTTCCTCAAGCATGTCTTCATGCTCGGCACAGTGCAACCCTTACACGTCATCCACCCGGCATGCATAGCGTAAAACAATGGCTGTGTCCGTAGGTTACAAAAACTGTGATTTTTAAAGAAATACCAATTCTTCGGCTTTTTTTAACAACACATTCTAGTATTAGATAAACATTAAAGCATATTAATGACTATTTGTCTTCACAGTCAGGGTACCTTTTGAGTATTGTAACCTCAGAACCGTCACATGAAGGACCCAAATGGCTTATGCACAATGGTGCATCATGGCTGTTTCTGACAGAATGCGTGTTGGCTCAGATCAGGCTTAACCCCTGAACCAAACCAGACCACTCAGTGGAAACGAGGCTTACATTGGCCCAGCGATTGGCTGCGCCGGTCCAGGGTGTAGCTCCCATGACCCCAAAAGGGAAAAGTGGTATAACTAAGGATGGATGGATGTTAACCTCTCAAGGCCTTCAGACTGATGGCGTGACCTTGATATGTTAACATTGTGCCTAAATAAAATTGCAGTCTAAAGCTTCATGTTTGAGGACTCTTGAAAGGAAGATAGGTTATTTACATATTGTATTAAAATTCACATAACACCCTGACCTTTGGGAAACTTTAGCATTTAATTACACCAAAGATCACAAACTTCTGAACTCTAAAAAATGTTTTTTTTTCTTCTGCCTCTTTGGTTTTTGCTTTCTTTCAATCAATGCCTCACAGAGCGAGGACATGCAGGTTTCACGCTCCGCTAATCACACTTCATTAGCATATTAACAAATCAAATGGCACTGAGGAGAGCCGCTCAGCGTACCTGTGGCAAAACACTGCCTGCAGCATTATTATGCAGCACACTGAACGTGTGATTGGTTTTCACACACCCCTACCCCCATCCCTAACCCTTCACACAAACACACACAGCCCCTCCCGCTGGGAGTGTTGGATTGCTATCAGTCCCCGAGAAAGCTGCTTACATAACCGCTCTGCCAGCAGCACCAGCCCACGTCAGGCTCCATATTAGATGATAGCATCTTTAATGGCTCTCTGACAATGTTGCATCTCACTTCAGTTTACGGAGACAAGGCTTTTTATGTGTGTGAGAGACAAACAGGCCGTGTGTGTGCAGTGAATAAAAGGATGTTGTTTCATGGTGATGGGCCAAAGATGCTCGTTCAACTTTAAGAGCAGAAATAGTGATGATCATTTGTGTCTTAGCTCGTGAGATTGTTTAAGACGTATCTTGGGGGCTCGGAAACAACGATGTGAAATATTTATGTCCGGGGTCTACGACTGCGGAGCATGAAAGCTGCTCGTGACGTGATTAACAAGAGAAGAGCACAAAGTTGCCAGAGTTTACCGGTCTTCTTGCAGAAGAGTAAAAAAAAAAGCTTTCTTCATTAACTCTCCATCTCGTACAGCAATCCCCCAAGCTCAGATAGAGCGGGGCGAGCGAGCAAGGGGAAGATTAAGAGAGGGAGAGCAAGAGATTCGATAAAGAAGGGTAGAGTCTTATTTCAGTGCTTCACACACTGCTGCATGATCAAAGAAGAAAATGCTGTTTTAATTCCAAGAATCATATCACATCTCCTGTCCACAAGCTCATTATAGAGAATTATGCTGCAGGACAGAGAGGAGGGAGGAAGAGGAGGAGGAGGAGGAGGAGGAGAGAGCACAGAATAAACCCCAAAATCCTGCTTCTGTACTACGCTGTGCTTAATCCTCCCTGACATGCTGCAAACCTAACATGACCTGTTTTAAATGTCGTAAACGGGGAACGGTGACCTTTGTTTTAACCCTGAGGGCTGCACCTGCACGAGGCTCAGCTTTTAATAAAGCATTTGAACATGTTAGAGTCAGGAAATGGGAGCAGGGGTGGAGGGTGAGCATTCCCACAAATTAAAAAACTTTGTTTACCCTGTCTGCAGTACATGCATGCACAGAGATGGAGAACTTTCAATCCTTAAAGGGATAGTTCAGTATTTTTCAGGTGGGGATTGTACGAGGATCATTGGATTGTGAACACATTAGCCACAGGTATTTTGATCAGCTCTGCTCCTGAGAGGAAAGAACTGGCACCAAATTTAGGGTATTTATTATTACAGATGGGGACAAGAGCTCAGAGTGATTGGATAGATTTTAGGTGAAAACAAATAAAAACAGCATTGGGATTTAGTTCTTTGTACTGAGCTCACTAACACTTTACTTCTCTGCAAGCTAGCTCCTTTGTTTTGGTTCTATCTTGGCACCTAGCTTAGCTCACATGTCCTTAAACTTTACGTGAAGTTGAACTAAAACAATGGGCTTGATAAAAGAAATGGGAATCACTTTTAAAGTGTTCAGAACAGGAAAAAAAAATCACCAAAATGCTGTTTTATCCAGTTTTCCCCAACTCAAAACTCACTACATAACACAGAGCTCTTGGCCCAATCTACAGCATTTTTTAGCCTAACGTTTGTGCCAGTTATCTCCTGCAGGAGCAGAGCTGATCAAAATCTCTCAGGCAGGTGTATTTGTTATTAAAATGATCCTCATAAGCACACATTTAATGGGGCAGGGAGACACTTCAGAGAATGACAAAGCCATATCTTTATTGATGGTTTGAAACTTTAGTTTTAGTATGAGCATCCAGCATCACAACAACATCATGTATTTATGTGTTGAAATGTGGATCAGCATGACAAGTCTCCTTTGATCAGTTCAATTGAATCAAAGATGTGTCCCAGTACCTGGTCCTCTATGACACCATCTTTTTTGTTACAAAATCAAAAGGGCACATTTTGTCCTACAGAGCCGCTAAGTCTGGACGAACCTTAGTTCAAACCTCTGACCAAAGACTTCATAATAGCTCAAGCACATTACTGCAATAAGACGTGTGCACTTACAGATGTTCATTAGCTTTTGCATAGGTACATGGAGCAATTATTGAGCTTTTAGCGCAACTGCTGAGAATGCCTTTCAGCATGTTGGACATCATGAATACAGGTTCTATTTCCAGGCTGGTCATTTTTAGAGAATAAAGTAGGCCTCATGGAGCTCTTTACACAAAAGAAAGTTTCTCTTCAGCTGCTGAAGCAAACTTCAGTCAGGAAGTGCTGCAGACTTCACAGACTGAGACACTTTTCTTTGTTTCAGTGGAGAACAACAGCCTTGGAAATGACATGTTGGTTGTTTTGGCAGATGAGTCTGAATATGTGGTGGTGTTCTTTATAAAACTGGTCTTCCCTAAAAAGATGTCAGAGCTTGTGCAGTTACCCCATCAAAGTAAACATGTAGTATGTAGACTATGTAATGTGCATAGAGGTGGCAGATATAATCTTTTTCTCAGTGCAATATCTACTCACACATCTGCATGTGCAACCATGTGCTATGGGCATTGTAAATTATTAAATTCAACATAGCACTTTATTATTTGGGCAGTAGGGCGATGTGCAATGCAACATGCACTTTATACTCCTGCGCAATATTGGGCAATATGCAATACAACAAGGACAAGAACTCCCAGGCAGCTGGCAATCTGCACTTTATCATTTGGCACTTTAGCACTGTGGCACTTTAGTTAGCATTCCAGCACTTTATAATTCATTGTGAATAATTTCCATGGTCCCCCAACTCCTGGCCCTTTTTCTTTCGGACTGTATGACGTTTTTAGTCTGTATGATTGTATGTCTTCTAATATGCTCTGTGTGTTCTTATTCCTATTACAGATGTCTGTTTCTTGTTTCTATGTGTTGACACCAACCTGCTAATGGGACTGGGGATGGGAATTAGCCACTATAATCCCATGCATTTACATGTCAATGTTTCTTAATGCGTACTGTCCCATTTAAAAAAAAAAAATCTCAAATCTCAAATCCCTAGAAAGGAGATTTGTTTTATGCCTTATTTCAACATGTTACACAAAGTGAGGGGCTGCTGCATTAAGGTGCAGTCACACCAAAAATATTGAGAGGATATTCCTTCCTCTCAAGATATTCCTTCCTTCCAGTCTGAACTACAGCCGCTCGATCCCTCAGCATGGATAAACTTTATCACAAGTTGTGCTTTAAATATGTCATCTTATTTTCTTAATAATATGGTTTTTCATGTTCTCTTTGACCACTGCTCTGTCTCTCAAAGAAGTCATTGAATGAATTGGTCTGGATTTTTGTGTGGTTGTCATGGCGTTAGCTTGAACATTAGCTACAGTGACAGAGATCAGGTCTGCATCTGTACAGAAAGATGAAGCACAGGAACTGGGGGACATACTGCTCATACTCAACTACTCTGAGTACTTTTAAACAGTTTTAGGTGAAAACAAAAATAGGATGACTACACATTGTATTCAACATATTTACAATGACTTACTTTAGCGCTACTTTGCTGCACAGCGTAGCCTTCATGTTCATCTGCCTGCCAGTCTGCAGGCTTCACAAGAGGAAACAACCAATACTTAACTGGATAAATGGGTGATTTTTGCAGCAAATATGACCACAGTTAATACACGAGAATAGTTGTATGCCCTGGAGAACATGCAGGAAAACCTTCTGTGGATGGAGAGTCAACAGGCCTGAGTAAAACATTTAAGAGCTTTACTGACATGTCTAGGACCTAGGAGCCCCAGCTTTAAAAAGTGGAAATCACACATGAACCTAACTGTCTGATGACTGATGGTGAGAAGCACTTTGGAGGTATTCCTCTGCATTCATAAAGTACTGACTGATAACACTTGTGTAGCTGTAGTTATGGTGTTAAAGGCTGCAAAGAAAAGCTTAATGGTTGCACAGCCTCCAGCTCCGAACAAACCCAATTTAATCCTTTATAATTACTCTTATAATTACCTGGGTAAATCAACACAAAGGTGGCTGAGAGAGGGCTGGAATAATGTGCATCACCAGCGGTCAAATCAGGCACTATATGCTAATATTTATGCTAATATTTAGTACTGTAGATTACAGGGTCCCTCAAAGGAAACATTATCCTCCTCTCTAATAAGTGTATCCTCACCTGCAGCGGTTAATGCATAGTAAATGTGTGACTGAGCTAACAGGGCTAATTATACCAGGGAGTAATGGATTACAGTTTGTGAGGAGTTTAGAGCTCCTGGCTGACCAAGTCCACAGCCCCACCTGCTGATTTCTCGAATCAACCATGACAATAAAAGTAATCCTCAGAAGGAGATGAGCGGCTGAAGGAGCAGCTGATGCCTGATTGGATGACAGAATATTCAGGCATGACCGACCTGAAGAATAAATCAATAACTAAACGTCCTCTGAGTCCAGAACTCATTTAGAGGCTAAAATAGATCTGAATTTTTCTCCTTCTCTTCATTCAGCTTATGTTTTCAAGGCGTTTTCTCCTGCACATCATGTGAAAGACTTAAAATCTGCGTAAGACATATTCTTCCTGGATCTATGCTCAATTTGTCTGAATTGTTCAATTTTTGCCTTTTTTTTTCCAGAAGAAAATGTACAACTCCTGCTCATTTTTTACACAAAACACTCCCTAAACAACCAACCAGAGCGGCCCGCACACACAGATACCTGCACACATCCCTCCATACGTCCTTCCTGCAGCAGCTCCCCGTTCAGCAGCACAATCATCCTCAGCAGGGGCTCCGCTCATTACAGCCCGTTAATTCTAAACTCATTAACAATGGAGCCGGAACAATAGTGAGCACAAAAGCAGAAGGTGTGGGTGGACTGCCTTCACGCACGAGGAAAAAAAATGAGTGTTTTCATAATCAACTGTCAGTCATTTGCTAAGATAAAGCCTTCTTTATGTCTGCATAGAGGACTGAAGCCCACGGTTGCAATTTAATTACCATTTTGCTGGAGTTTTACAAAAGAAACATAAGTATGCAGTGTCATGACTACAGAGGATTGGCTTCATGAATAGAAATGTGTTTCTACAAAAGACAGAGGAGCCGCTTGAATTAAAGGCCTGACACATTCATTCAAAGTTACGACTTTTTTCTGCGTCTCCTCTGGCCTCCTGCTTCAAGAAGGAATAAAAAAGACAAAAGAGGAGGATGAATATTAACCAGTCAGCTCTGTACTGGGAGGAAATCATACTGACCTTTCATGCCCTACAGCATTTTTCCCCCTTCTTCCTTTTTGTTCAGCGTTTAGTCATTTTTCAATTACACCCAGCTAAAAAGCCATTTTTTTTAAACATCAAGAACTCAAATATAATCTTCAGAGCAGTATTCATGGTGGTGACAGCAGCATCAGCACACCGCCCGCAGCACAAAGCTGACAACCCTTGACGAGGTGTGCACATTGTGCCTCCGGAGCGAGGTGTGAGTGAGACAAATCTGAATATTGATTGAGTCCATTTAATCCACCTCTGCGTCTATTGATATGTCAATCATCCTGCTAAATCTAGTAAAGCGTATCAGTCCCGAGCTGCACGGCGGCCCAAGGACATGGCTCCTCTCTGTCGTCTTTTAATTGCTGTTGGCACTGCGCGCCGTGACTCATGGTAATGACTTAATGAAGTCATTGAGATTTAGTGAGCAGCCACGGGCTACGGACTTCCTGCCGAGAATAGTGCACCATTCAATATGGCTTTATTAACATTTCAGAAAAGTGCCACGAGTCACATCGGTTACACTGATCACAGAAATAGTGATTAATTTCATGGCCTGCCGGATCAGACTGGAGGGAGCGAGCTGGGAGGAATTTTATGGCACCATGTGTTGGAATTTTAATATTTCATGATTTGATCTTTCAGGGAAATAATCCCTCTCTCTCTGTCTGTCACATTTTTTTATTCACACACAATCCGATACTCACAGCATAGAGCGCATTTGAATATAACCTAAACTCAATGGGAGCATTTTATTCTACTGTCTAAAACAAGGAGCAAAGACCATTAAGATCCTGCTTACATGCTGCATTAACATCCATGCTGGATAATCACATGTCAGGGTAACAGCACTTTAATATGTGGGTTTATGCTCTGTGTCATGAACATGTCTCAGGGGACAGCATAAAGCAGAAGATCAGTTTCAACCATTTGTTATATTACAGTTGAATAACTTATTTGCTAGCACTAGATTTACAAGTCAGTTCATTTAATTTATTTTTTTCATCAATACATGGATATAATCCTGGTCAAATGCTCTGTCTAAGGCAGAAGTGGGCCAATGGTGGCCCTTTGGCCACATGCAACCCTCAAACTCATCTAATGCTGCTCATCAATCAGTTTAATGTATCAAACAATATTTGTTCATAGGTAGGCAAGCCTGACAAAATCTGCCATGGAAAAAAAGTAATATTTCCAAAATACAGAGCTGTGATTGGCTGTAACTACCCCAGTCAAGGAGGTCATGTTTTTGCAAGTTGCATTTGGTCTGTCTGTTTGTCTGTCTGTCACTGAGTAGGATAACTCAACAAGAAAGAAGTCATAACCTGTTGGTGGTGGTCTGAGTCTGGATGTGGTTTCAGTCATTTTTAAGGATTTGTTAACATTACAAAAAAAGGCTAGTTATCCACATTTTTGACTGAACTCAACAAGAACTCAACAGATTTTGTTTGTTTTTTTGTAACACATTGTTAACATTGCACGATCGACCAGTCTCCCTCATTTTTTCACGATAACTCGCCAGTGTTGGAAATGCCTTGGCAGAGGTCTGTGCTCTCAGAGCACCTCTAGTTACCTTTAGACTGGTCAGAATGATTTTAATTGTCCAGATTTAAAATGATCCATCTAAGACCATCATTCCCTCTAACTAAGGCCTGGTCCACACGCAAAGGTTTTTTTTCAATCTTAACTGATGTTGAAACAGTGAGAGAGAGAAAGCAGCACATGAGGACAGATAATGTCAGATTTATCAGTTTTGTTCCTGTAGAGTGTGGTGATCCACAAAGAGGGACACAGGAAACCACAAACCAACCGGGTCATTGATCAAGAGGGCAGCACCTCTGCTCTCAACATGTGACTTCAATGTAAACAAACATGGTGGCTGTGATTTCAGCTCCTCTCCTTGTCAGTCTGTTAGATATAATTTACAGGTTTTGATGCTTATGTTTTTTAAACAAATCAACAAGTTGGACCTTCATTTTTACTTAAGTCTAACTTTATGCTCTGCCTTTTACTCTCATTGCCATGGTTACGTTTGCTTCCTGATTCAGCCACCATGCTCCCTGATTGGCTTTGCTCATCTGGAGGACGTCCTCGGTGCTCTAGACATAATTAATGATCACGCATGTACTGATGGAGCCACTTAAATTGTCCCCAATTTCCTTGGCAGCGTCTTGGCTGGTCCATGACAGGAAAGTGCTTGAACCTTCCCACCCAAAAGGTTTCAATCAGATCTCACACAATTACATGATAAACATGTAACCCTTACCACTTATACTTTACGGGATACATAATGAACACTTTGCTCAGCATTGCAAATGCCACTATGAAGAAATTTAAAACTAGAACAACACAAAAATAACCCTTGTTTTGACTCCTAGTGGCTGGAATTAGGCTGGCATTTGGACTGTGTGACTGCACTTGTATACAGCAAAAGAGACAATTAAAAAAAACAGATCTGGTCTCTCAGCTCATGTTTAGGTACTCTCGTGTGCTGTTAGCAATCAGCACACAGGGATAGAATGAATGTGATCAAACCAGGATACTCAAAACCACGTAAACACAGTCACTCAGGTTTATACAAATCAAGCTTTTAGGCAAATCCCATTCATTCACAACATTGTGGGAATTGCAGTTTATTTGCAAACTGACGTCAACATTTTTCAAGTCTATGGGCTCTAATTTCGTAGACCAGGCGCAGACGCAGCGCACCTGCCTTGCGCCACACCTGAACTGCGCCAATGGGGTGTGTCCAGGGCATTTTGCAAGTTTCGTGCACGGTGCAGTCTGGCGCAGGGAGACGCACCCACGCCTCCTGGTAAAATATTCCCCCCCGATATCTCCTCCTCATCCTCCTTGCAATAATGTACTCCATCTTTTAAGATCATGTTAAGAATAAAGATTAAAACAGAGAAATATGGACAATCACAGGTAAATCCTTAAGACACCGAGTGACTTACATTTATTCAGCGAGCGTCTCTCTCGCTTTTCTTTTCTTTAGAATTTCATGAGATGAGAGAAGCCGGATACTCCGTATTGGATGATGTGGCTGTTTGTGGTTGGCTTGAGAGATATGAACTTATCAGTTTGCGTCACTCTTCCAGCTGCCGTGAGGTTGAGTTTCCATGATGACAAACGTCTCTGATCTGACATCAGATGTGACGGGACAATTAATATAGATACAAATGTATGTGCTGGTTCAGACAATTACATTTAATTGTAATAATTGTGTATTGCATTGAAATGTGCCTGACACTGTAGACGCCTGCCTGTGAGGTTTTGGGGATGTGTGCGCACTGTGCGCCTGTCAGCCAAATTACCACTGCACGGGGTGCATCTCACCTGCGCCGAGAATAGCCCAGGTTGGAGCTGGCGAGCTTTCAGCGCACCTTCTGCGCGTTTTTTTGGCAAGAAATTGTCATTGCGCCAAGCTGGATCTTTCGACACCTCCCTCCGGTGCGCCGTCACACTCATCTCGGCGCAGCCAGTCTACCAAATTGCCAAATTGGCTGTGCACGGCGGTGTGCCGGACAAAATTACCACTGCGCAGGGTGTGCCAGGCTGCGCCACCCTGCACCACTCTGCGTTGCGCCAGGAAATTAGGGCCCCATGTTACTACATTTCCCAGTTTCCCTGGCAATGCCAGTTGAGGTGGTGATACAGATATTGGTCTGGATTCAAATAATTACCAAAATTTTAAAAAATCCCATAGGTCAACATTGGGCGGAATTTTAAAAAAACATTCTCTCTGCCATTTCTTAACGAATTTGCTTCCAATCTTACAGGATAATATGGGGTCCATGTTTCTATCATCAAGGTAAATTTCATCTGGATCCAATCCAGAATGATTTCACAAAAAAAACGGAACTTTATAATGGGAAATCCCATTGACGACATTCAATAACTCATATAAAATCAAAATATTAAGTGATGTTCCCAAAACTTTTGTTCATACAACAACCTCCGTGTATGTGCTGAGTTTGGTCTGGATCCTGACTCTATTCTGGATCTGGTGATCCAGAATTGTATCTTTTACAGGGGTTGTGGAAAAGCCACTGCTGGAGCTGCTTGGCGGAGGTCTGTGCTCTCTGAGTGCTTTTTTTAGTTTATATATTTTATTTAAGGGTGTTTAGAAGTTTTAATGCTTAAACTAGTTCAAGCTCACACTCCCCATTTGACTCATGTAAGCTTCCTTAAGATCTATTCTGGGTTAATATTCCTAGAAAGAACTTTGACCAATATTAGAAAGCTATTTTGATCAGAGCATCAGGTACGAGAAACAGCATTGGCTCTAATTTTACAACCTAAGTCTCAAAATGACCCTTTAGTGTTTATGACTCAAGGTCTTTTATTCCTAATCAGAGGCTGAATTACCCATAGAGGTCTCCTCCTCCTCAGAAACAAATAACTCAGTGATTAAACTCATAAACCTGGTTCATTTTTAGACCGGTGTTTCTTGGTCAAAGAGGGTTCAGGGAGCTGCATGCTGAAAATTCAAAATCTAAAATTTGCTTATCCTGTGGGAGAAGATCAGAGAAAATGATGAGAAATTTGATGAAAAATACAAACTGCTTTTAGATTAAATTGCCGACAGTTGGGCCTTCGGGAAAACTGGATTGTTGTTGTGCTTGAAAATCCCAGAGGTCAGCAGATCCTAAAACACCAGACCAGACCACCTCAGTCACCTCTCTTCTTCATCCTGATGCTCAGTTTGAACCTCAGAAGGTCGTCTCTAACATGCAGACATGCCTAAACGCATTAAGTTGCAGCTGTATGCAATAGGTGACTGGTAAATCACAGGGCTAACAAAGAGAGATGGACAATCATCACACACACTAATTAACCTAACAAGAGTGGTTTTGGTCTGTGGGAGGAAACGGGAGGCCCAGAGAATACCTACACATGCACGGGGAGAACATGCAAACTCAGAACAGGAAAGCCCGACCAGGAGTCAAACCAGCAACCTTCCTGCTGCATCGCTGTGAAGCCCACTGTTATTGAATTTGTTCATTAATTTAATCGATCAGAAGCTTTCAGTTGGTAATTTTGTTCCTTTGTCATAAGAAGTTGAGCTTCTGAAGTTCTGCAGAGCTCTTTCTACCTCACAAATGAACCTCCACACAGTCTTGACGTCAAGAGAATAAAATGTCATGAAACACTGTGGGACTCCTGCTGTGTGATTGGTTTTAATCTTAATGATTTTAATTCAGATCATGTTTCCTGGATCCTCTGATGGAAATAAAAAGATTAAATCGGTCTGACTTTAGAGGCGGTGACTCACAGCATCGACAACAGGAGGGCAGGAAAAGTCATAAACAGCTTTAGTGGAAATGTCTTGGTGTATTATTTCATATTTTATTGATGCCAGGTAATTGGTTGGAGCGTCAGCCGTGCGATCAGTATTCTGAGTCTGATGTGAGGGGAGTCTGAGTCAGGGGGGAGATCCGCCCGAGCCGTCCTGTGATCTAATTAAGAAATAAACCCGACCAGAGAGAAGCAGAAGGAGCAGAGGGGAAAATCTATACAGTTCATTTCCACACATGCAGCAGCAATTTGTTTCAAAATGACAAATATACTGCATTCATTACACGTACAAAAACATAAATCACACTCTGAAAGGGGGTGATGAACCCAGTCTGACTGTGAGGCTCCTTTTGTTTGGTTAAGTTTTCACATTAATGCTCATTTAAAGACGATCTGTTAGTCTCTGTTTGCACTCCCCCTCCGTGTCCCCATGTTTCTGTGCGTCAGTATCATGAATCAGCCTGCAGCTCCACCATTAATGAACACTTAAGTGAAGGAGTTTTATATGGTATGTGTTAGCAATAAGCAACCAATGAAGTTGAAATATTTCATAAATTCAATTGTTAAAGGACAAAAACTTGACCAAGACACAAACTTACAATGCAGTGACACAGTAGTGCATCAATAAGTGACAGGGCACCCTAACTGCATCAAAGCAAATTGATAAATTCATGTAAAACAGTTTTAATTCACATCTACATTTAGCAAATGTATGTGCATTTGGGGACCATCACAAAGTTGGCTCCACTTGTTTGATGCATTATTGCCAAAAGTTACTTTAGTCCGTTTGCATTCAGTTATTCCATTGAGGCATCAGTGGATTAGTGCAGCAGGTCACTCTATCATCAATCAGGAAGTTAGGGGTTTGAGCTCGACTCCAGTTGTCACCATAGTTGCCAGGTCTGCTTATCATAAGCCACTCTGGGCTTCTGTTTTTGAAATGTTGCATGTACATTTTGGCAGTTCCGGGTCTAATACTTTGTTTGGCTTGTTCCAGAGTGCAGTCTTTTATTTGGGCTTGCTCTGCTCCCAAACCCAGCAGAGGCCTGATGCAAGCTTCTCTACCAATTGAGGATGTTGTATAAGTTTTTTTCTCCCACTCTAAACACAAATATATATTTTATATGTCAAAAGATGGGAAACATGATGATTTAACCAACAAGAAATCCTAATAGTAGAATTACATTTATTTTTGATGTAGGTATTACTGTTTCCATCTGTCCTCACCATAACACAGCTTTCGAGCATCAATAATAAAATAAAATAACAGTTACAAATAACAATAGGGCATCTGATTTAAGAGAAAATGGAGGCTTTAGCCCTGTAAAGCACTCTGTGGTTCCACATATAACTGTAGGATTTCCAACTCCAAAGGAAAGGATGTTGAACAAGTAAATTAAGACACTTAACCCCAATTTGCTTCCACTGCTGCATCAGTGGCGTGTAAATGGGTATGAAAGCATCCCTAAGTCTTCAGTGACAGAGAAATCATGATTGTATCGAAGATGCTAGCCCGATAACAGCAACCATTTGTCTACTGTTGCCATGACAACACATAGTAATGCACACACACACACACACACACACCTCCCTGAAAATATATCTGTAAGTTAAATGGAGAGCCTCTGTCCATGACGTCAGTGTCACTTCTCTTTTAGGACTGATCCCTCCATACGGTCTATTCACTACACCACACACCGTTGTTCTGGGTCATGCTTCCAGTCCCAAGGAGCTCACCCCAGAATGCTTTACGAGTTCATGCTGCAAACTATAAATGCAAACCAGGAAGTCTTTCTTCACATTTTTCTCTCTCACTATGTGAACGCTGGTTAAAGCGGTTGTTTTGTTTACCTGAGAGCCTTGTATTTGCATAATTTAACACACTGTGCCTTTAAGCCTCATACAGACACCCTGGACAGCAGTTATATCAGCTCAGACCTGATTATGCAGAATCTGAATCTCATGTAAAATCAAAACAGACCAGTTGTAAAAAACATTCCCTCCAGCACAGCGTGAGGACACAGAGCCAACCTTTTCTTTTTAACAGGGCAGACATCATATTTATTCTGACTGTTTTAATCTTCATGTTAACATGCAGAGTATTTGTGTCTCCTGCAGACAGCCTGTGGTGAACGCTTCAGGAGTTATTGTACTCTGACACCTCTTGACATTTTTCTAAAATTATGTGCTGCCACTTAAACAGCTCACCTCATGGAAGAGGAGGCAGGGTCAGAGGGACCTCATGCATTTAAAGACACACCAAAAACAAATGGTCTGTGTAGGGTGTAAGAAAATATTGGTACAACAACATATTGTCATGGTGTATCAATACTTTAAGTTCAGTGTTGTGATAATTTGTCATTCTATAATCTAATGAAATATGGGAGATGATTTTGTACTTGGTCACAGCAGATGTTCAGACATTACATTTATTTCTACAATTTTATCAATAGGACTGACAGTAAAGCTTATTAATATTGCAAAGTCCATGCTTTATATAAAAACTGATTAAGACTGTTTTGTCATGCATACAATAATGTGGGCTCTTAAACCCATAAGAAAAGATTCAAGATGTCTTTTTAGTGAAAGATCATGATTTATTGCCCTGTTTATAGTATAGCAAACTATTATTATATATTGTTTTGCCAGCATGTATAAAGATACAGATGGAGTCATCAGATTCTTGCAGCGCAACACTAGCTCACACAGGGTCATGAACTTCCGCTTGTGATTGATCCATGTCATATTTTGAAACAGAATTTTTCATTTATGCCCCCTGGATCTGTGGTAGAGGTGAACGAGGGGGTTTGATATGTCACCTTAAAAGCTGTAACTTTGAGCTACTTTGAGAAGATTTAAGAGGGAAAGTTTTGTGCACATTTTTCTTGGCTCTTGTTAAAAACCATTGCAGCAGCTTTGGGAATGATTTTGGGAATACCAAGAAAGGGGAATTTTAAGAGTCCACTCTGCTGGAAATGAGGCCTGAATGAGTTTTCTGCAGCACAAAATCAAGGTTTTTGTGCAGACATGGCGATCACCTGTGGAGCCTAACTGCACGCCTCCTGATGGAGAGACGGCGTGGAGCAGAGCCGGTGTGGAGGAGAGGGCAGGAAGAGGCCAGCCTGCAGATTGCGGGATGATGGGAGCAGGGGGACTCCTGCGGCTGAAGAGGGAACGCTCTCCCCGCTGTGTGAAATTACATTTACACAGCCCAAAAGTGCAAAGAAAACAACTTCACAGATTTGTAAAGAAACCAAGGACTCGCTCCTGCTGCACTTAATAATCCAAAAACCAACGGAGGGACGGGTTAGTCTGGGACGCCGAGCTGTGGTTCCTCCTCGGCTGAAACAGGAAGCCCTCTGATAAATAGTTTTTTGATGGTGTGCGGGGGAGGCATTGCTTCCTCTCTCCACCATTACTCTGATGGTATCATGTGGGGAAACAAATTGAAAGATGACTGAAGTGGAAAATGACTGTTAGTGTATTGTAGCTCTGAATAAACTGCTGAAGCATTGTAATTATGCAGCAGAGCCAGGCATGCAATGTTTACCGAGGGAAACGGCGTCAGAAATGCGCTCCACATGCACGTCGCCGTGTGAAATACAGCGGCTCTTTATGGCTGTGTTTAATTATTACGTTCTGCAGCGCCGCGGCCAACGTGCTGCCTCCGCCTTTGACAAAGCTTCATATTTCACGTTGGCATGCATTTCAGTCAAATGAGAGCGAGCCGGGTTGATTGATGGCGGCTGTGTAGAGATGATGCATTTCCCCTGTGATTGCTTTCATAGCCATTACTCACAGCGCGGCGTGATTAGTGGGCCGGCGGCTGACACCTCTGCCTGCGCCCGTGCGTCGCAGCGTCTCATAGGAGGGTCCGGTTACCTCTGCCTCGACGCTGATCTCTGATTGCCAGGCTCAATCAATGAGCCAAAATAATGGATTATGTGCATTCCTATCAATCAACCTGCCAGGGGACGGCGTCATGAAGGACAGACGGCAGAGCAGCTATTTATAAGACAGGCCGAGGGACTCTCCGAAATATCCATCAAGTGCCGTCTCCAGGATGTCGTTGTGTTACCTGTCCGAGGTATTTTGGGAGGCTTGTGTCTGGGCTGACCTTGACTCGCCCCGGTGTGTGATGGGAGAGAGGGAGCGGTGATGAAGTGTGAGGTTGACCCTTTAAGTGAGGTAACATCCTGTGACAGCGGCCTGCTGGAGAGACTTAAGCGAGCGGAGCTGTCACCTCCGAATCTGAATAAACGCCGCCTCGCTGAGTCACCGTCCGTCTGTGTGACATCCTCAAACTGGCGCACACGTTTAACTTCAGTCACGGTCTTCAGATACAAAGGCCGCCATTCTTCTCAGCTTGTCTGGTGTCATCATTTATTGTCGAACATGATTTGCTTGCTTTCTCTAATTTGTGTTAACGGAGAAAACAACAGCAGTCTCATTTACAGGATAGATCAGTGGATTAGTGGGAAATTTAATTTAACAGTTTTCATTTGTCTGTTCGTGAGGACTTTTGCGTTTAGGGATTTTAGAATAGGAATTTACCCAAACTACAGATTGGGAACTTATATAATTATAGGGCAGTTTCATTAAAAATAAATGATCTGTTGTTCAGAGTAAATTATTTTAAGTCACCAAACTGACCACTGAGTACTCGAATGTCTGTGTGGTAAGTTTAATGAAGATGGCACTCCATGACTTTCATAGAACAGAAATAGTCACAGTAACTGAAACAGAGCTCATCGGCTGAATTAGCTTAAGCAGAGGTTCTCAGGTGTGGCAGAGACAGGTGTGCTTTAACACAGGTGTAGGTGTGCCATGGGAATCTGTACAGCCATGATCCATAACTGTTATGCAGCAGCTGATGACCTGATTTTTAATTTTTATGATTTGATTTTTGTATAAAGCGCTAAATCTGTAACTGAAAAAAAATCTCGGCTAAGACCTGCAGGAGTTTTGCAGTTAACAGAATAAACTGGTTAAAACAGGGATTGAAAAGGACCTCCTTCAGCTTTTTTCAAACACAAAAATCAAACATGTTTTTGATACTCAAAAGTTATTAGCCTCCAAGCCAGTCACTCTAGAGCATGCTGTTTAAGTTAAAAAAAATGACCTAACAAGCTGGTACAGGTTAACAGTCATTGAGTAAGTAACACATTTGTCCAGAAAATGACTGTTAAGTAATTTTTAAATTAATGATCACCATGAGAATTTTACACAATACATTAAAATGAAAAAACAGTTTTTAGTGAAAAGTCTAATCTTTCCAGTTTAATAAATATTACACTAATACCGTTGTTTGTCATTTGGATTAGAGTAGTAAATAACAGCAAAACTGTACACGGTAATCAGACACTGTATCACATGTTAAAAAGGCCATCATCCAAAAGTAAGAATCTGAGAATGTCCGAGATTTTGATCTGATCGTTGGTGTGCCCTTGGCCAAAGAAGTTTGAAAACCACTGGGCTAGACAGCACTACCCGCTGCACCACCTTGTCACTATCTCAGCTCAGAAACTCATTCTGTCATTTACCAAATGAAAATCTTTTTGGGAAAAAACAATATTAGTACACACATTAAAGAAATAGAATGATGACGAGTCTCTAGAAACAACAGTTTACTCGATTCTTTTGTTGCAAAGTGAAACTAGGGCATTTATGAGTTCAAAATATTCTGATAAATCAGACCAATTCAGGACATTACCTGAGATGTTTTAATATATTTTGCAGCTAAGTGATGCTTTCAGTGTCTGGATTAATTATTGAGACTTGAATCGTTCTCAGACAGCTTTTTTAAGTTTATTTGTGCTCCAGACTTACTAAAGTCAATGTCCTAATCATGTATAGTATCTGAGCTTTACATCTGCTGTCTCAACAGGTGAGATCTGTGTGCTGCTGTGTCATAACTTTCCCCAGAAGCACACAGACAGGCCGACATTCAGAAAGTGTTCTCTTTATTTCTTAAGTGACTTGATCTAATGTTACTGATTTTTGAGGCTGAGAACCCCAACATGCTCCAGGGAAGACCAGTATACCCTGCTTGCTACTTGGAAAATCGTGGGCCTCCCATCTCTAACGTGAATATCCTGTAAAGGTCAAAGGCCAACAAGGATCTTTGGAGCTTAGAGAGGCTGAGCAGTGAGAGGAGGAAGCAGGGAGGACTGCATGACAAGCAGAGGAGCCTCAATGAACTGGTTTTTAACATTATTATCAGTTCATGACTGATTTGTTACCCGCGCAGGGCTCAGAGAACTGATGCACTTTGACCTTTACATCATGTATCTTTATATAAATAATAAATATGCTGACTCATAACTGCTTTGTAAGGCATTAAGGCATGTTTTCTGTTCATGAAGTCCTCATTCACAGGTCATATGTTCCATACTTGAGACTTATTAGTAGGTGATTCAGCATGTTATAATACAAAATGTGCATGCTCTAGTCGTGAATTCTTGCAGCTGTAACTTCTTCCTTTTTCGGTACATTTGGTTGCAGTTTGGATGTGATGCCGTAAAAACAAAGTCATTCTTCTTCACACAGATCTGCTCCAGTCAAACAGCACGGTCAAATTCAATTAGCAGAAATTACCGTCCATTAGTGATGGTCTGTTAGATGATTAGAGAGAGCCACTTCAGAGAACTCTTACATAAGACCTGTTCTTCTTTTTAATAAATATACCCTTTAAATCTTTCCCCATGCTAATGTGTGACGAGTCGCTTTTCCTTGAGTTAAAGAGCAAAACAACATTTCCTCAATTAATTGTCCAAAAATAGAAACCAAGATGGCTGCCGGGGGACGAAACAGTCAGCCGAAGCGCCCTCAGAAACAGGCCGTGCCCTCATTCCTCCACCAAAACATCCGATTTAGACCGGAGTGTAGATTAATCAGTGAATCTCCACCCTGAGTCACAACGACACAAGCTGTAAGTTATTTTAGGATCATTCATTAAAACTGAGAATGTGTTAAATTAAAGCCACAGGCATCTGCAGAATCACTTATAGCTAAAAGGCTAATGAGCTAGCTAAAAAGGCTTGAAGTCAATGAGCCGCTGGCACTGAGACATCATTCTCTGGAAACTCTTTCCATTTTTTACTATATTTCCCAGGGGGCATTGTGGCAGCTGCACGGCTGATTCCTCCTGGTTTAATTTAATATCTCCATGCTTCCTTGGATCGCCGTGTGTGTGGGGTAAACCTCCGCTGTAAGGAGGGGGGCGAGGAGGGAACTCTGGGGCCAAAATTTGGAGCCACCCGAGGATGAAGCCGGACGGCGTTGAATCCAGGCGCTGCTCAGGTGGTCTGAGCACTCAGAAGAAATTCTTCCTATAATTCAATTTCACTTCCAGCAAGCAAATATTGACTCACTCTCTTGTAAACATTTAATTTTCTCGGCACAGCTGATTCCAGGACCCCTCACTAATTACTGCAGATCACTAATGAATGTTTGAGCTGATTAATAATGTAAACGTCACTCTTTCAATCTCTCAAGAGTATCCTTTCTAACCTCACCTCTTCTCTCAGATCAGTCAGTGGTATAAGTTCAGCTGCTGCATGGCTCCGCTCGCCGAGGGAATGAAGACAGGCAGGAATTTTATTACCTCCCCCAGGACGGCGAGGAGCTCAGAGCTGTTTAGGCCGAGGCTGATGTAATATTGATGGGCCCGGTCAGGCTGGCACAGACAATGCTGCGAGTCGTCCGATCAATGCCACATTGAGGGAACAGAAGCGGCTTAGTGAAGGGAGCACAATGAACAGGACGGAGATCTACTTTGGACTCTCTGAGCCTTAAAATGGACAGGAAGTGAACACAGAGACACTCCAGGAGCACAAAAACTGCTTTTTGCTGGATGAAGAGGACAAGAACTTTAAAGCTAAACACTGAAAGAATATAAAAAACATCAGACTAAATGCAAGTTTAACTTTATTTCATAGCTCAAAATAGGACCAGCCTCAAGCTATTTGTTACTCCTCAATGTCCAGCTGTGTATTTGCAGGTCATAGTGCAGGACTGGGTGATGGCAGGAACAAAGACAGCAGGTACAGGCCCAAATGGCAGGGGATGGATAGATTACCATCAGGCTGTGGTCTGAGTGCAGCGTGAGGGAAAACCAAACCAGATGACAAACAGAGCATTGTAACACCTTTGCCCTCAGACCAAACTGGGTCTGCAGAACTTTAGATCTAAACTGGTCACAATCACCTCCTTTTTAAAGCAAGTGTTCTTGGCCCTCTGGCTCCCACCTACAGGTCACCTGTAAAAAATCATGGTGTCATTTTTGACAGGTCATTAAGACTTGACAGGCAGATCACCTTTACCTCAGCAAGACTACTTGCTAAAGTAAACGTTTATTTAAATAAAAGTGGCCTTGAAAGAGTGATTCATGCCTTTAGAACCTGCAGGCTCTATCATTGTAACTTGATGAACGAATCAGCTCTTTACCGTCTGCTGCTGCAGCCTCTTCACAAGGACAGGAAAACATGACCATATAACACCAGCTTTAACATCTCTCCATTGGCTTTTTTACACATAAGAGTTGTTTTCTAAGTTTTAAATGGATTAAGAACATCCTATAGTTGATCTGGTTCACTGCTACACTCCAGCTGGATCTCCAAGGTCATCCAACCACCTGCTGTTACAAGTGCTTAGATCTAAACTCCAGAGGAGGTCAAAGCCTTCACTGTGGCTGCTAAAGACCATCTCTTCTCAATGAACTTCAGTCAAACTAACCTTGGATGCACATGCACAAACACCAATCAGGACTGAGAAGAAACTCATGTCGTTTGGAAAAACATGACTTCATAACAATAAAACAGCAAAGATAGAGGCCTTTAATCAATTTACCCACTTCTCAAATGCTGCTGAAATATTAGTATAACTCAGAAAGTACAGGAGTTTGCCTAACATTGAGAAACAATAAACTGCCCTAAAAGATGAATTAGGGCTTACTATATTTTACTGTGGCTTCAAACAGGAACAAATGTATGGCTTTATTTAAATTATCTTATTATTTCTCATTATTTTATTGTGATCAAGAATTCTATTACTCGGCAGTATGGTGGCGCAGCAGGTAGTGCACATGCTTCACAGCAAGAAGGTTGCTGGTTAGACTCCCATTTTGGTCAAGGCCTTTCAGTGTGGAGTTAGCACGTTCTCCCTGTGCATGCTTGGGTTTTCTCTGGGAGAAAACCCAAGCATGCACAAAAGACCAAAAGACCAAAAACATGCTCATTAGGTTGATTGGCAACTCTGAGGTAATGGATAAGCAGAATAAATAATTTATGGATATTGTATTACTGTTTGGGGTTCTGGGAGCAATCACATCATGTTATTTCATACAAAAAAAACCCTTTATTGTCCCGTCCCTCCTCTGTTTTGACTCCGAGCAGAGGTGATGCTTCTCTAAACCTCATCAGCTCTGACTGTTTACGTGTGCGAGTGTTTCGCGTGTCACAACATCCTCCATCAGTGTCATGTTGCTGTATGGTGCCTCCACAAACAGCTGACCATTCTGATTAAAAGACTGAGCCAGCAGATGCCATCGGGGCGGGCAGGCGGCGTGGACACAGGAAGAGATTCTACACTAACACGTCCACTGCTTCGCTGTCAGACGTCTCGGTTGGATGCTCATGGCTGCACAAGTCGATTCTCTCAGCAGGGTCTCTCTGTGCCTTTTCCCATTGACGTAGAGAAAAATGAGAGAAAATACAGACTGGAAAATGTTCCTTTATGAGGCATTCACACTGGTCTTTCATTTAAGTAGAGTCATTAAATCTAATGGAGGTTTTCTTTAAGATGTTTTATTGTAATTACTGCTTCAGTCTCTGATATAAGGCTGAAGTGCCCTAAAGTGATTTGTGCCCCTAATTGTTTTAACACACACTGGGCTGTTGTTTAGATCTAAACAAATGTGTCTTTTGTAGACCAAGACCAAAACAAGGAGGGTGAGGTGTGTGAATAATTAATCTGTTGTCACAAGTAGTTATTTTTGCACCATTTTACATCAATATAACTCTGCGAAGGGAGTCACAAGGCCGAGCTTATGAATGTCTTTAAGTCAGTGATGTGAAGACGTACCTGCTAAACTACAGTGTCTCGTGTGCTGCAGGATTGTGAACACTGAAGTCTACAGCAAATGCACACAATGTTAGCACTATTATGCCTGAAATTAAGCTGTCCCTGTAGGGTTGTAGGATGTAGCTAGGCAGGACATGACTTCAAAAGTATGCAGCTGAAGTCACTGTTCATAAAATAGCAGACCAATCAGCACAGCTTTACGCTATAATCATGACTGATACCTTTACTTTGGTGAAACATGTCAAAAAACATATCCGCAGCATCAATGAAGAGCTGAGAGGAATGCTGTAGCAGCAGGAGTGAATATAAGGCAGCATCACTATGTGTGTGACGATTACGCTTGAGAGAAAGCTGCAGAGTTTAAGCTCTGTATCAACAGCAGCGTGAGAGACCCGGTGGTGAAGGTGTAAGAGCAGATGATCCACTGAACTCTGAAGGTGTGCAGTGGAAACAACACTTTCAAATGTCCAGACACATTTCTGAGTTTGTGTTACTCTCCTTACAATCAGACAAACTTCTCCAGCAGCAGTGGTTGCTTCTATCCATTCTGCCAAGTGCCCCTCCAGTGTCATGACGGTCACACAGGTTCAAGATTCAGCTCACCCAGACTATTCATGCAACTTTGCAAGTGTGAATGAGGTTTAGGCTTAATTAAACCAGATTTACTCAGTATTTTAGGGCAGGATTAGGAGAGGTCGCCTACTGTCCTACCACAGCCACAGGGTGCCCTGTGGGAGTGTCTGATGGCACTAATCCTTTCTCTGCTCCCCTCTTGGTTTTGTCTTTGACATGGGGCTCTGTGGAGGTATAACTTGGGCGCGTACCCTCAGTTATTAATGCAACATATTCATAAAACAAGATAAAGACTTTCTTGACAGCCTGAGGGTGGTATTATCCTCCCAATAATACAAAGAAATGTAAGTGAGACTAACAGATTATTTCTGGATATCTGTAATAATGAATGTCAGAGCACATGTTTAATTGTCTTAATGCATTAGCCCATGTCATGAACCTTCCCCTGACTTAGTTAAGTTCTCCGTTTTGTCCTTGTTTTTTATGTGTTGTGTCGTGTTTCCTGTTTTACTTTGAAAATTCAACCATCTGTCCTTGTCTCCGTAGGTTTTGCTTCCTGTCTGGCGTTGTCACACCTGATCCCTGATTGTGCTTCTCCAGCTGTTTCTCATCACCCCCAATCACCTCATATATTTAACCCTCATGTTGGATACTTTTGCCTAGTCTGACTGTCATCACGTGTGCCAAACTCTGGTCTGTAATAAACCTTGCTTCTTGATTTGTAGACACTTATCTGCATTTGAGCCTCAGAAACCTGCCTTCTGTCAGCCCCTGCAGTTATCTGGCAACCTGTCCAGGTGTAACACCACTTCTTACCAGTAACAGCTGGGACTGACTTAACCCTAATGAAACCCAAATAGGATACAGATAACAGGAAGATGGGATCAGAGCATCATCATCAGTACTTTAACAATTACTAACTGATCATTAACAGAAAGGAATACTTGCAGAGAGAATCCAGATGGACTTTGGGCTGTGTTTCAAGGGAAACATAAATCCTGATACCTCAAGTCAGCTCTGCTAAACAACCATGTTACTATTCAAGGTGTTAAGTCAGAGCGATCATTAGAGTAAAAATGCCAGGTTTTCATATTGATAACAGTGGCTACGTTTAAATGCAGTCAATATTCAGGTTAAGGTCAATATTCCGGTTTCTGAAACATTCGGAATAACCCGTTTACATGTGTGAGCAAACAGGGTTATTCCTCTATACATGGTATCGCTTCATTTCCGCTTCTTCTTCCTGTATCCAATAGCAACGAGAACAACAGCAGCAGCACGGCGGATAATGAACGGCCTGGAGCAGCTAACAGTCGCCTTCGTTTGCGCTTTGGTGCTGACCCACCACCAGTACTTGACACAGAAACTACTTTGTCAGTTTCTTCATTAATGGAAGACGAGAACATGAAGAAATAGGAAATGGAGCCGGAGCTGTGCCATTTTACAACAGGTACTTCCTGTACTCAAAACACTAAGATTCCTTGTGAAGAGAACATGCGCAGAACACAAATTAATGTTCCTTTCGATAAGGATATCCTGATAGGCGTATACATGACCGAATATTCGGGTTAGAAAAGGAGTAACCCAGGGGTGATTTTCTGGTTTTTAAGAGGGTTTTCGGTGTTTACATGGCTGTGCGCAACAGCATTTTTGTTAATATTCCAGTTATGAAGGGGGTTAATGACTGCATGTAAATGTAGCCATTGTTCCACCTGAAGCAGGTCTGTGCTGCTGCTAAACAAAGTAAATTATTCTGTATTTAACCTGAGAAATATTTGACCTGTTTCGTCACCAACATTATTTTTCTCTGAGCTCCCAATCAAGACGACTGAAGTCAAACTCATCACTCCAGAATCGATCTGTAATTCAGACCTCTGAATAAATGCATTAAGGTTCTGCGCACTTTAATCAAAGTCAGCCCTCCAGCTTACAAATGGCCTCTTAGTCTGTTGGTAGTGATGTGATGTGAAAAATATTCTAAGCACCAGCCCACAGGGTTTGTATGCCAATTAAATTTAAAAATATATATCACTGACTGATTAAAAAAAATCACACTCCCTGAGGAAACTGTTGTCAGGGTTTAGTGAAGCTAAGATTAAACCTTGATAGTTTTATACATGGTTATACTGAAAACAGAGTGATTTAGCACCTGTTTTGATATCAGGGCAGCATAAGTCCCACCAAAGCACCCAATAATGACTTACTTATCGATTTAATGGCCAAAAATTACAAACTCCTGCACGCTGTCTGAAGGGCACTGCAGTACATTTAAAGCATCCTCTAACACTGACGTGTGTTCATGCAGCTTTGTTCTTACTTACTCACAGAGACATTTGGTTAAGAGTGCAGCTGGTCAAAAGATCAGATTTTTGTAGAATTCAATTTTATTTTTATTTCTCTGTTAAAGTCTGCTGGTCTTACCTTATAATCTGATAACACTTTAGAGTCAGGTCAAAGGTCATGGAGTCTGTGGTCACCCTTTGCTTGCAAGAACCCGAAAAGAGACTCACATCAAACTTCAGATGAAAGTTCTGCTGTTTGGGATGAACTGAAAGGATTTTGGAGCTCAGAGGTCAAGGGTCAAAGTCACAGAGTCTAATGTTTACCTGATTGGATGTGAGAGTAATTAGAAAGAAAATGCTTTGTGTGGTTTTTATCACACTTTGGACAGATGTCCACCATGACACAGCGATGGTCTGGTAGAATATTGAAGGTCATGAACCAAAGACCAGGATCCTGAAACCTCTCGTTTATCCTTTACTTGTGAATGTCGACTGTCTTCTCATCATGCTCTGCTTTCAAAGAAAATTTGTGATGCAAACTCACAAAATACTTCAGGACACTTTCTTCAAACCATGCACATGCCAACCATGACAGGGAGAACTGGTTATGTTTTGGAGGTCAAAGATCATAAGTCAAGGTTACAGAGCATGAAATTGGTCTGTGGGATAACAGGGAGTGGAATATAACAATCATCCCGCTGTAAGGCAACAAAACTACCCGCAGCACCGATGTGCAGCTCCTTCCTCTTTTAATTTAATGAAAGACTGTTCTTATTACTGGTTAAAATAGTGCAAACAATCTCCTGCATACTGCCTGAACTACATTCTGCAATGGAAAACATTTTGTATCCTTTTCCTTTTCTTTGCCAACATAAGATTCTCTTTAAAATGAGTTAAGATAATTTTTTTTCAAGATTTGATTCTTTTGGAAGCACTAAAATGTTAGCTGTAGTGTCACTGATTGGTCCCATACAGTATATGAAATATAACAATTTTTGGAAAAGGTTATTTCAAGAAAGAAACATTTTTTGTCCTTGTTTCAGTGCTTCTTTGATATAAAAATCATTTTATAGCCCCTATATTCTGTGTCCTTCTAAAACATCTTCTTCTCGGCTCTGTTCCTCCCTCATAATCTTTTTGAGTTTGAAGTTTGAAGCAAAATAAAACAGACCAGCTGGCACACCAGATATTCAAATGCCACTAAAATGCTTGTTGTGTTCAGTCTGAGTCACCGTAACAGATTTTTAAACTTTAGAGATTAAAATAAAGACCAGTACCTGTTTGAATCCCACAGAATCAGAACAACAGGTCACGGACACGCAGTGTTTGGGTCATGACTTGCTCCTTTCCATACATTATCTGTCCCAAGTATCCCTTTCGTGGAAGCTGAAGTCATTTCTGCTGACATTTGGTGAGAGGCAGGGCACATCCTGGAGTGGCTTCAAGCTAATCACAGAACTGATATATAGAGAAAGATAACCACACATGCTTTTACCTATATAGAGTAGATAAAAGCAAGTTTATAGAGTCACCAGTTTACCTAATTAGCATCTTTTTGAGTAATTAGAGAAAGCCCACACAATTATGGGTAAAAGCAAACTCTACACAGAAAGGCCCCGCCCACCAAACCGGGGAGTTGAACTGGCAACCTACTTGCTGTGAGGCACCAGCACTTCTGCAGGAGCACAGCACTGAAAAAAAGTGTAAAACAGAGGAGAAGCCTCGTTCCTTGCATCTTTGGTATTTCTTCAAGGTGTTAAAATACATTTTTTCCACAGTAAATAATTTTGCTTTCGCTGTGTTAGCTTTTAGCCTCTATGTAACTATTGCTTTCCATTCATACAATTCAGGCCGTCTTCCTTATTTTTGGATAAAGAGCTCATATGTTGCCTTAACTCAGGTCCAACCATTCATTGATGATGCCTGTTAGTACATGTTTACAATAACAAAAAAATCTAGTTTTCACGTGCTGAGTACCCCTGATCCAGCTGTATTCTCACTCTATTCGAGACCCTCTGTTAGAGCTCCTGTCACTTTAGTGTCCCCTTTGCCAAGTGAGTGCTGTCTGCCATGACTGGCTGATAACTCCAATTTGTGATCATTGGTTAGATCAGCGATATCCGATGCCATGATTTCAACAACTCCAGTCATTTTACAGTCTCTGCTCTGTACTGGACTTGCCAGCCTGAGCCAAAGGGCTTAAAATGTAAACCAAAGAATGGCAAGATGTCACACTGGTAGGTGTATTCGGGGGACCAGAGGAGTGAGGTGTTGAGGTAGCTAACTGGTGCTGTAAACAGTCGGAAGGGTTGAAGATCAGATCCTGCAGACTTTTTCTGTCTATCATGCTGAGTAGATATTTTAAACACACTATTAGGCATGAAAACAAAAAAAAAAAAATATATATATATATACATAGGCTTTTGAGTCATGGCAGACTCCTGCATGCTGCCTGAACTACATCCTAATGAAGGAAACATGTTGGAACTGAAACATCTTCATGTAGTTTCCTTTTCTTTGTCAACAGGAGCTTCTGTTCAAATGAGTTAAGATCAGATTTTTTCAAGATTTGATTCGTTTAAGCTCTAATGTGAGATCTAGTTTGAGCAGCAAAAAGTACCATAGTATAATATATTGTGGAAGCATTGATACCAAAAACAATTATTTTCACAAATGTAGAGCAGATATCAGCAGAAAAAGACAGAAACATGATGTCTAGGAAATGGCCTTTTTGTTTCAGTGTGTCTTTGATATAATTATCACTTTACAGTACCCTTACTTTGCAACCCTCTCTGCACACTGACCATGACTTTATTTTCCCCGTCTGGAGCTTCTAAAACATCTTTTTCTTGCTTCTGTTCTTCCCCTCAAACCCCTTTGAGATTTGAAGTTATGTGCAAAATAAAACAGACCAGCCGGCACACAAGATCTCAGAAGCAAGAGGCTGAGAGCATCCACACTGAAAATCTTCTGTTTTTCACTCCAGCATATGGATGTTTCAATTCTGCCATACGTGCCTGAGGGGGATTCTCCCCTGAGCGAGCTCCTCGTCTTTCTTCCTCACTTCCTCAGGGAGCTCTCCGGCCCCCTCCACCACCGCTCCTGTCATCCCAGGCATGCTTGCTGGGAGCCTTTTCTTCCCCTGCATCCTCCCCTGGCTTCTGTCACCAACCGCTGTCTCAGCTGAGTCCCCGTCTCCCCGCGGCTCCAGTTCTCGCTCACTCGCTCCGCTCTGCACTGTGCCAAATGTGCGGTAATTAAGACACAGAAAACTCCTCCACTCGGTCGGGGAGAGGATTGAAAAGCTCATATCTGTCAGAGGAGGCAGCATGCTGCTAATTTTGCCTTGTTTGAAAGCGCTTCAAGGGTGAGCCAATTACTATGTGCATATACTATAGGAAGTGACATGGCTCGCACCGCAGGAGGGCAAAACAGTTTGGAGAAAAGGGAAGTTTTAGCATCTTCTTCATGTTCACCCTCTGCTCCAAAAATGATGAGCAACCACTGCAGCTTTGACGGGATAGAGGAAAAGATCTTCTGATTATTATCCTCAACTCTGCCAACAGCTTGTTATGATACTTACATTCTGATAAAGCTAAGAACCATCATATGTTGAGATTGAGGTTTCTCCTTTAAACAGCTACAAAGAGAGCCTGAAAATATCAGAACTCCTCTTTAAACACCTCACACAGCCCACGGTCCTCGCTCACAGATATAATGGATGGGATGTGTCAGTCTGATTTATGTTCCTGCTGAAGCTGTGAGAGAATTTTATGTGTTGATTTGACAAAATGAACCAAAGTTGAGGATTAATGATGAAAAACATCAGTGGAAGGAAAGAGGGGAAGGTGGAAATAATTAAACAGAATAAATTGAAATATAATTTCAGAGGGATATTTTAGCACATCTATGCTAAAACAGTCATAGATGATGCTTCTTCTTGATGCTTCATCTTAACCATATATATATCACAACATGATGATGATGATGCTACCACCTGATTAGGCTAAAGACAGTGTAACTGCCTGCCAGCAGGGGTTTAAGGAAGGGGGCAATCATGAGATTATTGTAAATTATATTTTGGCACAACCCTGCCTGATTCATTGAAAATCCAGAATAAAAACATTTTCTACAAACAAGCAGAGTTTCTCCACAGAGGTGTCAAACTGAGCTTGAACTTTGAAAATGACAGAAAAGTAATTTACCTGTTTGACTGTGACATATTCTACCGCTGTGGACACACTTATCTGCTGGAATGAGGTAAATGTGGCTTCATATTTTATATTTTCCTGTCTATTTTGGAAGTGATATGTGACTGGGCTCTCATCACAGGTTTGGTTGTCATGGTGCAGATGGCATGGGGTTTAGTGGTAATTCAGTTAGCTCTTGACTGAAAGGGGTTTGAACCCCACCTACAGCAGTCATGTGCTGACGCGTCCTCACTTTCACTCCTAAAGTCTTGCACCAAAGTCCGTCAATGATGCGTAATATATTCACCTCCCACTAGTTGAGACTGTGGTTGCTGTCTTTGTACCCGTCACCTGGCCCCTTTGATCCTGAAATGCACAACTGACTTTGAGTAATCACAAAGTTTGGCTTGAAGCAGTTCACGAGTTTTCTGTGCCATAAAATAAATACAAAGCTCGACTGGGCTGCATCAGGTGGCACATGCATATCGACTGGAGCAGGGGTGGACAGTAACAAAGTACTCTTTTCGTTACTCTTTTCTCTTCTAAAATGCTATTTGTTCAAGTGGTAATGCTGTACCTGTACCTCACGCATGTGCTACTCAGATCAGGCGAACGTTGAGCCAGTGTTGCTCAAATAATGGTTTGTTTTGGCAGTCATGTTGGCTACGGCAGATACAGACGACGATTTCACACCACATTTTGCACCCATGGCCATATCTCAAGGGGTGTTGTTAAATAAAAAAAATGAAAACAGCAATGGTTGTCCTTTTGTTGAGTCAATCATGTTTCAATAGGCATTTCTATAGGCTTTGTGGCATATTATACAAGCTTTTTATTCTACAGGTTCTATAAGCATGTCAATGTATCCAGTAGGTTGTTTTAGTTATTAGGTTCTGAAACGACGAAAATGGACTTTGATTACTTAAGTGTTTTCAAAAGCAGGTACTCCAGTACTTTAACTTAAGTAAAAATTTGACTGAACAACTTTCACTTGTATTGGAGTAAGATTTGACCAGGACTTTCACTAAAGTAATGGAGTCAAGTACTTTGACCACCACTGGACTGGAGTGATGAGCAGCCATTTTCACTTAGAACTGTAAACACTGTCTTGCTTACTGCTGGGATATTCGGCCAAATTCAAGCCAAAATTCTCTGTTTTTTGGTTTGCTTGGCTTGTTTGGTCCTTGTTTGGTTTTGGATGGCTTTCACACGCACCAAAAACTGAACTCTGGACCGCCTGAAAGAGAACTAAGACCCTCTGTTTTTCAGGTGGAACAGAATTCAGGTGTTTGGTCTGAACCAGAGTTTGTGCGAGCTTTCACACCACCAAACATCAACTGGACTTTCCACAAGTGTGAACCAGAGTTTGATGCCAAAGCATCCCTTAACCTTAGCATAGCACAGGATTATTGGACACTACACAGCAGCCTGTACCATCAGTGTATTAATGTGGTGTAAAGCTGAAGTGTGACCTGCACTTTGAGTACTTCAATGACTAGTCAAGAGCTTTACAAGCCCAAGTCCAAACTTCAGGGATAAACTGTGATTTTATTGTTTGACAGCTCTACGTTATACTGATAACACTAACATACAATTCATCACACAAACATCAGTATTACTAGATTTTTCTTTGAATCATGACAACATTTTAGTCTCATATATTTAGTATTATGGGATATCTGGTACCTAATATCTGCTCATAACTGAGATTATGACGTCTGTAAATAACAGCAGAGCTAATACCACAGTTGTGTCATGCATGAAGCTGCTCCTGTTGGTTCATAATGAAGGAGTATAGGTGCCCCCCCCCCACCGTGTCATATTTCCCTCCACGGCTCACTCAGAGGGGGGTCGAACAGACCAGCTCGATATATGAGAGAGAACACCTCCTTCATTCGACACACTCCCGTCCCCGGCCCCTAATGGCCCCCAGGGAAACTTCATTATTTATCGCTATTGAAGGGGCCTTTCAATTATAATACCTCAGCCCCCTCCTCCCTCCTCTATTACCCCACAGCCGGGGCGGGGAGATTGAATACCTGTAGCCCCTCTCAGCGATAATTCATGCTGCCCGCTGTGTGAGGAGTTCACAAAACCTTCACAGGGACGATGTGGAGGCAATTTGCCGCTGTGGCTGGAGAAGGCCGGGAAGGCTGCGGCGGTGAAATGGAGTCAGAAACGGCTCCAGGGTGCAGACGGGGGTCTCACTCTCACTTTTTAAACCAGCAGCAGCAGCTCTTGAAGCAGCTCTATCAGGTTCCTCTCAACACCACGGGTGGTTTTAAAAGTTTAGAGGCCTCAGGCAACATCAATATGAGGCCCATCAGTGATTCTACAGGGATCGGTCCGAATGAATTCACAAGATGTGAAGACACTTCATGTCTTTTTGAAGTACTACAAATAAATGGTCATCATTTTTGACCATCAGAGAAAGAGTGGATCATTTAAATAACACAAAAATGTTGTCTATATTTGCAATGTTAGAGCTGACAGTACAAGTTTCATCCCTGTTTTAAACATCATAAACTTATTTGTGAAATTATGAAAGTGTCAAAATTTGTCCTGCAATTTTTAATAATTAAAAAAACAGATAATAGTTTCCTAAATTAATTTACTTTCGTGATTAATAAAATTGCACAAATATGTTGCCATTCGTGCAATTTAGTGGGCAATTAGGACCTTGCTGTCAATATTTTCACCAAAGAAAAAATAATTTAGAAACAGCCAAATTGTACGTAAAGTATAATTTTTAATTATAATTTAAGCAGTTCTTCTCACACTGTCGTAAATGCAAAAACAGTTTGACAGCATGTAAGTGAGTGTGACTGTTAAAGACCTAACCTGGCACTACAGACCGACCATTCAGTAAGTACTAAATAGCACATTTTCACTGGTCTATCTCGGCAACAGCCCATAGAAAGAGTTTGGGGAGGGCAGAGCCTTTCAAAGCATATCCAGCAGGTGATTGGAGCTTCTTATATAATGTAGTAGGCAGGCGCTTACTGCTACAGAAAATATAAGCCACTTAATAGAACAAACTCTCGCCAAAACATGTTGGGAGTGGAGTGCAAATATCCTTTCTATGGAGAATCGTTTCAGTGTAAATTTTTCATTTAATAAAAAGAAATCCAGTCCAGATCAACTAACACTGCTAGCATCTAAGCTAATTTCACTCATAGTTGTCTCGCTCATAACTCCTACCTCCTCTTGCTTTAAAGGATTCTGATTGGGCTGTGCAGCTGCAGGTCGAGCACAGTCATTGTAGATTGGAGCTGGGCAAGAAGGATCTGCCAGATTACAGGTATGTAAAAATGTTTTCAGTGACTGGATTGACTAAAGTGTCATTTAGGCTCAATCCCATTAATTGTCTAAAATACTAGATTTAGTTTGTAATGTTTTGGGTTCCCCTCACTCCATGCCAGTTTCGCCCACTTGCCCAAATACTGCCAGCTGCTTTGTTGCAGTTTTGACAGCTCAAAACACATCTGAATCCTTAAGAGATTTTTGCCCTAAATATTGATGCTCATACTGCCTTCAGCTCCAGGCTCTCTGGAGCACCAGTCTTCAGACTTCAGCCTTTGCCTGTGAGTAAACATCCAAACTCACAGAACCTGCAGCGGGGTCAAAGGAGAGGCAATTTTCCTCTGTGGTCTTAGTAGGTCCAGGAATGCAGTGACAATAAAATGGAGTCAGTGACAGCTCTGAGACGTAACATGGCTCCACTTTCTCCTCTTAAACCTGCAGCAGCCCCTAAAGTGGCTCCATCAGACCCTCTCAACTCGTCAAGTTTCTCACCCCCGCTGTGGTTCTTTCAAATCGGAGCCCTAAGTCGAGTCTGACAAGGTGCTGATCCCTCGTCCCTGCAGCTCGCGTGGAATTAAGTGTGAAATGGATTCTCAGAAAACATAACAGCAGCCACTTAAGGAGAGGCAGAGGCTCGACTTGTTTTTAATCACACTCAGAGTTAATGAAGGGTCTTTAAATGTTTCACTGGATTCAGAAGATTGTATTATCACTGAGTTAATGTACTCAGAACAACACGCACAAGAGTGCAATACTGTTTTTATCATCTGTGAATGTGAGATGAGTGAATTGTTTAGGTAGTCAGAACACAGTTGCTCTGTAAATTGGTAATGATTACTGATTATCTAAACAAACGTTCACATTCATCAGACTCACGATGAGATCAGAGCTGCTGCACTCAATCACAGGTCTGAAGAGAATAAATGAGGTAGTTACAGTGAGATGACAAAACTCTTTTCACAGCTGTAACAACACGGGGACTCATGCTGTTCGGAGAAGAGTTAGTCCTTTTGATTGCCTATTAAATGATGCCAAATCTGGATTCAGAAGCACAGGAGTGTAACCACATTATTTCAGTTAATGCAATTCAAGTAGAAATCGGACAAGGTAAAAAATGTTTTGAACGTCATGGGGATAAAAAAATGAATCTCTATGCTCTTAATTTATCACACATGATCATTCATGTTTAACGAATGCTCCAGGAAAAGTCATGAACACCATCCATATTGCACAGTTACTTTGGTAACCTGTTGTCTTTGTGCACAACTAAAGATCTGAGGACTCTCAGAAGTTTATCAGGTCTCGATGAAACTATTAAAATAACGGACTGCATCGCTTTAAAACTCCTGGTATCAAACCATTGAAACCGTCACAACCTTACTAAATGCTGTATTTCACTTTCAAACACATCACAACAATGCAGCCTAAGGCCGGAGATATACTTGCTGTGCAGATGCATGCTTGCCGTCACACATTGCTCAGCATGATGGTTGTGCATGCTGTCCAGAATTAATGCAACATATACTTGAGTTTAATTAACACATGACCACTGGGACAGCTATGATGCTGAACTCAAGAAAATATTGTAAGAAACAGAGAGCAGACGATGATGATGTTTATTGTATTGTATTTTTGAATTCATGTAAAAAAAATGATCTTTATACATATAAGCAATGTTAATGTGTTTTCCTACAACTTATCAAAGTGTTTGTTCACAAGTTGTGCTCCTGCTGCTTCCTGTGCCTGAGTCTGATCGAATGTAAATATCCCTTTGTCTTATATGCTATAATTCTCACTAGAACAACACTCTCGTTTCAAAATGTGTTGCTCAGTATTCATCACATCAGCTGATCTGCAGAACAAGGGTTTCTGCTGGTGTGTGAGAGGACATCAGTGGTGTAGCTTTACTACTGAGAAGCTGGAAAACTTTTTTAACTCGTGCATCCCTGGTCACTTCAAAAGTCTGGACATGTTCTGGGTACTGCTGAGGGAAACCAGTCCCAAACAAACATTATAAATCTATGTATCCCGATGTAAGAATGGCCTCAGTATTAAAAACACCTCCGCTCCCAGACTCACAGCAGACTCTTTAACTTTTGTCGACTCTGATTCAAAAACAGGAAGAATGACGGAGAAAATTAACGCCAAACTGAAAACACGCTCTCCCTTTTGCCTTTTCAATTTTTCATCTCCGGGAAATATATTTGGAGATGGATCCCGACCCGAGCTGATAAATTTTAATTTGATCCCTCCCATGCATCATTATTTGCACAATGCAACTGGCAGCAGCGGCGGCTGGTGTGCTCTGAATAGTAAGTCTACATTCAAATTCTGCACCGAATACAAAATTTCCCCCTCTCCCGTTACAACAAAAGGCAATCATTCCATTTGTTTTCCCTCACAATGGCCTCTGGATAATAGTAGTGTGGGGGTGGGTGTGGACGGAGGGAGAAGCTACCAAGTTATCTGCCTCTCCCAGTCTTCGTCTTCTGCCTGCTGGTTATGAATAATAGATAACAGATGAGAGCGCTGGTTCGCCTCGCAGGGAGGTGGCGATGAAGCTGCTCGAGGTCAGCGTGGTGGAGCCAAGATCGCTCTTTTAGCAGGCCTTTCTAAAACACTCTGACAAGTATCCTTAAAACGCCCTCAGCACGACTATTTATACCGACTGCTTTATCACTCAAAGCAACTGTGTGAAGGACACGGCTGCTCAATGTACAATGTCACACTTCTCAATATGATAAACTGCCTCATACCCGCGCTTTAGGAGCTTCTGTCGCTAAATATTTGGTGACCCAGGCACTTTGCTGATCTACACTTGGAGAGTTCACTCCCCCAATTGCAGGATTTATAGATGTCATGTTTGATTCAGCCTGAAGAGGCACCAGTGAGCCGGGATCAGGGAGGCCAAGGTGGATGGACTTCTACAGCTTGGATTAGGATTTTCAGAGGAGAGATGCTAAAATAAGGCTTAAATATCCACTGTTTCAAAGTAAAATGTGTACAATCTGGAAAATGCAAACAACTTATTTAGTTTTACAAGAATAATCATACAGAATGCGGACAAATGTTCACCAAGAACAATTAAATCCAACATAATTCCACTGCATGACCATCTGTTTACAGCAGCAGTAGCTGCCTGACCATCAAGCCCATTGTAGAGCAGAGACATTAGCATGAATGCAGAGTTGTTGACAACATGGCACCAAGTTGGGCTGAACTGGCCAATGACAACAGGGTAGACCACCTAACCAATCAGAGAGGGCTGGGCCCACGTGGGGAAGGGGTTCTTAAACTCTCAGACTGAGAAAGAGTAGAGGTGGATCAGGGTTACTCAGTATGGGAAAATTGGCAGGTTTTTGGAAAGCTAGTGATCATAGACATACTCTAGCAGGCAACACAAATGACTATATGAACCCGAGCATCGAAAATGTCAAAATATGACCTCTTTCATGTGAACTATGAGCTCTAAATGATAAATAGACTTGAGCTTGTATATTTCTTTTCTAGTCTCTCTGACTTCACGGCTTCACTGATGCACTGATTTACTGTACAGACCGAGCAGTGGGAGAAACTTGGGATTAAGGGTTTCGCCCAAGGACACATTGATACGTGATGGTAGAGCAACCTACCAAGACTTCGCCACCTGAACCCAAAGTTTAGACTCTTCAGGGCCTTCTGAAGCACTTTAGGAGGTGCCTCTAAACACCAACTCTTTGTATGAGTGAAGATGATATTAAAGATGATAAAAATAATTAGTACAATAAGTTTTCTTAACCATAATATGGAGCAGATAATGCTGCAATAATATTTTCTGCCATAATTCACATGTCTGTCTCTGTCAGTCTAGCCCAGTGTTCATGTTCTTATGTGGTTTCTTTACAGAGGACCTTCTGAGTTTTGAAAATAGGCCACCGGTCATAGTTTGGGAACCCCTGCCTGGAAAACAATTTACAGAAGTATGAGTAGATTACTGTATTTTTGATTGTTTTAGATCAATAACTCTGCTGTCTGGGGAGTAAGGAACAAGAAATTCTTCATCATCAAGCCATTGGTGAGTTAACAAAAACAAAAGCAGCAGCTCACTAATGTCATTTCTTAACAGTATCAATATCACTATTAGGCTTGGTTAGCAAGAGCTGGTTTCATTTTGAGATCAGTTCCAAGTTTCCAAAATATGAGAAATCAATAAGGGGTTTTTGAGTGAGTTTTGGTTCCACTTCTTGGGTTCTCAAAGATGTATAATTCAGCCTCAGGGAGAATACTACCATTAATATGAGCTTTATGGTTCTTTAAGGACCTGTTTTTTAGAGATAAACTTGTTTACTACACAGATGCAAATGCACAATGTTTACCACGTCCCCTCTGCATGGGTTCAGTGTGTTGGTTGTGCAAGTCGTTCAGAATTAATGCAACACAGGCGCGAGCTGCAGACTACAGATGAACCATCGGATCGATGTAAAGGCAGAGGAGATGTGACGCATTAACACATCAGCTTTACTCTCAAAATTACTGTCTGTGTTTAAAGTTGTCTGTGTCATTTTTAAAGTTTACCCCTCACACAGCAGGGAGATCTGTGTACCCCCCCTAGTGGTACCCTCCAGTAACACATTCAGGCAATGCATTAACAGTAGCCCTCAATGGACACAAACATGCCTGCAAGGACAAACGGCAAGAGCATCTCAGGCCTACAAGCTGTCAATGTCTCAATGTCATTTTAAACTTTCTTCATCCTGATTCACATGATGAAATTATCGATTGTTGTTTTTTCATGCTTACACTGCGATTTTGTGAAGGTGGCATTGGCACATGGCAAAGCAGGGCTGTCCCGACATCATTACACCACAGCAATGTGCAGGTAAACAGACGCAATGCTCACTGTGGCGCTTTGAGTCATGGGACTCTAGATAACAAACTAACATGCCAACTTAACAAGTCAAATGACAGATGAACATAATCAGATGTTTGGCATGTTTGACATCTGTGCATGATCAAGAGGCCAGAGTCAACAACAATAATCACAAAGTTCTTTAGAGGTTGCACTGCAGCTTAAATGCATCACAAATCCCGGCTCCATTAGTGCTTTTCATTTTTATTTTGCTGATCATGACACAAGAGCAACCACTTAAACCTCACGTGTAGCTGTGTTTAAATATCATGAAGGTGAGCTAATG
This sequence comes from Cetoscarus ocellatus, assembly GCA_037902135.1. Classification (NCBI taxonomy): domain Eukaryota; kingdom Metazoa; phylum Chordata; class Actinopteri; order Labriformes; family Labridae; genus Cetoscarus; species Cetoscarus ocellatus. The sequence goes on from JBAMNC010000884.1 coordinate 385,131, forward strand.
CTACGTACATCTCTCCCACAGAATTTAATAAGTGAATGTTGTTTTAAACTTTTCAGACTCAGTGTTTTTTCTCAGTTGCAGAGGAGCAAGAGAGTCTGATTAGCAGGTCTGAGGTGCTCAGAGAAAACAAACCGCTCTGTGTAATTTAATAAATGTTGAAACAGTGAGAGGCAGCATGAACAGAAAGGGTTGAAAGAAGGAGCGTGTTTGATTCAAAGAGCTGCCACGTTCCTTTAAGCGGAGGATTAACAGCTCTCAGATCTGCGCCCATGTTTCTAATGAGACGGGACATTCAGTTCTCACGTTCGGTCAAAAAAAAATAGCAATTAAATCAAAACACTGATTCTATTCCCTCGGTGCGTGCTGTCATGCAGAAGAAGGAGAAGGTCCCATGTGTGGGGGAATCTAAAATTCAAAGACCAGGCCCAGAACACAATTCAACCGTTCACGCCATCCCTCTTTCATCTGCTAACATCCACAGAGGGAGCGCGGCGGTCCACAGGGAGGCAGATATTCATGTCAAAGTTCACAAGTTCATTTTCTTATTGCACAGGCTGTGGCATTTTAAGTCATCTTATCAGGCCGGGTGGACCTGCAGATGAGGTGAAGGTGGAGAATCGGCAGGCGGGGGTGGGGAGGGTTTGGATTTAAAGTTGTTAAATGTTCTTTCATCAGAGAGTCGCTCCCTCGGGGGGCAGAGCTGGAGGACAGGACGCTTGATTTCCAGACTCTGTTTGTTCTCAGCTTTAAAGGATGATAAACGCTTCCTTGTAAAAGAACTTCTTCAAGTCGCCTCCACAGAGGAGTCTTGTTAAAACTTGCAGGAGGCTTCAATACATTATCATTAAACATATATAAAACTCCTGAGCTTGCTAAATAAACCAGAGCAGCAGCAGCCGTCCTCAGATGTGATGCTTCAGCACATGGCGGATTTCTGATTCATCAGGCGCAGCGGCCCGTGCACTTCTTTATTTGTGTACAAGACCCCGCTGATCAAAGATGATGAATAAAAAGTCTAAAGGAGGAAAATTAGCATGAAAAAGTCCTTGCGTTTCAACCGATGCATAAAATATCTGCACTTACTTTAATGAGTAGCGATAAAAGTTGCCATGCTGTGCAGCGAGCAGCTTCCTGATTGATGCTGCACATTAAGTTTAGGCCGCCGCACCCGAGCAAACATCACAGCGGCCCCGTCAACCCATTGTCCTGCAAATACCTTCATGAGAGGACTCTATCTATTTTAGCTGCATCAAAGTTGGAAGATGATGAGAGTTTTCAGCCCAAAAACGTGACGAAAAGAGAATGATCCACACCCGAGATACACCAACAAGATTCAGCTCTGGATCTGTATTTAACCTCCATTTAATAAACAATGAATGCACACTGACCGCCAAAACACACATTAAATAACCTCTACTGTCAAACAGCAGCAACCAGCAATCATTATCTCAGACCAACTTCAGGTGCGTTCAGGCCACCATCAGATGTGCAAAGACACATTGGACATCTTTACAAAACACAAACACAGCTCACTGAGGCAGAGAGAAGAGAAGCTCAGATAGATGATATAAAACATGTTAGCAGTGACTGTAGCCAGCTATAACCCAAACTAACCAGCTCAAAACCACCCATTCTAGCAACATAGATCATCACTCTTTCTAAAATCTCTTCCTTGTTACCTGCTCACATATTCAGGGAGCGCCACATTCCTGCATATAACAGTCTCTGTGAGATAAAAGCCCTCGCTCCCTCTCCCCCTCCAGCGTACCTCACCGCCAGACAAATAGCTGCACTTGTTTCAAAGTGGCCACAACAGAAGGACGATGATAAGAGAGCTGTCATTTCCTGTGTCTGCCTGCACATCTCACATCACTGTAATTGACTGCAGAGTATGAAGAAGTGTGATTGTTCCTCGGGACGGCCCACGGTCTTGTCAGGCGTTGTAGGGCAGCTTGTCATTCACTGACCTCCGCGTGTTTGACTTTTGACGGCGTTCTGGAAAATGCTACGAGGTGTTTGTCCCATGTGTTAATTTATCCGAGGGAGTCGTTAATCCAGACCTCGGGGGAGAAGTCACAAAGGATCGCTGGTGAAGAGTTTTAATGAGGAAGGAGAAAAAATACAATTAGGTGTCTTTGAGCAGGAAGGGCTTAACTAGTGGAGCTTTAACTTCTGAACTGCTGCAGCTCAGAGTGAATGATGAAACACCTTCTTCACCATCCTGCACCCTGTGAACCCCAGACTGAGAGTGAGTTAAGAGGTCACAAACTCTGCTTAGTTTATGTGAAACAGAATCTTAAGATGATTACATGTTAGCTTTGCAGTAATTAATGCCTGATTTTAGGTTTGCTATCACTTATGGTTCATCTCCATGCACACCTTCAGGATGTCAACAAATCACCTGTCCGTTTGTCTACTCGTCTGCTGGTCCTGCTGCACTTTCCTCCTCTTAAGTAGTCTGTAGTGGAACCCTGAAACTTTGTTTTCAGTCCTTTAGTCAAAAATATTATTTTAAGATTGAACTCTGTGCTAAATTCATGCTTAGAGAATAAAAGGTATAAGCACTCTGTATGAGAGCTCTTGTGATGCTCTTAATGTCCAGTACAGTAAGATTATGATGCATTTATGTTGATTCAGTAACTGACACATGTCTTCAAATGTAATTACAAGGGCTGGAAGTTTAGGTTTTGGCTGAATCTTGACTAAATACTTGACTAATATTTTTCCATGCCCCCCTTCCTTCCACCCACGACCTGAAATCACTATAGACGAAGATGAGATTTTTCTTACCACCTCAAAATACATAAATACCAATTTTTCCTTTAATAATCAAGTCTAAACACAGAAATTGATGGTATTTATCTTACATTTTTATTTTCTCACACTTAATAAATGATATTTTAACCCTGTGCTGTTTAAAAAAAAAAATACAAAAACCAAGGTGGCAACTTATACCTCATAGTTCACAGTTACAGTTTAAAGCTCTAAGAAAATAAAAAAGTTCTACATTAAACATCATCAACTAATGGAACAATGTCACAAGAAGTGAAAGAAATGGACATTGTTCAAACTGCATGACAAGTTAGAATCTTATTTATCAAATATTAAAGCAACAGTTTTTTAGATAAGAAAATCCTGACCTAGTTTCATTTCTCTTTTTGTTGCTCCTGTAAAAAATAGTTAAATATAAAAATATGATTTAACAAAAGAGCAAATGCACTGACCCTAAAGAAACCAGCTGATTTTTACACAAGTCCCACCTCTAACAAGATACATAGTCAATCATAGTGCAGAATTTTGGATTGGCACATGGGGTGGCCAATCAAAATTCCTGGGGGCCCTCGCCCCAAGTTAGCCACCCTCCTGTCCAGACATGTTGCCCCCTCAGGCATGTTCCTTAACTTATTTAGTCTGTCAATAACATTGTTGATGTACATTAATGAATATCAGTAAAAATGAGTGACGATCAATTTCTCTGTCCTTCAGTGGTGGGATACTTGCTGCAGTGCTCCTAAAGAGCTTGATGCTCAAACGCTCTGCTGGTATCTGCTGATCTCACTGACAGATGATGGGTGATCACCATAAAAGGGCTGATCGGGGCATCTATAGTTAAGCAAGTTATTATTTTATTTTTCCTTTAACTGATTCTGTCACTGGAAAGACAGACCTGCCCTCTTTACCATTTGTACCATTTGTTGGCACAAAATATAAATAAAATGAGCAATTTCTTGTCCAAAAAAAATATCAATGCTTCTTCTCTGACTTTCTTTCAAGTATGCATCTGTGTAGAGGAGGTGCTTCTCTTCATGTCACATGACTAAGTATATCAATCAGATGTTAGTAATAAACACTCAGCATGCACCTGCGGGAGCACTTTAAACAGTAACCTCCAGGGATGTGAAATGAAGCCAGTGCCAAAAACTGCATTTCCTTGAGTTCACTAGAGGCTGGCTGCAGAAAACCCTGAGGTTATATGGTGGCTCCCAGCCTAAATAAACATCCTTACAGCCTGATTTAATAAACAGCTTCAGCCTATACATGTTATGCATCTAAATGACAGAGAAGAAGCACATATGTTGCACTGTTAGATGCTGCAAACATCTCAAGGCTGCATCTCTGTGTGACTGTCTCCTCATGACTTTCTGAGGATGTTTGGTTGACAGGTTGTGCAGCTGATGTCACTTCACTCCCACTCACTCCTGTTGTCTAAAGTTCCATCTCTGCCAGTAAACACAAATAGAAGCTCAAGAAAAATACTCTTCGGCCAGAGATCCCTGTGCACTCATCTGAAAGACCTTTGCTGACACCAGAAGCCCTGAAGAATCAACCTGAGCTCCTGGTGGCTTTGAGGGCATCTGACAATAGTCAACAGGTCCTGCAATTGTGGCACTTTATACAAAATATGAGAAAGAACTGAAGTTCACTGCAGATACTTCAGCTCCCCTCCTGTCTGCCTGCTCTTACAGTCACTCAGATGATCCATCAGCTGCATGATGAGGCTCCAGTGAGAGGGACAAAGACGTGTGGTCCTGTCTCTGTATTTAGTGACAGAAGACTCACTTTTGATCTGTCTCTGCTAATGAGTGTCGCGGTCCGGCCCGGCTCTCTGCTGGACCTTATTAACTCTTTCTTATTTCTGATTCTGCAGAGTGCTTAGCCAGCAGGTCAGCCATGCCACCTCCCTCGATCCTCGCCATCCATTTGTATGAGCAGGTGCGACTGCAGCACGCTGTCAATCAAAATCAGCCACAGAGCGGATAAAGAGGGGGGAGGTCTCAGAGTCTGAAAGTGATTTGAGGCTCAGATTGTTCCCTGAAGTGAGACCAGCTTTCAAAGGCGTTAAAGAGGAAGTTCTGTCAGTCAGCGAGGAGAGAAAAGAGGAACCAGAGAAGGAGAGGAAGCCCTTGATTCTTACTGCACGGTCAGCAAAGGAAAAACAGAACATTTACATTATTAACACAGACGGCTAATCAGCCTGTTTTAAGAAATACTGGACACCTGTTGAGATTCTTCTCTATCACACAATCAGAGAAATTTCCCTAAAGAAAAACAAACTATAAAACTCAAACTGGAGCATTTGGCCAAGCTGCATGCAGAAGTTTGTGTTTTCTGCACTGTTTAATGCCTGATATATGAGCTGGGTTAGCATGACAAGCTAAAAGGCTGCACCCTCAGAACTCTGCCTAACATTTAACCAGCTGACTTTTGTTAACACTGCATGCTAACAGCAGGGTGCTGAATACTTTGACCGGATCCTCTAGATTCTGAGAACTGTCCAAATAGTTCATCTTTTTGGCACACGCCCTAAAGAGTGCAGAGAAATATTTTATTAACACTTCACACAAACGATTCAAACAGTGGAACGGGCATCCTGACATCCAGAGACGGATGCAGCAGACGGGCGTCCTCGCTCAGCTTACAGCCGATCTGCTCATGGATGCCATGCATGGAGGAAACAAAGCGGGGGTAGACGTTGTTTTTGAGTATTCATTATGAATTTATTGCTGCACAGGTAACCAATGCAATCTGTTCATTGCACATTTTCATATATCAAAATGAAAATCTGGTTAATCTTTCAGCCCAAGTTCATAATACACCTCATTATGACACAAGATCACAGAGACCCATGGGTTTGGGTCACAATTTAAACTGTAACACCAGAGTCTTGTAGTTTTAATAAATCTAAAAATAATTGTACATTGTTACATGCTTAAAAACTGCATTTGACCGTGTTTATGCAGGGTTTATTCATTTACAAAATTTGTGTGGACAAAGATATTTTGTAAATTAATTTTGTAAAAACTTGTTTGTACAGGATATTTTTTAGGAGGAAAGCCCTTGTTCAAACAATATCCTCAAACTCTAACTGCTTGTCACAAAAACAGTTCCCAAAGGCCCTTATTTATTCCCAAAATGTAATATACATAAAAACAGATAAAATAAAGTCATCATAAAGTAGTCATTAAGGGATCTGCATAGTCCAGTCTACAATCTCTTGTTGATGGCTACTCCATAATGAAGTCATGATTTCAGTGAGTATGTCAGTGTGTGATTTATACATTTTTAAGTATTTTAGTTTAGGCTGCATCATATTTTACAACTTTAAACTTTTCAGAAAACAAGCTTTTCCATACAGCATGCTGCAAAGACATGCATTACTAAATAAACATTACTTTTACATTTTTTTCATGCAAAAGAGTAATACTCTCAAGCCTAGCATGTGCCCAACACTCTCTCACATTTAAAACTCAGGCCATCATCTACCCTGTGAGTAATTTCTGCAAATCTATCAGTGAGAAAAATGTTTGACTTATGTAGTACTCAAAACATGTTGCAAAGCTACAATGCACACATTTTCTTTAATACTTGTGGAATCATATTGTTATCATAGAACTAAAAACATGCTTAACATTACTGTTGTCCTGATGTCGAGTGAGCCTGAAATAAAAACGGTCCAAAAAAACCCAAAAAACAACTATGTTTAAGTTGTGAGATAAAGTATTTACTCCTCATATCCAAGCCACAGAGAAACTCACTGCATTCATTTGAAAACTTTCTTATTTTATCATATTTGCAACATGCATAGTAAGAATAAAACAGTGTTCAGTTTTGTTTTTTCCACTGTTTAGTCCTGACACGGTCTAAAATGCCTCTGCATGATTTACCGAAGCAGCAAACAGTGACACAGATACTCAGTGAGCAGCAAAAAGAACAAACCAACACTGAGTCAGTCTGTGTGACAAAACGCACAGAAGGTGATGTTGATGCCTGCTACACTCTTTGATTTGATGTAAAATGTGTAAAAATGTGCATCTCCCATCAAAAACCACATTCTTCATCTCTGGTTTGGTGATGCGTTAAAGTTCTTCTGGTCACTGCATGATTCACTTCCCGTCCATGCTGTTTTTTTCCGTGTTCCTTAAACAACACCAAAGGTTTTTCACGGCCGGATGTTTTCATCTTCTGCCTCATCAGCCCCGAGTGTTGATTACACGGGCTGGAAATGATGATGGCGCCTGCAGGCTTGTTGTTCTGCAGCGTCTGATTCATGTGCAGGAACGGAGATGACTGCTTCATAATCAGAGGACGCGCCGAAACGCACCGAGACGCCTTTTATACCCTGTCATCAAGATCCCACAAAAGGTAAACAAAACGGACAAATTAGAGCTCGGGGAGTGTCAGAGCCCAACAAATGATGGCTGTTTACTTTGTCAGATCCTTTTATTCCTCTGGTCCTTCCCCTGCACGCTCTCCACGCTCTCGTACTGTAACCACTCGCTGCAGAACGAGCTGCCAATTAGTGCCTCTTGCACTCGTTAATGTGCTGAAATTGCACAGTAAATAAAGTTCTGTGATAACATCCCCCGCTAATTCTGCTGCCGCATCGCCATATCCAGCACTTCCAGACACAACATATTCAGAAAAACAATAATTGCCTGCCATGAAAACCAATTTGACTTCCTCCACAGGGCAGAATTAAAAGTTGGGCTTAGTAAGGTAATGAAGTATGGCACACGCTAAGTCAAGGATGGAGGCTTTGTCTGAAGTAATCACTTCTGCGGATGCTGTGGCTTGGCTGTGTTTCATATCAACAAGACTGACATATGGAAAAATAATTAAAATGGACGCATTCAACCAATAACAGCTGCTGAGACGCATTTTTAATACACTATCACATTTGCATGGTGGCTGTCAATCTGCAGGCTCCTGTCTGAGGTGGAAAATTCCAATCAATCAAGGTGATTGAGCCTCATGTGGCTCCTCTTTTCTTAACCCACTAAACCCCAGAGCTGCATTTTAAATCCCTCACAGTCAAATTAAGGGGGCCAATAAGGTCCAAGTTCTGAGTTTTTATTAAGTTCAGTCTATGTCAATAACTGGGACAAAATCTACATTTTAACTCTGATATCTGCTCAGTCATTGAGACAGGTCAACAATATTTTCCCTCCAGGTTTTGCTTTGAGAGACACAGATCTTTTGTAAACTGTGGGGAGCCTGCAGAGCAGTTTGAGCTGTAATCAACTGGCAGCTTTTGGCATCAACGAACAGGGCAAATGTAAAAAATGCAGTTCTCTTGTGTTTACTACAGCATGTTGTTTTGTTCCTTATTTATTATTTTCATATTCCATTATTTGTGCTTACAGTCACGGTGGCTAGTGGTTTTCCCAAGCTACAGCAACTTGGGAAGTAATTTCACTTCTGTTGATGAGAAATTATGTTTATATGTGTATGGTTGATGTGCTTGAACTCTTGATGACATTTGTTTTTTTTCTCATTCACTCAGAAGAAAACACTCATTGAAAACTTAAATTTGCAATCTCATGCAATTCACACAGTTCTTGTATGTTTGGGATGAGATGCTCTGCTGATGTACACTTGATGAGTTTTATTCTTCCTCTCTCAGGATTTATGGCTTTTATGTTGGATTAAGCCTCAAGGCACCGGTGAGTCGAGATAAGGGGCACCAAGGGGAAGGTGGATTGTTTAAGCAGAGGACTGGGAGTTTTTTTTTTTTAAAAAGGACGGCTTACCTATAAACTATATGGATGTGAAATCCATATCAAAAATAAAAATCACACATCTGTTTTTTTTTCTTGTTTGTTAACAGGAGTAATTAAAAGAGGCAGACTGCAGCTCTGACTAAAAGTGATACAAAAGAGTAGATTTTGACAACAAGTTTTGATGAAATAACATGGCTGAGGGGCAAAAAAGTGTCAGTTAGCTCTGTCCACAGAGATGTAGCACAGGCTTTAGTTTTAATCTTTACACAACTATCCATGTTTACATCTCACAAAAACACAAGAAAACTGGGATACTGAAGAGAACATATTCTCCTTTTTGAGTTTTAAAGGCCCTTTACAGAGTTTAACATGTTGAGATAGAGCTTTTCTTTGAACAACACAAAAGGTTGGACAGCTCAGTGAAAACCAGAAACTTTCTTAAACATTAGTGATGCAAACACACTCGAGCAGTCATCAGAAAAGAAGATATGAAACTGATTCAAGGCTCTAGTCCACTCTGACTAGTCGATCGATCTGCCCTGTGGATATTCGTCAGTTCAGCTCTGCTTGATGCCATGTTTACAACAGCTCTGCATTCATTCTACTGTCTCTGCTTTGCACTGAGCCTGCCACTATGAGCCAATGGGCTGAAACTGCTGATGAAACAATGGTAGGACATCACACTGGTAGGAGTACTTGAGGATGTCAGGGGAACAAGCTGTTTCAGGCAGCTACTGGTGCTGTACAGAGGATCAGAGGGAGAAGTCCTGATGAGACCTGAGCAAAAAATCAGCTTTTATTTTCAGACTGCAGTTGGTTCTTCTGAAGTTTCTTGTCTGGTAAGCCCACATCTGACCAGTAAGAGCATTCATTGACATGTCACAGTAAGTCAAAACATTTAACATGGCCGTTGTTTGATTTTGTGTTTCAGAGCAGCAAAGTTTTTCAGACCAAAATCCCCCAGTTGTCAGTTATGATGAACATGAAGATAATGTCTGAATGAAGATAGTGTTCTGCTGTGATCAGCTGGCCCTGAAGCAGCTGAGGGACAGTTTCATCTCCTGAATTCAGCAGTGAAATTCAACAAGTTCTCCTCTCCTTTGTTGAATCACATGAACACATTTTAGTTTCTATTTCATCAAAACGAGCACCTGGTCACAGCCACTTGATATGGAGCCCATTTTGACTCCATGATGTGATTATTTTTAAAATGTACTTGAAATACACACAAAAATGTGTCACCTTTAATGAATAGAAAGGCACGTCACCTCTGAAATATTCACATTTCATGTTGTTTGTTTGTATCGCCCTTGGTTTGAAAAGGCCCTCACACTAAAGATGCTTTAAATGCCTGTTCTGCCGCGCTAAATGAATCTTTCACAGTTCTGACTTATTCTGGATGATTTCTCTGAAATGCAGTCATATCAGCAGCCTGAACTTTAATCAGTGTTTAAATGACAGGACTCAGATGTTCACCCTTGCTTATGAGGAACATAAAGTCACAGATTTCTGCCTCAAATCAAATCATGTAATAGCTCAGGGGCTGAAATAAAAGGCTGAAAATCTTGTTAATGATGAATGACTGCAGCTTTGCAGATTTTCAAACAAAATTGATTTCAGATTTTCAGTTTCCAAAACAACTTTGGGAAAGAGTTTGGGAGTTTGTCATTGACTGTGAAAGGTGAGTATCTCCTGATGAAGGATTCATCAACTCAGAAAGACAACAGAGGAGCATGTTGATGCCTCTGAAATTCTAACAACATGCTGGGAGTTTGGCCTCTGCAGTTCTTTCTTTTTTTTTTTTTTTTCTTAAGGTTTACTTGGAGAAAAACACATTTAAATCAGTCGTAGTGCTGTTGTTGTTCTGACTGATGCTCCTTCACTCAGTCTTCAGTTGTTTAAATCCTTAAATGCGAGATGTTGAAGTCCATTCTGAGATAGCAAAGTTTGGACAGACTCAGTGAAAGCTCCTCTAAAAGTTGGTTCCTGACATAGGTGCAGAAACTTTTAGAATTCTGCTGGTGTGTTGAGGGTTAAACACACTGCAGCACAGAAGAATGTGTGTGTGCGTCAATGTGACAGTGATTTACAGTGCAGACTTCTACCCAGCGACAGTGACTGAATAGAAAAGTACACTGCAGTTCTTCTGTGACAAGAACAATTAATATGAGGCTGCCGCCACAGGCCCCGGCGTGCGTGGGCCAGGAGCGATGATGTGGTGTAGCGTTGCATCGCCGCCACTGCCAGCAAACACGGCACCCGCTTATCTCGCTGCTGAGATTATGTTTCCACAACTTTTATACAATTACTGGAGACTCAGAGGCTCCAAACGGAGCTCTGCAGCTTTTACACCAGAGGCAGTGGATCAGTGCAGTCCCGTCTGACAGCACACACACACCCACACACATTCGGGGGATCAGCGAGCGTCCTCATTAGTTTGGCTCAGCCTGACAGAAGCCTCAACCTTCCTGCCTCCTAATTTTTGGACAGGAGGACAACAGAAAACAGCGGAGCACGGAGTGTGTGGGACAGGGCATCGATCTGCACAGATGGCCGAGGGGACGGAGCGAGGCGGGCAGCTGTGCATGCTAAGTAAAGGTTAGCATTACTAAAAGATTGGCACCCTGGGAAAACACCAGGCATAGGGCTGAGGAAGGAGGAGGAATTTAAATAGAAGCACCGCCTGGTGGCTTCAGTCCTCCATGAAGGTGCACATCTACAGGACGGTGGAAGAGCTGTGGTGGGACAAGAGGAGGGACTGTGGGGGATTATGTGGGAGAGTGATTGGCAGATAGTTTATTTCTTTAACGGGGTAAAAACAAGCTTTACAATGACCTGTGGTTTACATAGATACATTTGTGAACAGGGAGCAAAATAATGCATATATGAATGACCTATGACCTCCCATATTTAACCCTTTAATGCCTGAAAACACAAATAATAGCCAGAAAATTCTGATTTTTTGGAGCTGAAATGTTTATTTAACTTTCTACAGAAATCCTAAAAAATCAAAATTTTAATATAATTTAACATTTATATTTTTTGTACCTCATTTGGTACATTAGTTGTTTTCGGCAACCGATAATCCACGTGAGGACATTTTAATCATTTATCTGATTGTATTCAGATGTTTTTTTAGTAATTTGTTGATCATATCGATTAGATAGAGGTATCATAAAAGTATGTAATTTTACCATTTCCTATTTTGTACAAATCTTCATATATTTGTTTAATTCATCAATGTAAATTTAAAATATTGTTACTCCCATAATTTAGGCTGCAATGACCATAACCATAACACCTTAACTCCAAAATCTGATTAATTCAGCCTTGATTCAAAATGACCTGAAAGAGTTTTTCAGATTTAAGGACCACACACATGGGATAAACATAATGTCCAGTGACCTGACCTTTGACCTATAATCTCCAAAATGATTATTTTGTGATGGACAAACAACCCAAACGCATTAGGCTCTTGCTCTTGCTGTGCATGACACAGGAGAACAAACAACAGCTGCCAACTCTTTGTGCCTTCAAATCAAAAATCAGAGCCAGTCTCTGGTTGTTTCTCCATTCCTTCAAACTCGACACTTTGAGCAAAGAGAGCTCATGAAAGAACAGATGGCGCTCTACCCTCTCACTACACCTGAATCCATAAAGAGACAGGAGGCTGGAGGAAGAGTGAGGAAGCTGCAGAAAATCCAATGTTCTTCCTCCAACACAGCCTCTTTGACTCCTGCAAAAACAAATTTCACAATGCTCTGTATCCACAGGGGAGTGGATGGTGCCTTAGCTGGTGTGACGTGGACTATAAAGAAACCATATCCTTCTCTATCTGCAGCCTAAACTCACTGAAATCCACAAGAGAGGCCCAAAACTATTATCTATGGTGTTCTGTGCAAAGAGGAGAAGTTTTTCTTTTTAAAAAAAAGGAGGAGTTGGAAGCTTTTACTATTAAATTTGATTTTTTTTTTTACTTCCCTTTAGCACAAACTTCTTTACAAAACCAATGTGTTAAAGTAAACAGAGTTAGCTTGGACAGTAGCTGGGGGCTCAGCAAGTTCTCCAGCTCAGCAGACTGATGCTGATTTTATAAAATAACAAAAAACAATGATGAGGAAGGGGCCCCTCATTTTTCCATCAGAGCAATAATTCAACCTAAAGTGCAAAAACTTTCCAAAGGCTCCTGAGAATCAAACAGCTGACGGCCTCATCCAGTTCCTTCTACAGTCAATAGTCCAGATGAACTGTGCCAAATGGGGATGTCCACGTTTTTTGGAACAACTCTACACAATGTTGGTGTAGAAGCCTCCTGGAGATGTGATGCCTTCAGCATCAGAAGCATACAAACACCACTGCTGCACTTTTTAAGCTGATCACACAGTCATTCATTCAAAAGGTAACATGTCTGCCTCATGGGTTTAAGGGCTGTTCACACTGGATGTATTACACATGCATGACGACAGTGGTGCGTGCATGTTTTTGCTTGGCGAGCATGTTTCCAAGTCAAAGCTTTGAGACTGCTAGAGCGAGCCAGGCGTCTCACCGGTGTTAAAATATTAAAAGAGCAGAATAGGTGCTCTTTAAGTTGATTCTTTCAGGAATTATTATGAATAAAAATATCTGAATCGACTTTGATAAAAACATTTCTGTAGTCCACCTTTTACATAATGACATCTGGGATAGGTGTCAGCCCCTGTGACCTCAGAGGGGTTAAGATGATGGATGGATAAACAATATTTTAATGTCTGCAGATAAATCAGTATATTGGTGACACTAGGCGTATTTCCCATCCCTATGTGATCCTTTAGTTTGAGGTTAACCGCAGGTAAACAGAGGGCTCATATCAGCGCTGCATCATTATTATTGGAAAGGTTTGCACAGCTTGCTTTGCTCTGGCTGAGAGTCACGCTGGAAAAAAGAGAGCACAAATAAATATTCAGCGACCTGCGAGTGGAAAAACACAGAACCTGGACACAGATGTTTTCTTCCTCTCTTTTTTCTGACTGAACCTATTTTGCCGCACAGACAGATCGAGGTGTGCGAGCAGACCTCTGGCTGGGATATGGCGTCTGTAATGTTGGTTAATTAAACAGACTGAGTGTGTTTGGTTGTTAATTATACAGCAGACCGTGTACGAGTGTGTTTGTGAGTGTGTGTTGCAGCGTGGCCCCCCGGGGAGGACGTGTGGGGTCAGAGCAGCTGGATGCTTCACATCTGTGTGCCGCGGTACAAAACAACCCTGATGTGAACTCTAAATGAGATCAGCCACGAGCGGCGGGACGGGGAGCTTGCTCTGCCTCGGTTTGTTGAAATGTACCTTTATGGCGCTCTAACCTTCCCCTCAGCTCACCCCGGGTTACTCAACCTCGCTCTGTGCTGTCCTACATTTCCCAACATGCCTTTCAGCGGCCGTTGGAGAAAGGTCAGCGCTTGTTGTTGCCAGTTTTGGGGAGCACAGAGTTGGAGCGTGTCCTCGCCTCACTCCAGGTTCCACTTTAAACAGGTTATGAAAGTTTTTGTGTTTGAAGCAGCTGTAGAAAATCTGAAGTTTTTGTCAGTGAGATTAAAGCAGTGCTGTGAGCGCTGTGTGGGACGGCTGACACAAAAACATCCACAGGAGGAAGCTTTATGAGGAAATTAAAGTTTTACAGCCAGTTTTCAGAGCCAACACGTCATCTCTCACCACAGAGGGGTTCGTTTTCTAAAGCAGAGACCCAGAGGGATTCTTGGCTCTGTTTGGTCAAAAAAAGTACAGGTAAAAACAAGGTTGAAGTTGAATTAAAACAAGACAAATACAACAACACTTTGAGCCCCAGTGACATGATCTGAGGCACACATCATTCACGGCATTGCTCATAAGGAAGTGATGACTTTACCAATGTTTCTCTGTTTGTTGGTTTTTTTGTCTGTGATACCATGTGTGATACCATAAAATATTCACGACAGATTTTATTGACATTCTTTAGAAATGTTAATCATGGCACAGTGAAGAAGTGATTCGATTCTCGTGGTGTTTATCCATTTCATTATCGGTTTGTCTGTCTGTCTGTCTGTGGGCAAGATAACTCAGAAAGTTCTTTATGGATTTTTTTCATTCACATTTTCAGGAAATGTTGGTCGTGGCACGAGAAAGAAGTGATTCGATTTTGTTGGTGATCTGAAAATGGATGCACATTCAGGATTTTTTCAAGGATTTGTTAACATTGTGAAAAAGGGCAGTTTTCCCATACTTTCAATAATAACTCAGATAACAATGTCAGTAATGCCCTGGCAGTCGGGGAGCACATTTTTACTGACTGCTCTACAGAGAGATATGTGAGTGTATTTACACTTGCTGAGAGATGTAACAATGGAGGAGGAACCTGTCGGCAAAGTGCCAATACCTGCATTAGCAACGACTGCCTGCACAGCCAAACAACCAAAAAAGGAAGACAGGGGGACAGCAGGAGAGATAAGACAAGGGAAAACATGGATAAGGCAGATGAAAGATGGAGACAACTGCACCATGGCGTCAGTCTGTAGCTGGACTGAGAGCTGTCAGTACTCCTTATGAATGGGTGAGCTGCAAACATATTTTCCTCATTGTATCTCAGTGTTCTTTGATTGTTGATGATAAAGCAGTAGTTTTATTAGAGGAAGTTATTTGAATAAAGGTTCTTCTTTTGAGGCTGCAGGTGTATTAGCATAACGCTAACGGTTGCTACATGCGTAGTGCTTCGGCTTACCTTTAATTCTGCCATCAAAACAGATGATATCAAAGTTTCTGCTGCAACAAACATCCCCTTTCCTCTGAGCAACACATGCAATGGCTGGGAGTGTGTACAAGAGTGAGTGTGGGGGCGAGAGGGTGGGCTGTTGCCTGAAGCACAAACAGGTAAGGCATGGGGAAGGAGTTTCCTCCACTGCAGTCTCATCCAAATTACACACCTCAGCTTTAACTGTAGTCCTTTTACTCAAATACATTCATAGAGTAATACTTTTACTAGTACTTGAGTAAAATTTTATCAGAGTATCTGTACTTTAACCTGATTACAATATCTGTGAACAATTTACAGGCCTGCCAGCAAACCCAAAGACCACACAGATGTAAGCTCTTCATTTAGGAACCAGTCACTTAATTAAGAGCCGAAGATGCTGAACCATCTGCTCAGTAAGACCGGCTACACACTGGAGCGGGGATGGGCAACTTTGGGAACCAAGAGGGGCACAATAAAATGATCAGTCCTGCCAGGGGGCCAAAGCTTTTTGTAACTTGACGGACACTTGAAGCTACTGATGTATACATCTGTCTTAAAAATGAATGTGTTGATATTCAAAATCAAATAAGTACAATAAACAATACACAACCTCATGAGCTAAACATTAGAGTCAAGATAGCTGCAGATGCTTTTCTTATGCTACAAGTCCCTGAGCCTATACTGGTTATTTAAGTAGAAAGGATTAGTTTTTTGTTTCGGCAAATACATAAAAACAAGTTTTAACTGAAAAAATTATATCCAATTGTAGCTTTTTTGAAACAAAAATAATGCCTACTGACAAGGCGGTGAGCTGGAAGAAGGTAGTAGGCTGAAAGTTGACCTAAAGGTTACACTAAAAGATTTTATGACAGATTATTGGCTCACTTGACCCTCTCAGTGATGGAGGGACAGATGCGCAGTTAACAGTTGGCTGTGCTGTCATCATGACTACTTTACCTTAAACTGGATCATCCATCCACTCGAGGATGGGGCATTTCCCAGCTGACACTGGGCAAGAAGCAGGGTACACCCCAGACCAGTCACCAGTCAATCGCAGGGCCAGACAACTATTCACACACACACACTAAATGCTTTTAGGAGTCACCAATTAACCTAACAAGCACTTTTTTGGTCTGTTGGGGGAAACTGGAGCAACACAGAAAAAACCCACATGTGCACAGGGAGAACGCCAAAGTTCACACCGAGCCCAGACCGACTCATTCGATTGGTCCATATTTCCCTGCCCCTGGTTGACTGCGGCTCAAATCCATTCATGTTTCTTTATGAATCCAGCCTCCAGATCGAGCAATATCAAAAGATTTCCTAAAGATTTGAGAATCATTAAAGCTAAAAAGAAAAATGACTTTGTGTTGTGAAAAACACTGAATACTCTGCTGGTATGAGCAATTTATATCCTTCAATCAGTCAAGGAGAGGAGTGAAATATTATGTAGCCGGAGCGGCTCTGCTTTTGTGGATGTGAAGAGTGCTTGTAAAGAGACGATGAGAGAGCGGGGGAGGATCGCTTAAACTTCTCGTTTCCCTGCATCACCCTGAAGTGATTGTACACTTGTGCAAAGCTAAAGATAATACCAAACTGCAACAATACCACGACTGGAATCAGAGCCGTGTTTCATAGATATAGTGCTGCGGTAATACTCGCCTCTGGGCTGGAGACACTCCAACGAAGAGGCTGCGAAGAAGATTAAAGTCCTGACACTCCAGCACACGCTCCTCACGCTGCTTTTTGGTGAGATTTTTGAGTGTCAGAAGGCCTTTCCAAGATCTCAATCTGCCACCTTTTATTTGCTTTTGCAGCAGATCCACAG
Source organism: Cetoscarus ocellatus (assembly GCA_037902135.1). Lineage (NCBI taxonomy): Eukaryota > Metazoa > Chordata > Actinopteri > Labriformes > Labridae > Cetoscarus > Cetoscarus ocellatus. The sequence goes on from JBAMNC010000884.1 coordinate 402,200, forward strand.
CCGGCACAGATGCTCAGCGATAAACACAAACACATGCTGCTGTTGTGGTGCACGTACATCAGCACAGAGGAGAGATTCGGTTTAAGAGAAACAGATTCATAAAGCATCATATTTTTTCCTATTACTCATCTCTGGTGCCGATGTGTGGATGTGTGGGAGGGGGCTGTTGTGGGGAAGCGTGGTTTGTTTTTCCTGGCTGCGAATGAATGTGATTGTGAAATAGACCCCTCTGGGGATGAAAACAAACGAAGCAAAAAAGCAGCAGAGAAACAGATAATTTCACACAAACACAACTATGACGGTTCCTCATTAGAAATAAAAATGGAGGAAGGCTCTCAGGCCTCTGCAGGATGAGGAGCACTGAGAAAAGAAACCATGACACCTGAATCTAAAGGATGTTTATCAAACATGATAGGACCGAGATGTGAAGATGTCTCATCACCTTCAGGTGTATTTTCTGTGATTATGTGATGATCTTTTGGCCTATAGGTTGCCATTTAGTGAATAAAATTGTCAATAAGAAGAATAAACTGAAATAAATATGACAGCTAAGCTAAAAAGCTACATCTAATACTTGGGTGCCATTTTGAGGAGATGCAGCTGTTATTCAAAATGAACGTCAGGTTGTTTTGTTGTTTTGCACCTACAGTCCAGTTCAGTTTAGAAACATGATGTTGTATTTCCTTGGATTGTTTCATGTTCACACTGCAGTGATGTATGTGAGTGCACACACAAAGGCAAGGCTGTCTTTACGTCATCATGACACAACCTGCTTCTCTCACTGCACAAACGAAGCCTGGACACTGTGGGAAGTTAGCAGCATGCTAAGCTAAGAGCATAATGAGTTGTAGTTTAGGATGGGAGGTCAAATGTCTCATGAGAGCTTATGCAGATGAGCACATTCATCAATCTTTGAGATGATCAGTGAGATAAAAATTAACCAACAAGAAAGACTTTTAATGCTTGATTGTTTCATCAACGGACGACAGGAAACTCCAAAGAAGGCCAGGCAGGCTGTAAAAGACTTAAAAATTCACTCTCACATGAGAACAGGAGAGTTTTTTGTTAAAATGATTACAAAACTCCCTATTGATGTATTGGAAAAGACACTCTCTAGGCAGGACCCCTTCCAGAGTCTTGAGTCACCAAGAGGGGTTCACTACATGCTTTCCAATAATTAATTTAAAATGTTAAATGACTGAAATCAGCATGTTTTAGCCACTATCTTAAGAAAACATGCACAAAACGAGTCTGATTTAAATAAAACCAAAGTTAGGAGATGAGGCTAACATGTCAAAAAGGATCTTAAAATATATAATTTTGCACAACACAGTGATGATTTAGGGAGCTGCGGGTTGTTATTGTTGCATATAGTATGGATCCTTTGTTTTTTATAAGTAGTAATTGTGGGCTGAAAAGATTGGAGTATTATCTTATGAGTAAACCACTGTTTAATCTTAATTCTCATGGAAATTTTCCAACTTAAAAAATTCCTGGAATTTGCAAACCTATGATGAGGTAAACCATTGAGGTTAATCAGTAAATGCCAATATTAGAGCCAAAATATGGAACAGATATGGCCAATATATACGCCTAAAATATCAGCTGCAAATACTAGCAAAACTGTTTATGTCTGCAGATACTGTTGTTCTGATAATAGCGTGCATCCCTAGACAGGAGATTTACTGTTGAGAAATTACCATTTTTTTTTTAATGAGCCTCGCAATTAAAAAAGCAAGAAAGTCTCACAGGATGGTGAAGCTAAGCACATTGTGGCATGGCAAGATGAAGGGGGATGCACCTTCACAGGTAACAGCCTGAGGCAAGTGTGCACCAGACATCTGAAGCAGGTACAGCGTAGAGGAAGAGCTGAAGTTTTAACTAATTTTGTGCTTAATCTGGATGTTTAAATGCAAATAAAAAAGCTTCAGGCTGATTGTTTTTGCTGTTTCTCAAGCAGGGGAGTATGTTTCCTGGATATCAAGTTAAAATGTGCAAAGTTTTTTAATAAATCTGGTTTAAAACTGTTCATCAGCTGCAGTTCTGACACTGAAGAGTGAATTAGAAAGATATAAGAGCAAAAAGGAAGGAGGATCTGAAAAGAGCAGCCCTTAACCAAACTCCATTAAAATACTCAAAGTTTTAACTGAGGCACTCAGACAGCGTGAAACATTACAAGCCTTCTCCCCGCAGAACAAACACATTTAATTAAACATTGGGAAGCAGCACCAGGTAAAAGAGCTCGCCTTGAAACCGCTCCGAGGTCACGCACACACATTCAAACATGGGGGCTGCTGTTTGGAGCCAAAATGGACGAGAATAAATCACAAAGAGCTCGGCCAACATGGCTGCATACTAATCAGTGAATTACCCGCAGGACAACTCTGCCCCACAACTAATGGCTGTGTGTGTGTGTGTGTGTTGTTGTGCAGTCACCTTCTCCTCGGTGTTGTTGTGTAAGCAGCCTGACGTGTGGGTGTGTATGTGTGTGTTTGTGTGTTTAATTGAATAACACGGCAGCAGGAGGTCACGTGAAATGTTCAGGAGGGAAATTGAATCTGGAAACACTTCACCTCCGTCTGTGTCTCCTTGTTGTTTGGAGATGAACGTCAGGAGGGTGGTTTTAGTATTCAGCAGGTCCGCTGAGCACCGTTTGTTAGATCACAGAGAGAATTCAGAGTCCTGTGTGAGGAGAGAGGAGTAAAGGAGGGACAGAAGAGGTGTTTTACCTTTAGGATGGCCTCGGCCCAGCGTCACAAAGCCTGACGAGATAAAGTTGTGGAGGTCAGCGCCTCCACTGCTGCGCACGCTCTCCTTCCCATAGTGGAGACCTGCTCACATTCGTCCCAAACACACAGCACGAACAGAAAAACACAACCAAAGAGGAAAGATCAGTTTGGACCATTAACTTAGAATTTAATTTAACAAATAATAAAGCAAATGGCTTCAAATCTGAGGATTCATGTCTGAAGGAAAACGATGAATGAGCTGTGTTCAAAAGTAGTCTCTATTTATCGTATAGTGCACCGCATAGTAAATACACTATTTTTACACCTACAGCTCGTTTACTCTGTTCCAATTCAGGATATGTCAGCACGTAGGCAAGTATTTTTAAAAACAGAGGTTTTCCTTCTCAATTTTTAAAAATATCCCATCCAAAAATGCATACATACCATTAAACACTGATTATTACCTTGTTACTATGTTGATCATATGCATCTTTCTTATTTTATTTCAAAAGCTGTTTTATTTCATGTCCATCTGGTGTTACGGTTTAACTTGTGGTTGTGCTAACTGGTGAAAGCAGACGTATATATAAGAACTATTTATTTGTGTATATATAAATTATGGGCATATCTGATAAATTTGTTCAAATCCTGTTATTGAACACCTTCGTGGGTACTTTGTTGATTTCAATAACCGTCATAACCACGGCAACCGCAGAGCAAGCGACCGTGAGCCACCAGTCAGAAAAGTAGAGAGGAGCTTTAAAAAGGAAACATCCTCCTGCTCTGTGGAGCCGACTGGAAGTGAGCCTTGACTGGTTGCTATTACTGAAACAGGGATTGGCTGCTATAGTTCTTTTTTCTTTAACTTTTGTTTCTTTCCACCCTGTTAATCCTCACTAGTGTTTGAAAATAGTTGCAGATTATCTTTCTGTCTCACTAAAAATATAATCATGGACATATTTTTTCAGCTCTTATTTCAGGAATCCATCTTTGTGGGGTCAAAGTTGAGGATAGAAAGTAGAATCACAGCGGTAAAGTTCAGGTGTAAAGCTGTTATAAATACGAAAAATGTATTTTTCTTGTTCCATCATGTTCTCTGCAGTGTTTTTGTCGGGTGTCAAATGAAAACTTCCCCATGGTTTTCCCCCCTCGGGCACACAAAGATGGGAAATGATTTAAAAGTGAACGATACAAGCGAGCATATTGTTGTGATCCTCGTAAAAAAGAAAAGGCAATATGTTCCCACCGCCCACATTCAGCACTTACACACGTGCACTCTGAACTCAATCACACCGGCTCGCCCGCTCGCTGCAGATAGAGAATCAGCCCTGCTCTGTTTTTTTTTTTTTCTCCATCCCATCATAGCAGCACACACGCCACTGTTGTCTTCCTTTGTCACCTCTGTCATTGGTAGGCCGCTCCACGAGCCACTGCGACAACCCTCCAATCTGAAAGACCCTTCAAAAGCAATCCCCCTCCTCCGCCGCTCCGCTCCCAGCTCATTAAGGTGAGGTAGCATGAAGAGCTGCCGGGGACGGCTACGCATTAGGAATTTATCGTCCTTGATACATAGAAAAATCGTGACTTTCACCCCAACAAGGCAGCAGCTCGCGGGCGCCCCGGATTCATATGGTAATATTTTCTTAATCAGACTTTTCAGTGGTCACACACACCTCTGAATTAGCAGTGAGAGATGAGGAAATGTGAGTAATAAGATAATTATATCATGAACTGAGCGGGATGTAGCTCTGTGTGCCTGGCATCGGGGAGGTTATCCGCCCCCAAGGTCGATTACGCTTTAACCCAGCCAGGCGGGGGTAATTCACATGGTATTCTGATTTTACAGCATTATCAGATGTGCTGGAGTGGACATGGAGCTGTGTGCATCATCTCGATAAAGTCGATCTTCATGGTCCTCGCTGGAGTTACATGCCGTGGCCTCTTTAGATTTTTAAACACCATCCGGGCTACAACACCAGCCCTTTCCTCTGACCCTGCACCCGTTTATGGAACTAACGGTGCAGAGACATAATTAACTGCCTCTGCAAGGAGACACACGTAAACTACACTTACACACATGCACACACACACACACACACACACACACACACACACACAAACACACAGGAGGCTAGAGGTGCAGCTGTATAATAAGGGGCAATAATGTGAGCGAGGGCAGGAGACAATTAGCCGAGGTCTCTGAGAGAGCAGCGCCAACACTCAGGAGGAGCTTCATATTAAACATGTTGGTGCAGTCAGCACACAGATGTTGGCATGAACATGTGGGCGATGATAATCTGACCAATAGTGAGACAACGAGGTCACAGAGGGGCGTTATAGCTGCACAGTAGGGGAGGGGCTGCAGGTAGGAGGGCAGGTGAGTGTGTCTGAGCAAAGGCTCGACTCGATAATCAAACTCTTGCCATGAACATACAAACAAAATCAGCTCCATCACTGCTGTGCTGTGGAACAGGACTGTCTCGGTAACCCTCTAGTGTCACTGCTGCTCTCAATGAAGCACCACGCAGTCAGAGGCAATAAGGTTACTTAATACAAGCCTTGATGCTCAAAAGCTTTAAAACCAACAGAGCACATACGTGATGACAAACAGTCACAGATAAAAAGTCTGCAGTGCCTGTACTTCAGGGATGTCCAAACTTCTTCAAGGGCCACACTCTGAAAAACAACAGACTGACGGGAACACTTTGACAAACTTTACCTGAAGTGTATGTGAGTGATTGTGGGGTAGCCAACTAGATCTCAGGTGGCTCTGCGTACGCCTGTCTGCCCCTGGTCCACTGAAAATGAGAAATAATGCTCGGTACAGCAGAAGGGGAAGACACTCTCAGCTCATCTCCACATTCATACACGGAACAAGAGCAAACTTTGAATGCATGTTGGCTCTTGGGAATTATTCGCTGGTATTGCTCTGTATATTAGACCTTGAGATGATGGAGATAAAGCAAATTAGCAAGATTCATGTCGTCTGTTACTGTAATCCATTCTTCCTCGTTCACCTGTCATGTACAAACATCATGTTCTCATGTTGGAATGGATGCAGTTGGCCCTCTAGGCCATAGTTTGGACAACCCCTGCTGTTGTGTGTGGAAAACTGTATTAATATGAAAGCTCAACATTCATTCTCAAACAAAAAGAGACCCTACCAAGCTGCAGTTCCAGGAGTGCCCACTAGGGCGATCTGTAAATTAGTGAGTAATGTAGTAGATAAAGTTAGGTTGAGAAGGTGTTTACTGTAAGACTGTGCTCCTTAAATGGCCTCCAAAGCTTTCCAAAGGCTCCTTTGATTATCTTCACATGGCTTTGTACGATAAAGTGGTGCAGGACTGAGTCCAAGAATGGTGAAGTGAGTTAGCATTTTATTCATCTGATGTTGCCCTGCTTAAGAATTTTAAAGTATTGTCATGTTTTTAAAAAGATGGTTGCCAAACAACTGCTAAAGTGGAATACTGAAACGGTCAGACTGAGAAGAACAACAACGGTGGACTTCTTAGTTCTGATCATTTTATTTATTTATTTAGTCTCTTTGTGGTTTGGACTCAGCTGAAGTAACAACCCCACCCATCTCATCGTCCCGTCACCAATAAAAACATTCATGTGCTTTACCGTTCAGCATGTTGACACTTCACTGCTTTGTTGAAGGAAGCAGACGTGATGAAGTTTGTGTTGTTTTACTGCAAAGTCACAGCGCCAATTACTGGTGTGGCATGTTTACTGCAGTGACTTTTAGATCCATGTGTCTGGGGGTCATTTCAAAGATGTTCCCCTCTAACCATGAAACTTTAAAAACAAAAATACTGCACTTCTCAGTGGATTGCTTTCATGTGAATATGGCCTGACTTTGACACTCTCTATAATCCATCACAGGAGTCTATATCACAACAAAACAATTAAAGAGGGGACAGCTTACAGAAATGACATTATGGTGGAGACGACAGCTCCATAACTTGAAGCGTATGTCGTCTGCTGCTATCAGGCAGGAAAATGATTATTTTTGAAGAGCCCTCTGGTTAAAAAACAAGAATAATAAAATGACTGTTTTGTTTTTTAGGCAAAAGTTCCTGTTAGACGGCACACACACACTCATACACCTTCTCCAGGAACATTTTGTTCTTTAAAAATGTCTGAAGGTCATGTCACGTCGGCTGAAGAGCTGAAATGTTTTTCTATCATCACAACCTCTAATTGTCCACAGCGTCTGACCTTCAGCTTGTGAGGTCGCTCATTGCAGACTGAATGGCTGAAGGCTTTTACACACGCACACACACACGCATTATACACATTCTTTGTCCTGATCCCTCTGCTGCTGTAAACACGGACACATAACTCATCATCATGTTTGACTTTTGTTGGTCTCTTCGTGAGAGTTTTTGTCTTCTCTGTTGTTTTCTCTGCTCTGAGGTTTATCAGAGCCATGTTTTAAACTTTACCCACAACTTTAGGAGTATGTGTTCTGCTTTTTCAGTTTTATCTGCCCTTCAGTGTGTTTAATATTTCTCTGCAGCATATTAGAGCACTGATACAGACAAGACAAAACGTCTGCTGCATCAGGACGTCTCCCTCCCTCCCTTTCTAAGGCACCAGTGGCTGCCTAGACCCCCCCTACCAGAGTGACGTCCTACCCAGAGGCAGGAGCTCTAACAGAGAGAGAATACAGCTGGATCAGGGGTACTCTGTATAGGTTGTTTTCACACCGAAATCATTTGGTTGTTCCAGTAAAAGTGAGCATTCCTTGTACGGCACGTTTTGTTTGAATATATAGGAAACAGTTTTCCTCTGACTGCATCACAATGCAGACATTTTCTGTGTGTATTTTAGTTTATTTTTCTGGGGAGTTTGATGCTAATAAATTGTGTTGAATAATCAAAACGGAGATCTCAGGGGTCCTTTAACAGAAGTGTGTGTCAGTCACATCTGAATTCAACTACAGGTGAAAATGAAGGTGACAGTCACACAGAAGAAAGGATTATGGATGTGGCTGTTTGCTCCATGTAGCTAGACACATGAACAGTTTAAATGAGTGAAAACATTGGTTATAAGTTAACAAGAGAATAAATGGTTCCTGTTTCACAACAAATGCCCAAATGTGGATTAAAATGCTGTAAACAAAGCAAACAAGACATTATTGGAAGCGACTGAGAGTCATCTGTGTCAATGAAAAACATAAAAAGTAATGAGGAAATGACTTGTGAAATGTCATGAGTTTTTGACAAAGGCAAAAATAAAAAATATTTTTTCTCTGTATCTAACAATCCCACGACAAAAGAAACCATCCCCTTTTAGACATCAGGGGCAGAGTCCGGCAGGAGTATCTATGTCACATATGTCAAGTAATCATCATTTTCAGTAACAACCATTAAAATATCATCACTTAACTCAAATCTTAATCTGTAATTCATAAATCATAATTCAAAGTATTACCCAGCTCCAACATTGTGGTTGCAGGTATTCCATCATAGGCAGCACAGTCTAAACTTAGATCATTTTCCTGGTTAACAGTTTTGTTCGAAGTCTGTTCCTCTGTGATCATGTCTTTATGGGTTTAGTTCAGGTTTTCTGGAGTAGGTTTGCTCGAGGCCCATGGCTCTAGTAAATACGAGTGCCAGTAAAGGACCTTATGAGCTTTGTCCCTGAGATATCTGGGGGTGGTTGGTAGCCGGTACATAGCAGTGCATGGTGCCACCAAAGCCTCTTTTTCTCTTGTCTCTTAGCTCTTTTTCTGTTATCAGAATGCTTTTCACAAACACCTCTAAGACTGTAAAGAGCAATTATCTGGAGGTGGTAAATCTTTAAAACAATGTGCCAGGAAAATTGAAAATGAACATCTCTAAAGTGAAATAAAGAAACATGATTGAAACTATAGTCATCAAAAATAGTCAAAAATCAGAGCCATGCACTTTCTTAGAAACATGAGCTTGTGTTAGTTTGTCTTTTCTGAAAACATGCAAATGAAGGTCTGAGGGGTTTTGTTTGTTTGTTTGATTGTTTGTTTTGCAGCTCCTGCTCATGAAGTCCCAGAGATTGTGCTGATTAAAAAGCTGCTACAGAGTGTTAAAAACTCTGTTCTGCTCCACCTGAACCTGCTTTTATCAGCGTGTGCATTAAGAAAACATCAGAGAGTAAACCAGACAACTCTTCTCTTGAATACAAAGTCTGCTTATCTTTGCCCGTGGTGCTTGGTAAATAAATCAGCTCCACGTTCACATCGCTGCAGGCTAAACTGCATCACTCACACAGACTTTTATTGTTTATTTGAGTGAAATGGATCCTCTGTGAAGGTACGTCTGTTCAAGGTTTGTGCCTGCTCTGAGTCTGCGGGGCGCTCCGTGTTTACACCCCCCGCACTAAAAGACCATCTGATCCACAACAATGCAGAGTGGATGTGAATAAATATAGCTGCTGCAGTCGGGCCAGTATCAGATTATGCTGTCTGTTGTCTTTCTGCTCCAGGCTCTGTGTTTTTAAAGGAGTGCATCATTCTGAAAGTGTTGGGACGCTCTGCAGTGCAGGCTGGGTCTGAAAAACATAAAGAACACCGAAGTGAACCAGCAGTTTGAACACATTTTCAAACTTTCAAGGACTTTAATATTTTGTTGTCATTCATTTATTAATTCCCTCTGCAGTCCAGTTTTTACAGATGAGGGTAGACCTGAATACAAGTGCGAATCAAAGCAACAAAACAAAACTCCTCCACCCTAAAATGTGGCATAAAAGTCGACTCCATGGACCCTTTTCACACATCCAACCCTGACATTGCCCAGAGTTTCAGGATGACCTACCCTGAAATTCACTCCCTTGTTCACTTTTGTCCCTCACAGCAGAAACAAAATACCTGCAGTTTGTCTGTCAATCATTGAAGTGGTGAGGAGGGGAAGTAGAAGAAGGGAAATTTTAGGGTGATGTGCACCAAACATCCACAACAAAGCCCATCATTATTTCACCACATTCATTTTGTGACGACTTCATTGATGGAGGCCTGCCAGTTTTCTCAATTCCCTCACTCTCTACAATAAATCTGTCTGTCACCACCAGTGCTCACAGAGCATGCAGGTTTTCTGTATTGCCTGCACTTGAAACATTAAAGCTACAGGCAAAGCTCATCATTTGTACAGTGGTGTTAAGGTCCAAATACTGGAGACTTTTAACTGATATTTTATCTGCTTTCTTAGTCATAGTTTTAGGAGTACTCATATTATGGGTCTTATTTTGAAGTGGTGAAGTGCTTTGTCTAAAGCATGTGGAGCACGGTGGTTTGGGGCATGTCGGTCTATATTTTGCAATCTAAAGGAGGTCACAAAGTCGATAGATTATGTACTTTAACGTGCCACCACACACACCAGGGAGGGCTGGGAAGCTCTCCGTCCAGTTGTGAACTTAAACCTGAAATTTTGGCTCTACGGTATGCAACTCTGGTTAACATCAAAATAAAAAGACATATGTTAGGATGCTTTCCACCTTAAAAAAGCCTTAAAAGCAACAACAGAAACTTAGCATTACAACACTGTGAGAAGTTAAACAACAGAACTTCTCATGGAGGACCGACTGTAAACATTGTCAGAAGAAGGTCTGGAACTCCTTTTGCAAGGTACAAGTTCATCTGTGAAGTCTCTGAAGAAACACAGTCACTATCAGAGGGCTGCAGTGTGCCATGCCAAATGTTAAAGAAGGAACAGCATTCATCTGGAAAGTTCCCTAAAAGAACATTTATCACAGGATGAGTCTCAAACAGTCACTCAGCCCTAACACAACTAACACTTTTTTGATACCATAATTACATTTGCATTTCCAACACAAAAGTTTTGGCATACTTTAACAATGAGAATCAAAAATGGTGATTCAAGTGACTTTGAATGTGGCATGGCTGCTAGAGCCAGACGAGCTGGTCTGACTATTCCAGAAACTGCTGATCTAATGGGATTTCCATGCACAACTATCTCTAGGGTTCACAAAATGGTCCAAAAAGGAGGAAATACCCAGTGAGCAGCAGTTCTCTGGCTGCTGTTTTGTCAGAGTTCAAAGGTGAATACTTAGATTGGTTTGAGATTAAAGAAAGGCAACAGGAACTCAAATAACCAATGTTACACACAACACCTCAAGTCTTAAAGCAGATGGTCTGCAGCAGCAGAAGACCACACCAGTGGTTCAGACTGCTGCTGCTGGTTTCTGACCACAGTGGACCATCTTCTGATGGAGACTTCCAGCAGCTCCATGTCTCAGAGCTCAGATCATCTCAGACTTTCTTCAACATGATGATGAGTTCGCTGTACTCCAGTGACCTCCACAGTCATCAGATCCCCTTTGGGATGTGGTGGAGCAGGAGATTCTCATTATGGATGGGCAGAAGACAAATCTGCAGCAACTGTGTGATGCTGTCATGGAGATGTGGACCAACATCTCTATGACACCAAGAATTAAGGAGCTCCAAAGGTGAAAGGGGGGCCATCCTAGCATTAGCAAGGGGTACCTAATGAGGTGGTCAGTTAGTGTTTTCCTAGAACATAGTTTTAAGCACTTTTCCTGCACTTCTCCTCCCTTTTGTTTCTGTGGTGTAGGTTAATTTTGTGCAGCTTGACTTAATGAATTAATGGATCAGGAGAGAATCTACAATATTATAATGAGTATGGGGGGGGACTGTTGAGCGAGGGGCCATCATCACACATACACGATGAAAGGACTGAAGCTGCTCCTGCTCTTGAATAAGTTGATAGCGTCCTCTCAGGCCTATTAGCTGCCTGCTTTTTGAGGTCTCCCCCCAATTTGAAGTGTCTCAAAAAGCTGAGAGCCATTCTCAGCAGAGGACCCTCTTCTTAAGAGCCTCCCCCCTCCCCACATGCCACCAAACGCCCATTTAGGCGACCATGAATATGCATTTTCTCCAAGAGGGAGCTGCTCCCTCTTCACGGCACCGAGGAGTGGAGCTCCCAATTTACATGCACACATTAACCGCGCTCTCGCCCTGGCTGTCACTGCCTTTCATGTCCGGCCCCCGTTAGGACCACGCCAGTCCCCGATGGGGGAGGCGTTGGCAGTTTATTGAGTCGGGCAGGCCTGAGTTGAAGTGATTGTGTGCATGCAGGCAAAATAGTCGCAGCCAAGCAGAGAGGCAGATAGACAGATAAAGTCATGGCTGACCTCTGCGGTGGGAGCGTGAATGCAAGGTCAGAGTGAAGGCAGGGCGCCACGTGCAGAAACGTATCTGCTACATCCCAGAGTGGCCGCAGAGTGAGTGACCTGCAGGAATTCATCGCTGAGGATTGGATGCAGTCTCAGGGCTGAAGAATAAAAACCAACATTCAGATCTTTATTCTTTTTGAGCTGAAGGCAAGAGACAAAAGTACGTGTGGATGATTCTTCAGTTTAATTGTAAAGAAACGATAAATGGTTGTTGCAGTGAATTAAATCTTTAATGTCTTTCAGTTTGTTCTGATATCTTTGTCTTTTCTGAAAATGCATAATTTATTGTTGTGTTAATGACACTCCTGATTTTTAAGTTTTATCTTTAAGCTCCCTTTAACATCGAACTTTTTGTGCATCACTTCTTTGGCTCTGTCGTGAGATAATTTCCAAAATATTTCTTAAAAAGAGAGACATAAATGTTGTTTTATTGCACAAAAAGGTCAGGAGCATAAAATCTAAATCAACATAATTTTGTAAAATATCTTCTCATCACTATGAAACACTTAGAGGTTCCTGAACAGTCACTCTTAGCAGTTCAACCAATGTTTCCAAATGTTACCAACATATTGAGTTTTGATAGTCTGCACCAACATGCCTTTTATTTTTCATAATTAGATGAATATGTTACTCACTATGTCATGATTTGTTTAAAATTTTAATCATATGGTTTGATACCATGGCTACAAAAATGAGTCCTGCAAAATCCTTAGTACACACTAAACCTCTAAGTACCAAATACATTCTGATGGAGACTTCCAGCAGCTCCATGTCTCAAAGCTCCGATCATCTCTTCCATCATCTCAAACTGGTTTCTTCAATATGACTGTGAGTTCACTGTGCTCCAGTGGCCTCCACAGTCACCAGATCTCAATCCAATAGAACACCTTTGGGATGTGGTGGAACAGAAGATTCTCACTATGGATGTTCAGCAGCTATGTGACGCTGTCATGGAGATATGGACCAACATCTCTGAGGGAAGTTTCAGCACCTTGTCACCTCCACCAAAGAGGTTATGTTTACACCAGGGTCTGTTTGTGTGTTTGTCTGTTAGCAAGATTACGCAAAAACTACTGGATGCATTTACATGAAAATTTTACCAGAGGTGTGGTTTGGTCCAAGGAAGAACCCATTACATATTGGTGCTGATCCACATATATGTCTGGCGGCAAAAAAATCCAAAAATTTGGGAAAAATCCCATGACTTAACATTGGGCCGTATTTTAAAAAATCATATCTCTAACATCACTTGATGGATTCGCTTCAAAATTTACAGGATAACATATATAATATACCTCTGTCATCATGGTCAATTTCATCTGGATTCAATCCAGATTGACGTCACAAAGAAACATTAAAGTTTATTATAGCAAATCCCATTAATTTCTCCTCTCTACATCATTATGGGATTTGTACTTTACTTGCAAACTCACATCAACATTTTTAAAGTCGATGTCACTACATTACCCAGCTTCCCTTGCAATGCCAGCGGAGGAGTTCTCCACATGGACAGACATGAGCGGAGACAAGGCCGTCCAATCGGAGCGCATGGTGATTGAATGGTGGAGGTCTGTGCTCTCCGAGAGCTTTTCTAGTTGAATCTGTGACACCAGAGTTAAGGAGCTCTGAAGGAGAAAGGGATTAAATCTGGTACTTGCTTGGTGTACCTAATGAAATGACTGGTGAGTTATTGTGTAAGAATGCTCAGACCATTCTTTTCGATTAGATTATGTTTGAGTCAATAAAAATGTAACTGTGAGTAGTTCTTACAGTAATAATGTTTTTTACTGAGCATTGGCCCAGACAGCTTTATTATTTGACATTACTATAAAATTATATCTCAATACAAACTATACTGTTTCATCCTGTATATTTATTTTTCTCACAGTGTATCATATATCCTAAAAATTCAAGGTATTTCCCAGCGTTTTGCAGCCTGCTGTCTCTGCAGCAAACTGAGCTGTGAGGAACCGCTCCCTGGAAACGTTTGATCGACGGCGACTTGGCAGAAAGAGGCCAAGTTTACACGACACACGAGCGTCTGTAAAGCCAAATAAAGCTGGAAGTTTGCACAATCTATTATTTAGATACAAAGATGCAAAAATGGTTCTGCTGTCTCACAGCTCAAATGAAGTGGAAAGGCGACACGCGATGCACCGAGCGGCGTGATGTTGGGCTGTCAGAACTTTAGGAATGAGGCTGCAGGTCTGTCAGAAGCTGTGAAATCCTCCCAAACACACATCCTGTCTGCATGCTCGGGGGGGATTCAGCATCCTGTAACAAACCGTGAAGTGCACAGAGCTTCCCTCAGGCTGCAGGAGCACACTCTGACCCTCTCATTTATAAAAGTTCAAATATTTACCTGATGCCATCTAAAGGCGTGTTACTGATTAATCTAACGAGGCACTGATGAGGTGCAGTGTTAATATTTTGTGGTGAGAACATGTCCTCGGGGGGCATACATGGCACTCTGCCAAAGCTAATCCATTAAAATGAATGTCACCAAATCATATTTCAGCCTGATTTATCTGCAGGGATCTCTGCAGAGGCAGAAACTGTGAGTAAGGGTCTTGTTTTCTTTGGATAAATGATTCTTTAACAGGGGTTCACATTAGTTAAAGCTGTGTCTCAGCTGTGTATTTGTAACTGAGGGCTTTATATGCACTTAAAGGTACAATATGTAGAATTTTTTCACTAAAATGTCCAAATAAGTTAAAAAGAGTAAACCTGTGCAGTAGATGAAGCTTTTCAGATGAGTATATAAGTACCTTTAAATATTTCTAACATTTGTAATACCCAGAGAAATACTTCATTATCATTTTTTTAGCCCTCTAAGTATCCTCGCCACCCACCATGACGGAGCCGCCATGACAAGACACATGTTTATTGTAATTGAGATAAAATACAGCGTAGCATCAGAGACTTCTACATAAAGAAACAGGACTTGCAGCTGGGAGCTGCTGTTCTGTGTCTGAATCTCATAAGGGACCTCTATTATGCCATTGATGTCAGCTCTGACGAGTGCCACCACAGCTTTCACACCAGGCACTTGAATGTCCTGCTGCCTCCATATATATCACCCCAACTAAGAGCTCCTACTGAAAGTTTAGGAAGAACCAATAAAATCTCCAGACAAGGAACCTGATTCATTAACAGACCTGAAACCTGCAGAAAGAAAGCATCCTGATGAACACGGAGAGTTTCTTCACAGAGGAGGAAAGCTGAAGAAAACTGAGAGGCACAGACAGGAAGAGGAACTGAACAGTTTAAATCTTTTCTGTGACATATTCTACCTCTGTGGACAAGCATACCCGCTGGATTAAGGTAAATATGGCTCTGTATTAGGGATTTACTGTCTGTTTTGACCCAGAAACATGCATAAAAATAGACAAGCCACCTATTCTCAATTTTCTGAAAGCTCTGACTTGGTAACATGCACGCCAAAATGAAAACAGGCACACACTGCAGCTGTCATGCAGGTAAGATGGATCCCATGTAAACCAGGCCTCATTCTCTGACATTTGTTGAATGTAGTTTCACCCAAGCTGCACCCAGACACTCAAATCCAACAATGACCTGCAAAGTCAGTGAAAAAGTCGACCCTGTGCACCTGTGCTGCTTACTAGCCTTAAATTAAAAACCCATTTCCATAAAACTAAAATTTTAAGATGTATTTTCTAAACAATAAACCAACATTTCATCTATGGATAAGTTTAAAATGATGAAGAATTAAAGCTGTGGAAAGTGGCCCTCTTACTTCACACTGAAAACGATCCCAGAGTTGAAGGAAGGAGAATCAGAACATTTCAAACTGGTGCATCTCAAAGCCGGAAAAATTCATCACAGCATGAAGGGAAACAAGGATGAATGGAAAGTTATGAACTGAAAAAAATCAACCCATAAATGGCAGGCTGTCATTCATTGAGCATATTGAAAATGAAACTCATTCAGCCTTTGTGAAAAATAATACACAATATAACGCCTCTGGATACAAAAAAGCACAAATATTGCAATAAACTTGTCATAAAAACTAGATAAATTCACGTCTTCTTGGGCCCGTATGGCCCAAACGTCCAGCCTGTTCTCCCTCCTGCTGTGATCCTGAAGTGCTTTGTTTTTACACTGCAGTTCGGTCTGTAAGATCATAATCATGTAAGTCTTATGCCAACGGACTTAAGATAAAAATTGGAAGGACTCCTTGTTGCTGTTATGTCCATAACCATTTTTATGTCCTCCAGTGAAGGCACTGATGGATCATTTTGGCAAATCACAACAAGGAAACTGCTTTTTAGTTCTGCCAGCACAGCAGCCAAATGGAGAACATGAGGTAATGAAGAGGAAAACAAAACGGGAGCAGAATGAGATGGAGGTCATATGGACGAGGATGGGAACAGGAGAAGAGTTTTATTTACTCTTTGGCCTTGGATTTTGGATGGGATAGGATATTTTAATGCAAGAGTGATGGGATGGGGTGAAAAATCGTATCATATCACCCTATAATGAGAGAGTAACCCCCTGTGATCCCCAATATGAAGCTTATAAAGGCAACTATTTTGGAAAGCATCTTGCACGCCCCCCCACCCCCAGTAAATATCAGCCCCCACTTCAAAAACTTCACCATGAGCGCTCGGATCATCTGTGACAGTGAGACTGCACAGTGAGAGCTCATAAATTGTGTTTTGTGATGCGTCATAAACAATTTCCCTGTGTAGTTTGAGAGTGTGTTCTCAGCCTAATGGTACACATGCCGTCATCCTGACAGCTCTAAAATCAGCTTCTTCTACAGCAAATGAATGAATCTTCACGTAATAGTGCGACACATCCCTCCCCTGTGCCCCCACCCCCGGCCTGATAACACCTGCTCCACTAAAGGACCTCCTGCTCCTCCTGTATTTTGCCCCGCTTTCCCTCCATATTGGCGATTGATGCTTCCTGTCTGTTCTCTGAATCGCGGGGTTAAATCACGCCATGTGTGATTCACCCACAGAGTGACGGGGAGGTCATCACTTCCAGCCTGTCAGGCTCTGTGGGGCCGCTCTACCTCCCAGCCTGTAATTATCTCCACTAGCAGGCCTCTGTTTCCCTCCGCCGCACTGACTGCACTCTAACACACAAATCGGATGATTACTGGATGTTAACACTGGAGATTACAGCACTGAAAGGGTGAGCACGGCGGGGGGTATTTGGAGGGGGATGCAGAATATAGAAAAGAAACAAAGAATCCAACAAGAAGAGAGAGCGGGGAGGGTTTAACTCCTGAAACCTGCCTCCAAACTGTACTCAGAGAAATCAAAAAAGGGGGAAGAGGTCTTACCGTGGTTGGATTTGGAGGTGTGCACCGGGGTGTAGTGGTTCTTGGATGAGGTTCTGACTGGTGTGTTGTCTTTGGGTGAGCCATTCATCGCTGCGAAGTTCTCACAGTCGTATTGCGATATGGGGATGGGCCCCTGCTGCCTCAGGATGTCTGCGAGGGCCCTGGAGACAACAAAAACAAGAAAAGCAGGCGGTTAGTCTATGTGAAGAGGTGCACAGAGGTCATGATGTTTTAGCAGTGCACCCATTCACCTGTGCTTTGAACAGTTTATAAAGACACTCATGGGCTTCCTCCTACTGTTGATTAACACACATACCTTATCAGCCAATCACATAGCAGTGACTCAGTGCATTTAAGCATGCAGATATGATCAAGAAGACCTGCTAAAGCTCAAACTGAACATCAGAATGGAGAAGAAAGGTGATTTAAGAGACTTTTAACATGACATGGTTGTTGGTGACAGGCTGCTCTATCAGAATTTGCTGATCTACTGAGATTTTCAAGCACAGCTTGTCCAGTTTTGTGTTAGAATGATCTGAAAAAGAGAAACTACGCAGCAAATGTCAGTTCTTCAATATCAGAGGTCACAGGACATAAAGGCAACAAAAACTCAAACATTTGTGACAACCAAGAAATGCAGAAGACCATTTCTGAACACACAACACTCACAATCTTGAAGCAGATGAGCTACAGCGGCAGCAGAACAACACAGGTTCACCAGGAATATACAAAAGAAGATTGTAAAAGGGTCTCCTGGTCTGATGAGTCCAGATTTCTCAACATTCAGATGGTAGGCTCAGAGTTTGGTGTGGGGCACCAGATCTCAATCAAATAGAGCACCTTTGGGATGTGATGGAGCAGGAGATTCTCATCATCGATGTTTAACTGACAGATCTGCACCAGCCGTGTAATGCTGTCATGGAGATATGGACCAAAATCTCTGAGGGATGTTTCAGCACCCTGTTGAACCTACGACACCATTAAGGAGCTCTGAGGACTGAAGGGTGTCCAACCCAGAGCTAACGGTGCTATGTGAGTGGCCTGTGAGTGTTTTGACTGTACAATATAATAACTGGAGGCCACTTGAGGCACATAACAGTTTGGAGTTCAGAAGCAGTTATCAAGAGAAACATAAGATCTGCTGGAAATATGTTTTATGTTTATGCTCCAGAGGATTAGTTAGCTACCATGTCATCTTGTGACTGCATTCTTAAATGTTATTGATAAGCTGCTGATAAAAACAGAGTGAGTCCTCATGAATGTCTCCTTGTTTTGGTTTAGAAAAACTGATCCTGTTATAATGAGATATCATTTGAGCAAGATGTGTTTTTGTTTGTACTCCCCTCCCTGGATGACAGTGGGCCACGACCATATTGTTTTGGTATAATTCAGGTTGACTGTAGCTTCACTGAAGTGCAAGTATGCAAAAAACAACCCTAGTACAGTCCTCAAGCAAATACTTTGTTACCATCTATCAGCGTTGTGTTGCACATGTAAAAAAACACATAGAAGAGGAAGTTTTGGCCTGGAAGTGTTGAACCCTCCAGACTCCATGGGATCGCCGGCGTCCCCCAGCAGAAACACACATTTACTTGTTTACTTATATCTCTGAGACTGTATTACGGATCTGTGTGGGACAGTTGTGTTGGGAAGATTACTTGTCAAGTCAAAAATATGTGTATCATATCCCTACTAGAACATTTTTAATTAAAGGGGACATATAATGCAAAAATCACTTTTTGAAGGCCTTTGAACACATTTTGGGGTCTTTGGCCTTCCTCCCAGCCCACAAAATGTGAGAGTAGACAACTAAACATGTATTTAGCCGGCTGCATGGATGTAAACTCATGGTATTTGGCCAGCTGTCGAGTCTGTGGCTATTCTGCTAATTAACAAGCATTTTATCTGCCTAAATGATGTCGACCTGAGTATCCCCACCTCCTGTCTTGAGAAATTTCTGTGCGAAGTGCCGCCATTGTTTTTTACACAGTTAACGAGAGATTGCTGTATACTATGTCTAGACCCAAAACCTATCACTGCTCAGTTGTTGGCTGTAAACAGCCACATATATCTTCACACATAGGCTACCAGCCTCAGAAGACCAAAGGGCACAGTGGATTAATTTTATTGTTGAAGGGAATGAGCAGCTACAGTCGGCTAAAACCTGTATGTGTGTGTCAGTCACTTCACGGCCGACTGCTTCTTCAACTTCAGTCAGTTCAACACAGGACTGGGAACTAGACTTTTCCTGAATCCAGGCTCAGCACCAACAATCTGTTGCCAAACCTGATGATGGAAATGCGAGTATTTTAATGCTGTGTTGTATTTATTTTGCTCAATGCTACAAGCTAATGCTAACAGCAGGGGGAAGTGAATTAGAGGTAACTGCACAACATGTTCGTCAATGTTCACGTTACTTGTTGAAAGTCTGAAGGGTGAACTTCAGTGTATGAACATTCTTACATTAGTCAAGAGAAGTTTTACAGTCGGCTGAATATAATCAGTCCTTTACCCACCCCATTACTCCTCCGTTTCTGCTAATGTTAGCCTGGAAGGTAGGCTAAGTTGCGGCTGTGTCCCACTGCGGTGATCAGGCCGAGGTTAGCATGTTGTGCATTGGCCTGTGATGTTTGGGGAAAACGAGCTTCGCTATGGTCTGGTAACCAGCATGAATTCCTGTGTGTCCTATGCGCATGATTGGAGCGGCAGTGCGCTCTGGCTCATTAGCATATGAAGGCGACTGCCCTCAAAACCAGCCGTTCTGAACAGAGAGGTTAAGTGAGTGTGGAAAGAATGCAGCTGTGCTTTATTTATGGGCTTTTTGGACCAAAGCATGTTACTAATGTTTCATGAAGACATCAAGGATCCATGTTAAACTGCAGAAAAGGAGCAAGTTATGGGACCTTAAAAAAAAAATCCACAAGTACTGATTTTTTTATCACAATGTCTTGATAAAAGAAAATATAGTAGTGATGATTTTAGACCTCTGTTTTAAATTCTGTTTTGACCTCCATTTTGACAGATTTCCGTCAGGCTTGTTTTTTTGACAGTAGCTTCAAATCAGGAGCAGGCAAAAATCAAACAGGAGAAAAGATAGTTACCTGTCATTTCTCCAAATAAGACAGTAATGTGGACTTTAAAACATCTGAGTCAGAAATTGCATCCACGTGTGGTGTAAAATGAATATGAGGCTAAGGAAAACCCTTGAGGAATAGGTCTAATAAGTCTTTGATACGAGCCCCTAAGCACACTTTGATATTTTCCCACAATAGCCGTGGCTTGAGTGAACTTATACTCAGATGTGTAATGGCTCACTCAAAATTGATCTGTATGTGCTTTGTATAAAGTTCTGTGAGAAGTAAATTTTTGCATTATCTATTTGGTAATACAACTTCAATACATGACTCTGACATCAATACAGCAATAATATTGAGATAGCCTGAGTTGTCCTCAAAAAAGATGTCTTTAGCTTGATTGTGTTTGACAGAATTGAGGATTTGGATGAATTGAAACAAAAAAAAAAACCTCCAGGAAAACCAACAGAAGCAGAAAATGGCTTGGAGTTGTGAGGGTTAATCCTTACATCTAGCTGCACCAGAGCTCTAGACGGATCAATTTTTCCTCCGATACATATATGGCCCATCAGATGGAACTGATGTGTATTGCAAAAAAATAATATTTCAATATTTTACTCCTCTTCTACAGATATTGTGATGTTTCAGGGGGACAGAAAAATTTCTCTCTCTGTCATGAACAGCAACTGATATTGGGTCAACTCCATTTTTATAAATCCACTTCTTCTAATAGCTTCAACTTTACAAATAAACTTGTTGCTTGTGTTTCTTGTAGCCTGTTTTGTTGAATTTTCTGTTAATGCTTAAATTCCCTCTCAGCTCACTGCATTGTACTCCTGAGCTGAGCATCTATGGCTGTGACCTTTCTAAAGATGTCTGGTGTTTGTTTGGATGATCACTATGAAAATATAATGATTATTTTATATAATTGTGATAGAAAAAGGTAAAAGAAAGGAAAGGTCAGCTGAAGTCTCCATTAACAGGGTCAGTCTTTGAACTGTAACACTGATATATCTGTAACAAGCAAATCTGTGGGCTTCTGCATTTATGAGCAGGAACACAAAAACCTGTCCAAACACTGTGATCTGTTCTCTGAGTAAGTGACCTCTGGTGACATCAGAAGGACTTTTATCATAAATAGTGAAGGACAAAGAAAATCAGCAGCATGACACACAGATGAAGACATTTTCCTTGACTGAACCTTGGCTGGTCCATGACAGAAAAGTGCTGGAACCTGCCCCCATGGATGTGATGTGACTGACACCTATTGACTTATTAACGCCCCTCAATAGCGTCATTTGAGTCTTGCTGCAACCTTTAATCGGTCCTTCAGGAGGGGCAGTGATTCTGGAGCTGATGTGGTCAATGGCTATAAAAATTGTGCTCTTTCCATGACAAATCCTTTTACTTTCTCCTACTTTTAGATATCTGGGTAATTATTTGGTAAAAGCATCTGAAATAGACATTAGTCACCTTTTATGTCAAAATTTAGGCAAACCCCAGAGAGGAGGTGGAGGGGACTACCAGTGGCTGGAAGTTGGCTGATAATTGGCTGGAACTTGGCAGGCATTTGGCTGGGAGGGGGAAATCCAGACTGCATCTGGACTTGTGCACAGTGCAGTTCTACTGTTAAAACCGTATATTGATCAGCCTGACTATCAGATGCTGATTACAGATGGTTTCCAGGATGGTGCAGGACCACAAAGATGCTCCTCCTCTGGCTCAGAGTTCGAGTGCGGCTGATGAGAGTGAAAAATGAAGAGATAGCTCGGCTGTTTTCAGCAGAATTGCAGCTAAGTGTTGTCTTATTATGAGTAATTCAGAGCGGCTCTGTTTCTCCTGTTCTTTTTTCTAACGTGTGGGAACATGATGAATGTTCATTTGAAGAGAAACAACATTGGATATGTGAGAGCATCCTTCTCCTCTAATTGGGTTGAATTTGAACATTTTTTTTAAACTGCACCAGGTGCATATGGAGGAAGGAGCCCTCGAGAGGGAGACGGGGGAGGAGAGGGAGAAGCAATCACGATGAGAGAAAGTTCAAAAAGTGTTTGTTTGAAAAAAGGAAATTACTTTTGCAGCTCTGCAGCGACTCAAATCTGCCGCGTAACCTTTGCTTTTAAATTAATATTTCAGCCTCCCCCGTCTTCCCTCGTCCTCCCCCGTCCTCCCCCATCCTCCTGTTCCTTATTGAATGTGCAGCGGTGCATGTGTGTCACCCGACCTTGATACAGCCCCAACGTTAACACCATCCATTATTCACAGTCTTAAGATTGCTCAAGTGTTGAATAATGCATCCAATAAAAAAAGCTACTCAATCTTGAGGAAATAATGTGTGTCAGCGTTTGTTAACTGATGTGGGAACACTTTACAACATGTGGTCCACTCAAGTATGAGCGCGCTCAGAGGGGGACGCCGCAGGGGGCGGGGGTGGGTGGGATGGTGGTCGGGGGGAAGAGGATCCAGCCAAGGAGGTGAGAGTCAGCCGTTCACCACCTCAGCTGAAGGTTAAGACCAAACCCCACCTGAACCAGCAGACAGATGTGGGCAGATGTGCTGAGGCCATGGGGTGAAGGATTATGGGAAGGATGTCTGACAGCTGACCAGCCAAATATCTGCCCTGAAGTTGGATTCAAACATCATTCTGAGGTACAACAATCTCTTGACTGTAAAGTGTCATAATAACATATGAGTCATCAAACACTGGGAACAAATAAATAATAAAATAATGATCTGCTATTTAATCTGAAAACATTTTCATTTTAAGATAACAAATGAGATAGTAACGGCAAGTGAACTAAAGGTAACTTACTCCTAGTTATTTAGAAGAAGAAAGTAATCATTACTCTGCAATCGTAAAAGTAAAAGGGGTTATTAAGAGGTAATATATTAGTAAATCTACACAAACTTTAGCCAAAAGACTTGGTTGAAAACAAATGACAAACCCAAATGTAGATAAACAAGCAAATTCCTGTTAACTTGTACAAAAATAGGTTTATTACTGTATAATAAACTAACGACTAACTGATGGTAAATCCACATAAAAATATCCATCATTCCTTGATAACAAATGAGAAACAAACTGCTGCTTAATTAAAGAGAAGTAAACAAGTGCAGGTTAACAAGAGAACCTATCAAACATTTTAACTAATAAACTTTCAAAAACTGGATTAATTACCAGGTAATGAATCAGTATTGCTATCAAATCACAAAAACGACATTTTTACCATTTAAATAAATAATTGACAATCAACAACCAGTTAACCAGTAACTACCAGTTAACCAAGAGGAAATATAACTGCCAGTTAGCTATGAATGGGTAAAGACAAGGTTGTTAACAGCTGGGTTAATTACTAGGAAGCCATAAATTATCATGTCTATTACAACCTAAAAGATAAAGTACAAACTGCTAGTTAACCAGGAAAAAATGCTTAAGAAGAATCTATGGCTAAACAAATAATTTAATATTTTGTAATATTATAAATATGTAAATATTAATTTCTTTGTGAAGAACCAGTAACTAACTGTGAGTTAACAAAATAACTATTTCTTTGGTTTATAATTACAGACGAACAGGTAAATACAAGCAAATAGAATGTAAAAGCCTGAGAATGAAAAAGAAGAAAAGGTAGATTTTCTATTATAAATTACATTAAAACAATAATGTAGCAAACTGCTGATAAATTAGCACTGACTAATTTCTAGTAAACCAGTGAGTAACAAACTGATATGTAACTCGGGTTAAATGAGTGATAATTACTGTGAATCTTTTCAGATCTAGACTTCAGTCCTGGACCTAAATGCTAGTCAACTGTCAGGTAACAGGTAGATTGTGAGAAACTCTCTTTCAGATTTAAAAGTAACTGAGTCTCTTTAGTTGATCATCACGCTGGCTGATTGCTAAATACAAAATCTTTAATTGATAATTACCTCAGGCAATCACAGGGCTGACATCAAGTAGCTAACAACTATTCACACAAACACTCAGAGCCAAGAGCATTTTAAAGTCACCAATTAGCCCCAGATGCATGTTCTTGGTCTGTAGGAGGAAGGGGGGAACAGGGGGATCACGCTAATCCCACACAGATGACAGCCCTGTTTGAGGGAGTTGAACCAGCAGCCTTCTTGCTGCAAGGCAACAGAACCCCCTGCAGCCTGTGCCAGCATCTCTGTACTTCATTCAGTTGTTTTTGTCCTGAAGCTCCTGCAGCAGAGACGTGGATCAATGTTTAAAGGTTTATTTATTTTCCTTTAAAGTATTATTGTATCTGTATGGTCAGAACAGAATGTGTTTATGTAAATCTAAACCTGGTGAGTCAAATATGTGCGGCCTGTAAGGATAGATTTTGTGATTTTGTGGAGAAATCCGATGAATCACACAGTAATTCTGTCTTATTTGAACAAGCCTCATTGATTTCTCCTTTCATTATCGCTCAGGTCTCCTCCTGACATTCTTCTTATTACTTTGGTGAGCTCACTTTACCTCGGCCCTGATGTGTTTACCTGTTAAATCTTAAAAACAGGGCCGCAGCAGAAGAATGAAGCTGTTTTTGTCCCCACAATAAAGAATTTCAATAAAAGAACATCATTTTTCTCCCAGCATCACGGACAAAAGAGAAGATTTATCTGTGATATGGACCAAAAACATCTCATATGAGTGTTGGACATCAGTCCTTCACACTCCCACACATAACAGATGCACACACACACACACACACACACACACACACCCACACACACACACTGGGAGCAGCACAATCACTGTTTCAGTTCTCTTTTAACTCCTCCGTAATTATTTTGGGCTGTGGGTTTGAACATCTGCTGATGGAATCTGATCTGTCGTCAGTTTTGAGGCATCAGATAAAAATCTGCTCATTAATTTGAGCACATTAAAGTCTGATTTCAGCTCATTAAAGGCCTGAGAGTGTGCAGGATTCCCAGGATGTGATTACCTTCCATGATAAAGGGGATGAAACTCAATAAGCCACCAGGTGTTACCGCTGTTCTGCCTCGGTGCTGATGACAGCCGAGGCTGAAGAGGTTACATTTGTTTCTGCGTCAGTCAGGATGCTGTCAGTCCACATGCACCTCCATCTTTAAGTCCATTTGTAGGTGCAGCTGTCCTTCCATAACTCCGTCCCCCCATGAGTCTACCATTCATCGGGCCTTTGGATCGTCCATTTTACATGTGCTCGTAGACTATGTGTTTTGTCATTGTAAATATTTTTGTGATGCACATTTGCACATTATAGAGGTCGCATATCAAAACCAAGGTCATGGAGTTTGACGTCACTTATGAATGTGATTTCCTGAAAACCTTTATGAGGGCTCTCTTCAAACTCTGCACAAACATCAGTTCTTAAAGTTGGAGGTAATAGGTGAAAGGTCAAGGCAGATGGGTCCCAACGTGGAATAATTATCCATTTCAACTTAAAAATATATTGTTATGATGTTGGTGGTCATTGGTCAGAGTTCAAGGTCATGGAGCACCATGTCCATCCTCTGCTTGTAAGCCATCTCAAGAACACTTCAAGGGACTTTCTTCAAACGTTGCCCAAGTATGCTTTTATCCTAAGAATTCCTCATTTGATTTTTGAGGTTATAGGGTCAAGGTCAAAATCATGGTGAAGAGCTTTCTTCAAATTTGAACAAAAATCAGTTCGTCCTAAAAATAAACGGCTTCATTTTTAGAGGTATTAGGAAAAAGGTCAAGGCCACTAAGTCCATATGTCGCATAAATATCTGCTCTAACTTAGAAGATACTAATTTGATTTTGGTGGTCACTAGTCAGAGGTCAAGGTCATGGAGCATCATGATTATTCTGTGATTCAAATACTGTATCCCAAGAAGACTTTGCAGGATTTTCTTCAAACTTTGCACAAATGTCCTTCTACCAAACATCCTGATATGATTTTGGAGGTAATGGGGCAAAGGTCAAAGCTTCATGCTAATCTGTAGCTTATGAATGCAATATCTCAATAGTCCTCTGGAGGCTTTTCTTTAAACCTTGCACACAGATCATTTCTTCTTATGGATAAACTAATTTGGTTTTAGATGTATTCAGTAGAAGTTCAAGGAGAAGTTCAAATGTTGCAAAAATATCCACTCTAAATAATATATAAACCAATTTGATTTTGGTGGTCACTCGTCAGAGTTCAAGGTCATGGAGCATCATGATTATTCTGTGATTCAAATACTGTATCCCAAGAAGACTTTGCAGGATTTTCTTCAAACTTTGCACAAATGTCCTTCTACCAAACATCCTGATATGATTTTGGAGGTAATGGGGCAAAGGTCAAAGCTTCATGCTCATCTGTAGCTTATGAATGCAATATCTCAATAGTCCTCTGGAGGCTTTTCTTTAAACCTTGCACACAGATCATTTCTTCTTATGGATAAACTAATTTGGTTTTAGATGTATTCAGTAGAAGTTCAAGGAGAAGTTCAAATGTTGCAAAAATATCCACTCTAAATGATATATAAACCAATTTGATTTTGGTGGTCACTCGTCAGAGTTCAAGGTCATGAACTACCATGTTCGCCCTTCTCTTCTGAGCCAAAAATCTTCAGAACTTTTTGCAGGATTTTCTTCGAAATTTGTCAAATGTCCTCTTCTTTCTATCAAACATTCTGATGTGACTTTGGAGGGAATGAGGTAAAGCTCAAGGTCATGGAGTCTCATGTTTGTCTGTTGCTCGTGAATGCAGGTATCTTAAAAGTCCTCTGAGGGGCTTTCTTTGAATTTTGCACAAATATCCATTTGACTTAAAGATCAGTCAACTAGTTTTTGAAGGTTATGTGTCAAAGGTCAAGGTTAACACCTGCTTGTGACCTCAAAACACTTTGACGGCTCTCTGTTGACCTTTGCACTAAAGTCAACTCTGCCCTAAGGATGGGGTCATGTAGGTCAAAGTCAAGGTCATATCAGCGCCTTTAAAAGTTTTTTCTTTTTTTTTTCAAATCTTGCACAAATATAAAATTCAAATCAAAGACAAGCCAATAAGATTTCAGGGTCAAAGGTCAAAGTAAAGTTTATGAGGCTCCATATTAGTTCTGCACTTGTGGGCGTCACATCTCACGGGCACTTGTGTCCTGTTTATGTTTCTATCAGACTGATCAGATTTTGGAGGTCAGAGGTAAGGTCATCAGGTGGCATGTTCATCAGTTGCTTTAATATCTTAGAAATGCTTTGAGGCATTTTCTCCATCTTTATACAAATATCAACCTTGATTTAAAACATACCAATAAGATTTTGAGGTCATATGTCAAAGTTCAATGGGATGAAGTTCCATATTCATCCTCTGCTTATGAGTAGGATATATCCTGAACACATTTAGGGATTTCTGCAAACAATGCACAATTTATTTATTTGTTTTACCTGATAAACAACCAGTTTCATTTTGGAGGACAAAGGTTAAAAGTCAAGGTTAAGGTATCTTGTGTTTAACAGTTAACTGTAATGTAATATCTCAAAAGTCTGTCTTAAAACACAAACATTCACTCTGAGGTGAACTGATAAGATTGTGGATGCCTAAGGTCGAAGGTCATGGGTCTCATGTTTATTTGCATGTGAGCCTGGTATCTCAAAAACACTTGGAAGGTTTCCCTTCAGATTTTACACAATTTCTGTCTAATGGGGAAACAGATTTGATATGGAGGTCATAGGTCAAAAGTCAAGGCTATTGTGCCTCATGTCTATCTGTTGCTGGGGATTAACTCGTGAACAGAATAAAAACATTTTTTTTTTAAATTCTGACCGAAAATAAAGTCTGATAATGCTTTGTAAAGGCCAGTTTGCATGTGACATTAGCAGGATATGTTGATGACCTTTAAATGATCAAGTTTAAGGGGGGGTGGGGGTGAATATGTTTGTGGATTTTAGAATCTTAAAATCCTACTTAAATAAAAATGTTAACATCTATGCACCACACCTTGAGTTTTACACAAAATAAGAGTATGAATGCGTCCTATTTTTTAGACATTGACTTCTCAGGGTCTTTGATTCCTTCATCAGGACAGGACTGTAGATAATGTGGGAGATCAGGGACAGAGACAGGGGGAATGACATGCAGAAAAGGGGTCACAGTTCAGGTTTTAACCAAGACCACCCAACTCTGGAACAACAGCCTCTGAACCTGGGACGTGCAGACATGAATATAAGGCTACTGGAGCCCCTAATCTTTCACGTAAGCCGAGGAGTTGAACCAGCAACTGTCTTTCTCACAGGACCTGTAACATCATGCCCCGTCCCAAGCAAAGAAAACACATCAGCATTAAGAAAACCTTCACACGTAAACGAGCCAAAGCAGGATTCAGAGCCTCTGATGCTCAGTGCACCACAACAAAACATGCTGTTTCTTTGATCCATCTTTATTTTATCCTTTCCACGAGCGGAAGGGGGGTGTAACAGTTTGTGTTTCCCTGAAGTCGATCAAATCTGACACAACTGTGGCTCCTCCTCCTCCGATCTGACCCCATGCTGCTGAGGGGGCTGTCCGTCAGTCTGTCTGTCTAGCATGAGCCTACATCACATGATCAGGGTGGTGTTTTACTCACTTCGGTTGGAGAAAATTATTCAGTAGATTCATGCAGCCGGGGGCAACATTAGACCTTTCTCCATTTAGCTTCCAGCAGTCAAAGAAACAAGTCAGGGGGAAGAATTTAGCATTTCAGTGTCTCAAATATCTCTAGAAAAGTAAATCCAACCACACCGTGGACTGGTCATAAACCAATCACAGGGCAGAACACATCGAGACAGACAAGCATGTTTTTGCTGTGTGTAAGGAAACTGAATTACCTGCAGAAAACCCACACATGCACGGGGAGAACAGAAAAACTTCACACTCAAATGCCCCAAACATCTCAGGGAGTCAAACCAGCAACTTTCTTGCAGGGAGGCACCAGCACCATCCATGACACCACAATGTAGTTCACAAAATAACCTGTTCTAGTATTCATTGTCATTTTTTCACACAGTAATTTGTTTTTTTGATTTGATTTTTCTCAAAGTTCTTCCCTAGTGTAGTCCACTCCAGATGGAGGCACGAGCCCTTTCATACATACATGTCTTACATTTTCTAAACATTTTCTAGACCCTGACATCTTCCCTGTCCTTCCAAAAGAGACTTCCTGTCAGTCGATCAAGGTGAGGAGGAGGGGAAACACAAAGAGGGCAGCAGGCTGAAACCCTGCTGGGCATGTTCACACATGCTGCTCATGCAGAAGATTTGTGCAATCAGGGTTCTAGTGGACCTCAAAGAAGGACCTTGACCATCACTTGGGCTCTGGGGTCTTTTTCTAAGATTATTTTGGACCAACAGAATCTATTTTACCTCATTTTGTTCACTCTGAGCAAAGTTCTACATTCACAGGTTTTCATTTTATTAATTTAAGCAAATACTGACACGCACTTCACTTTGGGTTCAAGGCTGCTTGGATCACAGGGTCCCTGCACAGCTGCTAACTTTGTCAAATAGCTCAACCGCCTTTGGTCACTTACTTCACAGGTAGATTGTAACTTATCATCAGTTGTCGTAAAGTAACTGATTACTTTCAGTTAACTTGGTAGTTACTCAACACTAAATCAAACATAATCACAAACTACCCATTTTGCTTCCCCTATCTGGAAGTTAAGAGTCATATTGTACAGTTACTCAGTTAGTTCCTCATCCATTAACTAGTTGGCCTCTGGATATCTACTCATTTCCCCCTGCTTAACTAGCTGTTTCTTAATTTTAGTTGGTAACTACTACAGAGTAAGGACATATTGTACCTCGTGGTTTACAAAGTCTTACTTATTTATATTGGGGGTTAACTAGTGGATGATGACTATTTCCTTCACTATTTAACAGGTTAGATGTCCCCTCTCTCACAGATCAGCTGGAGGTTCACTAGTCATTTTTTAACAACCAGCACCCCAGTATTTCTACATTTTCTGATTCCCTTCATTGACTACTAACTGGGTTTTCATTTTTCTCGGCTTAACTAGCCATTAGTTACAACTGTTTTTCATGACTAATTAGCATTAAGTTGATAATTATTCACAGATAAATAAGCAGTTAGTTACTCCCAAGTTAGTTCTTCATTTATTTTGTGGTTCTTTACAACTAGGTACTCATTAGTACTTTGGTTGACTTTAAGCTGCCTGCTCATCTTGGTTAACTACCAGTGAGGCCCTTAAATTCCACCACTATACCTCAACTTAGTTACAATCTATTTCTGGTTAACTACCAGTGAGGCTCTTAATTTATGCATCTATACTACAACAACATGTTAGTTAGTGGTTAACTACCTGCCAGTTGCTTTTAATCCTTGGTTCACCAACAGTTTGTCCCTGGTAAAGTTACACTGAGATAGTTTTGTTTCAGTGGTTAACAGCAGGTTTTACTTAGTTATTCCCGGGTTAACTGTTTGTCACTAAACTTTCCCTCGTTTAACAGCCCTTAGTTACTCTCTCTTCTTTCTTTAACCAGCAGTAAGTTACTTTTTCTTTACTTGGATAACTAGAAGTAAGGAGCTATTTTTTGGCTGGTTAACAGGTGATTATTTTGTCAGTGAATAACTACAATATTTTTCTTATTTTTCCTTCTTTAATAAACTAGCAGCTAGTTATTCAGTTTTTCCACTTGATAGAGTGTTAAGAACCACATTTTCCCACTTTAGCTGTGCACAGCAAATTTATTACATCCATTTCTCCTTTAACAAGCAGGAGGATACTGGTTTTCAGGGCTAACCAGGTGGTTGATTACTTAGTTATTCTCAGGTTAACCATCAGACAGTTAGTCATTTTCTCACCCATTTACAGGTACTAACTGACTTAGTCTCACTTACCATTGCAGACAAGCACTAAGTAACTTATTATCCTGGTTAACATAATCACAGTTACCCGATTCTGTTCTCTGTAGATTACTTGCAATAAGTCATTAACTAGCAGCAAGCAGCAGCACTAACTCAATTACTTTCCTTTAAAGAGCTGATAGTTACAAATCTTCCTCCGTTGGTTACCAAGTGGTTAATTAATAACTATCATCAGTTGATAACTTGCAGTTAGTTCCTATTAATTCCTTGTTAACCACGGCAATAAGCAGCAGTGTTAACTTACTCATCCCTTCTTAAACAAGCTGTTAGTTAATTATTGCCCTTGGTGACCTTGATACTCTTTTAAATTAAGGTTAGTTAATCATTTCATACCAGAAAACAAACTGTTAGGAACTCTTTTGTTCTCTTTTGTGTACTACATTATTTTTTTTATTAGTTTTCTAGTTACTTTTGGAAGTTAGTTAGGATGCAACATTAATTTAAACATTTCCCTTCTAACAAGCTGAAAGTTACTCATCTTGTTAGGTAACCTGTTGGTTACTTTTCATTCAGTGTCACTTAATCATTTTCTTACCACTAAATAAGCAGTTACTGAATATGTTTCCCCAGGTAAATTGTGGTTTATCAGTTATCCATTACCTGTGCCATAGTCAACTAGCTAACTTGTTACTTGGTATATACTTAATTCATTTCCTGGTTACAAGACAGTTAGGTAAACATGTATTCACTCCAACAAGCTCAAGGTATGTGATTTTCTTTGGTAACCTGGTAACTAATTACCTATAAAATCTTTGATTACTAACCCATCTTTTCATCATTTAACAACCTGTAAATCACTAATTTCCTTGGATTCCAGGTGATCTTACTACTCATTCTACAGTTAACCAGTCAAGTAATTACTTAGTTCATCATCCAAGCTGTTAGTTGAATATCTATTCAGTTGTTAACTAGCAGTGAAGTTCAAACTTATCCTTATGTGGTGCAAACGAGCAAAATGAACTCAATAGTTTCTTCACCAACAAGCTGAAGGTACTTTGGTTACTACCTGGTTAATTACCCGTAAACTTCCCGGGTTAATGACTCAGTTTTTCATTAATTAGCAAGCTGTAAGTTATTTACTCTATTTGATTACCAGTTGGTCAGGTATTAATTCCAAGATGAATGACTCATTTGCTCACTAGTTAACTATCAGTACATAACTCATTAGGCCCTGGTTAACTTGCTGCTGAATATGCATGAATTCTCCGATAATGAGCAGCTAGTAATCATTTATTTCCTGTTAAACTTGCTAATAAATATTCATATATTTCTTGGTACTACTTAGCTAACTTTACTAACTTGTGAATTCCTTCTTAAGCATGCTGTAAGATAAACATTTTTCATGTTTACTAGTTTGGTAATTATTCATGCCTTTTTTTTCGTTAAGTTGTGCTAAGTTATTAGTTAATTTCCTACGTATATAAGGCAGTTAGTTAATAATTTTCTTAGCTGTGAACTAGCGGTTAGTTTACTCGTTTTATCTAAAACAGCAGTAAGGAGCAACAATTAAGTTAATTACAGGTTATCTTACAGGCAGTTACTCATTTACTTCATGGTTAATTACTTGTTTTCTATACTGTTATCAAGCAGTTATTTTTTTTTCCTGCTTTACTTGCAATTAAATACTAATTTACTTCCTGGTTACCAATTAGCGGTATTAACTCATTAAAATCTTCTTTACTTAGATACTCAGTAGCCTTGGTTCCCAGCTTGTTAATTACTTATGCATCTCATGGTTGCGTATTTTTTTCACTAGTAAACAGTAAGGAACTCCTTTTTCGGCTAACTTGCAGTTTATAATTCATCGACGCTCTGGTTATCTTGCATGTCCCCGGTCGTTAACCTGTTTAGTTACTTTCTTTCACTTGATTGGTTTTCCTCAGGAGCAGAGCGCTGTCCCCATTGTGATCAGACGCATTAAAATGAGAGACATGAAGCAAATAAACGTGAGATCTTCACACTTCTGCTGTCTGCAGCTCCGTTTCTGACATGATCGGAGCGCTGTCCGCAGAGGCGGCTGTGCGTCCGTCCACGCGGAGTCTAAATCTGATACATTCATGCCGCTTCATTCTTTTCCTGCATCACTCACTTTACTTTAAGATCATCCACAGCTCGTGTTTACGCACTCACCTGTGTATGTTCATCTCTTGAGGCGGCTCCGTGGCTTTGTCGTACGCCACTTTGACGGACACTCCGAGCACGATGATGAAGGCTATGATCCCACACGTGATGTAGACCGCAGTGTTGGTCTGGTCCATGCTGGGGTCGTACGTTTCCCCGGTGGGGATGGGGGACGGGGAGGGCGTATTGACCCAGTCTGGGGTCTGGTAGTTAGTGCAGGCTTTCTGGTTCAGCCGGTCCTTCTTGTACTCGCAGCAGAAGCGCAGGTAGCACGTCCCGCAGCAGTACCTGTGGTTGGTGTTGTTGCACTCGAACATTTTGTCGTACTGCCCGCTGACATCGTAGTAGCCCAGGCAGGTGTCGTGGTTGCTGGCGGGGGGCGGAGGTTGCGGGGTTTTCTGCGGGACCACGGTGGGCAGCGCGGTGGCTTTGGGAGCCTTCCTGGGCGCCTGTTTGGGCTTCTTCCCGCCTGTAGCTGCGCTCAGCACGCACAGAGGGTCCAGGTATATGAGCAGCAGCAAAAGGTGCCTTATCCCCATGGTACTGTGAGAAGTGTTGGGCTTTCTGTTCGGGCTTCAACTGTGTTCAAACATGCGACGCTTCAGTCTGTAAGTTTGGGCTCTTCCCGCCGTCATGCTGAAATCAACTCTGCGCTCACGGCTGCCAAGGGCATTTCTCTGCAGGACTAGAGCCCATCGAGACCCAGGGGGGCGCAGAGGCAGCGGAGCAGCATGTCCTGGCCGGTGCGGTGGCTGAGAAGTGCCCGGGCTCTGTGCGCTCTGGCTCGGCTGCGCGGAGCGGAGAGAGCCGCGGCGCGTCGCTGTCCGTGGTGCTGAATCCTGGAGCTCCCGGTCTGCTCTGCTCCAGTCCGAGTGTGAGCTGGACAAACACATCAACCGAGAGGGCTCATTAGATATGATCCTCACGTCACAGGCACGTCATTAATTCATTAGCAGCAGCCTTCAAATAACTTGAGAGATTTTCATCCCGTTTGGACTCATTTCTGCAGTTTGCAGACTCGTTCAAGTTGGAACCACGACGCAGCAGAATCTCTCTAATATTCCAGATTTCATCAACCTTTACACCCTGACATCGCTTCACTCACTTGCAGGACATTTTATTTTAATGCTTACAATCAAATCCAAACAGAAACTGTGCTGTATTTTAAATTTACTTCACATTTAAAGAAGGTGGGTGAGAGAAAATGCTCCTACCTCAGATCGGATCCCCGCTGGGGAGTTGCTCTCCGTCTGGGTCTCAGAAAGTGAGGAGCTCAGAACCCCTCTGCCTCTCTCTCCCTCTCCTCCTCTCTCTCTTCTTCTCTCCTCCTTCTCGGCTTTCCTCCCTCCCTCTGTCTCTTACATCACTTCAGTGCTGGCGTCAGAACTCAGCCAAGTATCGGCAAATTGCAACCCCTTCCTCATCCTCCTCAGTGCAAAGAGACAGAAACGGAGAAGAGAAGAAATCCTGCTTATTAGCATGAACACTTTAAATTAACAGCCCCCTGTCCTCAACTCTCTGCATGTTTTTCATCATCCATGCCTTCATGCAGCCGCCTGTGATCAGGTCCAGGGGCGGGTTCATTCATGAGGAGACCACAGGCGTAACCCAAAG
The DNA here is from genome assembly GCA_037902135.1 of Cetoscarus ocellatus. NCBI lineage: Eukaryota > Metazoa > Chordata > Actinopteri > Labriformes > Labridae > Cetoscarus > Cetoscarus ocellatus. The sequence continues at coordinate 437,101 of JBAMNC010000884.1, forward strand.
CGAGGCCTCTGTCCAATGTAGCTGAAAGCGGGATGGGTAAGAGAACATGATTTTAGGATTTTAGGGAGTTGAAGTGCAGAAACTCGAAGATACTCAGTCATATTTTCTCTCGGTTTGAGTGAGTAGAGTCTAAAAATGCACAGCAAGGGCTAAATGATACTTAAATGACAAAATCTCTTCCTCCTACAAAATATATGTAAGCTGCATTTTTTTAAAGGAAACATCGAAACATACGTTCCTTTCTATACAGAAAAATCTGCAAATTAACACTGTCAGAGCAAATATTAACACTTCTTAAGTGCCAAATGGGTTCACACCACAAAGTGTTCCTTTCACGTTTTGTAATAGACTTGATACTTTAACTCTCATCAAGTGTATCTGTTCACTCTATTTGGAGTTTAAATGTAAACTTTGTAACACTTAACAGTGTAACTTTTTTTCAACACCTCCATGTAGTGTTAGGAACACTCTCCTCCAGAGTATCTTCTTACTGTAGTGTCATCTCTACATTAACACTCAAAGTGTAAACATTGCTGCATTTATTTACTGTATCTTAACGGTGAGAATAATCTGAATAAAGACACCATGTTGGGTTAGAGCAGAGATATTTAAAGAAAGAAAATGCACAGCTTTTTATGACATGGGCTTTTTGGCATCTGTTGCTTGCAATGATGGATGAGCAGATTGACTCTACAAGTGTCACCTACAGGTTCAGAGCTCAGAGTGAAAAGTTCAGAGTTAAAGTTACACCTATGGACTTGATTCAATATTATTTTTACACTTGTTTTTGATGCCAACACATTTTCAGCTGAGAGTACATTTTCAGGGATTTGACTCCATCCAGTGTTGAATTAAATCTGCAAATTTGTCCAAACATCAAAATGTTCACCCTCCTCCACTTGCTTTGTAAGTTCAACAGTCTTATTGGATCTTAAACCTGTTTTACTGTGGCCCACCTGTTCTGTCATTGCTGAAGCCCTCTGAGATAAAGCCACTGCACACCAAACCTCATTCTTTGTGTGAATAACTTTTTTTTTGGTAAACTAAAACCAGTCAGTGTGAGCTTACACATCAGCAACGTAAGAGTGAAATTACTGTTTTTATTTTTTTGGACTTTGGTCCATCTTTCTAAATTATTATTATTATTATTTTTATCCCATAAGCCCACATCTGACCAATGAAGGCACTCATTGGCACATACGTCAACATAGTGGCCTGATGTTTGAAGCAGATGAAGAACAGCCTCAGCTCCTGGATTAAACACTGAAGCTCATCAAGCTCTCCTTCAATCTAAAAGATCACATGGACACGTTTAGTTTCTGTTTCACTGAAATCAGCGTCAGGTCACTGTCACTCTGTGTTGAGTCTGTTGCAGTGTGATTTGTTTTAGAATAGACATTATATATAACAAAATATGTGTGACTTTAATGTGAAAGTGAAATGTTTCCAGTTTTATGCCATCTATTCCTTTTTGGTGAGTAAGGACCTGAACCCCATTGGCTCAGGCTCTTAACCCCAGTGCAGAAACAAGACTGTTGTAAGACTGCAGAGCTGATGGAAACATGGTGCTGAGCAGCACTGAACTGACCAATTACCAGAGAGCAGAGCAGCCAACCAATCAGAGTGGACTGGGCCCAGATGTGGAAGGGGGCCTTAGGGTGACAGCAGCTCCAACAGAGAGTCTCAGGCCATGTCCACCTACAGGAAGGTAGTTTTGAATTATTATTATTATTATTATTATTATTATTATTATTATTATTACTATTACTATTATTATTACTATTTTATTATTATTATTATTATTTTTAACACCAGTGACAGAGATCAGCTCTCCGGCTGTGCAGGAAAAGTCAGCACAGCAGTAAGGGCTATACATTGCATCAGATGGTGTCACAGGTTCTGCTTATTAAAAGACTTGTGGGTGAAAACAAGACGCAAAAACAGCATAGGGTGATCACATGCTACAAACAATTAATTAACAATAACTTCAGCTATCAAGCTACTTTGTTGTGGCACCACTTCACTACATAAAGCACAGCCTATGTGTCCCTCCACCTTCAACACCAAACAAGAGAAAACAGCTTAAACTGGATAAATGAGTGATTTTTACAGTAAATATGATCGCCCTCTACTTTGGATCACTGTGAATACTTTATTGGATAAAGACACAGCCATGGTTTAATAAGTTTGCTGGATGAAAACAGACTATGTTTATTATTGAGGAGCTGAACTGATGTAGAATAAGACTCTTTAACAACATGACTGTGATTGGTCAGCAGGATCATTGTGCTACCTCTAGGGCATTAGTTTTATTCTTTAGAGAATGTCTCCTTTAAATCATTCATTCACTTTTTTTTTCTAAAATGGTAAAATAGTTTATAAAAAGTTATTTTATGATAACGTAAAGTGTTATGGTCATGTTTATTCATGTGTAAAGTCACTTACAGTATAGAACTGAGTAAGAAGCACAGATGAAGAATATTTTGTGGTGTTTTATATACAGCTTTCTGTGGAGTGTTGAGGGGAGAGTCTAACATGTTGATGGGTGATAGCAAACTTTTCAAACCGATAGACCACAGATAGTTTTTGCATGTCTACACAAATACTGACATCAATCATCTCCTGCAAAGCATGCATAATATTCAGACGTTTTTCATCGACCAAGAGCACATAAAGGAAAAGTAGTCTAGACTAAGGACCGTCAGATCTTAAGGTGAATTTATATTTAACTCTTAGTCCAAAGAAAATAATTTTAGCAGACATTTGACCAGCAAAGACTCGGGAGGCATGTGTTTTGAATGACTTTCTAATTGTTCCATAAATACAAATGAAACAGCTATACTTATTTAGGCATGTTGCATTGATTCTTAAATCTTTTTAAGCCACTACTTTAAAATATTTTTGGACTCCAAGGTTACATGACACAAAAAGTGGTGTTGTCCTGGCACAAAGAAAGAGAGAAAGACTAAAAAACAGTCTGTTGAAAATGTTTATTAAGTGTCTAAACATTTTTCTTAGAGTACTCTTTTGGTATTTAAGGGAGTAATCGCTCACTTGTGAAACAATCGATACTCCCAGCCCGAGCGTAACAGCGAATGCTCAACCTCACTTTGACTACAGTTTAACTCAGTGCTGTTAGTGAAGTCTACAAATATAAAGTAAGGCCATACTGAGATCAGTCCACTGCTGGTGGAAGGAGACATAGGCTGTGCCATGAACCAAAATAGTGCCAAAACAAAGTGACTTGGTAGTGGAAAAGTAAGTTGTAAATATTCACGCTTTTAATCACTCTAGACTGTTTTTGTGGCTTGTTTTCATCCACAATTCTTTAAATTACACAGAGTCAGTGGCACCATCTCAGCCTCAGCTGAGCTTTGTGACTGTGGCCTATGTTCAGGCTAATGCCATGAGGCAGTGGCAAGGCCCACTGGAGCACAAGCTTCTTGCTAGTTGCCCACCTTGCTCTGTAATAAAACAGCAAAAGATCATGAGCATAATCAGGCAGCGTAATCCAGAAATCATCAGTCTCTTTAATAACAGCCAAAGTGGTCCATGTGGGCCTGTAGCAGAGCTGTGACACTTTGTGGATCACTGAGGACTGATCAGGATGAATTATCAGTGAAGTGTGTTTCAGCAGTGACCCCCTCCCACACTCTGTCGGTGCTCGAGCCTTTTATGATCAGCGTTTATGTTTCAGTCTTTGAGATAATGAACCCACCTTTAACCAGGTTAGCAGCACGTCAGCAGGTATACTCTGTGAGGCTTAGTTATGGCTCGGTTGGGGGGCAGTGAGCTTACTGGAAACCATATTTGCAACTCAACACTTTGCTATCGCAGAGTGCCGAGGGTGTCTCCACATCAGCAGCTCCACAGAGGTGAGGGAGCTGCAGGCAGAGAGCGGGACCTTAAATCTCAGCTTTCTGCTCGGGCTGGAAACACTCAGAGGCAACGTGAGGAGAATATGGGGCTCTTTGTTTGTGCAGGCAGCAGCAGGCTGTGGTGGTGATGATGAGGGCCGAGGAGCAGAGGAAGAAGATCAGAGGAGATGAAGAGAGCCGCATGGGAACAATGAGGGAACCTGTAAGAGTAAATTAGGTTTTTCTATATGATTTAAAATAAAAAAATATTGATTGATTTGTTAAAATCAGTATTTTGAAATAGAGTCAATCATAAATGAATGCTGGGCTGTCCATACATCATCAATCATCATCATCATTTTCATCATTGCTATGAAAATGAGACACACTCTGCATTCTGGGAATAAAGATTGGTGTGTTGCAGTTAGGGATGTCCAAGTTGCAAAATAGATAAATCACTGGAAACTACAGTGGTCGATGAGGGCAAACGGCCTACAACGGTTTGATGCAGTTGAATAAGAGTAAAAAAGCTTCAAGAACAGAAAAGATTCACAGACTGAAACAACCAAAGGTCAGAGTGAAATATAAACACAGAAACACGCTGCAAACAGAAAGAAAGCCCAAAACAATCCAAACCCAGAAAACAGCTGCAAGAGCAGAAATGCAGCAGAATCAAGTCGAACAAGAGAAGAGCTCCTGGCCTGCAGGGGGCGCTGTGGCAGGGAGAGCTTACAGAGCCTTTAAAAATACTTAAAGACAATCCTGGAACTTTTTTTAAAAGGTAAAAAGCAACAAAAAAGAAATTTTTGGACTAAAATGCAAAAAAACAAAAACAGTCAAAAAACAAGAATAAAAAATCCAAAGCATCCTAAATTTGCCTATTTATGACCCTAAATTTAATTTCAGCCTTTACATATGTAGCTTTTGTCATATTGTCTCTTTCTTATTGTTAATCATGTTATTTTTTTAATATTTTAAACTTAAATGGTAAACTGGGATGTGATATAGTTCACAGTCCGAAATTACAAGTGTTAAAGTAACCAGACTGCACCGTAAGAGACTGAGCTAACAACAAGACAAGTCGCTGTGTATCAATAGAGGTCAAATTCATGATTTTACAAATGAGCAATGTTTGACACACCTTATGATATAAATGAAAAAATCTGTGAGCAAAGAAGAGGAAGAAGAGGGGCATTTAACAATCAGTGGTGTCCACAGTGCACCATAAAGGACACTGGATAGCATGGTGACTAATTACACTACAACACCTGATGCAGTGTCTGCAGAGAAACTGTCAATGATGTGAAAAAGCTGAGAGCAGTTTAAAATAATAAATTCTTCTGCTTTAGTGAGCTAGTGAGAACCAAACTAGTTTTTGAATCAATGTAGTCCTGTGATGATCTGCCGGGAAGTTTGTGAACGGCTGCTTTAACTAAAAAAAAAAAAAAAGAAAGAAAACAGCCAGAAAAATATGGAAGATGAACAAAATTGGAAAATAGAACTTTGAATGTTGTAAAACATTTTCTCTTAAACCCCTGTCCTACACTTATCTTTTGACTCTGAGGAGTCAAAGCTAGTATGTTTGATAATATGATCCACTGAAACCACAAGTACACTGGGAAGCACTGGGAAATGAAGCAGGGATGAAACACTGGAGAACTGACAAAGACAAGCAGGAACAAAAGACGAAACACTGATGTTGGTGAGATGAATGAGGCACAGGTGAGACAATCAGAGCAGACAAGACAGCAAGTAAAACAGGTAATAACAACCCAGAAGACAAAGCTACACTCTGGTATTTGTAAATGTAACAGTATTTTACTGTGATATCTACAGCTACCTACTGTGAAAGGTCTATTCAGGAAGTTACTGTGAAGGCCAATGGACTGTGGAAAAGCATACTGATTTCTGTAAATTTCACGGTAATATTTACAGTTACCTACTGTAAAATGTCTATACAGTCTATAACTGAAAATGGTAATATACCAACATGGCTTCAGTCTTCTCCATAGTGTCTTGAGATAATATTCGTTATGTTTTGGCACCATACAAATAAGATTAGTTGATTGAATGATTAAGAGAAAAACTTGCCCCTGGAAAAAAGGCAAGATTCCTTTTAGTAAATGTTTCACCTTTTTGAAACAAATGCTTGAAAAAGAGTATTTGATTCAATGAAAATGAATGTATGTATTTTTTTTTCTTTTCAAAACTATATTGCTATCAATGATCATTAAAAAATAGCTAAAGGTATACTAAATTAAATTATAACACCACAAGTTAACTATAATTTTAAATTCATTAAATTTGTTGTAGAATAATAAACTGCAATGATACTGTAAATGAAAATACACTAAGGATGCTGTTTTTTAAAAATCCAGTTATTATGCTGTTAATTAAAATAGAGTCATGCTATTGTAAAGACACAAATTTACACAAACCTGTTTACAGTGGACAAAATAAAACAGGACTCACCCAGGACTGAAGTAAAGAGAGGGAGAATATAGAAAGGAGAATAAAGTTTGAACTTAAAAACACAAAAGTAGCACACAAGGGCCACAGGAGAATAAGGACAGACACACAAGCTGCAAACATGACATATGACAGACAAGAATAAACTCAAACTAAAATAATATGAGAATATAATATAAAACAATGTCTAAATCATGATGAGCATCAGTATAAGAACTGAGGAGCAGGAATGTTCATACACCACTTTAAAAATGAGTCGCCTGTTAATTTTTGTCCTCTCTGGGCTTCCGTACAGCAGCAGCGTCAGACTTAAAGAGTGACGAAGAGCAGAAACTTCTGCCCTGACAAACACTTCCACTTTATTTAGTCTCACATAAATAATTCCAATTAACTGGGGAAATTGGAGATTTGCATGTAAAGGAGGAAATAGAATTAAAGCAGAATGATTGGTGGATTTTCTGCACAGTGAGCTGTATACTCATGGTAAGCTCTTTATCATTAAAGCTGCACTAATAAATATTTTTATACTAATAGACTTATTTACTTTGTGTAATGTCACATAAGTCACTTAGAGTGATGAACCCGCCAGAACAACGCTCCAACTTCAACACTCACTCACCCCTCAAAGCATTTCAGACTTTTTGTTTCTTGAGTTTGTTTCTGAGGCCCATCACTCATTTTTCATGAACTTTGCTGCATGATAATCTCTGCACTCTCAGAGTTAAGTTTAAAATGCAGTTTAGGAGAGATCAGTGGAGGACAAACTTCTTTATCTGCTTGGAGACTCCAGAATTTTGGACCTAATACGAGAAAATACCACTTGGCTTTGTGATTGGAGTCAGGGGAGGGATTAGGAACCAGGCACCATGAGTGATCGCTGTCCTGTCCAATTAAAGCAAATAATCTAAATGCAGAGCTCAGACTTTGTCTCAACTCAGTTTATTTATTTCATTAGATGACTGCTGGAGAATGTTAAAAAATAGTCCTGTTTTCATATTCTGAGTGCCCTGATCCAGCTGTATTCTCCCTCTCTCTGTGCCACTCTGTGATAGGATGAGATGTTTAAATGGAGGATTCTTAATACCAGACTGTGGATTATCATAGTTTATTTCATGGTTGGTACAAAGATACATGGATGCAGTTAGTCATGATGTGTGTGTGTCCTATGTGTGAGTGAGTGAGTGTCTGTCTGCTCACTGCAGGAGTGTGTCTGTGAGTGAGGTTGTCTATCTCACTGCAGCATGATGTCATCACATGTGCCTATATATGTTTGGCATGCTTCACTCCCAACATGGCTAAGATACTGTGTTGGTATCTGCTCTCTACATGATCATGCTATATTCAGTTGAGTGCCAGACGGTCTTCTTCTGAGGTTCAACCTTCCTCAGCGTGGATATATTGAAATGTGGGTAACTTTAATGTAGGATGCATGGAAGGCAAACTAAAAAGATATTGATAGGATAGGTCCATGACTCAATAATGACACATGAATAGGTCCATGACTTCTCTCTGGTTTTTCAGCACCATAATGCTATTAACTCTGCATTCATTCTACGGTCTGCCCACTGCAGTGGATTAGGACATCAATGGTAGGACATCACACTGGTAGGTCTTCTTGGGAGTGGGGGAGCAGCAGCTGGCACCAGGAGCCCTGCTCCATGAGAATCACATAAGACCCTCAAATTTCCCAAACTAAGCATCCGTCAAGAAAATAAATAAATAAATATAATCTATTCATGTCAGTTTCAAGTTGCTCAATTTAAAGACTTCAGCTTCAAACAGACAAAACATCCTTCAGCTGAAAATAATAAATACACTGAATGGTAAATCAAAATATACATCCATCCATCCAATATCTTTACAGCGTATCCCTTTTGGGGTCACGGGGTCCAGAGTCTATCCCAGCTGACACTGGTGGGGATGGGGACCCTGAACTGGTCACCAGCCGCCTGCAGGACCACACAGAGAGACGGACAACCATTCACGCTCATAACTAAGGGCAATTTAAAGTCACCAATAAACCTACTGAGCATGTTTTTGGTCCGTGGGAGGAAGCCAGGGTGCCCAGAGAGAACCCACACATGCATAGGGAGAACATGCAACTCCACATAGAGAGGCCCTGGGAATTGAACCAGCAACCCTCTGGCTGTGGGGCACGTGCTGCCTAAATAGAAAATATTCCTTGTATATATTTTTGGCATTTGGACCATTTTTAGCATTTAACTCATTTTATGAACCATTAACTTTGAAGATGTAACCAGTGATCATTAACCTCTGACCTTTGACTCACACTATAAGCTGTAACTTTAAGGACCCACGTATTTTTATGTGACAATTAAACAGTATTTGTAGAAATACCATTTTATTGATTTATTATTTACAATTTATTTAGCAATGCATAAAATGCCTGATTATTACTTTGCAATGAAAAACATGAAAGACAGTATTTTTTGTAAGACAAGAGAAAAGACATCTCAAAACTTATTTGGCAAAATGTTGCTGACACTGCTATCTTAAGGGGGGCATATCAGTCATGGACCCATCTGGCTGGAGCCACAAAGAGGGAGAGGGGAGGTCCTGATGTGGTGAACTTTTTGTCTTGTTTATAGAAGCGATCTATCATATGTAGACATGTTAAAAAGGACATAGGAAACAAAAATACATTAATAATAAAATTATGGCAAAAAGCACCAAAGCAGCAGCATTCTTAGCTCTGCAGCAGAGTTGATGGATCCAAGGTTTCTCTTACCCTGGAAGCTGACCTTGTGAAGGTTCCTGAAGACCTTTTGCCTGTAGGCCTGTTGGAGAAAAGGAAGAACATCTTCCAGAAACCTAACAAGTCAGTGTAGAAGAATGAATCAGGCCAATAAGGTTCTCGATGCCTAAAGTTGTCAGGCATATATATATATATATATATTTAGACTATGTAGGAACAACAACAACAATATAAGTCAATAATTATTAAATAAAAAAAAATGTTTTAATTGTTTCGCTGCCCCCTGCTGGCTAAAAAAGGTTCATATGCAGCTTTTGGTTACTTTTTACCCTTCTTGGAATTCAGTACAACTTTTTCAATTGCTGTTGATGCTTAAAGGGATAGTTTAGGATTTCTGAAGTGCAATTTTATGGTACATTAGCCACAGTGACAGAGACCAGCTCTGCTCCTGTGCAGAAAGAACTGGCACATAAGTTAGGTCTATACATTTCTGCACTCCATGACATTCTGTTTTATTAGAGCAATGATTTGTTGTGGTGCTACAAACAGGGCAACCTCTGGACAAGGTGGAGCCCAAGTGGAGTTTTCTCATGAGCGATTAATGACCAAAACTAGTATGAATACAGTGATTAAATGCATTTACAGAGTACATGCAGCTGTGTTACTTAAACCTGAGGTACAGTTAGGTCATGAGTGATACTGACCCATTCTGCAGACTCTGGTGTATTACACCAGCTCTTTTTGTACAGCAGCAGAGCTGATCTCTGCAACTGTGCCTAATGTTTTAACTATTGCCATGAGCCTCATGCAGTCCCGTCAGAAGTCCCAAACTACCCCATTAAAACAGCACATGGAGGGATTTTGTCACTGCTAATACGAAGTCTCAGCACCATTTCACAGCCAGCATTTGCAGAATTACTCGCCTGTGAGAAAAACACAATGAGTAGAGTTGGTGATGATGTGTTTGTGTTCCTTTAAAGATAAAAATAGTGAAATATCTGTGCAGCAGGACCAGTTTGCAGGATGTGAAGTGGAGCAGCAGCACTCAGCGGGTCAGGAGGTGAGCACACACTAATTAAAGCTGCTCTGTGCCAACCGTCCACCATGACCCGAGCCGCTAACCGAAACGAAGTGCACACTCACCATGAGCTGCAGAAATTAAACAGATCTGGGTTAAAACAACAGAGTTTCCCCGAGTCAGACTGTGACCTTCTGCTGGAAAATCAGGACCAACATGGGAGCCTGTCAGATGGTGATTTTATAGTAATGAGCTGGAAACTGAGAGTGAGGGCGTTTATCTTTATAACCAGAGCAGGACACTCGTCTGATCATCGGTTTATTATTCATCAGCAGCTTCATTCTCTCTGGACGTCACTTTAAAAAAACATCAAATCTACAAATCCTTAAGTATTTTAGGTCTTTTAATATCGTTGTTGTCATTCAGTGGCAGAGCAGAGAGTGGATGGACTTTGATTGGAGGGTAAAGAGCAGGAGAAAATGGGCGTGAGATCAGAGTCGAACTCAGCCAACCCGTACCTAAATACATGGCAAGTGCACGGTTGCAGCCCACCCAACCTTACCAACATCCCACATCACTTTAGTCCCTCACATGCACTTCTATCATATGTAATGTCAGCCATGAAGAGAAGAGAAAGACAGTCTGCGGAAGGTGTTAAAACTTCTCACCACTATGTGACAGTCAGCCTCTAACTCCGGCCCCGTTTACACAACAACGTTTACACATTTACATGACAGAAACAGAAAGGTTTTTCTTTTGCATTTTCTAGAGCGCTCTGTGTTCACACAGAGACGCGAGAACGACTGAAAACACTGTCACATGCATGCCAGGCCAGTAGATGGGGATGTTGGTTTGAATACTGAAACAGCGGTGTTACAACACGCGTGGGCTTTCCAGTGAAGACAAACTTTTCACAAACAAGAATAGTGAGTGGATGTACGAAGACACAGGAGTTTCTTGTCTGGACAACAAATATGTCTGCATATTTTTGTCTGGGTAACAAACCGAGAACAGTAGGCAGCACACATGTTGCTTGGTAGATGGCCGAAGCTGTTGTTGTTGTTGCTGTTTTTGTTGTTGTTGTTCCTGCAATGCATGCACAGCCTTCAGGTGAAAGAGTACTGTGCATGCAGTGATGTCAGTGTTTCAGGGTGAAACGCTGAATCTCATCTGTACAGAGATGGAATGAAAACATTTTCAAAACTTTTCACTCTGGACCCTGGTTTCAAAAGTTTGCAGATTCAGGCACTCTAGGCACCGTTCTTGTGTAAACGGGAGGCAAAAACACAAAGAAAACCGTCCGTTTTCGACCGTTTTTGTTGTCGTTTAAATGGGGCCTCAGACTGCAGGAGCTGGAGCACCCACAGACATGAACTTGTAAACACTTCATTAGCCATGTATGCTCAGGTCTGTAATACGTCAACACTGGCCCCATACTGGCAGAGGCAGGACGGCCCTATAAGCCAAGACAGGTAAATGTGAAATGTTGATTATCTGTGAAGTATCTGATGTGAATGTTTTAGATAAACAGGTGTCCTTAGGGGTAAAGACATGAGAGGACTGAAGTTGGCCTGTTCTCACCTAGGATACAGATGGCCGGATACAATGCCCAGGATGCTTCACACAAACATTCTTCGCATTCTTGTTTCTTGAAAGACTGAACCCCTGTTGTTGGGTAAACTGAACCCCTGTTGTTGGGTAAATAGCTGAAGACTTAATACAGACACCTAGGGTGATAAACCCTGTGTCAAAGGTTAAAGGTCCTTCACTTTAGGCTATCATGGGGTTTGCCCTTTAGTTCACGGGTCATTTATCTCTGGTCCAATGAGAGTCCACGCTACATGCATGTCTGTGTATAGTTCAAACAATGAGTCTGGTATAAATACATGTACTCTTAAATGTTCGGGAGGTTCCTTTTGGCTTGGGCCTCTCAGGCTGTCCGGAGTGCCTGATTCAGACACTTGCTTGGTTTGTAATAAACTTCCTTTATATGCAAACAAGTCTGTGTCGGCAAAGCTTCTTCATCATCTGCATCTATACATCAACATATCAAGAAACTACATCTGAATAAAAAGTAAAAATATCAACATGTTACTGATTTCATTACAGTGTTTGTTAGTGCCATGGTTTATATTCATGCCAGCAATCATTATAACTTTAATTCAGATACACAAAATACTAATGTGGGAAGTATTGGATATAGTATCCTGAAACTAGTGTGTGGGATGACCACTATAGGGGATCCGGTTAGAGAACACAGAGTCATCCGATGGATTCAACCTTTTTCTGAAGTGATCGAAGGTTGTACAAATTGGTGCTTTGCCTTAGTGACTGAAATAAACACAAAACACAAATGTTTCTGATTAGTTTCTTCACTTACAGGTTACAGTATTGACCTAAGCATTAAATGCTTTCTAAAGAAATATTAAAACATAAACAGTTCTATCTTCTGTGTGAACTCACAAGGCTAATGATTAGCACAGACCATTTAATAAGCTTCCTTATTAGCTTAGCATTTAGATGTTACTTACTGAACATATTCATATTCATGAACATATTTAAAACAGTCAATATAGTGTCATGCAACAGAGTATGATCTTCTGTTTCCTGTGTTAATCTTATAGTACAACACAACTCACATCATCATTGACTTCTGCACCAATGGAGACCACATGTAGAATAGCTAACTGCGCGAAAATACGTTAAATCAGGAAGCAGAAATATCTGCTCTTTCAAAGTAAAATTTCAAAATAAAACTCTCTAAATCAAATCTCCTTAACATGAAGAATTCTTAACAGGAAGTGATCCTACTTAGCTCTAACAGAATGTTTTAGGCAGAGTGAGAATAGAGGTGGATCATGGGAACTCAATATAAAACTAGAATGTATTTTGAACATTTCTGACTGTGAACATCGCAGTCCTAAAAACAAAAAATACGAACCTGAGTCAAAGCAAAGAATGGGGTCTTTAGGGGAAGGCATTAGGTTTTTTTAAGGTGCAGTCATTTTCTTCATCTGAAGACAGAACCCCGCCAGCTTTGTGCTTGAAAACTCTTTAATTTATAAGACACACAACCCTGGATGTACTAGTTCATTTACAATACAAACAAAGAGGGCCCTCAGTGTGCAAATGTCTGCGTGAGGCGGAGTATAGGAGAGACACCTGCACTGCATGCCATAACCCTTTGATGTGCAGCATTCGATAGGGCCCAATGTTTTTTAGAGCAACTCTTGATGAAAAACAGATAGATAAGATGAATCGTTAGGTAAATCTTTATTGTCATGGTCACTGTTTATAAAACAAACAAAATTGAAGGTGCAGTGTAAGGTGGTTGAGAGAGTTAAAAAAGATGATAAATATACAATTTTAAAAAAAGTTGTATTTACAACTTAATACAGCAAAGGGGGGGCTTTGGTCAGGATGCATTTGCACATTCCCCATTATAGCACTGAAAGGTTCAAAAGCAGCTGTATTTTAAGTTCAGTGTAATTATTGCTCTTAAGTAGAAGCTGTTTTTTAAGTGGTCTGTCTGAGCTTCGTCGCTCTGCATCTCCTCCCTGATGAAAAAAGCTGAAAGAGATGACGACCCAGATGTGTGACTCCTATGTGATGTCTATTGCTTTTGTGCAACAGTGGCAACAGTGTAAGGAGGGGACAGCCAATGGTTCTCTCAGCTGACCTGATGACTCAGTGGAGCGTACACACACACACACACACACACACACACACACAAACGGTGCATGGGCACACACTCGTGGAGCAGTGATAGAGGGATCAGAGCAGATTTTGGGGGACGTGGTTCCTTCTAAGAATTCACAGAAAAGACCATTTTTGCTCCGCCTTCTTCAGCAACTCCTTGGTGTTGGGGATCCAGGTCAGGTCGCCCTGCAGCTCAGCCCTCAAATACCTGAACGCTGAGACCCTCTCCGCTGATTCTGAGTGGCTGGATGTTGGTTTTGTTCATCCTGAAGCCGATAACCAGTTCTTTCATTTTGGTGGTAATAAGGAGCAGGTTGTTGATACTGCACCACCCCAACAGCTGTTCCCCCTCGTCCCTGTATGCCAGCTCAATCCAGAGATGAGCCGGACCACCGTGGTGTCAACAGAAAACATTTAACACTGTCACTGGGGTGGGTGGGGAGGCAGTCATGGGTCTAGAGGGTGTGACCCAAACTCATAGAAATGTACCACTTATTGACCTAAAACAACACCCACCACAAAGTCAGTGCTGTAAGGGGTGGGGCGCAACTTAATATTTAGAAGTCTTAAGTTACTGATCAAGCTGTTGTTTGTGAAACAGGCTGTTTTATCTTGTCATAAAAGTTGAAAGTATTTTGAGGTAAAGTCAAGGTTGTAAGGACATTTCTCTCCTCTTGTGTGTGTATTAAAGTTTTACAGTACCCACATCCTTAAATATTTTTGCCTTTTATTCACAGAATCAGCAGAACCTCTCCTCTGAGCCACTGTGAAAATGTAAACAAAAGAAACAGAGATTATTTCTGAATCTTTTTAGGTGTCCCAGAATCCGCCTCCATCAGCAGCAGCTGTCAGAGCAGTGCAGAGCAGCTAGCGGTGCCAGATCTGATATCAGCGCTGCAGATGGAGGTCACGCCGCTGACCACCGCCGTCCAATCAGACGACTTTGTTTATAAAACAGACAAATCTAAAAACTCTCAAAGAGCGACTTCTCCATAAGCCGAGAGCGGGAGACTTTTCCTGACTGAGGCACTTTCTCTGCTGTCATCCTTCTGTCGCTAACCCTCCAGAGGAAACTCTGAGCGAAGGCGGGATGCCAGCTCTCATTAGAAAAGGATTTCAAAAGCTGCCTGACAGGAACAGGAGGGAAATGCTTTGCATAAGCATCTTTTTTCACTCTCACCAGCGGTGTGACTGGCAGCAGGTTAGGGCTCCCAAAGATCCTAATTTAAAGTCAAAGCCTTTTTTATGAACCTAGAGTCTCATTGGCTGTGGCTCGATATGAACTGGATCATTTGAGACTGATTTTTGAGCTTGATTTACACCTTTCTATGATCCAAGGTGTGACCTGATTCGTGGTGTGTTGCAGAAAATTATCTGTCAAAATGGTTCTTCAGTGTGTGTCATCATTTTAATCATTCATGTGCACTTAGTCAGGCCATAGACTTTAAATATCAGAGATGTTTGATACTCTGTTCTTCATGTCAGGCCTCCCCCAACCAGGAAGTCAATGAGAGTGAGCCAACAGGAGGTGTCAGTAACAGATGTTTTGTACTTTTATGGCTCAAAGACATGGCAGCACATAAAACCAACATTTTATCTCTCCTTCTCACACCATGTATGTGAATGCTGCCTCATGGCATCTGACATGCTGGCGAGGGAGCCATCTTGAAGAGGGGCAGCCAGAATTTAAAATAAATGTAAGTTTCTGACAAGAGTCGGTCAATCAAGAATTAAAATCTTAATTAGTCGCTTCCTGTGTGAGGGATGCTCCACATGGACACACCTGCAGCTGCAACAGACAGGAGCGAAGGAGGGAAGGAGCGTCGTACTGATATTAATTGTCTCTTCTGACTTGATAAAAACAAAGTTGCCTACTCTTTGTGCCAGGAAA
The DNA here is from genome assembly GCA_037902135.1 of Cetoscarus ocellatus. NCBI lineage: Eukaryota > Metazoa > Chordata > Actinopteri > Labriformes > Labridae > Cetoscarus > Cetoscarus ocellatus. Next base: position 452,751 of record JBAMNC010000884.1, read on the forward strand.
TGACCAAACATGGAAGTCATTTTAAAAAGATAGATATCATAAAGGGATCAAGCCCCTTTTGTATTTCACTGCTGTATGGTTCTCTTCTCTTTAGTTTATTCATTGATCATCACAAGCAGTACAATATTGCAGAGTACCACTTTAATCCTAAACAAATTTATTCCAAAGATTGTTATTTTTTTGGATCATATTCTGTGGGCCAGATGGGAGAATATAGGGGGCCTGGTGTTGATGATCACATTATTATGGATTATCACGCACTCCACAGCAAATCTCCCTAGTCTCTTCAGTGACTTGGTTTCCACAGCCTGAGCCTCAAGCTGTCTCCGTCGTGTTGCAGCAGTGCACCATCATCATCTGTTTTGCTGGAAATACTGGCTGTGCAGAGTTTCCAGGCAATTTCAAAAAACAGCATAAATAGTGGAAACTAGACAGCACTTGGGGGGCTCAAACCTCCACCAATGTAGCTCACATATAGATGTTACACCTATAAGCAATAGTTCCATGATGAAGTTACCCTCATTATCTGATTTCTTGACCCTGGAAAGTGACCCCTAGCACTTAAATCATGTTGATATTATTATTAGTTTGACAACTACTAAGCAAAAATGTTTGTCCACTAATGGCGGTTATCTAGATCATCACCAAAAACTAATTACTTTTAAGTTTGGCCATTACCAACATCATCAATTTCAGCAATATCTGTCCAGTAGTTTTTGTTTAATCTTGCTAACAAACAAACAAACAAAAATGCAGGCAAAGACATAACCTCCTCTGAAAAGTTAATGTTCTCGATGCAGACAGCAGATCAATTTCCAGCAACAAATATAACCTGTTGTTAACATGTTGATCCTCCTGTTATAGTACTCAAAATGACCACCTGTAGTTGTTGTTTTCAAATCATCTTTATGAGCTTTCGTTTAAAGCTTCCGGGGCTGCACTATAAAATACACTTCTAGTGTGCCGTCACACAGAAGAAAGCTTTAGCACAGATGTGATGCTAAACAGGTGGACTACGTGGAAGTTCAGGGTCAGACTCCTGTTCTAGGGTTCCTGAACTTTCCTTTTCTTGGAGCCCCCCAGTTGTACTCAAGAAGAGTCGAGTCCCCCCAGACATACACACACAAAAGATATTTAAAGTAATGTAAATATTGCATTATGTTAAATTCATATATTTGTTATTTATATATTTTTATATTATTATTTATATCTACAAATTGTTTTTACTTTTTTACTTGTTGGCTTCCTGTGTTCCTTTCTGCTCTGTGTACTGCTATACAGCGCTGCTGCTGGAATCTTAATTTCCCCGAGGAAGTCTTCCAAAGGGATTAATAAAGTTCTATCTAATCTCTAATCTGATCTAATTTAATATATCATTGAAAATGGAAGTTGATTTAACTGTTTTCATGGACAAATTAAAATAAAATGGTCTTAAACACATTCAAAAACAATCAAGATAGTGTGCCTTAAGTGTGTTTCCATCATTTAAGATCACATATGACCACCAAATTCTGACTACTTCAAACCTAACAGAGCCTCACTCCCCCCAGAGACCCTCTGCTGCCTGTCCTGGTGGGTCCAGACCTCACAATGGGAACCAAGGTGCTAGGCAGTCAAAGGGATTCATATCAGTCTCTAATTTTGCTTCCCTTTACTTCCTGCCTCAGTAATATTGTGACATCACAGGGATGTAGTTTGGAAAAAGTCTGCAGCATCTCCAGCTTCAGAACTTTAAAACCAGATCTGTCCTCATGGAGGTGAAACTTAGACATTCAGATCAAACGCGTTCGGTTTTATCATTATCTACACGTCGTATTAATCCATTCACTTTACTCCTGCACGCTGAGTGACATTCAGAGGAGGAGAAGAGAGTCTGATGATATTTGTGTCTGAATCTCAAACCAGCCTCACGCTGATTGGGAGTCTGAGAAGCAGTTGCTTGGTAACCACGTTTTACGATGCCATCCATACTTGTTGTAATGAAAAATTTAAACTCAGTGCTGAACTCTTCTGTGGGACTTGGACATGAGATATGGATGTGCAGGGAGAAGTATGGATGAGCGCTGGAAGCCGAGCACACAGCAGTGAAATACAAACACACCCTCCCTCTTAGGTTTGATTCATGCTGTTGTATATCCAGATACACTCCGGGCCTACAGACGGGCTATAAGCTGCCAAAAACACAGATAGAAGATGATGTTTCACCCTGAGTCCTCTCCATATGTGTGCTGCGGTTTGTGACCGGCTGGGACGATGTTCCATTAATGTTTCAGACCCATTCCTGTTCCTGCAATAAACATGATTGAGGATGCATTCTGCACATAGCTGCATTTGCTGTTATTACCACGACTTGGCTTTCTCTACATGTGTATCATTACTGCTGCTCTGACTGTACAGAGTCACAGACCGAGCTGGGGAGGGGGTTTGTGATCAAATTTGGGTCAATAAAGATGATCAAGTTTGAGCATTTTTTCATAATAATCTTATTGTGGTTTTTCTAATATAACAAAAACATTTTAATGAAAAAATTGGATGTTACGGTAATTGCATTACATGTAGTGTGATGTGTTTTTTGTCCAACTCCGCCAGAGTATCAGGGACTGTACCTCATACATTTTTCTTTCTCCAACTGGAGATTACAGGTGAGCCAAACTAAATCTAAAAACCACTGATTGGTCAGAATGTATCTTCACCAGTGGAAAGTCCAACATGGATATCAGACCCCTCCATCGTTGCCTTTGTCCCACTGTATGACCTCCAAAACTCTCTGTCAGTAGTATTTCATCTCTGTTTGTAACTATCTTGAGAGCAAAACTCGCCTCCAAAAATCAGGCACAATATCACCTCCATGCCTTGCGTGGCCGTTGTGTTGGACATCACAGCAGTTTCACAGTCATGCTCTGATGGGAAATGGAAAACAAAGTCAAGCTGAGCTGAGCCACCGACAAACGTGGAAAAGCACTGATATCGAGTATAGTCACTGGGCCTTATTCTGAGAGTGTGAAGCACATTGTCTTAAAGCACATGTCACAGGATGGTTGTGTCATGATCACCGTCCTGTTCGTAAAGTTTCCTTTTTTCTTTCCATGTTTAATGTTATGTCTTGTGTTTCCTGTTTTATTTTGAAATCCTTAACTCTTGTTTCTGTTTGTGGGTTTTGCCTCATGTCTGGTCTGGTCACACCTGCCTCTTGATTGTTCCTCCCCAGCTGTCTAATCACCCCCAATCACCTTGTGTATTTAAGCTCATGTCTCCCCTTTGTCCTGTGCTAGTTCGTTGTACATCCCAGTCTCATTCCAAGCTCTCTTTTCATAGTCTTGTCCCATAGTCTTGAGCCTTGCCTGTTTGTGGATTTTGCCTTTTTCTGCCTCACGATTTGGACACCTTAGCCGTGTCTGTTTGATTAAACCCTTTTTGCCTCGTTGTGAACTGGTGTTGGTGTCAAGCATTTGTGTCCTGTGTTCTTGAGCCTCGTTTCTTGACAGGTTTTGGCAAAGTGGTCCATATTTTGGTATCTGAATGCTATAAATTCTTAGCACAAAAAGGAGAGGTTATGTGCCTTAATTATAAAAAGGCATGATTTGTATGTGACATGAATCAAACCAATCACACTGCTGTTTTCATTCCCTCTCAAGTAGTGCAGCCAGCTGGTGTTTGGCCCACCTGAGCATGGTCTAAACCCCACAGCCTACCTGAGTATTGTTGCTGACCATGTCCATCCCTTTATGACCACAGTGGACCATCTTCTGATGGAGACTTCCAGCAGCTCCATGTCTCAAAGCTCAGATCATCTCAGACTGATTTCTCCAACATGACGATAAGTTCACTGTAATCCAGTGGCATCCAGTCACTAGATCTCAATCCAATAGCGCACCTTTGGGATGTGGTGGAACAGGAGATTCTGTGTGGATGGATGGATTAATAGAGGTTTAACGCCATGTCGGCAACTAAGGCCATCTTTATGGCAAAAGTAAATTAGACAGACATGTCTAGATCAAGAATAACCGACTTGCAAACACTAGCCGCCTTCAAAAACTCCAAAATGACTTCTGACTCTTTGTAAACTTTGTTTACAAGATCTTGTAGACCAGCTACTCTGTAAATCCTTTCTCTAGGGAGGATCAGATCTGCACAATCTAAAAGAATATGTTTTATCATCAAAGGACATTCACAACCACACATTGAGTATGGATGCTCGTTTTTTAGTGAAAACAGGTGAGTCAATCCGACTTCTAGTAAAGACCACTTGGTCCTTGTGGCTTTTTCATCCATGCTGATCTTAGACAACAAAGCTGCAGCAACTGTGTGATGCTCCCATGGAGACATGGGCCAACATCTCTGACGGATGTTGCAGCTCCTTGTTGAACCTGTGACACCAAGAATTAAGGAGCTCTGAAGCAAAAGGGAGTTCAACCAGGTGCTGGAAAGTGTCCCTAATAAAGTGACCACTGAGAGAATGTGTGTATGTAACTGCTTACATGATGTTTGCTTGTTATTGTTAATTTATGCAGTTCACAAAAGATCTAAAACCATTGATTACCTCCGCCAAGGAGGTTATGTTTTTGCCAGGGTCTGCCTGTCTGTCTGTCTGTTTGTTTGTTTGTTTGTCAGCAAGATTACGCAAAAACTACTGGATGGATTTACATGAAAATTTACCAGATGTGTGGTTTGGTCCAAGGAAGAAGCCATGACATTTTGGTGCTGATCCAATCCAGATTGACGTCACAAAAAACATTGAAGCTTATAAAGGCAAACCCCATTCATTTACGTCATTATGGGAATTGTAGTTTATTTGCAAACTGACGTCAATGTTTTTCAAGCCTATGTCACCACATTTCCCAGCTTCCCTTGCAATGCCAGCGGAGGAGTTCTGCTAACACAACAGATAACAATAGCCTGGTAAATCAGCACATTTATTTCGACTTTGTAGCCGGAATGCTGATAACTCAGAGATCACGTCATTCAAACTCCCCTCTTCCCAGTTCTGATGAAAATGGCATGCAGAATTCTCCACATGGACAGACATGAGCGCACATTCAGCTGTCCATGTGGAGCTGAAAAGCCACTGTTGTATATCCAGATACACTCCGGGCTGCTTGGCGAAGGTCTGCGCTCTTGGAGTGCTTTTCTAGTTTGTTAGGAGTTCAGAGGGGCCTCATATTGAACAGAATAAATGGATAAATAAATAACGGCTCTTGGGGGCCTTTCTACCCTCAGTCTGCTTCAGTCACCATCCTCAGCTCCCTGCACTTCAGACTTCTGCACGTGAACTCATTAGAGTCTGTTTAAGAGCGATATCAGTAGACACCACGTCATAATATCCATGCAAAGCTGTTCTGCTGTATTTCTCCTCCCCTGTTTAATTCTTTATGGAGTCAGGCACTTCTAAGAACTGTTTATAGTGGAGTTAAAAAGTATGAGTCGTGGCCCTGTAAGAATCTGTTAAAAGGCTTTATATTTCCTGAGTGTGAGTTTGAAACTTCACGGTGAGCAGCTGAGCAGAATAAAGCCTTTAACTGATTTTTTGAGTGCTTGGATCTTGTTTTTTTTCCTTCTGTAATTTTAAGCCTGCCGTCATGAGCAGCCATGCAGAATAAAGGCTTCACACACGTTTCCTGAGTGCTTTAGATTTCTCCTTTCTCCACATGGCACCATAAGACCTTTTTTTCATCTCAGGTCGACTCCACCGTCATTAGAGCCCGAAAACACTTAAAGCTTCTTATTTGTTTATGAAGTGACCCGGGATCATTGGCGTACCCAATCGCTGCCCTCTGATGATACACATGCTCTAAAAGCAGAGGAATCAGACAGGCGGGTGGAGCATAACCGGCTTTTCCAGAGGACAAGACTTTGCTGTTACAGCACTGACAAAGCAGTGAAGCATCTGAGCGGTCCACCATTGTTCTTGACTCTCCCTCTCCAGGGGCCGATTCTTTATACATGCCATGTTCTTCTGCCATTACCATGACCCAATTTCTTTTGAAAACTGTGTTTTCCAAATTGCAGAGAGAGCCAGGGCTGCTACAAGAGCTTTTAAAGAGGAACTGTCCCCTTGAGTTTAACTATGCGTGCTGCTGAGTCGTAGCAAAGAAAGTGCTTCGTCAAGAATTTCTGATAATGCTCAGTTTTTTGCCCACAGGGCTACAAGTCTGAGCCCTCGGCTCTGGGCTGCTGGAGTGTGGAGCCGGGCGGAGAATTAAACTCTGAACAGCTTCTAAAATACGGAGACAGACTTCCACAAAAAGAGGAAGATGAAGAGGTGTCTCTGCTGTTATGTATCACTGCTAAAAAATTGCATAATTTACACTCTGTTCTCTGCATGAAAAATGAAACTGACTGAGAGCAAATGTCATTTTTTAAACCAAGTACTGAAGTTAGAGGGTATTCTTTAAAAGGAAGCTTTAACTGCAGCTTTAAACACAAGCACACAGCTGATGGGGCCCTGAAAACAGTTTTTCAGACTCCTGCCAGGGTGAGCATCTCTCAAGATGTTCACATGTAGACAGGCTTTAGCTGTATGTGGTCTGAAACTGATGGTATGGTGGCCTATTAGTCATCTGGTGAGCTTTCAGGCAAGTCCAGGTGTGAGTCTGCATCCATGAGCCCCACAGCCTACCTGAGTATAGTTGTTGTTGCTGACCATGTCCATCCAGGGGCGGATCCATAGGTGGGCTTGGATGTCCACAGGCCAACCCACACTGAGGGGTGGCCCACCCAATCAGAGTCAAGGAAATCATATTATATGAAAAAAATAACACAATATATGATTCAGTTTTATGTTAAATTATTCTTGTAATAAACCACTTAAAGTGGTGAATTTTTAGAACATCCTCTTGAGTTAAAAGACATTTTCAGTTATTTTGTAAATTAATGTGGGTTTTTTTTAGCTTTTGAAGAAAACTGGTTTCATCATTCTCATGTTACTAGTCATATAAAAAAGTTATTTTAGTTCAAAAGTTCAAGTTTATTTTACTGCAACAGATAATTCAAGGAGTGGAGTCTTACCCCCAAATTCCGCTGTCTTGCTCTGACCTGCAAACCCCACTGGACACGCCGCGCCAAGCAGCACCGCAGCGCGCAGCCCTGTAGGGAGGGGGGCTGATCCCCGGAAAGTCACAAGCTCTTGTGCGAGTAGCGATGTCACACGTCAATAAAACATGTTATAGACTGAGAAAAGAAGTAAACAACACCTCACTTCGCTTCTCTAAAGTCCCTTTGTTGGTCCCAACCTTACAGTTTCATGATTTATTTCACTTCTATCTGCCTATATCCTTGTAGAAAGGATGTTTGGTGTCATATATGCAATGTTATGTATTTCTGTACCTCTACCATTCACTTTTCTTCATCCATGGAGTCATGTTGCATCTGGGACCCTCTGACCAACTGTTGACCTGATGCCCGTGCCTCCGTTTGTGAAGTAATGACAAACTATTGAGGAAATTTATGTTCGAGAGTCCGTGCATTGTGTTTTATTATGAAAGTTCCGGATATTCCACACGTTGACTTCTTGTCTGGTGCTTTCTCAACGACAGTGAATTTACGAGGTTTTGTAACGGCCACGCAGAAAATAGACCTGAAGCGAATCTCCAGCACTGTGGCGCACGCCGGCGCTTCAGCCACGCGGCGCTGGCGCGGGCAGTGGAATTTGTCTGATAGACTAGAGTGGGTTCTAAGTGGAGTCCAGGAGTGCATGAAAGCGTGGCAGAGAAGGATGAGAAAGTGCATTAGACTCCAGGGGGATTACTTCAAAGGGGAGAACTTGTAGTTTGTAGTTTGGATTCTAAATAAATCTTTTCTGACACCAGTCCTGGAACTTTTCTGACACACCTCGTATATGAAGAAAAAAGTTTAAAAAAAAGAAAAAAAAGACTGAGACCCACCCAGATGTTCTCAGGCTCACCACTTAATGACATTCTGTCTCCCCCAGTGTGTCCATCCCTTTATAACCACAGTGTACCCATCTTCTGATGGAGACTTCCAGCAGCTCCATGTCACAAGCTTAGATCATCTCAAACTGGTTTCTCCAACATGACAGTGAGTTCACTGTACTCCAGTGGCCTCCACAGTCACCTGGTCCTGCACATTCGGGATGTCAAGTGATCATCATGGATGTGCAGCCAACAAATCTGCAGCTAATGTGTGACGTTGTCGTGGAGATATGGACCAACATCTCTGAGGGATGTTTCCAGAACCTTGTTGAATCTATAATAACAAGAATTAAGGAGTTCTCTAGTAAGAGGGGGTAAAACCAGGTGCTGGCAAGGTTTCCCTAATAAAATGGCCTATCTGCATATGTAATCTGTTTTTTTGGTATAATTGTGGTTTTATTGCATTTGAATGCTTTGATTTTGAACAGTCAAACCAGGAAATCACTTCAGTATCAGCTAAAACAACTCAGGAGAGAGAGGAAGAACACATTTAGTTACAGCGACTGCACTAAGACATGGACACAAAAGGACTTCTTAAAGCATCTTTTTGAGATTTTTTGCACATACTCAAACTCTTTATCATGTCACAGGCTTGATTTGGATGCAGGGGGCTGCAGCACTTAATTTTAATGAATTTATGATTCCTTCCACCTTCTTCATGCCATTATATATGAACATTTTTGAATGAGCATGAACATATAAACAAAACGTAATGAAATATTTGGGTCACATTGTTCCACATATGGAGCTGGCCTTAAATTACTGGAAGATTCCCACTCCATGGACATTTCCCTCCTCTAGTCTCCGTTCTCCCTGTCCCAGTGAATTGTGGGTCAGCTCTGGAGTAATGGCACTTGCCAAAACCCTGTCATCACTTCCAATAACTGTCTTATTAGTCTAAAACCCCCGTCCCTGGCACCACTGCTGGCACGCTTTAATGTCTCACTAATTTACAGCCAGAATTACAACTGAATGAGGCCGTTTGATGTTCAGTGTTGGCGTTTGATCAGGGCCGTATATCCACAGAGTGCGCTGGTCGGGGATATAAATGATTATTACTGTGGTGCTGCTTTGTAGAATATAATGGATGATCATCGATGGTGCAGTGTGAGAGCCGGGGGAATTATTTCCTCTTATGGAGAGTGGAAGTGTAATCTGTTGCAGATTATTACTATTATCTGCCACCACTGTCACCTGGGAATACAGCAATAAATTAAAAATGCACTGTAAAAAAAACACAGACATGTTTGTGGTTGTAACAGTACATTTGGTGCTTTATACAAACCAATGGATAGTTTTTTTAATGCAAAATTTATCAGGAAAAAGCCCTACTTCTGAATCAGTTGAAACAAGTGATTCAAAGAGGAAAAAGAACACTGAAAATAAAGTCACGATGCAGAGGATTTATTGTCCTGAAGAAAACATAGGAAGACTAACACCTAAGTTTCCCATGGTCCATATGAAACAGTTTTGGTCAGTCTAAGCGTGGCCTTTGCTCATTGGGTCCTTCTCTTGAAGTTTAGCACACAGCAGAGTAACGCAAAGCAGCACGTCATCTTGCCTGTCTGTAGTTGATTTTATAAGTTTATAAAGCTGATGGATAAACAACAGGTGATCTCTACCTGGTGTCTTATTTGAAAATTAAACTAAAGCTATCTACATCTGGGCCATAGAGAAACATCCAACTATCATCTTTACCACATTTCCCTTTTGGGGGCATGGGGCCTGGAGCCTATCCCAGCTGACATTGGGCGAGAGGTGGGGTACACACTGAGCCAGTCGCCAGCTGATCGCAGAGCCACATAGAGAGACAACTATTTATGCTCACACTCATACCTAAGGGTACTTTGGATTCACTGATTAGCCTAACAAACATGTTTTTGGTCTGTGGGTGAAGCTGGAGTGCCTGCATAGAACCCACACATGCACCACAGGAACATGCAATCTCCACTCAGAAAGGCCCTGAGATCAAACCTGCAACCTTCTTGCTGTGAGGCACGAGCATTACCTGCTGTGCCACCGTGCCAGCCCACAGAGAAAAAAAAATGATTTAAATACACATCTTTGGAATAGACCAAAGTGTTTCATTTTATTTCTGTGCATCTAGACTGCACAGACTTTACACTGAGGCTCTCTGTCTCTGTCACTGCTGTGCTGAACAAAAAGAAATCTGAGATAAACTCACTGTTAGACCTTGTGCTTGTGTAAGACTGAAGACAGCTGGAGACTCTTAGAAGACTGCATCTCCAAATGTCTTTATTAATCAGCTGATAAAGAAAAAGTGAGTCCTTGTGAATGTCTCTTTGTTGGGGTTTAGCCCATGACTCCCTCTGATCCTGCATTATGGTGAGTTATACCAGCCTTTCACAATCGCCATGGCACCCTGGGGTGCCCTCTGGTCTTGTCAGGGGTTGCCTCCAAAATTTGTGTTAAAATGTTTTTGCAGATTATTATTTTATGATTGAAGACAAATTTCTCATATACTTTCCCTCTATGTTGGTAAGTTAATAGATAACATTAATTGGTTGCATTACACAAATATCACAACTTTTTTTGTTGGCAGGAGGTTGTTGAGGTTACACAACATATTTAAGCAAGCACTGTCAACATCATTTGAGCCATTAGCCTCATCATCCCTCACAGAGACAGCTGATGAAATTATGATTTATATTTGTTTAAAAAAAATCAAAACAACTGCCAGGAGCAGGTAATGATATATGCTCCAGTGTCTGAAAAGGTTGTGAAGGAAAGCAACCTGGTGGCAGAGGCGGAGCTTCTCAACAGGCAAGGCAGGCAGCTGTTGGGGCCCCAGACCACGAGGGGGCCCCCAAGGGCGGACAAATTTTACTCCACAGTAATGTCTTACAATACAGCATCTGCAGTGACCTACCCCATTAACCCCATCAAACAACCAGTGCTCAAATTGCAATGACATCTTTGACAGATTCCTCCTTAAAGGGGCCCCACTGTCATCCCTGTGGTAAAAACACACCAGAGCTGTAGCTATTTTTGGCTGATTGTATTCTGGATTACCTGTATTGCTGTATCGCAATATGTGCATGGATTAAAGTTCTCCATCCCCACGATGGATTTCCGTCATTTGGAAAATGACAGGGGGGAAATGGACGGGACATGGAGGTATACCAGAGCCTTTGTCCGGTGCTCATCTCCGCCACCTCGAAGCTGAGCTCCACCACCTCGAAGCTGAGCTCCACCACCCCGGAGCTGAGCTCCGTCTTAGTCAAACATTTATGGGTGTGGACGGGACATGGGGGTATACCAGAGATTATCAGTGAACTGCGGACATGTGCGCGCCTGAAGGAAGCCGATAAAATCATTCACTCTACAAGCGCGAGAGCATGGAAATATGAGCGTGAAGGGCTCACCTGTGTGCCGATGAGCGTAAAGACGCACAGCGCACAGGACAGGGATCCTGAATCACTTTGTGTGTTTTTATAATTCAAACGGTATCATGTTGGCTCATGTGCACAGTTTAAGTGAACACAACGATTAAAAAAATGATGAGTCAGCTTTTTGGTTAATTGAAACACAACATTCCTGAGCAGTCCAGCTCTGTTTTCACTTTTTCTAAATGATGAATTCATCCTGAGGTCACCTGCATCACTTATTCTCCATGATATAAGAGCAATCTGCAAAGGATCAAGTTCCCAATGCAGTCAGCTAGTGCAGTTGAGATGGTAAATGTCAGGATAGAGCTGTCAGAGCCTCCCTTCAGTGTATGTTTTATCTATACAGTGAAAATATCAATGTTTCCTTCCAATTCCCAAATTCACTAATGATAAAAGCTTTATGCATTTCCAGCAAAAGGACAGAGTCACCCCCAGAATTTAATACGTACTTTATTTTATATTCATACTGTCCTGTAATTCTGCTTGATTTTTCTCTCAAAATGCATCAGATTGATGCTTTTAAATATGAATATTCAGCATTTTCTTCTGGGGGAGCATGCCCCCCGACCCCCTTAGAGGGATTATTGCCTCTTCACCTTTTTCCACCCTGACCTGTCTTCATGCCTGTTATTGAACAGTGCAGCGCACGGTGAGAGCAGTCTACTGCACTCAGCAGCCTCATCTGAAAGAGATCGGAAAGTAGAATTTCTTTCGGTTCAATATCATCACTTTAAAAACAATAAATGACTTCATTTAGTGATTCCGTAGGTTAACAGTATTATGAAATGTACAATATCACTTCCCTGAGCCTTTTCCTGAATGACTTCTCAACATTATGTCTGTCTTCTGTTTGGCGCAGACATGCCCCCCTCCCCCCCCCCCCCCCCCAAAAAAGGAAAAAAAATTCAGTCAAAAGATTATTTTTTGCTTTAATCCCTGTATGTGCTATGTTTTTTCAGATTTCTCAGAGGGGCCCCTTGGAAATTTTTGCCTGGGGCCCCAGCATACTCTACAATGGCCACTGCCTGGTGGCTACAGTGATATGAAGCTTGTGTGCATCATAACACGCCAAAGATTCCCATTAACAGTCATTCATTATGAACTGTTGTATACATCTGACCATAACGGCCACTTCTGCATCCATTTTAGCAGTTAGAGGGCTGTAGACTATTCATTTTGACTGCAGGTGAGTTGAGATTTTTCCCTTTTCTTAAAGGTGCCTTGACATTAAAGTTTGATAATTACTGAGTTACACTGTGCACAACATGTGACTGTTGTCCTATAGCCCCACATCCCTGTGAAGGCCGGTCAATAACTATACTGTTCAACATGCAAACAGGACGTGGTATAAAAGGAGTTTGGACCCACTGATAAAAACAGAACTTCATTATACTCTCACTCTTATTCTCTAAAGTTTGACTTGCTTTGATCCAAAATACTGTAGATGTGAAAAGAAATTCAAGACAATGGCACAAAAGAAATAACCCTTGAAGGATCCTCCACCTCTTGACAGGTAAATCTTTCCTGATCACCCTGAGATCTCCCCCTCGATCTCTCGTCTCTTTCTGTTTTGATGAAACCTCCACAGCCTCAGCATGTCTGTAATCATCACCTCTCTGTGTGCCGTCTATAGCATCACATTAGTAACAGAGGAATCTCTTTTTTTTCATAGGATTGTTGGAACAGTGTCTCCCACATGGATCCATCAGCATGTGACTCTCTCTTTTGAATGGATAATTTATTCTCATTAAGCTCTGCAGCATCGTCTTCAAAGCATCTGTGAGGGTGTTTTTCTTCTCTAAGTAATGCTTTACAGCTGCTGTTTGTGATCAGATTAAGCTGTCATGCCTTATGTTCACTGTGATTCCTATACCATCCTCATTTGTTAAACAGGATCTTTAATGCTGCATCACTGTTCAATAAATACAAAGACGTGATTCCACCTTTAAGCCAGCAGAGGAACATGTTAAATGTCACAGTAAAAGTTCAGGCAGTCCTTAAACAAATATTTGAATCTACATAAACACTGATGATTGGCTTTATTTGGGGGTCCAATTAATACTTTAAGGATAAAACCATTAGAATATCAAAGAGAAAGCTAATATGATTTATCTGTAACATAAACTTTGTCATTTCTTGGTCCATCACAGGATGTCTGAGGGTTGCTTTCACACCTGTCATGTTTGATCTAGCCCAAACGAACTCTGGTTTTCTTTGTCGTAAAGTTTGGTTCATTTGGGCTGGTGTGAAAGCTCACACCAGCTTTGGTATGGACCAAAAAACTGAACTCAAGGCCCTTCGCCAAAAAACAGGGGTCTCTGTTCACTTACAAGGGGACTAGAGTTCAGTTTGCAGTGCGTGTAAAAGCAATCTGAACCAAACAAGGACCAAATAGGGAAAGCATGTGCAACCCAATGCAGCCTAACTGCAGCTTTATCTCTATTTTATGGCACAGAGCATTCCCAAACTGCTTCGATAGAACAATGTTGTTACTGTAGGCCTGTAGTGTATTTCTGGCTCATAATGCAGCAAAAAGATGGCAGCAATAAAAGGGGGTCCTGGTTCACTTTCAAGTGGACGAGAGATGGTTTGCTGCAGGTGTGAAAGCAATCCTAATCAAACAAGACAAGCGAACCAAAGGAAAGTGAGTTGTGGCTTAGATTTGGCTGAATATCACATCAGAAATGCTTCATAGGCAAAGGCAAGCATAGTGCAGCTAATGCTATCTTTGCTACCACAGCCAGCCTCCAGTACTCTTAACAGGCAAACATTAAATTATGTTTAACATGCATGTGCCAACCGATGCAGCCTTAATGCAGCTTTATCCTATTTTAAGGCACAGAGTACTTTGGAAATACTTCAAGCTTAACAATATTACTACTGGAAGCTAGTTTGGTATTTCTGGCTCATAAAGCAAAAACAAGCTGAATGGCAGGAACACAGACTGCAGCAACAGCCCCAACTGAGAGGCTAGATTACACAACATTTGAGAGGCTTAGGTCCACCTGACTAGATGCAATGAGAAAGAAAACCAAACCAAGAGAAAAATGAAACAGTGCTTCCCCCCAAACTGAACAGAGTTTCCTGAATTTCAGGTGTGAAAGTGACAATATAGTGTCCAAACTGTGCCATGAGCAGCCTTTAAATTAGAGACCAAATATATTTCAAGTGTTTTTTACTTCCTCTGCTCCCTAAGTACCTGCACACTGACCTTGCAGAAAGTGTTCAGCTGTTGAAAAACCTGAAAAACCAGGAACAAGCCATCACATCTCTGCTGAAGTTTGTCGATTCAGCTGGAGCCTCAGGGAGCTGAAAGGTTCCCCTCGCTCTGAGGAGACACTTAAACCAGAGTTAAACATTAATGTGAAATTATTTATACATTGTGTGGTCTCACATGCCTCCTTACATTATGGTACAGTACGTTCCTCCGCTCCTCGCGCAGGTTTGCTGATGTGTTTTGCCAATTAGTTGTGCAGCCATCAGTTGCCACGGCGATTGCAAAGGGAAGTCACCCACGTTACGGGAAACACGGCGAGCCCCCGCAAATCATGTTAATGCTTCCCAGAGGACGACTTTTCCAGATGCCTCTGTTTTCCTCTTCACTGAGGCGTTACAGTGAGTGTGTGTGTGTGCTGGACTATAAACGTATAAAGTGGGTCACAGCTGCCAAATAAAAGCCTTTCCTTAAAGCCAGGGTTTTCCTTGAACCAACCATCAACCTTGTCCTGCTCTGCTCCTGTCCAACCTCACGTCGTTCTTCTTCATGGAGGTGTGAGGAGCACAGGAGCAACATTAGAGCATAAATTTTCCAAATGGGCTGTCACAGTGATGTGCGTCCCTCCCTCTATCTTTCACAGGCCATTCAGCCGTCCCCATGCTCGTCTCTGATATCTGCTGCGTCTCCAAACCCGGTCAAAGCCTGTTCCCCAGGTCGCTCTTATCACTGTTGTTGAGGAAAAATCCATTATAAAGTCCTGCATTTTCAATTTCTCTGCAGATTGTTGGACTGCAGGTGTTTCCTGAGGAAGTGTATTTCTCCTCAAACACTCTGCTAATAAAAAGGAGGTTTATTTGTGTCTCTTAAAGGTTTAACATCATTACAGAGTAAATATCACAGCTTTTACCTCTGATTCTTCTTTTTCCTTTTAAAGAGGAGATTTTACTCCTTACTAAACAAGAATACAAATGAATAAAGGTTTAATCAAAGCTGGGGGGAGGAAGTTAAATCAGTGCTCCCATTTACATGCAGGTTTGATTACCTCGCATGCAGAGAGTCTTCACTGGAGACCAAGCTCATGTTGATGTCCATTAGGAGACTCTAGACAAAATGTCAAATCTTTAACCTTTACATACTGTTCATATTCTGTACCTTTACAGTATGGTCAGGGTCAATTTTGACCCGGACCAAAAACTCCCTTGTAGCAAGTATTTCCAACAAATTTTTAACTACAAACCTATTCAGAATATTTAACCAGCCCATGCCACTGAAAAAAGAGAATGATTAATTTTTCATTAATTTTTCAAAGAGCAGGGAAAGTGTATTTTTTTCAGTTTTACACCACTCGTTTTTGGTGAAAAATATCTATTACACGGTAAACTGTCATGCAATATATGTAAGAAATAAAGAAATATAAAAGCCACAATGATTTCAATAAATGTTGTTGACCTTGAAAATTACATGAACATTCTGGAACTTTTGGACTTCATAATATAAGCACTGAACTCTGTCCTCACTGCTATATCATCTACAGAGACTCCCCCAGTTATCAGCAGAAAATACATCATTTACCATAACCTTTCACATCAGCTATCTCTATCTTATAATCATCATAGATGTTAATGGAAACATTAGATTAATTACTCTTTCATGATTGTTATTGAATATACTTCTATAAAAACTACCACTGCACCCATACAGACATGAGGACCCTCTTCAAAAAGAGATGCTGCATCTCGGTGCTTATTGTGAACTAGTCTCTGCATTCAAAGCAGAGGTGGGACACTTTCTGTGTGTGGATCTTCACAAGTGTTTATCACATTTGCAGCAGGTTGTCCCTGTTTTACAGTCTTTTTGCTGGGCAGAAGCTGCTTCTCTTTCTCTTCTGTTCCCTCATGTTTGCTTCTTGATCAGGGCCAGGCTCAGATTGCTGCACTACAACGTGCACATCTGTGTGAAGGCACCGTCTGACCTCTGGATGACTTATATTCCCTTTATGCACCATATATGATTACTCCTACATTGTTACTATTTCAATATTTTGGAATTCCCTCTGCCTCTTTAAAGACCAGCAGGTGTCTGTCTCTGCGGGAACCTGGGTGAATGATTACATAGACAGGACATAGACAGTACTCGTGAGAGTGGTGAGGTCCCCTTAAACTCTGTCACCTCTTTCACACAGAAAATGCACACAAACATGACATGTGCATTCTCACAGTTTCAAGATTCCATAACAACAGTTTTCCTTTATTTGACCCACACTGGTAGATCTAAAATCCATCTGAATAGATATGGGTCAAATTTGACCCATAACTGCCTCAGTGTGCAAAAATGTGTAGCACCTCTACAAAAAAGTAAATTAATAAAATATTTGTATTTGTATGTATTTTGGGTCACTTCAGGAAAAGTCATCAAATTTCAGGCTAAAAGAATGACCTTTAGGGTATTTTTACTGCTGTTACATGTCAAAATGGGTCAAATTTGAACTGAGCAGTATGAAAGGGTTAAAAGTGTTTATGTTCAATCAGGGTAAACCAAGCCATTTACATCTAGCACAGATTCATTCTTATTTGCTTTAAAAGGCGTACAGTCTTGACAGATATTTTGCATGAAGAACACTTCCAGCTCCATGTCCTGTTGAGGATTTTGGGTTGATTTAACAGTGACCACCATCTTTGGGTTTCATAGTACCTCCTTGGAAACAAAAAGGTAACAAAACTTTAGGTGTCCTTCACTCCCAACACATTTGGTCCAGACCAAACCAACTCTGGGTCACTGTTTTGTAATATTTTGCTGATTTGTGATACAAGAGCTCACACAAATCTGGTCCATCTGAAGGAGAGCTCAATTCACTTTCAAGCAAACCAGAGATGTGTAGTGTCTCTCTCCTGCATTTTCACTCACTCTTTTTTCTCCCAAAGTTACTGCTTTAATAACCATTTCTGAGTGACATGACAATGTTTTACTCGCTGAATCGGCTGGCTTGTGGCCTGTACAGTAAAACAACTCTGTTGCTTTGGCACTCCTTTGACTTCAACAGCACATTTTAAGATAAACATATCAATTTCTGTTCAAGTCACACATCTATAGACATCTTAAAGCTTGACTGCAGAGCTTCAAACTTAAACACAATATTTAATCAATCCAAATATTCATTTATATTCTTCACTACTTCTTTAAATTCCATTGCTCAATGTGTCAGTAAATTGCAATAAACAAAAATATAAACAATAATTTATCTAGAAAATTGCACTTACATTTCCAAACCAAGCGAGGACCAAACAAGGAAAGAGAATCAAAAGGCACTGAATTCAGCCAAATACATGAACAGCAAGCTAGCCAACACTGCAGTCTCTGACAATATCAGGCAGAGTATGGCTAATGTTAGCATTGCTATCACTGCCAGCCACTGGTTCTCTTATCAGGTTAATGTCTACAAGTCCACACAGAATGGATTTACACAACTTTATCTTTATTGTATGGCACAGAACACTTCAATAATGCTTGAATGCTATTGATCAAAAGTAGTTTTGTATTTTTAGGTTAAGGTGCAACAATAGCCTGGATGGCAGGAAGAAAGACCCCAGCTACAGCCCAAACAAGTGACAGAAGACAAGGCTCTGGTCCACTTGACAAGGAGCAGAGTGGAAAGAACCAAACCAGGAGGAAAATGCAGCACTGATGCAGCTTTACCCAAAACCCAGGGCTCTCATGCATTCAGTGTGCGACACACACATTTGAACCTTTTCACACTCTCACACACCACACCTGGTATTTCTCACGCATAAAAATGTATTATGTTGTGCCCACTGAGTTACACTGCTATATATGCATTGGAACATGTAGCAAGACGTTCTGAGCATCGTGGAGCTCAATGCTCTAGCCCATCAGCCAATCAAAAATAACACACAGCTACATATCAGCCAATCAGAAAATAGCACTGCTGTATCCGGGTAAGATACAGTTGATCTGACCGCAGAGGATTCATACTGCCTGCTCACGACGGGACTGCCTTATCACACGAGCACTGTAAGTTATCTTATCACCTGATTTTTTTAGCCTACTGATTAATTAAATTACTTATGGGGCAAAAGGAAAACAAGAGCTTATTCTTATTCTTCCTCCACACTAAACAGTAAAGCAAAGTCTAGGCACATTGACATACAAACTGTGGTTACCAGGCATCACATTAAAACAAAATCATCAACGTTAAGTTAGTTAACTTTATAGTTATACTTAGAACATAATAAATGTTTGGCTATAATTAAAATCAAAGTTGCACATTTGTAGTTTGAAAGATCATGGTCAAATGTTGGAGGTAAATAATAATAAAAAGAACAATAAAAAGTTATATTATTATGTTGCATCATTACTTGATATAATATACTAAAATCACAAAGTAACAATAAGACCCATTAAGTAATTGTTGGGGCAAAAAAGCACCTGACTACTAGTTAATAGATGATTGATGACTTTTTTGAAATTTGAATCCTTTATAATGCTTTATAAACTATCATACCCAAAGTCCAGCACAAGTTCATGGAGAAACTGTGTCATAATGTGGATAAAAACCTCAGTCTGACATAGAGAGGATCAGGGTCAACTCTCCCGTATGCAGCAGAATGGGCTCTTGAGTGTGAGACTCAGGCTTGTTTACAAAGGTAACTTCAGACTTGACTCAGACCTGAGGTTTAAGACTAAAGCCCAGCCATTTTAATTTGTGTCTCCGGCTCACTGTAAACTTGAGCTGTAATCGTATGTCATCCCCTCAATCCAGTGTAAGTCTCCATCAGTGTTGAGTGAGTGAGCAGCCAAACTTCTAGTAGTTGGCACCTGCAGCAGGCACAGATGGGCACAGAGGTCTACACTGATCTCCAATCTGGGGGGAAGACTTGACAAAGCTTGCATTAAAACTGAAAAAACAGTCCTCAGACCACTTTACTCTGAAATTCCTTTCACATCTAAAGCTGGGTGGGTTAAGGGTGAAGTTTTAGTTTTAGTTTTTATCAACACTACTCTTCGTCAGGCAGGTCAGATGTTGTGTAATATAGCCACCCACCACTAGTTGGTCTTTGTTCCTGTTATCCAGCATATTGTAACACTGTAACCCAGAAATACACAACCAGCTTTGAGCAATGGTATCGTTGATCTTAAGGCAGTCTGAACTTTCCAGAAAATCGGAGCTTGTTACATCTGGACCAAACATCTTGGGTGTGAAGGCCACCTTAATGATTTAGATCAGGGGAGCAACTCAAGTAAAATTGTTAAGGCAATCTAAAGAAATTCTGCATTTGTGTTTATTTGACAGTAATTTATGTCTTTCCCACCAGAGGGTGGCGTCAGGATAAGGTCCAGAGTGTTTGGTGGCATCACTGCATGGAGACCTCAGGGACAACAATGGTGGGAAAACTTGAATTTAATCACATTAAAAAATAGAATAACTTTAATTTAGTGACTTATTTAAGAAATATAGTGTTAGGGGTGCGGATGGCCTAGTGGTTTAGGTCACACGCCATGAGGTTTGCCCTTGAGCAGGTGGTCCAGGTTCACATCCTGCCTGTGGTCTGTTTCCTGCAAGTCATTCCCCACTCTCACCCTGTTTCCTGCTCTATAAACTGTACTATGTCCAATCTGATTAAAGGCATAAAAGGCCAAAAATAACTTTAAAAATTAGAGTAGTGTTAAATATTAACAAAGTGACACTGGTGGTTTGAGGTCAGACATATTTAGGATTTATCTTTTGTTTCCTTTTATTGATTAAAGATTAAGATAATTTGATTTAAATATAGACCATAAACATAAATATCGAGTTTGGAATATATTTTAATCATTAAAGTACTTATAATAAGTTAAAATGTCATGAGTTTGAGTAAAAATTATGACTTAGATCAAACATTTAAGCATAATGTGTGGTTTAAAACAAGTGGGTGTGATAATTTAAAATTGTTGGAAAACTATTGATTTTGTAAGATTAAACCGAGATGATTTAAATCATTTAAATAATTGAGAAAGTTTATTAATACATTTAATTAGATAATTCTTTAATTTAATAATTAATTTAAAATGAGTATTAATGAGGCAATCGATTTTGAACCTATTTAATGACAGCCTGGTTCTTTTGTTTATTTTTCTTTTTGAGGTTATCAACCTGCTGCTGCTGCTGCAGTTGTCATCAATAAAAGAAAAGCGAGCTGAGTTGTGTCCAGCATTCTCTGTTGATCTCCAGGCCTCGATAAAGTAAGGGCGGGCAGCGATGCCAGGACATAGGGAGAATTATCTCGACAAACATATTCAAGATGTCATTCTGACTTTAGCACTTTTTTTTTTTGCTTAAATTGCTTGAAAACGTATTCATTGTTTGCCTTTCTTGGGGTGTGTCTAAAGTCTTTTGAAGCTCCTCTGACCTCTGCAGCTGGCATAAGTTAGAGCAACACTTCAGCCTTAAGACAATGTGAAGCTCAAATTTAATGGCAGAGCACCTGCATGTGTTTCTCTCATCGTGTGGTTGCTCCGTGTTTGGTCCCTTCATGAACCTCTTCCCTGTCAGCTCACACCATCTTCATTCTCCTTCTTCTCCCTCTGTCTCTGTGAGTTTACATAATTAAAGAGGTTCAGCGAGCTGCAGAGGACTGAAAGGGTCAGCCAGGAGAGCGTCCACAAATTGAGACCCCTCCTCAGATATTATTTATTGAGCCTGACACGTCCACGTCAGTGCAGCGAGTGCTGGTCAACATTATCAGTGCTGTTTTCCAGCTCATTACCCAGAGCTCCCTGTAACGCCGCACATCTCCTGAGAGATGTTTCCATGAGCGTTAGTGGATCTCTGGAGCTGCAGGAAAACCCAGAGCATGAATTTAGCAATGTTGTGGACATTGATAATTGAACAAAGAGAGAGCAAACAGCAGCTGAAGCAGAAAGCCTTCATGTGTTATGGTTTGTAGGATTCTAATGAGCGCTCCAGGCTCTCTGTTTCTGCATCATCCATATGTCGAGGGCCGTATTCACATCATGTAAAAAGCGCCTCAGCTCCTGTATTTCCCATCAACCGCCTGTGTCACTGCTGTGGGGACTGAGCACTGCCTGAGGGCTGCAGAAAAACAAAGCTTCTCCATCTCTGAGCTGCATGATTATTGTCATTTTTATACTCAAAGTGTGTCTCTGATGGTCATTCATAAGGAAGGTCTTCTTACATGGAATGACCTGCCTCTGTTTTATAGATATTTGTACGTCACAGAAAACAAGAAATATCTTTTATGTTAAAATGAGTTCCTTAGAGGCAGAAAATGGCCAGCTTCTTGGTTTAACATTGGCTCCTTCTCTCCTTATATCCATCAGTTAAAATTACTCTGGCAGTCTGAAATTGCCCTCCTCTTATAAACTGCATATATTGATGTTGGTGACTTTGTTCATCCTTTCTATGAATATAAAAATGTTTGCATTACACTCCTGAGCTTTTGTTTGCTCTGCATTTCTATTTCACCCAAAGCTATTTAGGATTAGTGAGTCCTGATAGGTACAAAACATTTGAACAGGATGTAATTTATGAAAGGAAAATGTATAACAAAGGGATTATTTCATTGTTAGAATGCGCAATATGTAAACCGCGAATGGTCAAATATAACCTGAAGCAACATGATGTGTTGCACTACTGCTGCAGCATCTCTCCTGCTGTTTTATCCTGCAAACTCTCACCTTGATGGAGCACCACATCCTGGAAAAGTGCCTTGCACCAAGTGGAATATAGACAAACAACACCAGGTTGTGGAATTAGAGCAACACCACAACCTTTATAATGTTTCATGAAAACATCGTAACACACCAAAATATCCAGAGCTTGATCCAGGTGATAGCTGGACTGGTTTGTGCTTCTTTTAAAGCCTTCTTCAGACCTTAAGACCACAGGGGAGACAAAAAAAGCCTCTATTGGCCACTAGAATGCTAATAATATTAATGGTCATCTGAGAGTCCTTGGATGGGTCGATCTCGTGTCACCTGAGGGTGTGACCAGTGGGCCTCCCCAGGGTTGTTAATGTCAAACAGTCTTGAGTCTTCTGATCTGCTGCTTGGTTTGTTGATGGAAAGAATCCAAAACTGCATCACAGCCTCAAGTGAAACCTCAAGGAACTGCAGTTTCTGACTTGTCTGCATTGGCTTCTATTTAAAACAGCCGAGGTTGGAGCTTGAAGATGCTCTCTGATTGGTCAGGACGTCTGGAGGAAAACCCTGTAAATACTTAAAGACCAGTGAACTCCTGTGTGGGGGTGGCTGCTCCTAAAACTCCACTGATTTAAGACTGTACATTTAAAATGAGGGAAGACTGCAGCTCCTGTTTAATATATTGATGAACTGGAGTTGCTGGACAGTTTTACCAAAGAGTCGAGGAGGAGAAGCTCATTAGTTCTCCTGAAACATAATCTGCTCATCCCGTCCAAACTGTTTCTGTAATCTGTGAGATGTTTGACCAGCTATGAGGGCTGATTTCATTTAAGAAAGTGCTGTTCTCTCTGTCAGAGATGGAGACTCAAGATAGAGACTTAAGTCACACCAACAGGAGACTTAAGACTTGACTTGGACTCGCCCCTCAAAGGCTTCAGACTTGACTCGGACTCGAGGTTTGAGACTTGTGCCCAATCATTAATTTTTTAGTTCAAACTCAGTGTAAACTAGCAAAGCACTTAGAGAGCGCAGACCCCAAGCAGGTCAGTTCCACCCATAAATTGTGATGTCCACCCAACATTATAGTCCTATATTTATTTTATACACACATTGTGGAATGAAAAATATCAGTCTGCAAGAAGTGTGATTATTGTTGATATAAACATCATCCAATAGAGTGACCTAGTTAGTAGTGGGTCTTGTTGACTGAACCAGTTTGCTGCTGCTTGTACAGATGTTGGCGGCGCTTCCAGTGGGCGATGTCGCCAGCCTGTCGGTCGGAGCAAAACCACGGTGCTTCGGTGCTTCGGTGCACGGCACGTTCACTCTATGTGGAATTTGGGGTTTAGGTTTTTACACTCTCACACACACAGACTTCTGCTATGACAGACTATTTCCGTATTGACATTATCAGCAGCCTTGTTTTGAGTGATTAACAGGCACGTCTAGAGGGACTGCGAGCGAGCAGAGCTGCCCCGTATGTTTCTATAAGGCTAATGGGCTTACAGTGATGTTACTAGTAGCTGTGAGTTGTAGAGGACTGGGATGTTTATGACAATTTCAGGAGAGACTGCTGCCTTCATTTATCTTAGAAACCAAGGCTTCAGGAACAGCGCCGGGCTTTCTCCATCAGCAGAACGTTTCCTCCTCTCTGCTGTGTCTGTGAGCAGAACTGCATGCACAGCTTTCACTGCTGATTGGCTGTTCAGCGTGCTGTGCCTCAGCGTGTGACCAGAGCCTGTAACCAATCAGATGGTGCTGTGGTGGGACAATAATGGAGACAGAGTAGAGACAGCAGATGGAGTGGTGTGGGGAACTCCTTCGCTGGCATTGCAAGGGAAGCTGGGAAATGTAGTGACAGGCTTGAAGAATATTGATGTCAGTCAAAACCACAATTCCCATAGTGCCGTAAATGAAAGGGATTTGCCATTATAAACTTCAATGTTTTTTTTGCAACGTCAATCTGGATCAGATCAGCACCAAAATGTAACGGCTTCTTCCTTGGACCAAACCATGCCTCTGATAAAATTTTCATGTAAATCCGTCCAGTAGTTTTTGCATAATCTTGCTAACAGACAAACAGACAAACAAACAAACAGACAAACAACCAGACGCTGTCGCAAACATAACCTCCTTGGCGGAGGTAATAAGAGACACTTGTAATCCCTCACAGCATTCATCACCTTCCACATCTGCTGCCTGAGCTATGAGCCTCAGTACCGCTGCCACAGACAGACAGGCCTGAGACAGTGCCTTTACTGGGATGCTAGTCCAAGTAGAGCACTGCCTCATGATCCTTAAACAACATCACCGACATTGTTAGTTACTCCCTCACTCTCCTCAACTTTGTTTTCTCCCACTCACCTCTGCGTTCACCATTCACAACCTTCAGGGGTTACAGCGGTGGAAAAAGCCAAGCATTTCATACCAACAAGGAACTCTGAATATTTACAAACTGGAAGGTTGAGAATCCTTGCACTTTAACTTTTCATTAAAAAAACATAACATGAAGCACATTTAACTTTATTGATATTTCTGTTGTTTGATTGACAAGCCTCTGCGTAAAACGTGATGAGACAAAAAGACAAATGACGGTAAATGGAGAGATTTAAAATCAGCAGCCCCGCTCTGCATGAGCTGCAGTAAATGTGAACTATGAGCTTCAAACTATTGCATTAGGTGGGACCGGGGACAAGAGTAACAGGGAGCAGTTCTAGCACTCAAGCTGGAGTGTTATTATAAAGTTGTACATGCTCAACAGTGAACATTTTTTTAATTAAAGGATGACAGCAGTGAGTCAGATTGATATGAGAACATGCATTAAGTGTTACAACTGCCCTCTGATTACCAGAATATTTAATACTAACATCATTAGACAGAAGCATAACATTTTTAACACTACTTTGACACCAAAGGTAAGTTTACGTGACAGGTATTTATTGACCGTGTGATATGATTCTACCAGACTGATTTATCCCCATCAGCCCATAGTGGTTTTCTGATTTATTTTACCAAAGGCATTCCTACAATCATGCTAAAATCTCAAGGCACACCATGTTCATGCCATGAAAAACAGCTTCTTAAGCTGTGTTACAGCACCTGAGCAGTCTAATCATATCAACAATAATCAAACTAATGTCAAACAAAGGTAGACCAACAACTTGAGAGGATTCCTCCCTCTGTGTGTGATTTTCCCCCTCACTGCTCCTCTGCTCTCTGCTGCTCAGGGAGTGGGCGTGGTTTCCCCTGCGCACCGCCGCTGCAGCCACACACCTGCATCGAATCACATAATCACCGCCCTCTATTTAACCGGCTCTAAGACACTTCTACAGCGCCGGTGGATTTCCTCAACCACAGTGGTTTGTTCTGGCTGTATCTTCTCCCTTTAGACTTGTTTGTTGGCTTTAAGCTTTTTGGATCTCCACTCTGGAGTTTTTTGCCTTGGAGTGTTTTTTGTGAGTGCTTGTTCCTGTTCTTCACCGATGTACTCACCTTATCTCTGCTCCCTCTCTTCGTATCGTCTTCACGAGCCCTCACCACACCGACCACCTGTAAATACTCACCTTCTTCACTGAAATCCCTTACGTTCACTGGACTTCCCCTTAATCCCCTGTGTTGGAAGTGTTTACCAATAAAACCATTGTCTACTGTTCATCTGTCTCCGTCATTCAGCTTTTGGGTCCAACATTGAAATACCTGGAGTCATTCAATAACACAACTACTGTTAAAATATTTATCCACAGTGGTGCAGCAGGTAGTGCGTGTGCCTCACAGCAAAAAGGTTCCTGCTTTGAACCCTCTGTTGGTCTTTCTGTGTGGAGTTTGACTGTTCTCCCTTTGCATGCATGGGTTCTCTCTGGCTACACCAACTTCCTCCCACTGACTAAAAGCATGCCTGTTAGGTTTACTGGTGACTGTAAATTACCCTGAAGTGTGAAAGTCAATGTGAATGGTTGTCTCTCTATGTGGCCCTGTGATTGGCTGATGACCAGTTCAGTGTGTACCCCACTTTTCGTCCAATCTCAGCTGCATTAGGCTTGGGCCCCTTGTGATCTCCAAGGGGAATGATTTCTTCGTTGATAAAAAAAAAAAGAAAAACTTCAATTTTTCGTCACATTTCATGAATCCAGCAAAACATATTTAAACCTAACAGGTCACAGATTTAAATTAAGGGTACAAATAAATAGGAGTTACTCAAAAATAATATCTGCTATCAGCTACAGTTCAACTGCAAAACCCTTGACATTTTTGTCTAGTAACAGAATTTGCAGCTTAATAAGGGCACTGATGTCACAAATCAATGATGAAGGAACTTAATAACCCACGCTTCCCTGATATAGTTGTAAGTTATAGTTGGGAAAATTCTTAAGGCAAACATGGACCTGTTACACCATTTTAGAACCACTGGACTAGAGAGTTGTATTGTTTTTTTTCCTATTTAAAGCACTTTTTGAGAAAGCAGAAAGAGCTCATATAGTTAGTTTAATATGTCTAATAATGGCTGCAGTATTTTCCTGTTATTCTGGTTGACATTGCTCTATATCTATTTTAGCCATTTTAGAATTATTTTTTTAAACCATGAGAGAGAGACTATCAACTTGCAGCAGCCATCCAGAGACCTAAGACTTGACTTGGACTTGCAACAACTGACTTGTGCCCATCTCTGCTCCCTGTAGTTAGGTTGGCTCAGTCTCATTCATGTGTTTACTGCACACAATGTGCTTTAAAATCTGAAAAAAAGTTTACATTGACCCAGTTTCTCAAGTGGTTTTTGTATGCTCAATATGCAAAAGTTTGATTGACAGCTCTGCCTCCACAGATGAAGCACACTGTTTAACCAAACTGAACAGGTGAGGGGTAAACTCGTCCTTGGGTTGTGGTCACACTGTTGCAACAAAACATTTTATTTGAAATTTGATCTCATGAAACAGGAGTTGAGTTTAAAAGGACTTCTGCAGGGCATTTAGCAGCAGCGGTATATTTTTTACTTCAGTTGTAAAATCTTTATTTCACTGCTGTAATGTTTGTCACTTTATGCTGTTCTATTAAAAGAGCATCAGCCTGATGACAGTTAATGTGACTGTTAAACTTTTTTTTACAACCAGAAGAGAAAAAGGGCGAATCAGAAATAAGACATGAGTTGTGTTTCCGGCGAGGGTCAACTGTTTGTGGTTTCAGCTGAAATTGGAATCATGTTTGTCTTTAACTCTGAGATAAGCCATGAAGAGAGACGGAGTGGACAGAAAGAGGAGCAGAGGGATGAAGAGAGAGAAGGATGGATGGATGGAGAGAGAGAGAGAGAGTGAGGGATCAAAGGTTGGAGCCTTGAGCGATGCTGAAAACGACCTCTTCTGCCCGGATGGACAACAAGCCGAGCCACAGCTGTGCTGAGCTGGCTTTGTGTCCCTCACTGTGTGTGTGTACCTTCATGTGTGTTGGGCCTGTGTTTATATATATGTGTGTGCGGGCGTGTGCACACGTGTGTGTGTACCTTCATATGTGTTGGGTCTGTGTTGGTGTGTGTGTGTGTACCTTCATGTGTGTTCTGGGTCTGTGTTTATATTTGTGTGTGTGCAGCATGTCAGGGACAAACAGTAGCCTCCTCGCTCAGACTCAGAGGATGTCAGCCTCACATTGACCTTCATTATGAGTGTGTGAAGTGTGTGTATCTGCACACTGACACTGCCTCTTATTGGGGAGCTGTGAAATGACAGAGGTCGAGCCACACTGGGGGAACAACAGAGTCTTTAGCCGGCACTTATCAGACATCAGGATTACAGCGTGACTTGTCACACTGACAGAGGATACTTTCACATGGACGCTGAGGTTTAAGCAGATTGTATTTGGCCTCATCTTGGGTTCATAAATTCATTTTTGATGATCGAGTTGGTTCACAATCACTAATGTTCAAAAGATTTGTCAATATATTTTCACATACTGAGACCCCTGATCCACCTCTATTCTCACTCTGTGAAGCTCTGTAGGAGCTCCTGCCCCTCTAAGGCCCCCATGACCTTGTGGGCCCAGCCTGCTCTGATTAGTGGACCGGGCTACTCTGTTGTAACTGGTAACTTCAGAACTGCTTGACCCCATGCTGACAGCAACTCTGCATTTATTCTACAGTTTCTGCTTTACAAAGGGCTTGCTTCTGTGAGCCAGTGGGCTTAAGCTGCCAACAAAACAAGGGTTTGATGTCACATTGGTAGGTCTATTTCAGGGGGCTAGGGGAACGAACCATTATAGGCAACTACTTGCACCACAAAGAGAGAGAGAGGGAGACGTCTCCTACAAAAGGGCGCATAAAACTGAAAAAGCAGAATATGGTGTCTGTAAACCCTGTGCTCATTTTTAAAGACAGCATTGCTTTTACAAAGCAAGACATTACCATAATGCCTTGACCTTTGCATTCCAGAGCCTAACTGACCTCAGGACATGATGCCTCCAGTATTGGTTTTCATTGATGAAGATCTCTACCCCAGTTGTTCCCAACATTTATATCATTATGTAATCCAGTTTAGTGGTGGACCAGCCTTTGCAGCAGAGAAACACATATGTTGTGCTTATGACTCACCATAACACAGGATCAAAGGGAGCCACGGGCTTGTGTCTCAACCACAATAAGGAGACATTCATGAGGACTCACTCTGTTTTTATCAGCTGATTAATGATGACATTTAGGAACACAGCTGGCTGACAGTTACCAGTTAACGCGATAAGTTATTAAACCCTTACAAGCTGACCGACAAACATTATGCAGAGTCAAATATATTAATAGCTACATCTAGAACACAGGTAGAAGAGTGCACATGTACAAGGTCTAACAGTGAGTTTATGTCAGATTGTACTTTTTTATTCACCACAGCAGAGACAGAGACCCTCTGTGAAAAGTCTGAACAGTCAGGATGAACAGACCAAAATACCAGGATGTGATCGTCAAAGTAAAACACCCTTTGGTCTCAGTTGTTTAAAAGAAAGGGTAATTAAATTATTTTTATTTCTCCCCCAGTTTGGTGGTTGGGGACCTCTGCTCTGAGCTAAAGCTTAAGACACTTTCTTTTCAAATCTTGACAGTGTACCGCATTTTGTTTCAAGCAAAACTTTCCTTATTTGTCAGGTCTTAAATTAAACATCCTCTTAATTGGTATGTCTGAATTTATAATGTGATCCCTTCTCACATAGATTTAATATGTTGCTATCTAACTATGATTTTTGTGTGTCCATATATCATGAATCACGGTGGGCTTGATTTAGTGTTTGTTTTGGTAGTGACTGTGGATGAAATGCTCTGGACATGCAGCACACGCTCCTCTGCATGATAAGTTATGCATAACTTCTCTCATGACAGGATGCAAACTCTTGTGTAGGTATGCAGTGCAGGTCTTGGCCCCCGTTCAGCTCTGTAACAGCATCTGAATTCTGTTGAATCATGAATATTCTGAGCAGCAATTGTATGCAGCAAACAACATTAGTAAAACACTGTGCATGTTCTAAATATTGCATCATGTGGAGAGTGTGGATAATACAATGTGATGAAATATTAAACAGCTGCTCACACACATGGAGCTCAAACATGAAAGTGTGGAGGGATATTGGAATCAGTGAGCTTGGATCCTGGAGCCAGAGAGGAGCTGCAGTGGGGATCAGGGGCTGCAGGGACGTTGCAGCAGGTCCTTCGGGGCGGGAGTGGGGTCCTCCTTTGGATTACGGAAAAATAAACAGAAACAAATATTTCCTCTGGTTCCTATCTGCCCAATGTGGCTGCTTTAACAACTGCAGGACCAGAAACAGACCGGCTCATCAGAGCAGCACACAGACAAGTCCATGTAAGAAAAAGACACATTTTTTTAACAAGCACTGAAAATGTACCTGCAGCTTCCTCAGCAGTTTGCAGGAATTAATGTCAGAGGTTCATGGACAGTTCCCCGCCTGCTTTCTTCACCCCCTGCATCATCTTTTCATAAGTCTGCTTCGCACATCACGTTTCGGTGTCTGTTCCTCTGTCTGTTTAGGCTGTTCTTAGAACGATGATTCCTCAGAACGCTGTAAGGGATTTTATTCAAACTTTGCATAAATGTCCACTCTAACTCAGGGACATGTGGAGGTCATAAGTCAAAGACCAAGGTCACTAGACCTTATCCCTTGCATATAAATTGGATAACTCAAGAGTGCACAGGAGTTTTTTTTACAATCATCCACTCAGATTCAAAATTAAACTGATTTGATTTTTTTACTTAAAGATCAAGATAATTGGTCCCATATTAATCATTTGGCTGTGAACAAGGAATAGGGATAACAATTTCAGGGATGCAAAGTTCATCCAAGTGGCAACTGGAAAACTTTGGTTCTTGAAGCTGTTCTGTCTCTTCTCTAAAAGTTGACTAGCAGAGAGCTCACATATGAGCCTCTGGTAAACATCATGTTAGCCATGGATGGTTTTTGTAGTCCAATACCTTTTTGACCATTGTTTCATTCTCTCACACCAGTTCATAGTCCCCAGAATGCAAGGCCAGATGTCTGTGCAGGTCCTTATTCATCCAGGACCCTGCTGTAAATGTTCTTTGACTGCTTTCTGAGGACAGAAATTCTTATTTCTTCCTCTTTCTTTTAGATCTGGCCTTCCTGTGATGCCACTTCCTCATATGCTGGGAACTCACAAGTCCCAAGAAATTAGAGTATTATAGTTGATTGTTTTTTTTTTCTATTATATTTTATTTAAATAATGCCAACAAACAAGTAGCGTTTTCATTGTTAATTGCGATCTAACAAAGATAAAAGGCAAATATTAACCATATATGCCATTTTTATAGCTTGTAATTGGGATGAAGTAAACACATGTAAGGTATTTCAAGATTAAAAAAAGAAATTTGTGTCAGATTAAAAACCCAAAAATGCAACAGGACCCATGAACACCACACAAGGGTTAAAGTCATTGTTAATCAGTTAATAAAAACAGTGTGAGTCCTCCTGAATTACTCTTTGTTTTGGTCAGAGACAAGCCCACACCTCCCTCTTATCCTGAGTTTTGGTAAGTTATACTGCGTGTGTGTGTTTGTTGGTCTTGGCATCTTTTTGTTCATATAATAGCAAATACTCTGTCATCTCTAAAAGAACAGAACAATCTCCATATGCTTAGTTTTGATAGTAGTTTTCTGCTTTTACTTTATTTCCTCCATCCTCCACTCAGATAAATGTCCTCATAGTGGAAATTACAGTCTTTTGTTTGTGTCCTCTGGTGTATAACACTGCTAGACTTTAAGTAGGAGAAGGACACCTTCAGCAGAGTCTCTGTCCTCACATCAACTCTTCCTCCAGTCCAAAATGATCCCGCTAAAAGCTCTGACGCAGGACTTAGAGAGGATGTTTTTTCACTCTCACTGTCTGAGAAATTGCCTTGGGTCTCTTGGCCACACATAAGCAGAAAGAACACTGGATGACAAATGTTCAGTAGAGAAGGGATTTGTTTGTCTTCATGTATTTTCTGGAGGAAACACACTTTTGTACTCACTCTTACAGAGTGAATTTAAGGGTCTGGTGACTGAAACGAGGTGTAAATGCTAACCGGTTAGGTCCAGGAAAAGGCTGAGTTCATGTAAAATCAAGGCTTATTTGTATGGTGATTTAAGATACAATACAAATAAATAAGATACATGAAAAACTATCTCAGTATAAAGCCTGGCTGAAGCACAATATCTGTTATCTTAGACTTTGAAATTCTCTGAGTCAAACACATTGAAATAGTCATTGATTAAGTCTTATGTACCTTCTGACCTCCTTTGGTGCTTTGTTTTAAGACAAATCGAGTCATGTTTTAAACTATGGTTGGCGTGTTTGCATGTACACGCTCACTGGACACTTTGTTAGGTACACCCTTTGCTAGTACCAGGCTGGACCTCCTTCATGTTCAGAGCTCCTTAAGTTTGGTGTCACAGATTCAACAAGGAGCTGAAACATCCTAAGAGATGTTGGTCTATATCTCCATGACAGCATCACACAGCTGCTGCAGATTTAACAGCTGCACATCCATGATGACAATCTTTTGTTCCACCACATCCCAAATGCCCCCTCTTGGATTGAGATCTGGTGACTGTGGAGGACACTGGAGTACAGTGAACTTATTGTTAAGATGAAGGAGCCAGTTTGAGATGATCTGAGCTTTGAGCATGGAGCAAATCATCTTTAGGCAGGTCATAAAACCTGTTGTTTACATGTTGCTCCCCCAGTTATCTCATAAGCTCACATTTACCTCATTAATCTGTGATTCTCTTCTGATCTTTATAATCTTGTGTTTCAAGTATCCTGTTTCCAATTTCAATAGGCTCCAAGTGGGAGAGGACATGCACCGCCTGTCAGAGAGAAGCCAACGTGTGGACATTACCCTCCACAGGCAGACTATGTGGGAATCTGGGGTTCAGCCCATTCAGCAGGGGCATATAGGCTGCAATGATCAGGCTGCTTTGTCATTATGAAGAAATACACAGCCACCGTCTGTTAAAGTCATTGTGTGTCCACTTCTGTCCAAAAAGTTTGTTTTTGGACTCTGATAAAGTGCACTGCAGCTGCTCAAATGCTCCCCATGTCTGCTGTGGGGGAATGTTTCTTGTTTAGACACTTCCACACTACTGGATCAGTGGAATAGCTGATCTACTGAAGACCTGTCTGACTCAGACAACAACAACGCAACGCAAAGTTCCTGGAAAATGTAGTTTAACTACTAATAACTCTATAGTGATAGTGTGTGAATGGTTGCCTGTGTTCTTACTTTGGCTCTGTGACTGGCTGGCGACCAGACCAGGATGTACCTTCTTCTCGTCCTATGAAAGTCTGGATAGGATTCAGCCCCCTATGACCCTGAAAGGGTATTGATATTCTATTTAATGTTTGTTTGTATAGGGACAACATGAAGCAAGAGAATGTTGCCACACACTGCAGCATAATTTGCAATGCCCGTCCCTAGTTGGGCCTTTAAAGACATAATAAACAACTATGCTGTTAAAAGAAACAGAAAAACAAAAAAATTAACAAACTCAACAATTACAAACAGAACAATTCAAAGCAAATATATACAACAATACAAAACAGGTAAAACAGGAAGCACGTGATCATTAATGACTAAATCTGAGACCTCTTTAAAGACCGTTTCAGGTTGAGTTTAAAATGATTCCAGTCTGGATCCAGTTTAAGTTCTGAAGTTAAAGCGTTCCACATGTTGATGCCTTAAACAGAGAAAGCAGTTTGTCCCAGTGAAGATTAACGAAAGGGTACATTACAGTCTCTATTGGCTGCATTGGCTAATGGATGGATGGGTAAAAAAAAACATGGTGCGGTCCAAAAATCCTTAATTTTACCATAGTGGTGTTGTAATTCATCCGCTTTAAAGGACTGTTTTATAAAATAAGTAAAACTGAGTTATTGGTTTC
Organism: Cetoscarus ocellatus; assembly: GCA_037902135.1. NCBI lineage: Eukaryota > Metazoa > Chordata > Actinopteri > Labriformes > Labridae > Cetoscarus > Cetoscarus ocellatus. Next base: position 486,379 of record JBAMNC010000884.1, read on the forward strand.
ACAAAACACCTACTATTGTTTTGGTCTTTACCTATGGATGCCTCCATGGTCTCATGTGTATAATCTATCTAAGCAGCTGCTCATTTATGCAGACGAACATGCCGGTATTCACAAACACTCTTTTCTCACTGATTTCCATTCCCATCCATCAGCTCAACGTCGTCCGATGTCGATGTGTCTTCAGAGGTCTCGCCCTCGTCCTGCAGGCGCTCTGCGTCTGTGTGGTTAGTGACTTTATTTCAGACGCTGGCGTGCTGCTCGGCCTGCACTCAGAGGGCCACTCCAACATGAGTGATCTCACACTCTGGATGGGATGCAATCTGTCTTCTCCCGGGGCTCTTTGTCTAATACGGCTAATTAGAGAAAGAGAGAAAAGGGTCAATCCTCTCTGTGTGTTCTCTGCACACACACTCTCTCTCCCCTCCCTCTCCGTCCACCTACCTCGCTCGTCCATTCTCTCTTCCAATTACTGGATTACAAGGCCCACTACCAGGAGTCACTTAGAAACCCGGGCGAACATGTGCTGTCACTACCAATCTGAGGCTAATGGCGACTGTAAAAGCGCCCGAAGTGCGCAGCGGTTTGTGACCAAATTTAGCCATTAGCTGATTACTGCAGCTAATGTGGAACAGCAGGAGAATAAAAGCTTTTATTCTGGATTCAGATGTACAGAACCACGGTCTGAACTCCTCTGTTTGTTTGAATGGAGGGAAACCTGATTGTGTTTGCTGACTCTGGTGTTTTCGGAGCTCCGTTTGAAGCTCAGTGAAACCTGAACAGCCCTCCAGATGGTGCATAAGACTCTGCACACATAGCAAGATAGAACTTGGCTTCGCTTCTGTGCTTTTTTATTTTCACAGTTTGCTCTCCTCGCATCATCTTTTCATCGCGGAAGAATGGGCATCTCAATCAAAGGGGTGTTTTCCAGCCAACAAAACGCAGCCAAACCGCACCATCTGCTCCTGCTTTGAGAGGAGAAGAAGAGCAGAGTATTAAAGAAGATCCACAAACCTTTCTGTGAAGGGTGTCAGAGGGAGACGCTCTCTGAAACTCGATCAGTCACATGCAGTTAAAACATGCCGATCTCACTCAAATACCACCTTCACCTCTGACTCCATGATAAAGGATCGTACAGAGCATGATAAGATGCCAATACTGCAAAAACCAGCAATGCCACTTTAAAGTAAAAGGAAGCCAGTCAGCATTGTTAAATAAAAACACCTGCAGTTTTAATGTTTTTACAATGTTTTTCATCTTCATGTTTAAGATTCAAAGTTGATGCAACAGTAAAACAACTTTCACCAGGCAGAATGGAGTCCATCTCATCTCCACAGAGAGACACAGGGACATGTTGATAGCAGGCAGGTGATTCAGGAAAGAGAAAACAGAACAAACACATGTTACGTTAACATGTGTTGAGTCAGTTGGCGAGGCAGAAGTTGAAAAACGTCTTGCCTTCTGTGCTCAGCAGTGAGATGGTGCTGGGCGGCTCGATGTCTTTCAAGTTCTTCTCTCTTGGAGTCCACAGTCCCCCTGCAAACTTCCACTGACCAGCCACTCTGCCTCCTGGACAGATTACTTTCAAAGTCTTCCATAAGAGATGGAGGATACCTGAGCACCATGTAAGGCCACCACTTAGACCTGGAGCTGAGGCTGATCTTGCTCCTTTCACCACCTTCTAACCTTGCACAGCAGCTGGATCCGTGTGATTCAATGTCTGTAATCAGACAGGTGCATCTTGCAAAGCTCCAATCTTCAACGATTATGCGAAGCCCAAAATGACACGGCACAATCAGTGTCCTTTTAAGCAGGAAGAGGTGGGAGCTACGAGTGAGACAACAATAGGAACTGAAGGAAGCATAGCATAGGTGCTAACAGGTTCGGTATCAGATCTAGAGCACATTTCTTTATTAAATAAAAAAAAAAAACTTTTCTCAATAGAAAAGATATTTGTGCTTCACTTCTGACTTGTTTAGAGAGAGTTCGTCTTGGAACTTAACATCACGGCAGTAGTACCCACCTACAACATTATCTGATTGGCTCGTAATGACAGAACGATCATCCAATCACTTGCCAGATATGCTTTGAAAATTTTCTGCCCATCCCTACACACCTTCTATGGGCTGTCGCCCAGATGGACTATAGAAAGATATCGAACGGTGACCATCTCCTGGACCTCCCTTAGGCTAGCCCTAAAATCAGAGTCAACCTTGGGAGTCTTAAGGGGACTGAGTGTCTGATCTCTCTGAGGGTCACTCATAGTGTTGTTGAGAAACAGAAAGCTTAAACAGTTGTTTCATTTCTTCTATCATATGGCAATGAAATTTATTTAAGTTATTGACCATATGCATTTAGAGCAAACACCAATTTTTCCAGTCACCAGTGACTGTCCTTAAAAGGAACTTTGATATATAGTTAATATACATAGTAAAGTTATTCAGATGTTTGTAGTTAGTTATCTGTGTTAAAGATGTTATAAAAACGGGCATCAATATTTAACTGTTTTTCATTTTGGTCACTTTCACTGATGTCTGTATGGACACAAGTACAGGTTTGCAGCGTTGTGTCAGATTCCCACAGGAACAATTAAAATAAATGACTGTGTTTTGTAAACCTTAATGATTCTGTTCCTTCACAGGGGAATTTAACGTTCCTCTCCTGGGTCATAATCCTGTTTTTGTAGGATCAATCCATCACTCCATGCTGTCACTCAGGTTATCGGTGTTTTCACAGTGTCTACAGGGGTTTAAGTGTTAGGCAAAGCCTCTATCTGTCAGTGAGGTGAAGAACACATTCCCATCCTCTGCTGTTCTACCAAGGTGACCCTCCTAATGGGTCCTGACCAGTGGAGGACAGAAACAAAATAAATTTACTTAAGTCCTTCATTCAAGTACTTTTTTGAGGATCTGTACATTACTTGGGGAAACTTTTTGCTTTCTACTGAGGTCAATTACTATAAATGATCTCAGTACTTATTACTTGAAATCAGGTGATGAATTCTTGTCTTGTGCATCATCTAACCTGAAAGACGATAAAGTGGTGCAGTTTCGGGTCCTACAGCGTAAAAGTGTCAGAATATTAAAACATCTGATTCCCTCACCTCAAAGTCTGCAGGATGTTTAAAAGAGTTTTCTATAAAATGCCTGAAAAAGGTCTGAGGTGATCACAAGCTTTAAAGAGCCCATGTTCTATTTGTTTTGTTTTTATATACCCTCCAGTGTGTTCAACATGTCTCCTTCATATGATGGAGTACTTCTTTGCAGCATCAAGACTTCTCCTATGTCTCTCATTTAGAGCACCACTGGCTGCTTAAAACAGCTTTAAGACCTACCAACGTGGTGTGCTACCATTATTTCATTACCAGTTTAAGCTCATTGGCTCACATTATCTAGCCCATTGAGGAGCGTTAGAATGAATGCAGTGTTGTTGACAACATGGCGCCGATCAGTGCTGAACTGACCAATAACCACAGAGCTGACCTGTAAGCCAATCAGAGCAGAGTGGGTCCACATGGGGGAGTAAAGGGACAGGATGAGGGTGTCTCAGACAGAATGAGAACAGACAATATGAAAAGTAGGTTTTTGATCATCAGTGATTCTCTAGTCATACTCTAACAGTCATAGAAATTGAACAATATATGCACCCAAGTCAAGGTAAAAAGGGGGGTCTTCAGGGATTTTTATTATTATTATTATTTATTTATTTATCATATATTTTTGCAACGTGAAACATACATTGAATTGCCCACTTGTGAATTTAAATGCAGTGTCATCAAAAAGGATGGTTGCACAAAAACAGGTAGCTTGGAATAAAGTTGATCTGGGACATGAAGCATTTAAGGGCATAATGGTGGCACAGGAGGTACTGCATGAGTCTCACAGAAAGAGGGTTGCTGGTTTGAACCCGGTGTCAGTCAGGACCTTTCTGAGTGGAGTTTACATGGTCTCCTCCACGTGTCTTTTCTCTCCAGACACTCTGGTTTCCTTTCAAAGACTTAGGGGCCATTTACACGACTCCGTTTTTGGCCAAATACGGAGAGTTTTCATTGCGTTTTCACCTCACGTTTACATGAGAACGGTGTCTGGAGTGCCTGAGCCCCAAATTCCACATAACGCGAAAGCGTCTGAATCATACCTCGGAGCACTTAGCTCCCACTCTAGTCTATCAGAGCAATTCCACTGCCTGCGCTCCGGCGTGGAAGCGCTGAAGCGCCGGCACGCACCACAGCACTGGAGTTTCCCTTAAGGTCTATTTTCTGCACAGCCACTTCCAAACCTCGTAAATTCACTGTCGTTCAGAAAGCACCAGAAAGGAAGTCAAAGGTGTGGAGTATGCGGTACTTTCAAAAGAAAACACAATGCATGGACTCTTGAACGTAAATTTCCTAAATAGGTTGTCATTACCTCACAACCGGAGGCACCAGCATCAGGTCAACAGTTGGTCAGAGGGTCCCAGAGGCAACACGACGCAGTGGACGAAGAAAAGTGAATCGTGAAGGTACAGAAATATATAACATTATATATGACACCAAACATCCTTTCTATAAGGATATAGGCAGACAGAAGTTATATAAATCACAAAGCTGTGTGGTTGGGACCAGCAAAGCGACCTTAGAGAAGTGAAATTAGGTGTTGTTTATTTCTTTTCTCATTTTATAACATGTTTTGTTATCATGTGACATCGATATTCACATGAGAGCTTTTGGCTCTCCAGGGATCAGCCCCCCTCATGGGGCTGTGCGCCGCTGCGCGTTGCATCCAGTGGGGTTTGTCGGTCAGAGCAAGACTGCGGCTCGGCTCGGCGCTTTCGGGTTATGTGGAATTTGGGGGTGAACCCGCAAACTTTTGAAACCAGGGTCCAGAGTGGAAAGTTTTGAAAACGTATCTGTCTCGGCCCCATTTCAGGTTGAAACGCTGACATCACTTTTACATGATGGCTACGCACGCATACCTGGAAAAACAGAAGCTTCTGCCATCTACGAAGCAACATGTGTGCTGCTTACCGTGCTTGGTTTGTTATCCAGACAAAACTATCCAGACAGATTTGTTGTCCAGACAAAAAACTCCTGCGTCTTCGTGCGTCCACTTGCCAATGCTGTTTGTGAAAAGTTTGTCTTCACCGGAAAGTGTACGCATTTCGTAACACTGCTGTTTCTCTACAAACCTACATGGCCATCTACTGGACTGGCATGCACGCTACAGCCTTTTCAGTCGTTCTCTAGTCTCTGTCTGAACGCGGATCGTTTATGAAAACAAAAAGGAAAAGCCTTTCTGTTTCTGGTGAAAACCTCTCTGTGTAAATGGGGCCCTAAAAACATGCTCATTAGATAGATTGGTGACTACAAATTGCCCTTAGGTGTGTGTGTGAGTGTGTGAATGGTTTTCCAAGAGAGAAGAACTTGAAAGAGCTCACATTCTGTCATAACTTGGGTTCATTTTTTTTTTTTTTTTTTTTTTTTTTTAATTATTATTATTATTATTATTATTATTATTATTATTATCATTCAGATTATCTTTTTTGGGCCTTTTGGGCCTTTATTGACTGGAGAGCGAGGCAGTGGATAGGCTTGCAAAGGGGGCGAGAGAGTAGGGGAGAACACTCTGCACACAGATCACAGGCTGGATTTGAACCAGGACCCACAGAAGCATGTATATGGGTCGTGCGTGGGTGCTTACCTCTCCACTACAAAAACCTTCTCCTCACCTACAAAGCTCTCCACAACCTAGCCCCCACTTACCTCTGCGATCTCCTTCATGAATACACTCCCTCCCGCACCCTCCGCTCAACCTCTGCTGGACTGTTAGCACCTCATATTTTGTTTTTGATGACTGCTAGAGAGTGTCTTCACAATTACAATCATGGTCAGAAAACCTTCTAGGATTTACCCAGTGAGGACCCCTGATTTACCTCTATTCTCTCTCTGTCTAAGGCAATCTGTTAAAACTTCTGACACTTTAAGGCCTCCCTCCCTGGCTTGATCAGCCTTCCTTGTGAGGATTCATCCCTGTGTGAGTCTCTCTCCCCCTCCCTTTCTGCTCCTGTGCCTGCAGTGGGCGTGGTTTCCCCTCTTTCCTCAGCTCTCCAGCCTCACACCTGGGTGAGGCTCCTCTAATCAGTAGCTCTACTTAAGCTCCTTGGATTCACCTTCTCCTCGCCGGTGGATTCCTCACCTTTGAGTGGTTTGTTGGCCATATCTCTCTCTACTCAACTCTGGCTTTAAGCCTTTCATCCTTCTCGAAGGATTTTTGCCTTTTTGTGATCGTGTTTTGGATTGTGCTTATGCTGTTGACCTGTGGGACACTAACCTCTGTTTTCTGCTCCCTCTCTTCTAGTGTCTCCAGGAGCTCTCACCCAGCCACGTGTAAAAAGTCACCTTCTCACTAATATTCCCCTCACAAACACTAGACTTACCCCTGCCCCCCTTGTTGTTTGGAACTTCTGTACAATAAAAACTCTCAAACTGTTATCTGCCTCCAGCTTCAGCTTTGGGTCCAACAAGTTACTTTCTGGGGAACCTATTCCTTGACATTCCTCTCTCTGTGATAACTGGTCAGTTCAGCTGCTCAGTGCCATGTTGTCAACAACTCTGCATTCACTCCACAGTCTCTACTCTGCACTGGGCTTGCTAACCTGAGCCAATGAGCTTAAACTGCCAACAAACAATTACAGGTCACCACACTGGTGCGTCTTGTTGGAGGCCAAGGGAAAGAACCTTTCTGGCACCGTAAAGAGGGGAAGAGGGAGAAGTCCTGATGCTGTGGACATTCTGTCTTAATCATCAATCAGTCAATCAAACTGTATATAGCACTTTTCATACAAGGAAATGTAGCACAAAGTGCTTTACAAACAGACAGATAAATTAAAAGAAGATTAAAGGAAGTATGACCCAAACCCACTCCACCCAACCCCCTAACCCACCCACCCTGCAATCTATACACAGTATTAACAAAATGCATTGTAAATAAAAGATAAAATGAGTAAACACTAGAGGTTAGGTTAAAGTTAAAAATTAAAAATATCATCAAATAGAGTAAACTAAGTCGAAATGAAGTAAAAAATAAACAAATAACTAGAAAAGCACTCAGAGAGCGCAGACCTCCACCAAGCATCTTCAATCCACTTTGGTGAAACTGAACACAAACAGACAGATAAACGCCAGCAAAAACATCCTCCTTGGTGGAGGTAATAAAAGGGTGCTGTAATGAGAATAAAAACACTAATAGGTATCGGCAATATGTTCAAACAGGGGAATAAACCACTTGAAGAACTTGAGCAGAAAGCAATAAAACAAGAGGATAAACTTCTAAAAGATTATTCTGAAATTAAAACAGAATATGATAAAACCTAATAAAATGATATGATAAACCTTAATCTTAATCCATATAATAATGAGTTTAGCAGTAGGAAATCTTGATTGTGGATCCCAGTCTGTAGCTCTGGCAGGTTTTTTGTTCATGACCTGTGAGCTACAAGACAGCGGAATTTCCCTCATGGGGATTAATAAAGTGTCTATCTATCTATCTATCTATCTATCTATCTATCTATCTATCTGTATGTCTATCTATCTATCTATCTATCTATCTATCTGTCTGTCTGTTTATCTACCTATCAACAATAAGCATATCGGCCTTCTTGTATGGAGCAAAGGGTCACAACTGTCAGGCTATCGCAGGCCAAAACCCTCAAATTTAACTCCACCAACAGAGAAAAATGAAACCTGAATTATTCCATATCATCGCTCTCAGCAGAGCTGTCGTATGCTGGTGTACTGGTATGAAACACCTACAGGTAGCAGATGGTGGCAGAACGTCAGAGAATATATAAAGGTGTGATAGATGCAGAGGTGTGAAATGCGAGCTGTAGCGTGACCTTCCTGTACAATCAATCAGGAAGTGAGAGGGACATTTTGCATACTGTAATCACCGAGGCATCTGCTGTTTGGATTAAAATCTTTAATTCTGCTCTTGTACAATATCAGACGGCAGGATGAAGGCGTGCGCTTCCCCCCAGCGGTGATTGTGAAACTACCAAGCACAAGAGGGGACAGGAGTTAGCTCACAGAGACGCTCTCCCTGGTGGTTGCAGCTATGCAAATTGGACACTCATGGGTAAAGGCACGATGACTCACGCACGGTGCAGTTTTCACAAAGACAGCTCTCTGCTCCGCACTCCAGCGGGGAGACGTGTTGATTTTGTAGCTCGGAGCTTTTCATGTTGTTTCCCCTCTGATTCTGCAACACAACAAACCTCCGAATTTCCCTAAGATCCCACAAAATGCAGCCTAACTTCTGTCTGAATAAGTTGTGAGCTTAAATCACAGCAAATCAAGCTGCTTTTGAGGAGATTAGCCCCCCTCCTCACACACACACGGGCTGCTTGTTAGCCAGCCACAGACTTGACAGTATTTAATTGATTAAAGTGTGAATGCCTTCGAAGGCTCGGCTCCAGCACGAGAAGCAGAGCACACACACTGTATGGATGCAGCGCATCAAAAATCCCCAAAATGACTCAGTGTTGGAGAATATGAGGTTGATTATATAATTGTGAGCATGCAGACTCCAGTAAGACTCATTGACGGCTGCTTTTCATGATGTTTTCATGTGTGTATGTGTGTTCGGTGTGTCTTCCTAACGACCTCCCTCTCATCAAACTTCCAGCGTGTCTGCTTTCATTTGATCTGCAGCTCTATTGTGTTTATTTGTGCCGCTCGTTCGCCAGAGGACGCTTGTTAGCCAAGATTGTTTAATGCCCTTGGAGGCCATGTTCTGTCGCCGGGGTTTCTCGACAGCTCATCAGCTGCAGAGTGGCTTTGCAGTAGATTGACCTAAATTATGTATGACTTTCCAGGGCTGGTTCAAAGGGTCCCTCATGTCATCCGGCCCCTCGGTGTAAGAGCAGCTGCAGTACAGCCAGGATGAAATGATTTCACCTGCTCAGAGAAGTTGAAACCTTGATCAAAGTTTATTTAGTGTGACTTTCTGACACTGATCTAAAGGAGTCTAAATCATCCTAAATCGTTCAGATCATTTAACAGTTTTCTCTCACAGATTGGCTCCTTTTAGGTTCTCAGAAAAATCAAATATTACCTGAAGTTTGAGGTTCTTACCCTCCTTTATAGGCCATCATTGTACATCTTCACAACACAAGCATTCTCAGTACATCCAATAAATCACAACCACGGATCTTTATGAATTTACAAAGCTGCTTTTTCATTAATAAATAACAGTAGTGATTAAACACATCATTCTGTCAAACTCAAGCACCCTGTAGACAATGCCACCCCGCTTATCTTTTCCATAACTGTCAATCAAAACAAAACTATATCAAAAATCCTCCTGGCATCAAATGCTGCATAATCTAGCCAAATCCAACCACTAGTTGGAGCTGTAGCTGCGATCATTGTTCTTGATCAGACATTGTTTCCTTGAAATCGTCTGGAAGTGTTCTGAGCTAAAATAAAGAAAAAGCTACATTGAGGCTGTGTCAGGTGGCACTTGCATACCAGTCAGAGCAATCATTGACCAGTGTTAATTTTGTACTTACGCTTTGTTAATTTATGGCAATAACTTGCTGCCATCACATTGTTAAACACAGGACTTTATCATTACGAGCTAGCTAACAAGCTAGCGGTAGCTTCCATTAGCTTAGTCTCATACGTCTTTTGAGGGGCCAGGCTCGCGGCCACAGCCGGTCATTATCCGCCTACACCGCTATCAATCAAAAGACCTTATAATATGGGAGGCCCGCAATAGAAGAGGAAAACTGCAATATCGAGGAACCTCTGTCCAAATCTTCAAGGACTATGCTCCAGAAGTGGTGGAGGAACTCTCCAAATATCGTACTGTGATGGCTGATCTATACAACCCCTCCCTCGTGGATCGTTATATGAACATGGCGATAAGGCGGGCTTTATTCTTGCTAATCAACTTAGGGCTAAGCAGGTATCCAATCAGATAATCCAAATCAGAGACAAATTAGACAGTTGAATCAAACCCAGTTAAGATTAACAATTCATTTAAGTCATTTTACTGTCATTTGTATGAATCCGAATCTCCCAGTGATGAAACCCAAATGAATGCTTTTTTCCAGAAACTTGACTTACCCAGAGTTCCCCCAAACGATAATCAAGCACTGGATGCACCATTGAGAATTAGAAATAAAGGAGTTAGAAATAGCAATAAATTACCAATGAATATTGGTAAATCCCCTGGCCCTGATGGGTATCCAGTTGAGTTTTTAAAAAAATTTCTAGTCAGATAGCCCCTTTACTTTTGGAGATGTTTGATTATTCTTACAGAAATGGCTCTCTACCAACCTCTTTAACACAAGCCTCCATTTCCCTTATTTATAAAAAAGGCAAAGATCCTTTAAGTTGTGCGTCATATCGACCAATCTCCCTTCTGGCTGTGGATGTGAAAATACTAGCGAAAATCCTAGCCAGCCGCTTGGAACCTATTATGCCACTAGTTGTCTCAGAAGATCATACGGGGTTCATCAGGGGGAGGCACTCACCTTCTTCACCAATGTCAGAAGGCTTCTCGGCGTCATTCACACTCCATCCTCTTCTACAGACCCTGAAGTTGTGATATCACTTGACGTCGAGAAGGCCTTCGACAGAGTGGAATGGCCCTATCTTTTCTCTTCCTTGCAGCATTTCAGGTTTAGTAATGGATTTATTCTGTGGGTTAAATTGGTATATTCCTTCCCTCAAGCTTCGGTGTGCACGAACACGCAACGCTCTGACCTTTATCCCCAGCACACAGCAAGGGTGCCCCCTCCCCCCACTCCTGTTCGCCCTTGCCATTGACCCTTTGTCCATAGCATTAAAATCTGAAAAAGACTTTAAAGGAATAAGGAGATATAGTACTGAGCATAAGGTCTTGTTATATGCTGATGACCTCCTTCTTTATGTTAGTGACCCTGTGTTAAGCCTCCCACCTCTTTTCTCTCTCTCTTGGATTCTTTTAGTGTATTCTCTGGGTATAAGTTAAACATCTCTAAAAGTGAATGTTTACCTATTAATCAGCAGGCTGTAGAAATTCCAACTTCTCTTATGCCATTTCAGGCTGCTGAGTAATTACTTACCAGGGAAAGTAATTGATGCGTTACTTTTTTGAAAAAGTTTTTTCTGCTTGAACGGTGTGGCTTTGTTTCCATGTCCTTCCTTGTTGTTGCCTGGCCTGCTACCAGCAGTGCTGGCATCATCAACGGTTTTATCTGTTTTTGGTCACTAGCTTTTTAGAGTTACTCACAATGAACAAAGACTTTGCTCTGGGAGATAATCTTCACTTCACATGTATGTTCTTCCCTTTTACGTCAATGACGTTGAAGTAGCACCTGTGCTTCCATCCTGAAAACAGCAGTTTCAACTCCACAGACCACTCCGGACTCACCATTGTTGCAGCTAGCAGTGTTGCTACTGAAATAAGCACCAGGTCTATAAAACAAGCCCAAACAAGCGACCTCCATCAATTTTTTTTTTTAATGCGATATCATATTACTTTTTTCAAAAAGAAATTTACATGAAGTGTGTTTTAATTTTCATCTACCTTACATTTCAATTTCAAAGTGACATTTTTTCTACTGTTATTTATAACTCTGTTATCACTAAACAGTCTGTCTAACCTTGACTTTTGTGACCAAACAGACATAGTCAGGCTTTTATCTAACTTTCATGTTGATCCTTTACAGCTTTATTATGGGGAAAACAGTAACAGCTACATTAGAAGTAAATTAAATTCTGGTTTTAAGGATTTCATTATGGTGGAAACATCATGTTTGCCTCTTTTACAGTCAAATTTACATTTGTGTTTAGAGTGGGATAAAATAGTAACTTCTGAATTGAGTTTATTTTGGTAGTAGAGTGAGCATCAGATCCCTCCTGGGTTTGGAGGCACAACAAGCCCAATTGAGCAACTGCACTTTTGGAACAATCCCAAAAAACGCAACTCAAGAACTACCAATAATTACAAACAATTTCCAAAAAAGAAGCTGAAAGTCACTTATAGTAAGTGGACCTGGCATCTTGTTCTCTTGTCCAGCTGTTTGTGGTGCAGCTCCTGTGCTGTTACTGGCTGAGCGAGGCAGGTCGGATAACAGCTGCTAGACATTGGTGCACAATAACACGCCACATTTCACTGTCGGTAACATTAACGGCGTTGTAACGTTTGAAATAGTAATTAATTTGATTACCCATGACTGGAAAAAAATAACGGCGTTAGTAATGGCGTTATTTTTAACGCCGTTACTCCCAACGCTGCCTGTTACATCCTGACCTCGCAGTCTCCCTGATTGAAGTTCTTCTGTGATCTTGTGTTTCGAGCTTCTCAAGGCTGCACCCTGATGAACAGCACTTCAAACACTGTTCCAGGGGGCGAGGAAACGCACCATTGGTTAAAGCAGAGCTGAAGTACAGACGGAGCACTTCACAGGAGGACTATGTGGAAGTTGGTGGTTAGATGTTGCCAACCGTTCTCTTTGCAAGCACTACATATTAAAGCATTCATACTCATGTGTTGGTGTATCTATGTCATTGCTAATACACCCAACACCATACAGTGCTGTGGTTTGGTCCTGACATGTCCTCTTCTTGTTTGTGCACAAGTACAGTGGGGACAACAGATGTTGGAGAAAAGAGCCAAAAATTAATGAGCAGCATTCACGGCTTCGAAATAAATAACTGTTTATTCAGTTAAAGGAAATTATGGTTATTTTTAAGCACTCATTTGTTCATTGCATGAGACAAGAATAAGCAGATACTCTTCTGATCAATCAGGAGGTAAATGTAAAGTGCTGGGTGGTTCTCTGTCACAAAATCATGTCTGTGCTGCACTCAGAGTCTGGCAGGAACTCAGTGCTGTTCTGGAGCCATCGCAGGGCTCAGTCTGCTGTTTCCACGTGTAGTTTCATTTTTGGGATGATTTTTTCAGGCTAGGCATCCAGCCATCTGCATCAGTTCAGGGCTCCACAGACAGAGCAAAGGTTACAGTGAAGCCTTAACGCAGTAATCTAAGTCCCCCTGAAGTCTCTTCTTACCAAACACAAACACTGTTGGAGCTCGACGTTTCAGATACATGAGTGTTTAATCACTCCAAATGATTTGAACAAACAGGTGGTCTTCATCCAGCTCATTATCCCCCTCATCTGTCATCATTAGCAGGTGTTTAATTTCCTGAATCCTACTGCGCTCATGCATTTTCCACGCTGTATTTGTATCTGATCACTCTGTGGAGATTGTTGGAGGTTTTTTATGGATCAGAGTCAAAACAAGCTCCCCTAGATCTGCTCTGATTCTGGAGCGACACAATCAGGCATGAAGAAAGGAGGTGAAGATGTTCTAAAGGACGTGTCTCTGATCGTCTCTCTGAGGACCATCTTGGACTAAACTGTATACATATGGAGAATCACACTGAGCCGAGGAGAACAATGGGGATTTGATGAAGTGTACATACAAACAGTTTCTCCTCTGCCTTGTGTGACTGCAGGGTGAGTGTTGGAGAGACGCCACAGCGGGAGTCTTTGGAGGATTACCCAGCGCTGCTTAATAAAGAATGCAGATAATTAGTCTCAACCCAGGCATTTGCCAATTGTTGTTTATATAATTTCTGACAAGCTTGATTAAGAGAGGCAAAGTCCTCATAATCCATTTCTCTATACATACGCTGCAGACGGCATGCAGGCTGTTTGACTCCTATTTACGGGTCTATACATAACAGCCGCTCTCATTTCTCAGCAGAGATGGCGGAGGAGTCGACCCTCTGTCAGAGCTCTTATATGATTTTTCAGAGCAGCCGTGGTGTCGGCGTATATTCTGCCACCAATTAAACGCTGTTTGATAATGAATAACCAGTGTTTACTCTGATCTGAAGGCTCACATTCATCCTGGGCGTGTTTGTTCCTCATTTATTTTCATTCTCCCACTCTCCGCTCAGTTTGAGCCCATAAAGTTTATGATACACGGCTCGCAGCTTTCCTATTAGTTAGTTACACGCCCAAGTTGGAGCAGAGAGCAGCTTCAAACATTTACTACAACGTGCACAGAGAGGGGGTGGAGTGCAGGGTCCAGAGATATCATTCAGCAGGATGTGTCCTTCAGGAGTACAGATGATTATGTTATTAATCAACCAGTGAAATGGAGGGGATTAAAAAGATAAGGTCCCCATATTATGAAAAATAAAGCAGGTATGTCTGCTCACAATCAGACAAACAAAAAACACGGACTTACACTGGTAAACACTTAACCTCCTTCTGGTAACAGCAGAGTTTGCTGCTTGGTAGGGATGAGAGTATGGATACAGGACTAGTAAGGTATCTTTACTTTTACTTTTAAGTGCTTTTTTGGCATTCAGCACTTCCATAAAATATTAACACCAGATGAGAAGCCTTACAAAACATATATCTGTGCTTCTCATTCAACTGATTTCAGTCTTTCTTGCTCTTTTTGCAAAAACAGCTTAGCGGTTCATGTTACTGTGGAGAATAATCAGGTGACACTAAACAAAGTTCAGTAAATGGTAAATGGACTTGAGTTTTTTTTTGTTTGTTTGTGTGTTTGCACTTTTCTCGTCTCTTTCTGCTCACAGCAGCTTCACACTGCAGGTCACATGTACACATTCATACCCATTCAGTCACTGATGAATTGAGATTCATTTCCATGTATGAACCACCGACGTCCCAAGCTCAATGTGGATGGTCAGAAGAAAACTATTTTATCTAATGTAACTCATGTTTTTCTTTGTCTTGACAAACAGGATTTTGGCTTTTCACTTCATTATTCATTTTTTCCCCAATATTCACCTTTTAAACAGTTCAGTTCTAAATGTAGTTTTCTTGGCTTTGTTTTCTCTCTGTAAAAAAAGCTCAGTTTTTCTTTTTCAGTTAATATCATTTAGGAAAGAAAAGGGAGAATAAATACTTCTTTTACAAGTTAAAAAGCAGAAGAAGCAGCCATCAGTCATTAAGTCAGTCTGCAGTAGGCAGAGCTCTGTGACCTCTCCTGGGACTCTAAACACTAGACTGTGATCTGCTGGAGGGATATTTGGTTCAGGGATGGTGAAGGACAACCTGAGAAGAGCTGCACGCATCATGGGTCTGAAATGAAAAAGGCAGAGACAAGGAAGGAGAAAAACAAAGACCGGTTAAAAACATAAAGCAAAAAGAATGGGTAAGGATTGAAAAAAGTTCTATTTCACCGATCACTACAGCTTGGAGTAAAGTTAGCGAGCAAAATAACTGTGGTCAGTGCTCTTATTTTGTTGTCATGCAAGAAGGGGTGGAGTTATGCATGAGGAACCAAAGAGTGTTTTTCAGCATAACCGCTTTTCCCTGCCCAACACCACAATATGGACCTGGAGGTTAAAACAGACTTCCCCTCATGGTCCAGATCCACAATGCAGTCTTTTACACTTCTACACTTTATTCCTGTCTGCTGTACCTATATAATGTTTTTGGAGACACTGATTTTTCTTAAAGTTCATCCACACCTCTAACTTCTTTTCTTCTCTGAATCAATAAAAAAAGTTTCAGCACTTTTTTCACTTTAACTCTGAGCTTCAGAAGCATCTGTCTGACACTAGAGATTTAATAGGGGTTGTAAAAACATGTCGACATGTGCGTTTCTCCTGCTCCTCCTGCTGTAATTGACCTCCCCTCGTGTCCGCAGTGTTTTTTAAAAACATGAGGCTCTGCTGGAGCTTCATGAAGCCGTTCTCACTCCTGTTTTGACGTCTGCAGTTTGTCCTCAGGTGTGTTTTTAATGTTGAACAGATTCTCTGCATGTCTCCACAGAGATCTTTACTGAAGGTGCCCTGAGGCAAAAACAAACTAACAGAGGAATCAGACCTCCTGGTTCATACAAATTCTGCATGATGATGAAGTTTGACTCCATGATCCGCTCTGGAAATTTAATGCCGGTGCAGAAACTGCGCAGAAGTTAGAGTGGGCTCTTGAAGAAGGTGGGACTTAAGTTTTAGTTTGTTCTTATGGCGTATATATCAAAATGATGAGATGTAAAAGAAAAAGTGTCCTGAGATGACACCAAAGGAGGCCTCAGCGTCATCATTAAAGAGTCCACGTTTTGTCCTTCTCTCGGGTTTATATGTTCTGTTAAGATGACTGCAAAAGTTTTATCATAATAACTGATGTTCAAAAACATTCTAGTCTGTCTGAGATGCCCTGATAGAGGTCATGTCACTCTTAAGTTAATATAGACACCCAAGAAATTGAGCTTGTATCTTCTTTTAAGTATGTGGGGTTTTACTGGATGAAAACTGTATTCAGCATGCTGCTAGAAAGCTGAAAGTTTTACTTGGCTTTTACTACAGAAACAAGTCCTGTTTCTCCTTTAATGTCACAAAGACATTGGTCGAGTTTACGTTTTTACATCTTCTTGATTAAGGTGATATTTCATACATGAATGTCTCTGCTCAGAGTCTGCGGATGTTGGACAGTGTGAACATGGAGCTCTGAGATTTATCAATCTGTGGATTTGACTCATCATTGTACTTTATGCTCTAAAGTTAGTTGGACTTCTTTAAACCTTTAAAGCCTGAAAACACAAATTATAGCCAGAAAATTCTAATTTTTTGGAGCTGAAATATTAATTTCATTTTCTACTGAAATCTGAAAAATTCAAAATTTCCATAAAATTTTACAGATATATTTTTTGTAGTGGTGTGGACTGCCCCCTTTAAATGAGGATTTTTTTGTGTGGTACAGGCGGTCACCATGGAGAGTTTGGGAGAGCAGAGTGGCCATAAATGAAAAATGAAGTCTGAAGCCATGGAGTTGGAGGCAAATAAACACACTTGCAGTAACCTTTTGCTGTCTGTCATTTTGACGGACATGGTCGTCACTTTTCCCTCATATTTTTGTCCATCATTTTTAATTTTCCTTTTCTGATTACTGTTAAACATAATCTAAATGACAGCATTCACATAGTTACACAGCTTCATCATCAATAACCTCTCATGTGAAGAGCAGACCTACAGTTATGCACACTGAGACTGCGCGGGTACTCTTGCCTTTTACGCACTGACAGCATCACACTCTCCACGCACTCCTAAACTCGCTGTCAGTGCGTGGAGAGTGTGATGCAAGCGACAAACGGAGTGATTCTCCTTCATAGCCAGCTGTGGAGATCTGTTTTACATACACACATGGACAACATTGTTGGTACCCTTCCATTAAAGAAAGAAAAACCCACAATGGTCACTGAAATAACTTGAAACTGACTAAAGCAATAATAAATAAAAATCTACTGAAAATTAACTAATAAAAATCAGACATTGCTTTTGAATTGTGGTTCAACAGAATCATTTTAAAAAATAAAATAATGAAACTGGCCTGAACAAAAATGATGGTACCCCTAGAAAAGATTGAAAATGATTTGACCACAGGGACATGTCAAACTAAGGTGTGTCCTGTAATTAACATCACAGGTGTCTTCAATCTTGTAATCAGTCAGTCTGCCTATTTAAAGGCTGAAAAACAGTCACTGTGCTGTTTGGTATCATGGTGTGTACCACACTGAACATGGACCACAGAAAGCTAAGGAGAGAGTTGTCTCAGGAGATCAGAAAGAAAATTATAGACCAGCATGTTAAAGGTAAGGGCTATAAGACCATCTCCAAGCAGCTTGATGTTCCTGTGACTACAGCTGCACATATTATTCAGAAGTTTAAGGTCCACGGGACTGTAGCCAACCTCCCTGGACGTGGCGAATACGAATGGTAACCAAAGAGCCCAGAACAACTTCCAAAGAGATTAGAGGTGAACTCCAAGGTCAAGGTACATCAGTATCAGATCACACCATCCGCCGCTGTTTGAGCCAAAGTGGACTTAATGGAGGACACCACTGTTGAAAGCAAATCATAAAAAAGTGAGACTGGAATTTGCCAAAATGCATATTGACAAGCCACAAAGCTTCTGGGAGAATGTCCTTTGGACAGATGAGACAAAACTGGAGCTTTTTGGTCAGTCACATCAGCTCTATGTTCACAGACACAAAATGAAGCATACAAAGAAAAGAGCACTGTACCTACTGTGAAACATGGAGGAGGCTCAGTTATGTTCTGGGGCTGCTTTGCTGCATCTGGCACAGGGTGTCTTGAATCTGTGCAGGGTACAATGAAATCTCAAGACTATCAAGGCATTCTGGAGCCAAATGTGCTGCCCAGTGTCAGAAAGCTTGGTCTCAGTCACAGGTCATGGGTCCTCCAACAGGATAATGACCCAAAACACACAGCTAAAAACACCCAAGAATGGCTCAGAACAAAACATTGGACTATTCTGAAGTGTCCTTCTATGAGCCCTGATCTAAATCCTATTGAACATTTGTGGAAGGAGCTGAAACATGCAGTCTGGAGAAGACACCCTTCAAACCTGAGACAGCTGGAGCAGTTTGATCATGAGGAGTGGGCCAAAATACCTGTGGACAGGTGCAGAAGTCTCACTGAGAGTTACAGAAATCACCTGATTGCAGTGATTGCCTCAAAAGGTTGTGCAACAAAATATTAAGTTAAGGGTACCTTCATTTTTGTCCAGGCCAGTTTCATTTTTTTAATTTTTTTAAATGATTCTGTTGAACCACAATTCAAAAGCAATTTCTGTTTTTCATTAGTTAGATTTCAGTAAATTTTTATTTATTATTACTTTTTTAGTTTCAAGTTATTTCAGTTAACATTGTGGGTTTTTCTTTCTTTGACAGAAGGGTACAAACAATTTTGTCCACATGTGTAGGTTAAATTATTTCCTCCATGAATAGAGCGCAAAACAAAGAGGCTTTACTTTACGCGTGTGTCTGCATGGGTATGATGACACACTGGATCGTCCCTCTTTTTCCAGGCCATCAAAATGACAGACAGCCTCCAAGTCTGTCATTCATCAAAAAATTCAGCCAATGACGGATAATATTCAGTTAATGGGACCCCTGTTTCTCACCACAATGCCCTCTGTGCGTAACGCTGTGATTTTTTTGCTCCTGCCTTTCAAACGTGCTAAATTTAGACACAAAGACATGGAGCACAATCGGTTTTGGATTTGATAAACCACATTGCGGGTGCTAAATGATTACATTTACATCTCCTCCTCCCAGTATTTTGCACGTTCTGATCATCTGCATGTATTCTACATATTCATGAAGGCAAACACTCTAAATGGATTGCGTGTGTTATTTTGATCATTTGTCAGATGCAATCTTCAGTGCACCCTTTTAGTAGATCAGCTTTGCGTGCGGTATCAAGTTTGCACGTGTTTTTTTACACGCAAACCTTTAGTAGATCAGGCCCCTAGTGTATCAAATGAGATACAAAAAGTATATATGTTAAATATTAAGGAAATTTTCATTTTTTGGATTTCAGTTGAAAATTAAATAAACATTTCAGCTGCAAAAAATTAGAATTTTCTGGCTATAATTTGTGTTTTCAGGCTTTAGGCTCATTAAGGGTTAAGGGTTAAGGCTCGCTTCTCCATGTGGGCCCAGTCCTCTTTGATTGGTTTACAGATCTACTTTGTGGGGATTGGTCAGTTCAAGTATTCTCTGAAGCATATTGTCAACAACTTTGCATTCATTCTAACGTCTCTGCTCCATTAAAACAATGGTATGACATCACACTGGTAGCTCTATTTGAGGGGGCAGGTGGAACAAGATGTTTTAGGCTGCTGCTGGTGCCATAAAGAGGGGGAGAGGGAGAAGTCAGGAGTGCTCTAGCACATGAGGAGACATGTAAAACACAATAATGAATGAATGAGTATTGTATTGCCTGATGATATATATATAAATTAGGGCTGTAATCAACCAAAGAGTTTGGAAACCCTCCTGCGCGGGGACAGCTCGGCGCAGCTCAGTGGAGCGCGTCTTGGCGGCGGGTAGAGAAGGATGCTTAAAAAAAAAAAAAAATACTCAGCAAACCACTGGATGTTGAATAGGCTAACGTAGACACTCTTCAATCCTCCGGTCTTCAGCCAGGTCTCCAGATGATGGGCGAATCCAAAGTGGTGAAAACAAGGGGGTGTTCTGAGACAGGCAAGTTACCTGTAAAACCGGGATGGTCTGAAAACACCCCCATTAGCACTTGGAATGTTCCTTTTGATGACCGTAAATTGCCGCGGGTAAAAATAAACTGAAGCAGGAAAAAAAATAGAATTGGTCAACCAATCTTATCGACCAATGAGTCGACCAGTCGATAAACACATTACAGCCCTTATATAAACACACACACACACACACACACACACACACACATATATATATATATATATATATATATATATACATATATATATATATATATATATATATATATATATGTATATATATATATATATGTGTATATATATATATATATATATATATATATATATATATTTGTATTTTAATTTTGTTTAAAGATCATAAACTCAGTTACCAACTTGGACGTTGAAAAATGGCACTGTTTTATGAAAAACAAAAGAAAATCATATAACATGGAGATAGAAGATTTGTGCCTGACAGCAATGATAAGTTCTCTTTAATGTCAATGATTGGAGGAATATTAGTGGTGATAATATTATCAAAAGTGAAAAGCAGAGGCCTAATAATTAGGGACAAGAAGACAAAGGCTAAATGTGACCCTCAAAGATCCCAAGTCTCAGTCTGAGACTTTAAACTCTGGGAGGTTTTTCATGTGTGGTATCTGCTCTGTTCTGCTCTTGTGTTCCAGTAGGAATGGAAAATAATTCCTGAAACAGTATATTGAATCACCCCAAGTGGCTTTTCCATGAATGGTCAAGGTGTCTCCATGAGTCGGGGGGAATAATGTGGAAAAGAAATGCCCCTGTAGTCAGCTCCTTAATGCTCAATGACTTCCCAAACTCTCCTCTGTGTTAGGGAGGATGATATTTTGCTGCTTGCAACCTCCTTGGAACAAAAATCATCTCCTCACTCTTACAAATGTCATGAAGGAGCAGGCAGCCCTATCGCCTGTTCCCTGCTTTGTCGTTGTAAGGCTGACACCGTAGTTTCACAGAGCCACGCCATGATGGTCCTGCACACCTTAAAG
Organism: Cetoscarus ocellatus; assembly: GCA_037902135.1. Lineage (NCBI taxonomy): Eukaryota > Metazoa > Chordata > Actinopteri > Labriformes > Labridae > Cetoscarus > Cetoscarus ocellatus. The sequence continues at coordinate 507,417 of JBAMNC010000884.1, forward strand.
AGGCATTGATACAGTCTTTACTGTGATGTGAGAGGGGGTCAGACGACAGTCTAAAGAAAGCCTGAACAAAATTTTAGTGAAGTCTCCTCAGGGAAAGGGGGCGTTAGCTTCTTTAGGTTAGGATCTGAGTCAAGCTGGGTCATTTTTTAAGCTTGAGGACAGGGAAGGTTTAAGGGGTGTGAAGGGAAGTATAGAAAATCATTAAGATGATCCAAGGGTACAGAAAAGTCAAACTCTGGTTGTTGCAATGGTTTGGTGTTTCAGACCTCTCAGAGACCTCTGAAAGTTTTGAGTCTCATTGTTACTAAAACCTGAATCGGCTCACTTCTACACGTGTCAAACTTTGCAGAAATCAAAGTGAAGCCACTCCCTGAGCAGCAGTCCTGCTGTGAATAAGTTGCAGAGCTTTATAAGAACCTGTGTCTGCAACAGTGGAAGTAATAGGAGCGAGCCTATGGACTGAGACAAGCAGCCATTTTATAATGAGGGATGGAGTCGCTCAGCCATACAGCAGCACTCTTCCTGTTAGGATCCTTAAATTAAAGAAGCAAACGATGCGTGCAGCAAATTCTCAGCCCTAAATCTCCAGGGCTACCTTTCTGTGAGAGGAATGTAACTCCTCTTTCTACCAGCTCGGCTCTCGTCTGCTTCACTGACTCGGCCCGCTTGCCTCCTCACTGTACCGCTGAATTGGAACTGTATTTATCTACCGAGCGTTTCCATCAGTGTGTGAGAGCAGTTACTGGGATGTTTCATCACTCTGAAATCTACGGCACTTACTGCAGTGTTTCCTCAAATTCTGAGCTGTTTACCCTCCACTTCAGACTGAGGGATATTTTCAGAACATTCAGATTCTCCCTGAGACTCACACCGAGACATTTGGAAAATTAAAGAAGTCGTGACCACTCTCTCACTGGGCAGGAGAGCAGAAAGTTACAGTTAAGACGAACTAGTGTGCTGTGGATTTAGAGCAACATTACAGTCTCACAGAAAAACTAAAAGGCGGACTGTTCTGTAAAATCAGGTCTTTGTGCACAGGTTCATCCTTGAATGTGACAGCACCTGGTCAGGTTGGTTCATGTGTTGCCTTTTGAAGCCTTTGCACACCGAGTCTCTTTTATTCATCCTCAACTGGGTCAAAAAAGGTCTCACACTGTGTCAATCATGTTTGCACAGGATTCTGAAATCTTCAGTGATCAAGGGGTATTGGTCAGTAATCAGAAGATTGCAGGTCGAGCCCAGCTCCAGCTGTCACATGGAAATGTGTCCTTGGGCAAGACACTTAACCTCAAGTTGATGTAAATGGGTATGAAAGGGCATGAATGTGTTAGAGGATACCTATGGACAACTGACATAGCAACTCAAACCATCAGTGAGTGAATGTGAGAGTGAATGTGTAGGTGTGACCTGCCGTAGGTGAGACTGACCATTTTTGGGGAAACAGGTTTGACTTTTTTCGTTTCTTTACTTCTGCCCAGACACTTGTAGGTATATCCTGTCTCCAAATCAGCCTCAGCAAAAGCTTGATTTACCAGCTGGTCTACTTCATGTAGTGCAGTCTTAACAGCAGCACCCACCAGAATACCTGCTGATCCTTAGAAAGCCTTTTAACGTCTTGGATTAGGTTTAAAATGTTTAAGGTTATAAAACGTCTTACGGAGTAAATGCTTTGCCTTCCTTAAGTTTTATGTCCTTCAGAGTCTTTTACATCACTCCATCACATGATAAAGAACTTCTGTACTAGGGCTGAACGATTTGGGAAAAAAAAAACAATTGCGATTTTTTTCCTCAATATTGCAATTGCGATTTAATGTGCGATTATTTTTTCAAGATCCTCTTCTCATGTAATTTTCAACAAACACAACCAATAATTCAATCTGTATTATAAAAAGCAATATCAGATTTAGTATACATAAATTGTTCTTCCTTATAAGCTAGGCTTATGTTAAGATAAAGGCAAATGAAGCATGAATTAATATGAAAGATGGTTTATTTGTCTACTTCAATTACAGCTGTAAACTTATTAAATACTTTGACTTGCAGAATTGCAACTTAACAATATTCTGCCACACAAGTGTGGTGTAAACATGAGTATATAGGTCAGTAATAAATCACACAAACTGTGCAGATCACAACAATAGTGCAAAAAAATCGGTAGCTTTACCACGTCAACATGTCCAACTCTTCATGTTTCATGAAACATGATATGTAAAGGTGGACTGCACTTCTAAAGCACTGTCTGAACTTTAACAGCCTATAAATAAATAAATAAATGAAACAAAAGATAAAATAAATAAGTATAAAAACTAAGCTTACTTATCTCCAGTCAGAAACAGTCAGAAACATCACACATACAAAATGCAGGACAAGTAAGGAGAACAAATATCTGATTTAACCAACTGGACTTTTTTTTAGGTAAATCAAAGTCCCAATGAACACAAAATCAACAAGTGTATGTTCTTAATAAATCTTAAGAAGGTAAAAAAAAACTTTTTGAACACTAATGAAAATGTTATATTCACTCAACAGCAGCACACAACTCGCTGAAGTGCAAAATGAGTAAGGCACTGTCAGCCACAAAGATTCTCTGTATATTTCTCAGTAACTCACAGATTTTTTTGCAAGGAAAACCAGCATGTCAACTTTTGCTGGTTTTAAAGATGAGCGAGTGCAAGTCACTATATTCCCTTCAGCACTAAAAAGACGCTCTGTGGGAGCACTTGTGGCAGGAACACAGTGAAACTTGTGGGCCATCTTGCACAGTCGTGGAAAGTTGATCTTGTGAACCTTCCACCAGGCCGAGGGGTCATCTTCTCCATCAATGTCAGGGGTCATGAGGTAACTGTTTAACTCTGCCTCAGCGACATCTTCAAGTTGCATGGGAGAAGCATGAGAGGCCACAGCAGTCTTGAAGAAGCTGCCAAGAGACTTCTTCACCTTTTCCCCAGAGGGCTGTGCACTTTCCGACGTCGGAGTGGTTTCAGTAAGAGACCTCTTCTCCTATCAGATTAAAAAAAGAACAGCAATTAGTATTGAAGTTAGATTATAAATAAATAAATAAATACAAAGTGTGTTTGTGATATGATAGTCACATAATTGTTACTAACCTGGTTATATGCACGCCTTACTGATTCAAGCATTTCGGTCTTGATTCGGGTCTTAATGTCAGGGATGTTGTCTGCACTGATGTACTGGGTTTTGAACCTGGGGTCCAGGAAGGATGCAACATCCAAAAGCTCCTGGGTGCTGGGGTCATTGTACTTATCATTGAGGTATGCCAGGGCCTTGGTTTTGATTGACCTAGTCAGGTCAGTGTCCTCTTGATCTTCAGCCAGGACTGATGTGGACAGAAGGTGAAGAACTGGTTTGAGGTATGAGATGCTCACATACTCCTCTCCAGAGAGAGCACCTGTAAAGTCCAGGAGAGGATGCAGTGCCTTGTGAACAGACTCCAACACCTCAATATCCTGCCAGGTTGGGATGAGGGAGCGTGCATATCGGTCACCTGACAGTACCTGAGATATGGCTTTGAGCTGCTCAAGCATCCTGGCAATCATCATTTCTTTGGATCCCCATCTTGTTGGGCACTCAGTGATGAGGCTGTGCTCAGGAAGTTTGAGCTCCCTCTGTGCTTCAGTCATTGCTGCCTTCTTCTTCCAGCTGTGGGAGAAGTGCCCCACCACCTTCTTGCACAGTCCTACTGCTCTTGACACTCTGTCATCTTTGAGTGCATGTCCTGTAATACAAAATAATATGAGAACAGTGTAATTTGTACAGTTTGAATTGTGTGATACATGCAAACATTACAGATGATATTTAAATATGTATATACTATATATAATATGTGTATTTATTATATACATTAATATTTTTCTGAGGTGCTTGCAAATTAGTAATTAATAATAATAATAAATATTATTATTGTTATTATGTTTTTGTTTCCGTAATTGATCTGATTGGTAAGGAAGAGGCAGGACTAGATAAGCTCTTAGCCTTATTTTTTCCCTTCTCTAACAGGGTATTGTGTGACATATATGTGTAATGTTATCAACTTTGGAATAAACACACATTCTCTGTCTCTTCCTCCAACTCTTCCATTCTCTCACACACAATGTCTGTCACTGCTCACACACAATCATGCACACACATGCACGCAGCCAAATGTACGTCAAGATACTAATTTTACGTACCAATGGCAAGGTGTAATCAGTGCCCAAAACACTGGAGTCTGGTCCATTCATTTAGCTGTGCTGCCATCACCATATTCAATGCGTTATCCATCGTTATGCAGATGTGGTTTTCTTCCTGTAGATCCCAGCTGGCAAGCCCCTCTCTCAGGCCGGCTGCAATGTTTTCCCCCGTGTGGTCGTCTGGGAAGTAGGATGCTTGAAGGCAGCGAGCTTTGAGATTTAAGTCTTCGTCAGTGTAATGCACCGTGAGACTCTGGTATGGCTCCGCTGTACGGCTTGACCACAGATCAGTTGATGTTGCAAAAAACTCCACTGTTTTCAGCTCTGCTGCCACTCTCTGTCTGCATTTTTTATATAGTTCAGGTATGGCAACCTGGCTAAAATGTGTGCGTGAGGGCATTCTGTACCACTTATCGATTGTGCTTATCAAAGACGTAAACCCAGGCTTGGTCGCTATACTAATGGGCATCATATCCTTCGCTATGAACTCTGTTATTGCCTGAGTTATTTCAGCGTGCCGTTTCGAATTCCGTTCATAAGGAGTTATACTTTCAAACAGTTCGGTCAGTGATCCCTGTCGACTGGCACTTTGTTTACTTGAAGTTAAAGCAGGTGCTGGCGTTTTTGCCATGCAACTATCGTACATGGCTTTGTGGTGATTTTTTAAGTGTTGAAAAAGGTTCGTAGTGTTACCTCGTGAGGTAGCAACAGTAGCAAGGCAGGTTCTGCACGATAACTGATGTTGCACAGCATCTTCTTTTTTCTAGCCAAAATAATTCCACACAACTAACGTGCTGCCCCTTTTGGTACCAAACTTTCTGCAGTGTCAGCTTCTGTTGAGCCTGAGGCCATAATGCAACAGGTTAAAGCGCAGAGTTGGCTTCTCTTCCTGCTTGAGCTGCTCTGCTCCGCTGACTCACAAGTCACGTGACCAGTCAAATCGCAGCCTTTGCAGTTAGAAAATCTGTTTTATCATCTCGCAATATTATCGCAAATGCAATTAATCGTTCAGCCCTATTCTGTACACGAGACCAAAAGTCTGCGGCATCTTGACTTCTCCCTCTCCCCCTCCAGTGGCTGTCTGAAACAGTACTCCCACAAAGAGACCTACTGTTGTGACATCATACCATCATTATAAGAGTTGCAAGCAGAGTACAGAGAGAAGATGGAAGAATGAATGAGGAGTTGTTTACAACATGGCACAGAGCTGTACTGAACCAGTTAACCAATCAGAGCAGACTGGTCGCACATGGGGAAAGGAGGCCTTGTTTAAATTTTATTTTATTTTTCTCAAACCTTTATTTAACCACATTTAAGATCAACAGATTTCTTTTTCAAGGGAGACCTGATCAAGAATGGCAGCAAAGTACATTCACTCAGACTCATATGAAGTGAAGAACTGTCTGTAAGTCATCAGTTAAAACAGTGACATTCAGAAATTCTGGATTTTTACACTGCAGATTTAAAGACATTCAGAGACACCAAGTTTTCCAGCTTAAATTCAGGCTGCAGATTATTCCAAGCAAAAGGTGCTGAGAACTTTAAGGCCTTCTTTCCCAATTCATTTCAGACTCTGGGAACAACAACTGCACAAAGCCCAATGATCTCAGGTTGTTTAATCCATTCATCTAGATTAATAAAGAGGAGAGATAGCTAAGAATGGCTTTGTAAATGAACACATACCAATGTCCAGGACGACGTGTACTTAAAGTGTCGGGAGCTCCAATAAGGTGTCTCAGACAGGAAAAAGAAACAGCGCTCTCAGACTTAATCTGTCTGTGAAACTAGAATGTTTAAGAAAAGGTGATTGGGAACGTACTTTAGCAGTCATAAATATGGATATACTATGAACCTGATTAAAGGCAATATATGCACCCCCACCTCCAGGAAGATTTGTGTGTGACTATGGAAATTTTTTTCCATCTTTAAAGCCAGAGAAAATCACAGGTGTAAGACAAACTTAACACAAGTTTCATTTTCAAAAATGTTAATTTCACACATGGCCATAAATGTTCTCATATCGTCGTTCAAATAAGTTATATTTTACTGATGTTTACTTTATAGTTATGTACCCTCAAGTCTAAGGAGTGGATAATATTTTTCATCAGCCAAACATGATAGTTTTGGCTGATCATTTCTCTCAGCTGCTTGTTGGTAAATGTTTGTATTCTCAGAAGTGTATATTCTTAGTATTCTGTTGTTCATTTGTAGCCTTTCTAATGGACCTAATGTTCCTTGCTCATTCTTATTAAAGATCCTCTGAGTCTTGATTCTATATCAGTTATTTGAATTAAATAAAAATAATGTGTTTGAGTAATAGCCATTGCTGAGGAGTTTGAGTTTCAGGTAGTTCCCCGACTGCTTTTATTGAGCACAGCACCTCATAGCAAAGTATCGTCCTACAAGAAGCTCATTCCATCATCTTAAATCACATTGGTCTTACCACTTTATGAACATATTTATAAAGAATCTTCCCCCTCTCACCCCTTACTCCTCGGTGTACTGAAGCTGCTGTATTTTATCATTTATTACAGCTCCGGCTCTCTCGCCTTGTGCACGATTCCTCTTGCTTTTCAATCACTTTGCTCCGGGATCTGATCCAAAGCCCGGCTGCAGCCAGAGCGAGATAATGCAGCGAGATAATGCATCCAGACAGTCTATTACTCTGATGGCCCGCACAATGATGCCTCTGAGATTTCTGACCAATTTCAGCCTCTTATAGCTCTCCATTTGTAACGTGGGCTCACAGCAACGGCAGCAAAAAGGAGAGGAAGAAATGTCTGAAAAGACAAAGGGACTACCTGGGCGGGTTGTTTTTCTGCAGTTTGTTGCTGCTTGTTTTCATCAGCCTCTCCACATCATGATGAAACCACACAAACAAACAAAAACACATCCGTCCGTCTGTCCGTCTCCAGTCCAGCTCTCCGGACGTCCACATCAACATCGCTCCCCTCCTCTCTGACCTCTTTTTGTCAGACTGTCTTCATCTCCATTACCTGCACTCCTCCTTCTCCAAGCTGTCACTCTCGCTCTCCTTCACCATCCAGCAGCCTCCCTCCATTCCTGCCTTCATCCAGCCTGATGATGTAAGGTGATATTTCAAGACACATTTAGTCACAACAAGAGAGAGTGTCGACTGTTAACGCTTTAACAGCTGATGTTCTTTAAACCGAGACCCAAATAAAGAATGTTTTACGCTGCAGGAGGCGTGCACTGACCTTCTTTGTGCTGGTTATCACTTCATTAAGCAGAACTACAACCCAAGACCACTTTTTCTGCTTACATGCCTGTCTATGTACGCATATCTATTGTGCATACAAAAAGCCACCTCACAGTACAGTTGGATCCAGAGCTAAAACACTGCAGCTTTCCTTCTCCAGAGTAATCATCGTGCACCACCGAGCAAGTGTGAACGATCCATGTCAGGGAATTACCTAGCCGACAACCCAGACATTAGCTTGATAATATCAGGGTTGCATGAGTGAAAAGGGCTACAGTGATCTTTTGTCAGTTGTTTTAAATGGGAACAAGGCCAGCATGACGGATTTTGTCAAAAACCTAGAAATAGTTTCCATAAAAGGCGGGGCTTGCAAAGAATCATTTCCTGAATCTGGATTGAAAACGGGTCAGTCAAAGGAGTTTGGTCTGGCACTACTGTCCAGTGCAGCCCTCTGAAAACTCGAGGGTGCCCTATGAGAGCTTCTGACATCACTGATCTGCTCTTTGCTCTGTTCTGAGTTTTCTCTCTAAGCTGGATGCCCTAGAAGTTTGATCCTGGCCTGTAACTACAGCAGTTCAACAACAAAAAAAGGATTTTTCTCAAGAAAACAGAATAAAAACAGTTAAAACATGTAAATGGAAATTAAAAAGACAAACATCTCAAAAGCTCGCTGCGGAGGGGTTTGGTGTGTGGCGTCACGTGAGAGCATCCTTCTGATCTCAGATGTTAGTATGTCAGGTTTGATTTCAGAGTCCACACCTCCATGTCTTCAGTGCCTCCAAGCCTACTGTTTAGGTCTCACTCAGTGGCGCAAAAAGGGGGTATGCACCATATACGCGGCACATAGGGGCGCTGCGCTAGAAGGGGCGCCAAAGTGATGGGGAAGAAATTATTTCAAATCTGTATTTACTGTAATGAACGACAGTTTGTGCATGTGTCAATAGTATGATCAAGAACAGGCACGTCAGTGACTGATAGGGCGCCCCTTCACTTCTTCTTCACCCCCTCTCTCTTCTCACCCCCACACCCCATAGCGCCCCCTGGAGCGTGCGCTGGAGTAAGAGTGTTTTCGTTTGAATCGTGTTGACAGATTACAGAAAGCTTAAGATGGAGAGGCAAAAAAGAAAGCTATCAGGGGCACAAAACAGAAAAAGGAAGAGGGAGAGGGAGATAGATTTCAAAGGAATGAAAAAAAGCTTTTCAATTTTTCTTTTTTTACCGGGCTGTGTTTCACACGGACCGGTGGATGAATATTTGAGTGGCTCATTGCCCGAGTTTTCACTGTTACTTATGATGCACTTCTCTGTGTTAAAATCATGAGGCGAGAAAAAAGCTGATTGATGCATTCAGACTTTCATAAACCTCACTTATTGACCCGACAGTTTTACAGGGGAGAGACATGCTTCATGCGGGCTCCTTCGGGTGCTTTGTCCCCCCACCCTCTCTCTCTCTCTCTCTCTCTCTCTCTCTCTCTCTCCCTCTCTCTCTCTCTCTTCCCCGCATGGTAATGTGATGATTATGACTGATTACAAACTCCCCCCCTTTGGCACATTCTTGTTTGAGTGTTTTTGGGGGTTTTTTTTTCAAAATCCTTTGGTCCCCTGAAAAATTTCATAAAAGTACATTTTTATGATTAGATGCTGCTTAATACAAACACTATTGCTGCTAACGGTGACTGAGCCAGAGAGTAAACAGGTCAGAGGTCATCATTCAGCCAGGATTCAACAGATCACAGAGCCAGCTTTACCCTAACACCTGTTCCTAGGTCCAGATATGGTGGTTTCAGAAACTGAAAGTGAACACCCTTTGAGAAGTAGATCACATTTCTGGGATGTAATAGTCCAGCTTTCAGATATCATCATACCATTGTGTGGATAATGAAGAATTATAGAGGGGGAAACGTTGCACTTATAATTAAAGTAGAGGACGTTATAATAGTTGTGTCTTATTACCTAATGATAAAGAGAAAATAAATGTTAACTGCAATGTGAAAAATAAAGAATAAGCAGACAGAATTTCCTGAGAGATTATTCTTAAACCTCAGTTATGGTATGATCTAATAGAATTATTTCACTTTCCTTTACATACAAGTAGTCCATGAGTACAAACTGTTCCGATGTCATGTCTTAAAGTGGGGGTATTATGCTTTTTCAAGGCTTTACACCATTGATCATCAACTGGAGGCCCGGGGGCCAAGTCAGGCCCCCCAGGCCAGCTGTGTTGGGTCTGCATACCACTCAAAAAGTAGGTAGTTGCACCACTGGTCTTACTTATCCTCTTGTAGCAGCAGGCCTGGGATTAAGATCATTTTCTGGACCTCCATGAGCTCATCCTTGTGAAATCCAAGTCTAGACTAAAATCAGATAAATACATTTTATGCAAAATAATATCTTAACTGCTGTGTGACCAGTCTGCGTGTACTTTTGACCCATTAAGAAGATATTTGTAACGCTCCAATCCTGCAGCTATTAGCTTATCAGTTTTTAGCAGAAACCCGAGCCACCCTGCCCAGAAATACTTTTTTCTTTCTCCTGACATTTCCTTTTCTAATAGGCAGAGACGAGAGACAGAGCGGCCTCTTTAAACCTGGAGCTGCTCTCAGGTCTGAGCGCACTCTTGTCACTCGTTTCCACTCGTGCTGCTTTTAACCGTCCTGTTCTTGTCATTAGGAATTAAGGGCAGCAGGCGAGGACGGGGAGCTCACAGCAGCTGGACTGAGAAGACGAGGAGGGAGAGGGTGAAGACACGAGTGAAGAGCATACTTGAGGACTCATGAAGGAGGAGACATCCACCCTGACATGAATACAACAAGGTCAAGAGCATGGACAACAATACAAAAGCATCAAATGTTCTCGTGCTGCTGTCAGGAGCCACAGATGGATATCAATATTTACACCATGACCTGGTTTTGCTCTGCTGCTGTCAGATTGATGTTGCAGATGTTTAATATGATTGTGTGTTTTTCTTTGTTTGCATCCTCTCCATTTATCATCTCTGTGTTACAGTACAAATATGAAGACACCAGGCTCTAACACCATTACCCTCACGTGATCCAAACAGGCTTATGTTTCAGCGCGTAAGACTGGACAGCACAGTTTTTTTGTTTGTTGGTACCATCGTCATGCCAGTATCGGGAGCTGTGAGGTCCAGCAGAGGGTTGCACTACTCATTAGAAAAATGCATAAACGCTGCAGTAGAAGTGAGAAGTTTGTTGCTGCACATTTCTTAAAATCACACAATAGATCAAAGGTGTGCAAGTGGAAGCCCAAAGGCCATATGTGGCCCTCCTTTTCCACTAAAGCGGCCGGCTAGTCAGTTTGAAATATCAAAAATTAAAGTTCATGATAAACCCTGGAATATTCTGCCAAGAAAACATAAAAAATAGCAAAAGATCTGAAAAATAGAGCTATACTTGACTGTTGCCGTTTTTGTGGAGCTCCCTTTTATAAATTTGTCAGATTGAAAGTAAAATTCACCCTGATGACCATTAGATGGCACGAACTTGCATCAAAAAGTAGCTGAAAGTTGCTTGAAGTCTGTGTTTAGCTTATTTGATAAATATTCTAAATTTTGTTTGAATGTTAATATTTACAAATCTTTCTGTAACTTTTTCCACCCATCACCTTTCACAACCTTTCATGCTCACATTCACACCCAAGGGCAATTTAAACCAACACTACATAGTTTTTCCACCCTAATATAATATTTCTAGAGTCATTGTGATGGTACATCGCCTTACAACAGGTTGAATGACACCTCTGTCATGGTCTGAGGAGGTCTGTATGGCCTTCACTGACACTAAGTAACTTCGATGTGGATGGTAGGAACACTTCAACACTAAAAAACTGCAGATTTTTACTGCTTTGACTGCTTTATGGCATACGTCACTTCCCCCTCGAGGTGAAAGCTAAACATTGGGATAAGGAGAATATAAAGCAGTTTATGAATTTTTAAACAGATTTAATGAACAGAATTTAGTTTAAAGTAAATATGCATTTATTTTCCTCATGGAAATAGGGACCTCTGGCTCACACTCCTGCATAGTGGGTGGAGGTAATGCTCCTCTGACGTTGGATGCCACCCGCCATTAAACAAGAAGAAGAAGAAAGCTGCATGTAGTGTTGTTATCATGGCGGAAGCAGCGAAAAACCCGAAGAAAAGAAAAGTTTATTGGAGGAGATGAAAAAAAGAAAGCTGGAGAGTAACAAGCTCAGTGCCCGGACAGGGATAAACACTGGCCTGGCGTTCACTCGCTGGCGTGAGCTGAAAGACGAGGAGGGATGTCCGACCGATGCTGATTTAGCCCTGCTACTATTGGACTTGTAAGTACATGATGATTAATTCAAATGGAAACATGATCAGACTGTACCTTATCAGTCCACATGCTTTATTTGTCTCTTGGGACGTCCTGTTGGCTCGCTTCTCCTCCCTCTGTATGTCAACAAATGCACGTCGGTGTGAGGCGTTCTGTTTTACGACAGTGCAGTTACACTCAACGACCATAGAGGCCACTAGAGAGCTGAAAGCCGGAATCTTACTTAGTGCGGCTTTAAAGTCACCAACCAGTCTGACAGGCATGTTTGTGGTCTGTGGGAGGAAGCCAGAGTGCCTGGAGAGGACTCTCACATGCATGGGGAGAACATTAACTCCACACAGAAAGGCTCTGACTGACACAGGGTTCAAACAAGCAACCTTCTTTTCTTTATTCCCAAAACCAACAGTTTCCCCGTCAGCTTACTTTGACTCATGTGCCATTTTGACCCATCTAGTATTGCACCAGCGTTGATGTTTTGCTGCAGCTGGCATACACGGTGAATACAGTATCTACTTCTTCATGTCTGCGGTCGTGTCTTGCTGTCATCACACATGTTACTCGGCCTCTTTCGCGTCCAAGGACTCTGATTGGACGGTGCCTCACTCGTTCCAGCTTAAAGCTTGTATGATGGATGTGCCTGATTACAGACATGCTGCTCTGCGTGCTCAGTGATGAGGGAGGTTGACTGTGAGGTCCTATACCTACATGTTTGCACATCAATGCCCCTTTTTGATACAAACCAAAACAGGACAGATTTAAGTGTAAAGAAAAGGCAACTTTAAAATGATAAAGCTGAATGAAAACAGTAAACTCTTCCCTGCACAGTCCTGTATGGTCCATCACATATTGTAGCTGTGCATAAAAACAAACCTGCATTAACTATTTAAACATTTTATGCACGGCAGCTCGAGTGTTTCCTTTTCTTTGCAAACTTTGCAAATTCAGATTTTACTCTAAAGCTGAGGTACGCTCATTAAATATTCATCATTTTGCTCTTACTAACTCCTATTTCCTTTCTTTTTGCTTAAACTGCTCCTGTCTTCACACATTTCCTCTCCTCTGGAAATATTTTCAGCTTCCTCCCTCCCTCTGTCCTGTCCTCTTATTAACTTTCTCTCTGCACACTTGGACCAAACTTTCCCACATGTCACCATCCTAATGTGGAGCCTGTAATTATTTCTGACTAATTGGGTCCATTCGTGACTGGACTGAACTTGGCTTGTTATGACTCTCTAAATTGGGACCTTTGGACTTTGGACTTATCAGGACTACTTAAGAGTGAGGCGAGGAAGACTCGGTCACACTGCTGGTGTCAGCACTCTGCACACATCACGCTCCCAGGCTTTTCATGCAGCTCCAGCTAATTGATATGTGTTAGAGAGCGGCCGATGCTGATGTGCCAGAGTCATTAGCTGAAATGTGAAGAATAATCATTTTGTTTCAGGGCAGAGGCCAGAGAAAAAGAGAGAGAGAGGGACTCATTCTGATTCTGCAGCCGGACGACGTGAGGCAAGCTCACCTGGAGCAGCTCCAAACTCAAACCACGCTCACTTTATCAGACACACACATCGATATCCTGCAGGCCGATTTCTGAGGTACACAGATCATTAAGCCGGGTCTCAGGAGTGACTTCAAATCAAACTCAGATCAGTCTGAGAAAAGGATGGAAACACATCACTCTGCCCATCTGTTTCACTGAGTTTCTCCTCTGATACTGGATCAGCATGACTTTACAGTTCGTCTTCATCTATCTGAGAGCATGTCAGTGTAGGAGAGACAGGAAATACTGAAGCACTTCCACTTTAGACCGGATAAAGTATTGGACTAATTCTGTTTGACGTCAGCCATTGAAGGGGGTTTTTAAGGCCAAACCTTTAAAGTTGTCATTTTAAAAAACTGAGCCCCTGAAAAAAACTCTACAAACTTAAAGCTCACACATAAAATATCAGCAGTAACTACCAGCAGACACCATCATAACTGTTGATTCTGACAGTTAGCTTTCAGGTTGATTATCTGCAAAATATACATAACACTGTGCATTCTGATGGGGATCTTAAATAAATGTAAAAAAGTTTATATAAAAAACAAAACATACAGTGCATTAAAAAAATGAAATATCACCATTACAAAATTCCACTCCTTAAAATAACCACAGACATACAAATGTTTGGATTTTGGATCAGGTAGGCAACCAGATTTTAATGTTTCAGATTGTTTTTCAGTAAACAACAATACCAACACAGTAGCCACAGTCACGGACTCCAACTTGATCAGATTATTTAGTGAAGAGGAAATTCCCAAACTAGAGCTTATGACAGGGCATTTTAAGCTAGTGGTGGGCTAGCTGCCTTGAAGTCAAACCCTAACAGCTTAATTTACTTAACTATTACGTCAAGGTTGATAAAGTTGTGAGTTCGTTTCATTTGTGAAGATTGTCATGAGGAACCAAATGTGCACGTTTCATGAATTTTTGTTCTCCACAAAACTTTTTTACCAGGAATGATCCAAGAATGCTGAATAATCCCACAGGCTTTGAACCGGCAAAATTGGTATCTTACGGGTTGGCCCAAAAATATGTCGCCCTGTCTGATATCGCTACAGGCTTATTCAGAGTGGACCAAGCATGCAGAGTGTGTGTGTTTCCTGCACATGAAATACACAAGCCTCAGACAACACCCCTGCAGAAACAGCTGTGATTCCAGCAGGGGAGCTGCCTGAAAATCTGGGGCCCATGAAAAGACAGCACATTGGGCTCTATCCCGAACCAGCTCTGCATCATGTCCCGAGGCATCTGGACAGCGAATTAACAAATTTATGACTTTGTTTTAATGTATCACTTATAATTATTACAGCCAAGTTAAAGACACTGATGAGCTTCAGATCATCAAAAATATTTTTCCGATGGAATTGTAAAAGAAAAAGTGAATAAAACCATGAACTATACTGAACTCTGTCATTTGGACTATTTTAAGCATTTAAAGTGTTTCAGTAGGTTATATAACCAGTGCTCTTGAATCTCTGATCTTTCACCGTGTCACAGATTCAGATTATAGATTTGTTTTTCTGTGTAACCTTTTTGTTATGAGGAAAAGAAAATGCATAAACAAATCTAACATAGAGGTTTGGAAGGGCCTTTTTTTCTAAATAAATGTTATTTCATGAGATTTTATGGATGCAAAAGTTGCCGTGATGTCACTTTTTTGCCAATTAAAATCAGAAAAGCATTCTTTGTGTTTGAATAGATCTTAAAAATACATAATGAAACCAATCAATTAATCAATATGTCTGAAATACTGGTCATGAAGTATTATTACAGGGCCCTGCACCTGCATCATTTTAGCTCCTAATCCTCAGAACAATTTGCTTTAACCATCGGCACAGAAACCCCCACAAAAGATTGCCAGCTGAGAGCTTTCTGTTCTTGTTTGGCAACTTTTCATACATCAGGTCTGTGACTCAAGACATAAGAAGGTGGACAGTTTCAGACAGTAAACATTAGAGAGGAGCAAAGGGATGACTGTGCAGAAACATGCATCCAAACCACAGACAGAAACAAAAATTCTATAGAGGTCTGTGGTTAAATCATACAATACCATGACCCTTTTCTGCTTTGTTAAAGCAGGAAGCATGTTTGTGTGCATGTTTGCACAACAACACACAAACACACACAGAAATCAATTGATAGATAGTGCACAAATTTCTCCCTGGACTCTCACTTATAACTTTCCAACAAGTTAGCAGCCTTGGATTCAGATCAAGGAGTGATCACCTTGAATGGAGACACATTTTTCTTTGCCCTTTTTTATTGCCTGATAAACTCATTTTATAATGCATAAGAAAACATTTAAACAAATTAATTCATTAAGACACTTTTGGTGTTTTACTGTTTTACTGTGAAAATCACATACGCTCAGCAGAGCAAAACTGTGAAGATCTGTTAGGAGTTAAAAACGGGGCTGCTTGTGAAGGATTCACCTCAGACATCATCACTGAAGGTTAAGTATCAGAGATGTGAATCTTATCGAATGATCTGATTTGATTTCAATTCTGAAGGTGATGATTTGATTCAGAGTAGATTTTTGGTTCAGACTGATTCATGATTCTCAGTCAGAGCTCTCTTTGTTCTAAAGGGTCCGTTGTGTGGTTGACATTGACAAACAGCTCAGAAAAAAACTGCTTTAAGACTTAATAGAAGTCAAAAAAATAGTAAGTAAAATATTTAAATAAAATGAAGTTTTTACATTTAATAAAGGGTTTGATAAGCTGTTTCCTGAAACTAAAGCCTCCGTTGTCTCCAGCACTGTCGGGACATCAGTCTTTAGAACAAGAGATGAATTTAGTCCTAGATTAAGACCGAAGTTGGTAAAACTGTGCAGCGGTCAAAGGTCAGCAGTCAGTATGATCACTGGCCTCTGTTCTGCTTCTTTTAACTCCGGGTGATGGCGTGAAGGATGAGGACTAACATCTCAGTTTGCAGAGTCTGCAGACTGAATGCGTCATGTCAGCTTTGTCTTACCGTCAGAGAATCCAAAAAGCACCCTCACACTTTTTTTAAATAAGAAGGGACAGGCTGGATATTTCTTTGCTGCTCTGACCAGAAACATGACCAACTCAGAGGGCTAACTATAGCAGCGTGGCCTGCTAGTACCAACAAGCATCTCACTACAACTGTGAACTACAGAAGTCAAACAGAAACAGAAGGAGCAAGCTCAGGTGAGGATGCAAAGAGAGTAAGAATGATCATTTTGACAAGAATTGTTTTTTCCTGATGCCTCTGTAAATTGCCTGTGCTTAAAAATATGCAATTACAATCCATGAATTTATGGCAGGATTTGTTTTGAAAGTTACCCCCAACATTCATCTTGATTCAGTGTCGTTCAGCCCCCGTTTTTCAGGCCTTTATTGGAGTTTACAGAGAGACAGAGCTGTGACAGCAGGGAGAAGCGGCCAACATGCACCCACCCTGAAACCACAATTAAATATGGCCACCATGTGACAAGTAGAAATAGTATGATCTTTAATGTTGAGTAGAGTAAATCTTGCAAGGAAACATCACACAGATCAAATGTCACTTTTGAGCTGCACATGATGACATTAAAATCATCTGACGGTCTAAAAAAAAGAAAACAAGTCTCCAAAAATGTGTGAAGAAGTCTCCTCAGCGTTCCCTCTGCTGAGATCATCTCAAATGACGCAAGACGTGAGCAGTTTCTGAAATAATTCTACATACTTTAGAGCACTCATCATGCAAACATGACTCCGTGGTTGCATATAAAGAGGTCCACTCCAGTCTCAGAGAACTGTTAGCGCAGCTTTAGCATTATTTGAACTTGTTCTGTATTTCATCAATGCAAAGACTGATGAAATGTTTGCAATGATGGAGCTTGTGTTTTTGTGTCCTGGTGTCTTTTCTGTTTCCGTGGATGTAAATCCATTTTTCTGTTTTCATATGTAAATATCTTCTGTTATTGTAGGCTCCATATTCTCCGCAGTCAGCTGATATGAAGTCATTCAGTCAGATTTAATGTGAGTGTACGTACAGTGGGCTATAATACCTGCAGAAATACACTGGCTGCGGATTAGCATAATCAGCTCTGACATGATTGTGTGATACAGCTGAGCCTAATTCACATGGCACCGGTGATTACATTACAACAATTTTTGTGACCCTTTTCCATTTGCACAATTTGTCTGGTATGAAAAGGCTCTAATCCCTGTGAAAAATTGCCTTTGTGCCTCGTCTTTTCACTCCAACAGAGGCAGAGAAAATTGGGTCAGAGAAAAATATGAATGAAACACGCAGCGAGCTGATTTGGTTGCCAAGGAGTCCCGGTGACGTGTGGAGAGAAAAACCAGCACATCAGAGCGAGGGAGAGGTTTTACATGGAGGCAGGGGAGCGTTCAAAAGCTCCATCCAAAGCTGCGTAATTGTGGACCATGAGGGACGGAGAGGAACATGGAGATGTCAGAGCAACACATCTGCCTCTGATGTCTGCACTATGTGGATCAAAGACTCATGGAGGAGCTGCGGGCTGTTTTTATTTTCTGTCCAAGCGCTGATGCGACAGCAGAGGAAATGATTTGTCATTTTGTTCCTCTGATATAATTTAGACAGCACTTCTGGCTCCTGTAATTTTAAAAAATGACCATCTTCGTACTGAGGTACTAGCTAATAGTCGCACAGTGCTTGAGTTTTACATGGTACACCTGCTCAACTGCTTATGAACATAACTAGGTAATCAGCCAATCACATAGCAGCAGCTCAGTGCATTCAAGGATGTAGACACGGCCAAGACGACCTACTCCGGTTCAAACTGAGCATCAGAATGGAGAAGAAAGGTGATTTAAGTGACTTCAAATGTTACATGGCATAGTTGTTGTTGTCTGTCATAAACTGCTGATCTGCTGGGATTATCGCTCATAACCATCTGTAGGGGTCATAGAGAATGGTCTGAAAAAGAGAAAATATCAGCGAGCAGCGGTTCATTCAGGAGAATGGTCATAGTGGTTGGAGATGATAGAAAAGCAACAGGAACGCAAATAAGCACTAGTTCTGTCCAAGATCTTTCTACACACAAAAAACGTCCAATCTTGAAGCAGATGGGCTATAGCAGCAGGTGCCACTCCTGTCAGCCAAGAACAGGACACTGAGGCTACAAAATGTCTCCCGGTCTGATGAGTCTGGATTTCTGCTGCCACATTCAGACTTTGGTGTGAACATCATAAAAGCATGGATCCATCCTGCCTTGGATCAATGGTTCAGGCTGCTGGTGGTGTGGGAGATGATTTCTTGGCACACATTAGACGTAATTATCTGTC
The DNA here is from genome assembly GCA_037902135.1 of Cetoscarus ocellatus. NCBI lineage: Eukaryota > Metazoa > Chordata > Actinopteri > Labriformes > Labridae > Cetoscarus > Cetoscarus ocellatus. The sequence goes on from JBAMNC010000884.1 coordinate 525,961, forward strand.
TCATTGTTTTCAAAGCATTAATCACAATCTGTTTAGACTTTTAATTGTCGTTCTAACTGAAAATAGAGAGCGGAGGAGAATCCTTTACTCAGTGACAACTCACCTCTTGGCTGTATGTGTGAACCCAGATCCTCTCTATATGTGCTCCCTGTGATTTTTCTCCTTGAAGGCATCTTTGGAGCTGCTGCACCTTAAACCAGATGCCAGTGAGATTTTTATGGCAGGGTTGTTGTTTGGCTTGGTGGGAGAGCCTCTTGTGTCAGCAGGTAAATACTTCAGTTACATAATAACACCAGCAGAACTTTAAAATGCACTCCAGAGCACGTCTCTTATTTCAAGAGGTAACAGAGTGACATCACACTGAGAGCATAGTTGCCAGGTTGGCTTATTATAAACGATTTTAGGCTTCTTTTTTGAAAAGTTGCTTGTAAATATTGGCAGTTCAGGTTGCGTTTTTTTGGGCTTGTTCCAAAAGTGCAGTTGCTCATTTGGGCTTGTTGTGCCCCCAAACACAGGAGGGATCTGATGCTCACTCTACTGCCCAATATAAACTCAATTCAGAGGTTGCACAAACTATTTTCTCCTTCTCTAAACACAAATGTAAATTTTACTGTAAAAAGAGGGGCAAAAATGATGTTTTCACCAAAAACAAATCCTTATGGTCAGAATTAAACTGATTACTGTTTTCACCATAATAAAGCTGTAGGATCAACATGAAACCTAGATAAAAGCCTGACCATGTCTGTTTGGTTACAAAAACTAAGGTTAGACAGACTGTTTAGTGATAACAGAGTTATACATAACAGTAGGCCCTCCCTTCACTTCTGTATAAAGAAAATTATGTTCCACCTCCAAACAAAAGGATGTTGAATAAGTAAATTAAGAGTCAAATAACTCAAATCACTGTGGAACTGAAATGTAATGTAGATGAAAATTAAAAAATGCTTTATGTAGTTTCTCTGTAAAAAAAAATAAATAAATAAAAAATAAATAAAAATATATATATATCACCATAGAAAAAAACAGCAGGAGGTCACTTGTTTTGGGCTTGTTTTTATCGACCTGGATTCTTATTTCAGTAGAAAAATCTGGCAACACTGACTGAGAAAAACAGGGACGCACAGTGTGACATTTCTAGCACAAAATGCTGTTTTCCTTCTGCACACAAAAAAGCAGAAAATCCAAAATCTGTACCATGGAGTAGTTTTTCAGTAATCTGTAATTCTGTTCACTCTCGTACAGAGGGCCACAAAAGGAACAGAGAGGCTGCGTTTCAGAAATACCCTCATGTATGTGGACTTGGTGACTGGACTTGTTCTTGTGTGGCGTGTTTCTGTAGTCCGATGACCAACAGTGACAGCAGGTACTGTATGAGCCTTCCATCAAGTGCAGTGATTACAACAGGATGAGGAGTCCACAGTCAAAGCTATCACATTTCTCAGACCCGAGTGCTCGCACAGAGTTAAAGAGCAGCATTTCATCAGTAATCCTCTTTGGCTTTAATTAAATCTATAGTTATGCCTGTAGAGTCCAAACACAGCTCACATACAGGAGCGGGGGGGCGTCAGAATGTCCGTGTATCACTTACAGAGATTGTCTGCAGACGTTTGATAACTGGATGAATCCTTTTAATCTGTTTTCATGTCGCTCTGATCCTCACATACACACTGCTGTTTGAAAAACAACACCAAACACACACAGACACACACACTTCTGTTTCACTGCGGGTGACCCGGTCTGGTGTAAGTCTTGGATTGTGTTAGTCCAGAAGGGGAACCAGGACATTTTGGACCCCATGTAAAGATATCAGATTGGACCCTATCACAATGAAGCTCTGCACAGTTTCTCAAACCAAACAAATTGATAAATAAATAAAATGCTTTATAATTATTGTGTCTTTCAGTTTAAAGACAAAAAAAGCTTCAAACTGTGAAGAGAACACTCTTCAGATATAATTATAGAATAAATGGTGGGACTATGTATTCTAAAGCTGGAGATATACTGCAGTTTGTCCCTGCTTTTACGTTTGTGACCTCAGACTGTAACTACCTGTAAACTGAAGTAAACTGCAAACATGGCAGTGAATCTGAGAGTCAAAGAAACAAGATAAACACCAATAGTCAACATTATGATCTAATATATGTCTACAACTGATGACTATTGATCAGACCTCAACCTCAGCAATGTCTCTGTTTCTACAATATTTTCCTCTGTGCACTGTCAGAACTGTCGTGGTGTATGGGTGTAATGAGTTACCGTGTTAACCGGTGACTTGTGGCTGACTGCGCTGATAGAGGTTGTAGTCCAGGCGGAGGGTGAACTTTCAGTGCTTCACTTTTATTAATCAGAGTATCAGAGGTCATTAGTTCATATGTAAGAAAATATAGCCAAAGAAAACAAGCTAACACAAACAAAGTCAACCATGATGGCAAATTCAAGTCACCAGTGTACACAGTCACCAACTGAAGTAGAACTCAAAACTCAATTCCTTGTTTCCCGACTCTAAAGGAGGATTTCTCAGTCATCAGCCAGATGAACTCAGGTTTGAGTCTGTTCAGTCTCATTCAGATGGTGATGATAATGGTCTTGGTCTATTTTGTCTTTAAATGTTTCTTTTATTGTTGTTTCTGCTGCTGTGATCAGTCTGTCATCTCTCCTCTGCCTCTAAACTGATCCCACTGGTCACATGCAGACTGCAGTCGCATTAATTCTGGATGATGTGCACAACCAATGCGCTGAGTCCATGCAGGGGATGCGTACCCATCTGCGTACTTAACAGCAAGTATGTCTCCAGTTTAAAGGTCTTTCTATCATTTCGGCCATTCAAAGCATTTTAAATATTCCAGTTTATCTTATAATCAATCCTAATGAACCTTTTTTAACCCTGCAAAAGACTATTAAAAAACAGGTCATAGAGCAGCACAAATATATAGCCTGCAGACTTTTGAAAGACCCCTGAATATAGTGAGGGACATATTGGTGAGATGGGGGGACATGTTGGTGAGATGAAGGACATATTGGTGAAATGGGGGGACATGTTGGTGAGCTGGGGGACATGTTGGTGAGGTGAAGGACATATTGGTGAAATGGGGGGACATGTTGGTGAGCTGAGGGACATATTGGTGAGCTGGGGGACATGTTGGTGAGGTGAAGGACATATTGGTGAAATGGGGGGACATGTTGGTGAGCTGAGGGACATGTTGGTGAGATGGGGGACATGTTGGTGAGGTGAGGGACATGTTGGTGAGGTAAGGGACATGTTGGTGAGCTGGGGGACATGATGGTGAGGCGAAGGACATGTTGGTGTTATGGGGGACATGATGGTGAGGTGAGGGACACGTTGGTGATATGGGGGTACATGTTGGTGAGGTGAGGGACACGTTGGTTAGATGAGGTATGAGACATGTTGACATTTAAAACAGACTAGAGGCTCATCTCGACCTGCAGACGACCTCCTCTCAGGCCTCACCTGTGTGAGGTCAGACGTCAGCCTGCTGCTTCAACAAGTTAAAAAACAGCCTCACATATGGCTGATGTCTGAGCTGAGCGATGAGAACGCTGCTGCAGAGGGACAGAGATAAATACCTGTGTTCAGGTGAGTCATGGGGAGCCTCTCTGATCTGCACACACACAACACACACACTTCACTTCTGGTGGACCCTTTGAGGGGCTTCAAGGTTTGATTTTGCATTAACAAGTTAAATGGCCCATATTTTGTTGGGCCCCAGAAAATGTTCCAGTTTGAAATGAAGCAGCAGCACATTTATGTTTGGAGAGGAGGGCTGAGTGGGTATAGGGCAGAGGCTGCAGCTCCCTCTGTCCCCCCCTCTCTCTCTCTGCCTTGTTCAACATGGTTCTGTGAAATTCTACCATGGAGTACAATAGATCAAATTTGTACTCACAACCACGTAAAGCAAGAAAGACTGGACTGCAAAGACATGTTCTCTGTCTCTGACAGCATAGTTTGGAGCTTTGCACAGCACCATAACACAAAGATCTATTGTGTATAAACAGCACAGTCAGGAGTGGGATGGCCAGTGTTTTCCTCTACCAGGTAAGTTTGGGTTGATTTGGGTTGTCTTAAAAGTCATCCTCTAGGCCAGGAGTCTTCAATTAATATTTGACTGGGTCCAGGAAGTATGGCTGCATGGTGGCACAGCAGGCAATGCACATGCCTCACAGCAAGAAGGTTTCCTTGTACATGCATGGGTTCTCTGTAGACACTCCGGATTCCTCCCACAGACTCAAAACTTGCTTGTTAAGTTAACTGGTAAGGTGTGGGAGAGTGTGTGACTGGTTGACTGTCTCTTTATGTGGCCCTTGATTGGCTGGTGACCAGGTTAGGGTGTAGAAAACAAGTCTAAGAAAACATGCAAGTGATTTCTCGATCAGGTTAGGGTTTTTTTTTTCCTAAATTTGAAGCTCTTAAAGGGGTCAAATGAACAGGCTTGAGTCTACAAAAATGGAATATGTGTAGTCTGAGTTTTTCTTTTCTATTGATCAATTATGTGCAAAATTATATTCTTAACAATCTTCACTCATAAAATAAATTGAACAACAATCTCTGAACAAGGTAACTCAAGAAGTTCACCATAAATTTCAATGAAAGTTTCAGGGAATGTTGGTCATGGCACAGGAAAGAAGTGATTTAGTTTTGATGGTAATGCAAATTCGGATGCAGGGTTTTTTTAAGGATTTGTTAATTTTGTATCAAGGGGCAGTTTTCACTATTTTCACCAGACTGTCAGAAAGGCCTTGGTGGATGTTTGTTTTCTTCAATCACTTCTAGTTGTCCCCCCAATTTCCGGCCTTACTGAGTTGTATCATTGAATTTGGGTTTTCAAAAACCAAACCTACATTTTCCAAGCTGCACTCTGAGTTCAGATGAAGGCTCAGGAGTTTTTCTAACCTGTTTTCTTGCACGATTCATTTTCTGTGATGAGGAAATCTAAACAAATGTGATTCCATCATCCCGTATCCAAACAGTCTTAATGGACTTTTCTGGGCTCTTCTCCCAGAAAAAAAACTTCAGTGATGTTCAAACTCTTCTTACTTTGATAGAATCTGAACCAAACTGAGTAAACACTCTGCAGAGGGTTATAAACTGCTCCCAGCACACTCTGAGTTAATGCAGGCTTTAATTTCAGATTACAGTCCAGACTGCAGACTGTTTTATTATTCATCCAAGTTTGGTTTACAGGCTGCTCAACTCAAGGCTGCATCGTTTCTATACAGAAATGTCCATCGAACCACTTCCTTAGACATGCACAAATCAGATTTTGGAGAAAATTTCAGTACAGCAGCAGCTGAAATACTGCCCATTTTCTTCTTCACATATATCTGTCACAGCAGACGGCTTGCTATTTGACAGGCAGCACATTTTATAAAGAGAAATGAGAGGTTTACAGCTGTGATGGACCCTCTGAGTGATCTAGATCAGCTGGCTCAGCTTACAACCAGACAATGTGATGATTGATATGTTTGCATCTATTTCACTTAAACTGTGCTTTTTAATGTATAAAAATATATTATAACTGTTTCCCAAAGTGTGTCCTCCTTTTAAAACATCTCCCAGGCAGGATGGGCTTGCAGAATGGCTCATGCGCTGGGACACCCCTGCTATGAAACATTAATGCTCAACTTTCAAGAACAAGTCCTTGGTGCATTATGTGTCCGCGGTGGAGCAATGTGGAGAAGAACATGCCCTAAAACTGTCCGAACAACAACAATGGAGAAACATTAATAAAGAGCTGGATGTCACTGATCATGTAAAACAGGATTCTCAACAAAACTCTGATGGTGTTTGGAGGTCATTGCTGCAGAAGTCCATGTTTAAAATGGTTCAAGTTTAGGACACAGCAACCATATATGAGCTTTAATGACAGCCCACGTAATTATTCGTGGAAAATGACACCATTCCAGGCAGGAAAGAGAGAATAGCAGTACACTCTGCAGACACTATCAGGAACATCCTCCTAGTCTCAGGTTGGACCCCCTTTTACCTTCAGAGCTTCTTAACTCATGGTGTCATATCTAATTGCTGCATCCATGAAGAAAATCTCCTTTTCACCCAAATTCCATAGATGCTCTATTGGATTGAGATCTGGTGATGGTGGAGGCCACTGGAGTACAGTGAACTAATTGTCATGTTGAAGAAACCAGTGTGAGATGATCTGAGCTTTGAGACATGGAGCTGCTGGAAGTCTCCATCAGAAGATGGTCCACTGAGGTCATAAAGGGATGGACATGGTCAGCAGCAATCCTCAGGTAGGCTGTGGAGTTTGAACCATGCCCAGGTGGGACTAAGGGGCCCAAAAATGTCCATAACACAACCAGCAGCAGCCTGAAGCATTGATCCAAGGCAGGATGGATCTGTGCTTTTATGATGTTCACACCAAACTCTGAACCAATCCAGACTCATCAGACCAGGAGACACTTTTACAATCTTCTGTTGTCCAGTTTAGGTGAGCCCATGTGAACTGTAGCCTCAGTTTTCTGTTCTTATCTAACAGGAGCTTCAGCAGGCCATCTTGACCATGCCTTCAAGCCCAAATGCTAAAGTTGCTGCCATGTGATTTGCTTTTTTGATTTCCCAAGAAGAATTTGAAATGGGTTTGCTTCATTAGCTTGGTAAATCAACAAAAAACACACATCAGCCTGACAAAACTGCTGCATCACTCTGACTAAGCAAACATGTTTCCTCTTTTTTTTTTTTGGAACTTCCTGATGAAGACAGCTGAAGGATTAAAGAGTCAGGACAAAGGAGCCTCCTTCAATGATCCAAGCAGCAGACTCTCCGTCAGTTTGGATAAAACCATCAACTGTGCATTCGACGTGAACCCCTGCAGGCAGATTCTCGCTCACGGCCTGACCCGTCCAATATTTCTCCACTTTTACCAGGTGGCCTCACAAACACTGGAACACCCCGACTGCAGGCTGCTGATCTGTGTGGGCTGCAGCTTTTCATTCCTCTGCTGTTACCGTTAGTTAGTGTGGAAGTGAAACACGCTCCCTTGCTCGCTCGCAGTGATGAAGCGTCTGTTTACTGACATGATGCCGCCCTCTGCAGAGACACGGGGTCTCTCCGGCTGCCATAGTAACTAACGCTGACTTGTATACTTTTTTCAGCCTGACCTCCTACCTATTTACCCCCTAGAGTGTGTCTGCATGCTGTGGGGGAGGGGCCCTCAGCCTGCTTCTGTGCATGTGGGTTGTATGGTGCACAGCAGGGGAACTGAGGGGTTTTCACTGTAAAAGCTGCAGGGTACAAACACGCTAATGGATCCCAACAAAACGAGCCTTTCAGAGTCGACCGTCAGACAATAACGTCTGCGCGGGGAAAAGCACTTGGTGGCCTTTTTGCAGCTCAAAATGGGCCGCAAACTTTTCACTCCAAACATCACGCTGGGACAAACACACGGTATAAATATATAACGGCGCTCCAAATACAGAAAACTGATAAATTATTAATGCAGACAACAGCGGACAGGAGGAGGAGCTCAGTGGATAAAGATGATAAACAAAACGTTTCCTACACACTGGTAAACATGCAGAGGGTTTATTCTGCTGCTACAAGGCTCTCAATCAAATGACACATAGTGATGCGCTGTCAGCTCCACCCACCTCCACTGCCCACCAAGGAGTCTATTTGACAAGAACATAGTCCACTGTGTGGCTGGACCTGACTATGAGGATCAGACCAGAGACACTGTGTTCAGGTTGTCCATCTGTATACATGTGTGTGATTAAGGGGTCTTTCACACCAACGTTGTTTGGTCCGGACTTTCAGACTTTTCTGTTTGGTCCAAACCAAACTGATAGGTGTGAAACCTCCCATGGACCTTGGTCCAGACCAAACAGCTGGACCTGGTCCAGACCAAAGAGGTGGTCTCGGTCCAGACTAAACAGAACCACAGTCTGGTTCATGCCCGGTGTGTAAGCATTATTTTGAAAGGTTCAGACCTTCATATCAATGACAGGAAATTACGTCATGACTCCCTTCTAAAGGAAATCCATCACCAAAACAAACTGAGCTACAGAAGCAGAAGAGGAGACCAAATGTCTGATAGATATTTGGTCGGATGTCTGATGATAAAACTCATAAGATGAACTCAGACCAGCCTTATGGACAGCTCCTCAAGTTTTTGCTGTTGCTAGTAGGAAATCAATAATAATATGATGATGGGAATGATGACTTCATTTATGTTTACATTAACATTCAAGACCCACGTTGTTCAACATGTTGGCAGCCAAATGACCAATCAGTGTAAACTACAGAGACACATAAAGCATGTAGTTGATGACGATATCATGTAGGTTTGTCATGTAGAGTCTGTTAGTCTGTTTTCAATAATGACAGCATGAAACCAAACAGACCAAACCAAATGTAGACAATGTAAGACCTTTTTCAGTGGGTCCCAAGACTTTGCCCGGGCAAAATATGATGGGGAAAAAAAATCCAGTGCTTTTATTTTGAAGGGAGTTTTTATGCAGTAGAGTGCTGGGTGTTCACACTCCTTAACAACAGGTGAGGATAATACCCTGCTAACTGACATGTTTTTATAGAAAGGTGTTTGCTAAATATTCGCAAGAAGGCATTTAGCTCAAGCTACATATTCTTAAAAAAAATTTAAAACAACTTCTCAGTAGCTGCACTTTTTTTTTCATGTTTTTGTATGAAAGCATTGAGTCTGTTGAAGTTGTTTCCCTCTATAGCATCCCCAGATGTTGGTCATTTTGGTTCCTCATTTATTTTGTTTTTGTGCTGGCATACTGTGATATTCTGTATTATCTCAGGTTCAAAGGGCATCTTTTCATTAAATAAATTTGAGAAGTTGAATATTTTCCTCAATTTGGGTCGCAGTTTTTCATTAAGGGGTGATGGTGGGTCCTGAAGCCAGACCAGTTGAGAACCAGTGATCTAAAGAATGCTTTTGGTGATTCTGTTGAAACTTTGCTCAGCTTTCACTGAGGACAGAATTTACTGGATTTTCAAGGTCATAAGACAAATTTCAAGGTTATGAAGACAAATGATCATCCTGTCCATTTGAAGGCAAACTGGCAAAAAAAAATGCAATCCCAGAGAAATGCTTGAATGTTTGATTTTTCTCAGACTTCGCACAAATGCTCACTGGGACTCAAAGATCAACAGATTTGGAGGATTTTGGAGGTCATATATCAAGGTTATGAACTTTGCATATTTCTTCTGTGACTAAAGATAAACTAATTAGTTACTAGTTACTAATTCTAAGTTCAGTCTGGAGTCTTTGGGTCTTATGTTCAGCTGCTTGTGAGAATATTTTAAATGCCTCGATGGATTTTCCATTAATTTTGCAGAAATGTCCTCTTTGACTTAATAATAAGTTGATATGATTTTAACCTTTGTTTATATCAAGAAGCAAGCCTCCTTCCCCAAAGACCATCTCAGGGCTTTTCCTGACCCTACACTGTTTTTTAGTTTCTGGCATTCGCGCACCTTGAACCAGGTGGTAGTTCAAACATGCTTTTGTGGTTTTAAAATCATTCATAGTAGATTTTTGTCACATTTTCCATGTTTATTTGGATTTGACATTATTTTGGGGGTCACACTGAGCAAATATAAGGCGGCTGCATGTGGCTGCTGGTCCACCCACCTGATTGAGACATTTCAGTGTGAAAATTCTTCATAATACACCTTTAAGTGTTTCTAATGCTGTGTAAAGGCTTTAATGTCCCGCTGATTGTTCTCTATGTGGTGTACGTGCTCCCCGAAGTGCTTGTCGCTGCACCGTATATGATGATGTGAGAACGCCCACACGTTTGGGCTTGCAGAGAGATAATGTCTCGTCACAGGGAGGTTGTCTTTTGCAGCTCTTCTACACAAAGCGAGATAACAAACGGTGAAATGGAGCAGTGAAAGAGCAAAAATGAAATTTTCTGCTTTGATTTCCGTTTAAAGGAGCTCCTGAGGTGCTGTACGTGAGTGCTTTCTTTGATTCGACGGTGCATTTCTCTGCAGAATCCAAGCAGAAGCCTGCAGCTTCATTTGCATGCCGGGACTCATCGCATATTTATTTATTATTTTATTGGGATCAGTGACGGCCCATGAATAATTTAGTCAGCTTCTCTACCTCGCCTCCAGGGTCACGCCCAAGGTCCACTTCCCCAAAAAGTCCCCATTATCTGGAGCTGACTGCATTAGAGTGGCCACAGCGGAGCCCCCACGCTGGGCGCCCTCTGACCCTGCTGATGAAGGCGTTCTGGCGAGGAGGAGGTGACATCATCAGGCGAGGGCGGACAAGGTTTTTTTTAAGAGCAGAGCTTTGGGGCTGGAGTAAAGAAAAAAGTCAGACAAGTTTGATGAGTAATTCTTTTCTTTGAGCAGTGAAATATCAATCTTTGACTCTTTTTTTTCATTTCACTAAAGCGTCCCAAGATTTGTTTGATCCTCTTTCTTAATATTTATGAGGCCAGCAGAAACCCACCTGAACTTTTCTCTCTCCTGGAGAAGATTTATTTTCAACATCCATTATTCAAGCCTTTATATTAAAGTCAAACTGAGACTGCAGTTCATTTTAACTTGAATTTCATTAACAAAGGAGCAGAAATGCTGATTGTGAGGAGTCTTTGCATCATGAAAACCAACCTCACAGTGACACCTTTTCATTTGCTGGGATGAAAAACTTAGAGGGTCTGCACAAGACATCACAGCAGCAGAGCAGAAAGAGCACAGGCTGACAACAGCACTCACAGGGGAGTAAGCAGTCAAATATTCAAATTCAGGATAAAAATGTCAGGTTGTTTATCATTTGATTTTTGATTTGTTTAATTTCTGTCAGCATAGATCCTCAGCTGGTTTTATAGAAGCTTTTGTAAATGTAATGTTTATAACGAAAAGGAACCATGATCTTAAAGCAGCCGGTTTCATATCACAGAGAATACATGCATTCAGTGCATTTCACATATTTCTCATCCAATGAAAGTATTCAACCAGGTCAGGTGTCACATATAAAGTAAATGGGAGGCAATGACAGTTAAATGGATGCTATGAACAGGCTCAGAGAGAGCCCATGGCACAACAATCTCATACCTACAGATACAGAATAAAGTCACTTAGGCTTCATCCTATGGTCCACACCATGACTTGATTGGATGTTGCATCACATTACACCTGCTGTTCCCTCTGCATCAATTAAAAACGTGATTCTATGCCCCGTGTATCACTTTGTAAACAGAACATCGAGTGCTTTGAAGAGTGGCCAACTCAAAGGCTCATCAATGCACAGCTTTCTGTGAGCCAGACATTTTCTGTGTTAAGAATGAACGTAAATCATCTCACTCAGTGAAATGGATGACTGTTCCTGTATCGCTACTATGTTCAACAGATTAACAAGGTCTGCTCTGTGAAAGAAGTCAAGACAAAAAATCAAGAAAATCCCTCCAGCACCTCTGCAAATTCTTCTTCTCTGTTCCTCATCCATGTCGATGTGTGCGACATTGCCTGACATGCAAATTGCATTAGGACATTTCCTGAGGAGGTTACCCCAGTATTTTCTAGTAAATATTAGGGTTGCATGTTTCTAAAAGGCATATGTCAGCCCTGTGATTGGCTGGTGACCAGTCCAGGGTGTACAAAATGTCAGATAGCATAGGTTTCAGCTCCCATGACCCTGACATGAATAAAGCAGACATTTTAGTCGCCCTTGTTAGCAGTTTGCCATCAGCCATCCTTTTAAAACAAAATGTTCATGCTTTAGAATATTTAAGTGGGACAATATCAGATGCATTTTATGTTGCAAAATAAAACCTTCAAAACTCATACTGATAAGTTTAAAATTAGGGATGTCCCAATACAACTTTTTCACCTCTGATACGATACCGGTATTGCAGCCTTGAGTACTGGCCAATACCGATATCGATCCGATACGATATCAGCAGGAATCATACATACTTTTATACTTATGTTGTAATTTGGACTGTAAGAAAAGGCTTGATCAAGTGTGATTACTCAAACAGAGAACAGTAGTCAGCAATAGTAGGCATGAGAAAAACTGACCCATTTGTTATTAACCAATGGGTTAAATACATTTTAAACTTAAACGTAAGAATATACTACAATTAAATAAAAATAAATTAGAAGACCCTAAAAAGTAACCTCAATAAATCCAATAAAAACAAAAATATATATTTTTAAACTAACCACTGTGTTTAACTTAAACATAAGCATATTCTACAACTAAATTAAATAAATAAAAAATAAATTAGAATGGACTCCTTGTATCAGAGAGCTTATATCTAAGATTTTAGATGCAGGCCGATATAATCCAATATTTGTTTTTTTGCTGATATCGGACCGATATCATCGGTATCATTCAATATTGGATCGGGTCACCCCCTATTTAAATTTGACATTATTTCAGGCTTTGTTCAAAATATTCTAATATCCTATTGACTTTGGGATGTGGGAACAGGAAGGGCTATAATTCTAACTCAGTTCCAGGTGTTTGGAATAATTTCTGTACCACTCTATTTTCTGTAGACTCATTTTGTTGACTGCCAGAATATATTCACAATCTCGAATGGTAAAAAAAAAAAAAATCCACAATTTGAATCTGTCTGGGATACTCTTTTGAGGCTCCCTTTTTTTAACATGGGCTCGACTCGCTCTGATTGGTCAACCAGTCTCTGTGGTTATTGGTCAGTTCAGCATTGCTCTGCACCATTTTGTCAACAACTCAGCATTCACTGTATGCCTGCTTCCACGAGCCAATTGGCCTAAACTGACAATGAAACAATGGTATGACGTCATTCTGGTAGGTCTATTAAGGGGGGCCAGCAGATCAAGCCATTTCAGGCAGCAGCTGGAGCAATAAACAGGGGAGAGGGTCATGGACTTTCTTCCTGTTCAGTGAATTGCTCTGTTAGGCGAAGTTGGCCTAAGAGCCTCCCACCCCCCTTCAGTCTATCCTCTCTTACATCCTCTGATGAGTTTTAACCGTCAGGGTGACAGCTGATCCGCTACAATCATTTACAGCAGTGATTAACGTCCTAAATGAAACTCAGTTCGTGTTTGAGGGGAAATTATTTTTCTCTCAGTCAATCTGACAAAGAGATTCTTTTAGGCTCATCATCTTCTCTCCATCTTTGATTTTCTATTTCCTCCGTCACTCTCTCTTTTATCGTCCCCTCTTTTATTATCGTTGATGAACTTGCTTGCCGTCGCCCGTTCACTCGTCTCATCTCCATCTTTTTGTTCTTTTTGATTTCCTCTGCGTCTCTGCTCAGCCGTCAGTCTTTATTCTGCTGACTGACTGTTTCTTCTGTCTCTCTTTACACTCATCTGCCGTCCTTTCTCCATCCTCGGCATCTGAAACCATCCTCTCTGACTCAGATTTCCTCTGCGTTAATGCTGTTTATTTATTCCCTGCAGTCCTCGTGCTGCTGTTGTTTACGTCCAGTTATCTAACGTGCAGGAGCTCGTCATCGTTGTCTGGGGAACAATCAGTAAATGTTTTTGATCTGCAGCCCTTTGATTCAATACTGAAGGGACGAGACTTTATGATTAACTCCACTGCCTCTCTGACTGAACATGAATATGACTCTTAGCTTTGTTTTGTGTGATATTCAGGCCCTGTAACATGAATGACCTTCTGAACGTCATGGAGATGTACTCGGGGACAAGGTGATCTCCTCCCTGCATCACATCTATCTAGATGTGAGAAGTAAACTGCAAACGTGGCAATAATTATCCTAATTATCTGAGAGTAAAACAGAGAAACTAAATATTAATTGTTATTATTTGGTACATTCTTTTGTGATATAGTTATGGTTGCAGGCAGTTTCTCCACATCCACGAGCATCTTTGAAAAGCCTTATACCAAAGCAGAGACAAAGAATAAGGTTTTAGGTTAAAGCCATGGTTCGAGCCTTTTGAAGTGGGGCTGCTTGAGGCCCATGGCACTGGTAAATATGGCTGCCAATAAAGCAGCTGTCTAGCTCTGTCCCTGTGGGGAGCTAGCCAGGTTTAGATGTTAGAAAGTACAGTAAAGTAAAATCTGGATCACAAATACAGAAGAGGAGTTCATAATCATCATTTCCTGATTGTGTGTATGCTCATTGCCCCATGATATGACACTAGCGGCACGTGTTTTTATACACGTAAACGTTTACTAGATCAGGCCCTTGGTGCTTTTTCAGGGCTGCATGGTGGAGCAGCGGGTTAGTACGTGTGTCTCACAGCAGAGGGAAGCTTGCATGTCATGGACTTGACCTCCATCAGTACGAGCCAACACAGTCCCGCCCTGTCAGACCCCTTTACACGCCAGTGACAGAGCAGAGGGAGTAACTCTGGTTTAAGGCAATGTCCACACTGAGGCTAACCGTCAATTTAGTTTTTGTTGATTTATGTGGACACGGCATTATTTCAAGAAATGTGTCTGTCCACATGAAAACACAGAAAACACTAAGAACGTGGTGTCTACTGTTTCCGTGTCCTCTCGTTGCTCATGATGGTCGTAGAGGAGCGGAAGATTTAGCTGTTAAAGCCAAAACAAGCCCATTAGCTTCAGTAGCTTGAACACATCGCTGTATACAGCAATTGTTTCTGTTGTTGTCAGAGTGATTGATGAGAGAGACAAAGGGGTGGGGCTGCGGGAAGTTCCTGAAAATATGAAAACATGGAAATGCAAGGGCGCTGTGTTGAGATATATATCAGCTCTGGGACCAGTTTCAAAATTGTGCTTTTTAGGGCTCCTAACATGCCAGTTCAGTTTGGACACAACACTGGTACAACAAAAAACTTAACTAAACTCTTCTGCATGTATATGGCCCCTAAGTGCCTTACCCAAGGACACGTGACAGTCAGAGCTGTGCTCAAGTCTTCGACCCTCTGAGTACTGATGGAGTGTACTCCCAGACATGACAAGGGGCTTACAGAGATGAAAAGTTATTTAAATTAACTGTTTGGGCCTGATCTACTAAAAGCTTGCGTGTATAAAAACACTTGCAAACTTAATACAGCTCCAGGCGGCCAAACTTCTCCCAGGAGGTGTGCTAGTCCAAGAGGTCCAAGCTCGCAGTACCAGAATATATGCTAATGCGAACAGACCTCCACGGGCTGATGATGCAAAAACAGCCTGGGAGGAAATATTAGTATTGTCAATCAAGTTTGCCCAGATATTCTGAGAACTGCTGCCCAATGTAAAAAATGGTTCAATGATGTAAAGAGAAGGTCAAACAAAAGCTCTCAGATCACAGAAGGCGCATGGGGGCCACAGGGGGGCGGCCCCTCCACCAGCCTCACTTTGAGCTCAGCGGAGGAGATCGCCTCCTCCACACTCTCTGCGATAAGTATTGAGGGCTTTGGTGGGATAGAAGTTAGGATTACAGGTAAGGCAAAAATATTTTTCTACTAGTGAAGACACTCACATTTAGCAACATATATTTAAACCCCACATAATAAAGTCAGTGGTGTGGACAGATCATGACATGAACTAGAAAAGCACACAGAGAGCGCAGACCTCCACCAAGCAGCTTCGGTCCACTTTGGCGAAAATGATCCTATCTGGCAATGTTAAAGAATCCTTTAAAAAATTCCTGGATCCAGACGGTGATCTGGATCACCCCCAAAATTTAATCAGTTCTTCCATATCCCATTTCTGACATTTCCTGAAAATTTCTTCCAAATCCGTACAGAACTTTTCAAGGTTTTTTGAACACAAACAAACAGACAAACAGACAGACAGATAAACGCCGGCAAAAATATAACCTCCTTGGCTGTAGGTAATAAATTGTGTGATGGCAATGAAATCAGAAGCACCTGTGCTGAAATGACGCATTTTAATTGTTTGCATGTGAAATTGACTTGTTTTACCCTATTGAATCATGATCGTTTTGGCATGTTACTCCTGATTACACAAAACCAAAGATGTGAATACGTCTGATTAACTGTTTATTGGCCGAACCGACAGCGGTCTGAATGATCCCCGCCACCATGGACAAGTGCTGGGAGGACCCGGTGGCGAAGAAGGTCAGAGCCGCTCTCAACGTCACGATGTGCGTCACCGTGTGGACCACCTTGCGGGACAGATGTAATCTGTTCCTGTGTCGTGAATAGGAGTACAAAATTAAGTGACAATTACTTTTAAACACAGCAGCAGGCTAATCCATTCATCATGCTTGTGATCCACCTGCATTACTGCTCTGTCATCGCCAAATAGCAGAACCTTTGGTGAAGTACTCTCTCCCGATATCTCCTCCTCATCCTCCTTGCAATAATGTTCTCCATCTTTTTAGATCACGTTAAGAATAAAGATTAAAACAGAGAAATATGGGCGATCACAGGTAAATCCTTAAGACACCAAGTGACTTACATTTATTCAGCGAGCGTCTCTCTTTTTTTTCTTTTCTTTTGAATTTCATGAGATGAGAGAAGCCGGATACTCCGTATCGGATGATGTGTCTGTTTGTGGTTGGCTGAGAGATGTGAACTCTTTAGTTATGACAAACGTCTCTGATCTGACATCAGATGTGACGGGACAGTTAATATAGATACAAATGTATGTGCTGGTTCAGACGGTTACATGAAATAGTGGTTGCTGTGATTGTTTATTGCATTGAAATGTGCCTGAAACTCTGGATACCTGCCTGTGAGGTTTTGGTGACATGTGCGCACTGCACACCTGTAAGCCAAATTACCACTGCACGGAGCGTGCTTTGCCTGAGCCGAGAATAGACCAGGTTGGAGCTGGCGAGCTTTCAGCACACATTCCACGTAGTGTTTTGGCACGACATTGTCACTGCGCCAAGCTGAATCTGTCGACACCTCCCCCTGGTGCGCCACCACACCCATCTCAGCACAGCCGGTCTACCAAATGTGTCAAATTGGCTGCGCACGGTGGTGCGCTGGACGAAATTACCACTGCACGGGTTACGCCACCCTGCGCCACCCTGCGCTGTGCCAGTAAATTAGAGCCCTAAGTTAAATTCACACGCGATATTAATAATGTTTTTAGTCCTGCCCAGTTTTCACTGGCACATTTTGTAATGTTATAGGCCTACTGCATATTGAGAAAATTAGATCAGAATTGCACATAGTTACACTGTGTGCAACTATGTGAATGCTGTCATTTGGAGTATGTTTAATTGGAATCTGAAGAAGAAAATTAAAAATGACAGATAAAAATGTGGCATGAGGGAAAAGTGACAACTGTGTCTGTCAAAATGGCAGACAGTAAAAAAGGTTACCGCAACCTCTTGAAATAAAAACAGCCTATCCAGCAATGCCAGTTTTGAGCTGTGTGCTTTCACAGATCTTCTAAATCGCATTTCTTCTGGCAACGCAGAGATGTCTCTGCTGGAGTTCATCAGTGGGTTTATTTGCCTCAAACTCCATGGCTTCAAACTTCATTTTTCGTTTACGGCCACTCTGCTCTCCAAACTCTCCGTGGTGACAGCTGGTATCACACGCAGAATCCTTATTAAAGGGGGGCGCTCTGCAGCACTTTTGTGCCTGTTATTAAGTGTGCACACAGTCTTTGTAGATCACCCACAACAAGTCCACTAATGGCACGCACAATTTTTTTAGTTTGCACACACAATTTGGGATCTTAGTTGATCTGGCTCCTTGTCTTGAATAGTCAACTCAATGTTGTCACTCCTCAAACTGAGCTAAACGAAGGTTCGAAACAGTCTGCTCTCATATGGAGCCCAGCCTCATTTGTACCTTCACTTGATCTGATCAATGGAGAAGCTGACTGACGTCTCCTGTAGCCAACATACTTGATACATGAAACTAACTTACTATAGACAAAGGAACTGTCCCTTTAAGATGCTGAATTTCCTCTCTGTATAAATTTACATTCTCTTATTTAAGTTAAGGTAAAATGAGATGCATTGTTTGAAGTTGCAGGAGAAGTTTTATTTTCTGCAGGACAGGAGTGTTAAGACTTTACTCACCAGAGTTCATTAAAGGAGCTGTCTGCTCATACCATATAAGATATCACTGTGTTTGAGAACCATCTGACCCTCTTCAGAGTTAATGTTCTCCTCAGTATGCTGCAGCCGTGTTACAGGATTTATGGAGGATTTGTTTCCGTCAACACTCAGAGCTCTCCGACACGAGCCTGATAAAAAAATCAGAGCTGAAAATATCCTCTGAATTCACCATGAAACAAAGAGCACACTACTGAGAATATGTGACACAAAAACGCTGCTCCACTTTTAAAAACAGCAGAAATACATGCTCTCAACAGAGACAGAATCATCAGAGTTACATAAGAGCGTCTGCAAAAGAAAACGCTGACACCAAAAATCTTTATATAAGGCGGAAAAAGACGAGCAGATTTATTTTTACAAACACAAACTCAGACTGAATACTCAGGTTTAGAGTTTTACATCAGGAGAAATGTGCTTTGATCGTTTTATATCATCACAGTGAGCATATTCTTCAGTTTCATGGGCCTGAGAGATAAAAAAAAAAAGTACCATGTTCCTACTGAGTTTTCCAAACTGATTACAAACAGAACACAATGATTTGCAAATCCTTTTTCAGCCTATATTCAGTGTACCACAAGACAAGATATTTAATTTGAAAACTGATAAATGTTATTACTGTTTTGCATATATTCTCTCATTTTGATTTTGATGCCCTCAACAGTTCCAAAAAAGCTGGGACAGGGGCATGTCAACCACAGTGTTACATCACCTTTCCTCTAACACTCAGTAAGCGTTCATGAACTGTGGTCTTCAGTATCTCAACTTGTTGTTTGTGCTTCATAATGCTCCACACATGTTCAGTGGAGACAGGTGTGGACTGCAGCAGGTCAGTTTAGTCTCTGCTGTTGTAACTCGAGCGGAATATGTCTTCATTGTCTCTGAAATAAGCAGGGACGTCCCTGAAAAAGATGGATAGCAGCATGTTGCTCCAAAACCTGTATGTACCTTTCAGCATTAATGGAGCCTTCACAGATGTGCAGGTTACCCATGCCATGGGCACTAACACCCCCATACCATCACAGATGCTGTCTTTTGACCTTTGCTCTGATAACAGTCTGGATGGTCCTTTTCCTCTTTAGCCCGGAGGACACCACGTCCATGATGTCCAAAAACAGTCTGAAATGTGGACTCAGACCACAGCAGACTTTTCCACTTTGCCTCAGTCCATCTCAGATGAACTCGGCCCAGAGAAGCTGAAGGTGTTTTTGGGTGTTGTTGATATATGGCTTTGTCTTTGCATGGTAGAGTTTGACCTTGAGGATGTAGAATTAGTTGCCTCAGCCCCACCTGTATAAGTTGATCTGGTGCAGAGGTCTCCAACCTGTAGATCTTGATCTACAGGCTGATCCCTCAGACTTCTCTGGTCGATCTTTACATTTAGATGTGAGAGAGGTCTTGATCTGACACGCCAGGTGGACTGTTTTGGTGCCAAGTGATCTGGTGAAAACAGTTGTTTTCAAAAGTTAATCGAGTCCAAAGGATTTTTCATTACCTCACCAGCTTCAGAAAGAAAAACATTTATGTTTAATTTTGGTTTAAATTTGGTTGTTTTACTAAAACTGTTCCAATGTTGAACCCTAAAGTAATGAGTTTGTGTTAGACTGTTAAGTTGTTGAATATTCCCTTTCATCACTGAGGGATTGAAGAGGCAAAAATGGTGACGCGGCAGGTAGTACACGTGCCTCACGGCAATAAGGTTGCTGGTTCAAACCTTTATGCCAACCAGGGCCGTTCTGTGTGGAGTTTGCATGGTCTCCTTGTGCCTGTGTGGGTTCTCTCCGGACTCTCTCCGGCTTCCTCCCACAGACCAAACACATGCTCCCTTGGTTGATTGGTGACTCCAAATTGCCCTTAAATATGAGTGCGAGTGGTTGTTCTCTCTATGTGGCCCTGTGATTGGCTGGTCACTGGTTCAGGGTGTACCACGCCTTTCGGCAAGTGGCAGCTGGGATAGGCTCCAGACCCCCAACCCTGAAAGGGAAAAGTTGTTAAGATGATGAAGGGATGGATGGAAGATTATAAGCTGGTTCAAGTGTAGGTAAAGTTAAACAATACCTACTGAGCAGCAGCTGTTAGCTGTGGTCTCACATTGGATTTGATTGGGTAGGTCTAACTTCCCCTTGAAAAAGGTTGGTGGCCACTGTTGATTAGCTCCAAAAGCTTCCAGTAACCAAACGGCTGAAGTCACTAACGCCTCTTCCAATACCCTCCCCAGTCTCTGGTCTCTAAGCGTCATCACGTGCGAGCCCCTCTGTTTATGGGATTTACATCCTGCATATTTAAATTCACAGGCCCTGACGTCTGTGGTCTAAGATTTCAGATATCACCGGGTAACAAAAACAATATACTATAAAAACTGACAGAGCACAGCAGCAGTGTCTGAGCCCACACAGCAGATTTCTCAGTATTAGAAAAAGGATTAAAAGTGTTGCCAGGATGAAACTCTCAGGGGGACTTAGCAGTTCAGCCTCGTAGCTGTGTCCCTGAACATCTGAGAAAAACATATATTTTCTGGTCAAGACCACAAAGTGTCAAAAATACCAAATATTTCTGTCTGACTTTGGCTGATGTGAACAAAATGAAGCAGTCATGTTTCAATGTCATGAAGTGATGCAGGATGAAAGTAAATGTTTTCTTTAACGCTGGAGTCAGATCATTTAGATTCACCTCTTGATTTCATTGAACTGTTTTTGTTTACAGAGGGAGGTCCATTGGGCTGCCCTTTAGCTCAGTCTGATCTGACACAGCTTTGAAAAACAGCTCTGTTTTCTGGTAATGATGTGCTTCAGCTTAACATGAGATCTGTGGACATCAAGTCAGCCCGTTATCTGATATGATCAGCTGTTTACTGAGTGTTATACTAATTAACTCTCCTTAAAAGATCCTAAAAAGTGACTAAGGGCTCATTTAAGCAGAGCATTAAACACTCACATGCATGTGAACGGTGCCCTCCACTTATACTCTGGGGTAGTTAAATCTGTTTACCTGAGAGGCTTTCAAAAGTTCATGGACACAGACCGTTATTTTAAACAAGAAAAAAAGATTTATTTATAATAAGTTGTGATATTTATATATATTTATATTATTAAGTCAGACCTTTTTAATCACCCCATGTCATCAAACATTTTGAGAAAATGAAGTTTGATTAAAATGATACTGACCTCTCTATGTCGCCCTGTAGTTGACTGGCAACTGTTCCAGAGTGTACCCTACCCCTCACCCAATGTCAGCTCAGATTGACTCCAGACTCCCTAACCCCAAAAAGGAAGAGCAGTACAGATATTGCCGGGCCAGTGGTCTTGTAAAACATTGTCCCAATGGGCCAGGGGCAAATTTTCCTGTCAGCTGCTGATGAGGCTGTAAACATGTTTATTTCCTCTAAAGAAAACTACACTTTATATTGAGTGTATTTGTGACCTCTGGTGCTACAGCAAGAAGCCTCAAGTGGACACTCGTGGAACTGCAGCTCTTAACAGCACTGGCTCTATTTTGTACACTGGGGGTTGTATATGTTCTGTATAATTAGCTGTACAGCAGTGTAGATTAAATCATCAATAACCTTTAATAAAAAACATATTTTCTTGATCTCTTAAAGGCTGTTGTGGATTGGTGCTTCATCACTGTGGTGATCTTTGTACCTGAATCCTTGTTTGTACCCTGACACTCGTCTCTCTCTGCTTCCTTGTGCTGACGTTAAACACCTCCTTGTGAGTCCTCTCTGAAACAAGCCCCCTCTGCTCTCTGATGACTCTGTGAAGATCAACCCCCTCTTCTCCTCCTCTGGACCACAACAACTTTGATTTCTGTGTGAGTGTGGAGGGGGCGAGGCAGAGCATGAAGGCCATGTATCAAAACGCCTTTGCAGAGCTGCTGATAACATGGCGCTGCCTCAGGAATAATAGGCTTGATTGAATTAGTCGTCCATTTTTCTCCACGCTCCTACATCTCTCTGCGGTTTGATCCCACTGCTGGAGATGAAGAGTCTGAGGAGGAGGAGAGGATGGAGGGGGAGAGAGAGAGAGGAAAGTCAAGAGGACAAGTCTAAGAGATGGGGATGGTGTGAAGAAGTGGACGTCTGAATGTGTTTGACTTTTTGAGGAGGGGGTCATCATGGGCCTCTCTTTGTCTCTTGTCCTTCATGTGTCGTCCTTCAGCCTCTAAAACCAAAGAGCTTGAATAACCCTGCTCATCCTAACACAAGCACTCATACTCAAATGTAAAAGAGACTGACGTTCTCTCTGTGCTTAGGATTATGAATAATTTCAACATGAGCATTGATCAGCTGAGCATGGAAAGATCTACCATCAGGCTCATGTAGGCAGCAGCTGGGGCCTCGAAATGCTCTCTTCATCAGGATCAAATGTAAGAACTAACCAAGACTGAGACATGTGTCATAAATGTGTTCCCAACTGGTACTTTTCCAGCCATCGATCTACTGATACATTTCTATATTCAGTTTTCTATCCTTTATTTTAACAATCTGTCTCTCATCTATCAGTCCATACATCATGCTTACAGAATCCTATCATCATAATAATCTCTCTATCATTCTATCATTTATTCACCCATCCAAACATCAATCCATCCACAAATCTCTGACCAAGTCAGTTCTTTTGACAAAGTGAAAGAGGCAAACGCCACACTCTGGAATATCTGCAGGGAAACTCACCTCATTTAGACAGAGTACTATCGTTCTGGATTTTTCTGGGGTTAATTTAAGGTGTTTCCATACCAAGTCCAAGCCCACACCTGAAAGCAGCCGATAAGGCGTAGCATCCTTATGAGTCTTTTTGCCTTAAATGAAGTCAATGAAATGAAACATTTGGCCTCCTCATTTAATTTTTTAAAAATTATGGTTCATGTCTTTTTTCTTGGTTAGCATGTAGTCACTTCCTGTCACTGGCACGAAGCTCCGAACCATTCACACGAAACACAAACTGAACCATAGTACACTTTGGTCCATCCTGAGACCACCTCTTTAGCTCCGGTCAAAGGTGTGAAAGCATCAGCTATGGGGAGAAGTTTCTTTTAGGAAAGGGTATCCCTGAGTTCATTAACCTGCAAAACAAAATGCGTTAGAGCAATTACTCTTTTCTCTGTCCCATGTACAATCTTTGGCATTTATGATGCTAAAAAAAAGGCAAAAATCCTTTTCATTATCACTTTCTACTTTTATTGAGGTAAATCTTTTGAGCAGAGACATCTTCAGCATGCATGGAAATAAAGAAAAAAAATCAGGCTGATTTCTTTAATTATTTAATAATTAAGTTTTTTCTTTATCATTCATTGAAAAAAGAGAGATTCTCTGTAAACAGTAAAATGTCTGAAGTGAACTTTGTGGTAGATTTAGATAGAAAACGCACGGAGGAAATTAAATGTGTGGACTGAAGCTCTGCTTGGCTCGGCGGTCCAAACCTTCTAATAAAGGAGTCTGAGCCCTTAAATCTGCCCTAATTACACTTTATTTATAAAACAGCGTGGTTCTCTTCAAATGCATCTGTTTAACATCATTTGGAGTCTAAACTTCGATAACGCTTTCTCTGCAGTCTGGTCCGCTCTGTGAGGAGAGAGACAGCTGAGGACGAGCATGGAGGGAAATCAAAAGTGAGGAAGTGGCGATGCATGGATGTGGAGTGAAGAGAAACAAAATCTTCATACGATCATCTTTAGTGATGTTGCTTAGTTTGTTAAAAATATGTTAACATCCCAGCTGTCTGTGGTTTTAGTTTGTTAACAGATTATTTCTCTCTAAACAGCCACAATGTGCCTTTGGAGTGCATTTATTTCCCATGCCCCAATGTCAAACTGATGATTATAAACTATAACCCCTCATATAAACCACTTCTTTCCCTGAATGTTTTGGTTTCTGTTAAACTGTTAACTGTTCTTAAATAAGGTGCTCATGGGGCCTGTAAAAACAATAATATCCATGAACAATTAGAAAGCTAACAAAGATGTTGATTTGGGCTGCAGAAAGTCTGATCTTTCTCTTAAAAATATTTCTCTTCCAACAAAAACAGATCTCCAGCATCCATTTGCAGAATCCCATTAATCTCAATTTTTAGATTTTTTATGACAAAATTACATCCCTCCATGTCGTAAATTCTGGTCTTAACCGTGAATATTTAGGGGCATTTTATTTGTCATTGGGACAGTCCAGAAGACATGTTTCATGAATCACACTTGGGAGCTGGTGAACAATGATTTCTGCACCAAAATCTGTGCAGGTTTCTACGCCAAAATAATAAATGAGGGCCACAGTGGTTCTTTACTTCTAAGTAGGGATGCACAATACTGCACAATATTTTTGCCGTTACGATGATATTTCCAAACTCATTTTCACTGATAACAGTGTCAATACTGGTATTTTTGTCAAGAGTCCAAAGCCTCCACTTAACTACAGTTGAATTTTCCCTTTCATGTTAACAGTCTATTTATGTTAACAGATGTGAAACAAGAAAAATGTTTAATTCTTAAGCAAATAGAGATGTGATGGTTGCGAACAAGTTCAGTCAAGTTGCCCACGCTACTTTCAAGTTTCATATGTGTGCTAATGAGTCTGAGTTGCCCACCGCACACTGCCTTCATGTGAACAACTAATGACATGTCAGGGTTTGAGATGCTAACACACGCGCATTGCCCAGCTGATGAACTCATAACTGCAAATTGCAAATTGCCGGTCTATTGTCCATATCATCATTGCACATATCATCATCCCACTTATATGCAGCTGTGCACCTTGTTTCTCTTCTTATTACCTTTTTTTATCTTGCACATTTTACATATTGTACATACTCTATTTTATCTTTATTCTCACCTTAAGTTAATTTTTAAACTTCTTGTTTATAATATAGGATGTACACTGTGTGTACCTATTTCTTCTTTTATTTTTGTACTTGGAGAGTGAAGTGAACCGGTGACAAATTCCTTGTATGTCTAACATACGTGGCCAATAAAGCTGATTCTGATTCTGATTCTGATTCTGATTTCAGGGAGGAGATATTGGTGAGGACATTTGCGGCTGTATTATCAGGGAGGAGGAGGAGGAGAGAAAGTAGTGAGCGCCCAGCGTCACCCGAGTCTGACTTCCTGGACCAGAGCCAGTATTTATGGCTTTATCAGGGAGGGGGAGATAGTGACTGTAAAAAAAAACACAACTGAAGTCAGAAACGTAGCAGCATTTGCATTTCTCTGGGGATGAAAGGCAAGGTAATGCTTAGTACATTTGTAAAAACTAGAAAAATTGCATTTCCTTGCAGCAAATGCATTGAAATGCTGAGTCCGAATGCAGAAAATGAATGTGAAATGAAATAGCTAAAAGCAGTGCAAACAAAGCAGAAAATGTGAAAATGTGATCCAAATGGTTGGAAGCTGTAAAGCAAAGCTGGAAATGTGGAACATGTGGAATAAAAATGTTTAAAGTTTTGAAAGAAAGGTAAAAATGAAGAAATGTGAAATAAAATTTCAGAAACCTGCTGAAATTGTTGCCCACCCTGAAACCCTAATCAATGGTTAAAAGAGTTAAATTTGTAAGGCCTAAAATGCCAAAGACTGTAATCAGTAGCAGAAGTGTCAAATATGCCATGATATATGCAAGGGGAAGAAGGAAAAAACAAAGTTGTTTGGAAGTGAAAGATTGAATGAGTCACCTGTGACGTCCAGACTGACAGGAAAGCAGCCAGATGCTCAGCAGCAAGAAGCTGCAGTTATCAACAGTCTTTATTGAACACACAGAGAAAATGTATGGCTGCCCTTGTCTCTTTTGCATCTCTGGGTCGGGGGGAGTCAGCTACGTTACTGCTAAACCATGCTAAGCTGACATGCTCATGTAACAGGAGCAGAGTATTTAATGTCACTGGCATGCGTGGTCTTCAGGTTAAACGAGCTGTTGCTGTGCCAAAACCATGATAGCTATCAAAAAAAAGGATTGCACCGTGAGATTCCCATAACGGTGATGAAAAGATTGATGTAAGTTTTATGTCTGTACTGTAGAAAATGTTGACACAACTGGAATTTAAAAAACGGGCCTCAAAGATGACCGAGCGCTTCTCTGGAGCTGAAGTGTTATAATAGCGCAGATGGAGAAGTTTGCAACATACCTGTCACAGGAAGATTCAGCAGACTTCTTGTCTGTCAGCAGCTGCAGGTCCGCTCTAACTGGACACGTGACACGCTCTGAGAACAGAGACGTCCTCAAAACTTTGTGATGCTTAAACAGTGATATCTCAAAAACTGTAGAAGATAGCAAAAAGCTAAACGTGTAAAAATAGTTTAACAATTAGTGAAGCTGTTAAAGAAAGAATGAAGTCTGTAGGTGGAAGTATGCTGAATCTGTAGAGCATGAAAGTCGAAGCACTTTTCAGCAGAACTACAGAAATCTGTTTATTATTTATTTTCTCTTAATTTTCATAACAATATATTTTTTTAATGTATCAAGGATTGCATTCACTTTCATTGTACCCGTGCAATGACAATAAAGATTCTATTCTATTCTATTCCATTCAAGATCAGGCTTATGGCCCTCAAAGAGCCATAAATCCCATCTCTATTAGCAAATGACAATTTTAATTTATAAAGATGGACTTGCAGTGATAATGAAGTAAACCATCGTGGTTTATTTGTACATTCTGTCAATATTAAAGCCAATAAATGGGATATCTATGGCCAAGTTGTAGCTGCTGAATATCAACTATAACTCTTTGCAAAGAATTTACTACCTGCTGATACTGATATTACTCAAAGGCCTTAAAAAAGCCAACTATATTCGGATGGACCCTATCGCCATGGAGCGGGGCCTCTCACTGGTCTGTGCCTGGGGGCCTCCAAATGACCGGAAGCGCCCCTGAGATTGATTTTTGAAGTGGCAGCCCTCTGTTGCATGTTTAAAGCAGTTCATCCTGAAACATCTGAAACCTGCATAAAAGAAACATGCTCTGAGCTTCCTTTGAATCTAACTCCCTGCACACACACAGGGAGAATATAAAACATGAAAGTGTGGCCCCTCCAGCTCAGAGAGAGGGCCATGGTGTCACTGTGGATCATGTATGATCCTACAGGCCCGGACCCTGAACGCCGCGGCGCCTCATTAATATTCCTGTCTCAGCGCGTGCTTCGTGGAGGCTGAGATGGGATTGCAGCGATAACTGAAGTACATGGCGATGGATGCAATCCCCTGATTTACCTGGAACCTGACCGGCAAGCTAAGCCGCCCATAAGGCAGGCTGGAAGTAAATCAATGCCCGTAATTGGTTTGCATCCCCACCCCCACCTGCTCTCTGCACAGCTCACTCCACATGAACATCGGCGACACACTCCCAATTTGTCGTCTTTATTGGGGTTTATGAAAAGATGGAAACTAATAAGAGTTTGAGAGGCTGACAACAGGGGACGAGGAGATTTAGGAGAACTTCAGCGGGAGGGTCTGTTTTGTTTGAATGTCTGCAGCTGTAACATCTACATCTGCACATGCATCCTGTCCTTAGAGCTGATATTTGATCTGAGTGGAAGTTATGGCTCCAGCATTTATTTCACCTGCAGCACAGAAACATTTGGAAGAGACTGATCCAGAGAGTGGACTGTATCCAGAGCCTTGAATGAACAATCAGATTAAACTCTCATTCAAATCGAGCAGTTCATTAGCTTTAAGTCTTATTAAAATATAACTCATAATGCATCTTAATTTCTGGTTAAATTGAGCGCTGTATCCTGAATTAAATCCTGCCACACAGTTTAGCTGTAATAACTGAACTGATCATCTGTTTTATAACTTAGTATCACAGCATCACAGCACAAGAAAGTCAACTCTCTTCTACCGCTGCTGGGGTTAAGATGTTAAGTTTAGGCAGCTGAACTTCATCTTATAAAGCCCGTCTGTGCAGTTTGCAGTGCACACTGTGAAGTAAATTGCACCAAATTTCTATCAGTCAGTCAGTTTCCACATCCTGCGCTGCAGTAAATCTACAAAGTGTGCCAGAGGGGGGCTCTCCACTCAAGTCTTATTCTATTGTGCTTCCATCTGCTCAGATTGACCCACCAGTGTCATCATCTACATCATTTCAGTCTCCAGCAGTCAACAAAACTCATTACATGAACTTAAATTAAGGGAAAAAAAAGACCTCTTTGTGCATGGATGCATGGTGGGAAAAATCAAGTAGAGTCACTCCATCAAAAGGGCATTAAAATGAAGCAACCTAAATCCACACCATGAGCAAAGACAGACTCAGATTCATAAACCATCGCTGGTGATAATATATATTTAAATATTTAAAATCTAATAATAAGAATTAGCAGATGCACTCTCTGTGGATGATATTTAAAGAAAGCACTGTTGAAAACCCTGAGATACTTTTGTCATAAGGTCAGCAGTTCATTGCAGGTCTTTGTTGAATTACAGTTGGTTAAGAGGTCTGCCATGATTACTCAGTAAAAACTGGTTTACAGCTTTTCTACAGTAGCTCTGGAGTTTATGCATAATAACTCTCATAAGTCTTATAAGTATAGTCATGGTACAGAATCTTTCTTTTTAAAGACAGATTAAAGGGATTAGAGGAAGATGCTTCAGGTTATCAATACTTTGACTCTTGACTCTGCTCTGTGGCTCTTGAGTTGTTCATTTGTTTTTATCTGTGTTTGTTTTATTTCTGCATGTTGTTCAGCTTCTCATCGCTGCCAGGACACTCTTGTAAATGAGATTTTTAATCCCAGTGAGGCTTTCCTGGTTAAACAAAATTAAGTAAAGTAAATAAATATGTTTAGTATGATTTAAAGAAAATACAAACACTGAAGATCCTGAGGATATCAACAGGTAAAATAAGTTGATACATATTTACAACCTTCATTGATTTAATGTTGAGCATCCAAAACACTGCTAAACATAGATCCTATCCAATCATGATGGTGTCTCTGGAGATTTAATTTTCTGACTGTTACGTCCGCTAAGAAGGTTCGATTTTTGCTGCTGTTTGTCTATTTGTATGTTAGTTTATCCATCCATATGTGAGCAAGATGACTCAAGAAGTTCTGGAAAGATCTTGGTGAAATGTTCAGGAAATGTTGGTCATGGAATGAAAAAGAAGTGATACGATTTTGGTGCTGATCCGAATCAACATGTAGATCCAGGGATGTTTTAAAGTGTTTGTTAACATTGAGCGAGAAGTCAGTTCTCCACATTGAGAATAATAACTCAGCCAATGATGTCAGAGATTCCTCGGCAAAGGTTTTTGCTGTCAGAGCACTTCTAGAGTCTGATGTGGGGTTAAAATAAAAAATCCAAGCTGCGATGCCCACACATCTTGTCTTTTAAGGAGAATGAGAGCTGACACTCTGGTCTGATTCATGTTACATCCTTTGTATAATCAAAGCACATCGTCTTCTTCGAGCCCTGCTCCTGGCTTTGGGCTGGAGCCGTGCATCCTCAAGACAGTTAAATATAGATGAACAACCCCCAAACCACGGTTCACCAGGTCTTCAACTTTCGTAAAGCATTGATGTAGGTTTTATTGCCTTTAAATTCCACTTTTTTCCACTTAGCCTTCCACTCTGTCTGTCTTGTCCATCATGCTTCCTAAGCTCCCTGTCATACATCAGCCAGTGGTTTATCCCTATCCTGGTGCTTTTACTGAAACAAGGACAGAGGTCCATGAAATGGGCCAGAAGTAGCTCAGTCCATAAGGACCTGGGTTGGGGACTGAAGGGTGGCCGGTTCAAGTCCTGACCAACCCATGTTTGGAAGTTGGTTGGTAGCTGTAGAGGTGTCAGCTGACTTCCTGGCACAGCTAAAGTGCCCTTGAGCAAGGCACATAACCCCAAAACTGCTCATAGCACTTCTTCAGGCGCAGCTAGCCATCACTTTGACATCTCTCCATTAGTGCATGACCGTAGGACCTGTTTACGTGTGCATGCGTATTTCAGCCTGTGTTTATGCAGCATGTTTCAACAACAGAGTGTAAAGAACTGAATTTCCCCATGAGTGATGAATAAGGGATGTCTTCAAAAATATTTCAATTTAGCTATAACTGTGGCTCGACCCAGCAACTCCTAGAGATTGTTTGCAAGCTGAAGATTCGTTGGCCCATAACTCTGTAACTCCCTCTGACTGGTCAGACAGTGCATGCTGACAGCATAGCTCCTGTTTATGCCATTTGGTTTATTTCTGATTAGTTCATTACCTCTCAGGCATCATTTTCTGAGTTTTTGTGCTAATGAGTCTATTGCATATTTTTGTACTGCAATGATGATGAAAATGTTCATAATTGTGATGGCCTGATGTCAGGGTTATGCCAAAGAATGATTCATAAATGTTAGATATGTCTTCTAACTTTGGTGAGTCGTCCAGACTGTAGAAGTATTCCCTGATCCTACTCACTTTTAAGAGAGGGTGCACTTTATCATATTTTGCTTGTTTAAATGTTCTAATCCAAGTAGACCCACATTAGAAATCAATAAAATAAATGAATGTAGGAATTCTTATGTACAAAAACACAATTACAAGACCTCCTCACATGTATCACGACTGTAGCACCAACAACAGCTTCAGCTAACAAGCTTTAGTTTAGTGTTATGGCAGAGGTGGCAGCTAGAGGCTATAAGACTCGTTCATGGTCAATAAAACACTCCTAAATGAGCATTTAATTAACTAAAGAACCGTTAACAATGATGCACATGGATCCTTCATGTTTCCTACTGCTTTCATCAAGCCCTAATGAAGATATATTTGGTCTTCCAGTGGATGAAAACACTCACCAAATAATTACAAAACGTTGTTTGATGATAATTCCCACGTGAAGTGAATGTGACATAGTAAACTACACAACACATTCATCTTAAAAAGGCCTTCAGCAAAAATAAATGAAAGTAAAAAAAGAGGTAAAAGACGCATCTGTCTCTCATGAGAGTGGAAACGTTCTCCTTTTAACGTCTGAAAATAGAAATGGTCTCTTTGAAAAGATGAAGAGGAAAAATGCAGCTTGACACCTCGTACGCTCATGGAATATTTATCAGACTCTTATTGTGCGTAGAGATGTACGTTTACTTTGTAGAGAATCTTGAAGGTCCCTGCTTCTAATGTATGAAGAAAAATAAGTAGAAGAAAGGACAAAGAATATGAAGAAGAAGGCTCAGGGGTTAGAATCCATTAAAACACAAAACAGTTTCCATGTCAATACCTTTTCCACTTTGTCATGTTTATAATGATATGCCTGTTATTATTTTGCTGCCTGCGGTTATCAAATGATGCATAAATGTGAAATCTTTTCAACAACGGATGAAAAGCTATATAGAACAAAGTAAAAGAATCTTTATCTTGTCTATCTGTGTCCAAACAAAAACAGTTTTACATAGAAAGTCACTCATTGGCTAAAATCTTTCTTATTCCAGCACTATGACCCAAAACACAGAGCTGTCTGAAGATTAATTATAAAAACTATACACTTTATTTATAGGATTTCAAGGTCACCTTACAAAGCAGAGCTTAAACTAAATAAATGAAAATATCAAACCAAAAGAATAATGAGTGAAAGAAACATGAAGTAATAAGGCATCATTGTAGATACCAACGTCCATGCTGATGTTTTGGGGTTTTTTCTGTTTAAACTGACCTGTCCATTTTACGGGGGCAGTCTGCCTGTGTTGAAGACTGATGTGTAAGGGGAGAAATAAAAGTTGTTTCTTCAATAAATATCACTTTTGATATGTAGAGGTGGAAGTTCAGTGATGATAAAGTGGAACACTGTGGTGCATTTGTGCATTTTGCCAGTTTTGCAGCCGCTCTTGGAAATACGTGGCCAATTTGTGCAGCCAAAATATTGTCTCTATATGTCTCTAAATGTTTGCAGGAATTTTGTGTATCTATCTGCATCGATGTTCAGCTTTTCAATATTCCGGAGCTCTGCTTATAAAACAGAAGACAGTATAAAACACATTATATAAATACAAACATAAATAAAACTTAAGGATTAAAAATAGTATACATGTAAGACTAGCTAAGAAAAGTGGACAATATATACAACAGGGTGGCATTTACATGTGCTAATGCTGTTCATGTAGAACAGCAGTGGGTTAACATTATGCAGAGTTTTAAAGGTGCCCAAAAGGATAAAAAGCTTGTTATAGGTGTGTTTGTCCTTGTTATACAATTATTGCAGTAAAACAGCAAAACATACAAGACAGACAAGGTCACAGAAATGACAGACAAGGTCACAGAAATGACAGACAAGGTCGTCGAGGTCAGTGATTGTTTAATGTGCGTATGGTCCAGGGGAAAGACAGTGAGTCTGGTGGTGTGGGATTTGATTGACCAATGCTGAGGTTGCCTCCATGATATTGGGCATTCCTAAAAATAATAATAATAATCTGCACCCTCCATCCCAAGTCTGTTTTGTGTCCATTTTATTAGTTGTTGTTACTGTATGTCATGTTGGATGTTGCTGTTGCTGCATTCTTTGTAAATTGAAAAGTAGAAAATTTAATAGGGAAAAATAGAAAGGTACATAGGAGTGAGGTTGTGGAAAGGCTTGGGTACCAAAAGATTGGTATCAGGTTGGACCAGTTTAAACATTTACAGGTACATATATGTTGATCTTTAGAGTTAATGCAGTCCCAGAGCAGAAGGGAGTATGAAGGAACTTCAGCTTGTTTTGTCCTCTAACATCTGTCTCTGTGATGCACTCATTCAGGTCTCATCAGAACGGATTTCAGCCCTTACGGGGGATGTGCAGGTTAGAGACCCCTACGAGACACTGTGTTGGAGAATAATTGGGAAAAATACTTTGGCCCATTTGATTTTACTTCTGCAATAAAAATGTTTGACTAGCTGTGATGTCCTAAGAGGGAGCATTTTGGGGTGTGACAGTGTTTTAGATCAATAAATCTGGATATTGATAATGGTTTTATTTATTTATTTATTTGACAGGGACAGTGCACATTAACAAACATCTATTGAGAAAGCAATACATGTAAATATGCCAGGTTATAGCAACAATGCTAATTTACATCCATGGTCCCTAGGCAGGTAACACAAAAGCATGATGCCAAAGACACCACACACACAAAAGCAGGACATGAACAGGACTACAGATCACAATAAGAGCACATCACAAGACAGGACATTTCTAAAAACTCAAGAGTCAATGGTTACAGGACTGGTTTGCTTTCAGCCACAGCTTAACGTGGGTTTGGAGAGTTTGTAATGTGGGACACTCCCTTATGGAGAGTGGGAGACTGTTCCAGATCTTGCTGGCCTTTACAGAGAGCATTTTGTCCAAAGGCTGTTTTTCTGTGTCACCTCAGTCTCTCGAGGAGGCCCTGGTCATAAGACCGCTGTGAGCTTATTTTAATGAAGTCAGACATTGTCTATGTAACACCTTATACATCAAACAAATGAATTTAAAATTTATAAAGTTCTCGAAGCTCATCAATTTCTACTTTTTTAAAATGTTGCAAACGTGGAATGACATTGGTTTTCTATCAAGGACCTTTAGTGATTCTGTGTGTATTTACACCTGTGACCAAAACGTAATCCAATATTCAATGTGTGACAGAATCATTCAATGTAAAAACAGTCTAGCAGCACCAAGTGTTATGAAAGGTTGTATTTGGTTGAAATTATTCAAATTGAATCTCACTGTATTAGATGTTCTTTTAATGTGGCTTTTGAAACACAGCGTGGAATCCAGTGTCACACCAACGTACTTAAATTCAGAGACAAGAAGAAGACGTTTTATGGACAGGAGGAGGTCCAGAGGGCCTGTAGAGACCCTGCAGAGCTCACCGTAGGGACGAATGAACGAGGGCACAGGAGGGATGTTCCTGTACAGCAAGTAAGAAGGTTGATTTCATTTTTCCTTTCTGTATATTTCACATGGTTATGGTGGCCCGTAATTTATCCGCCTTTGGGCAGTGAGGGAATAATGTGACCCTGTTTGTGACCAAAGCTGACGGACGCAGCCCTCTGTGACAAAATGAAACGCCGTGAGGGCTCGGTACAAAAATGAGAAAATAATAAAGACGCCTGCACTGCACATTAAAACCCTCAGAGTGTATGACAGTCCCTTTTTACATCTTATCAAGAATCCACTGAAGTATTCTGAGCACAACATGAGGGGTCTGAACGTATGGACCCTTTCTGTTTGTGCTGCTGGATGATTCCCCCCCACCCTCATCTCTCTTCCTCCTCTGATTGGCGGGGTCATGATTTGGAAGCACAGGATCGTCCTGATTGTTTGTGAAGCAGCACGGCCGTGTCACACTGCAAATCGAGCCGCTGCTTTTCCAATCTGCCACCTCTGAACTCGTCCGTTAGAGAGCGAGCTGACCCGGGATCAGGGTTTACCGCTGTGCTCATCTGCTCCCTGCTGCACCGTAAACACGTAAACAGCCCGGTCTATTTACTGCTGTCTGAGGGCCGGGCCAGCTTCAGTCCAGATGAAACAGAGACAGTTGATGTGCTCCTTCACCTACTCACAGCCCCCTCCCCTCTTTAGATTTATCACATTCAGCCTCGGTGATCTCTCGGTCTCTCTTTCAGAGCTGTGGTGCCAGCGATCAGCCGCAGAGAGACACTTCATTTCTATAGGTGTTACCCCCCCTTGCTGCGGCTGACGTGAGGTCAAATGGAGAGGAATTAGTTGCCACGCCCATGTCGCTCTGCCTGTAACAGGAGGCGGAGGTGAAACGTGCGGTCGCATCACTGTCCTCATAATAACCGCCCTGCTGCTGTGGCGGGGGGGTACTCTGACATACTAATAAATCAGTGTGAGAGCATGTGTGTGTGTTTCCTGCTCTGTACCGCCCTGTGACATGCTGTCAGTGATAATTTCAGGCTATAATAACAAAGGTCTTTTTTCAGCACAGTTATCTTTACGGCTCTATGACGGCTGGAGGCATCCCTACGGTTTATTTTTATTCAAATAAAGTCTGATTTAAAACAGTCCAACGGCTGCATGGATGACGCACAGTTCATCGCCAGAGTCTAAGTGCAGTGGTGGGTCACTTGATCTCTGACCTTATCCCTACTAATTTGATCAGTTTGTTTGTGCAAAGTTGACAGAAATCCCTGAAGGAATAATAAAAACAGCTCTGAGTCTAACATCAGACTAAGTGATGCTGTGCTTCATCAAAAACTGAGTCATCAGCGCTGTGGTTGCTGTAAACTACAAAGTGGCTGTGCTGGTTGTGGTGTCATATTCCAGTTTTTACGACTTCAATCATCTTTAAATAAAACCATGTAAACAAACAAACAAACAAACACTTTAGAGTGTTGATATGAAGGTCAAGCTTCAACAGCTGAAAAAATCTCTGAGTGTTATTTTGAACACTGCTTAAGGTATTTATTACAGGTAACACTGATTAGTGTTGCAACGTGTTTAATTTTGACTGAAAAATTTGTCAGTAATCTCACTTAATTAGTGTAAAAGGGTCAGTTTGTTTTTGTTTTTTTGGAGTCAGGTTACTGGAGGCCCATGGCACCAGTAAATATAAGTGCCAAGATAGGAACTCACGAGCTTTGTCCCTGGGGGGGAGACAGATCATAGCCCGTACATAGCAGTACATGGTGCCACAGTAAGCTTCAAAATTAACCCACTTACAGGTTAAAACTACTTAAAACAACTATGTTGGCTCGACAAAACACTACAGTAAGATTATTTACAGTGTTTAACTTTTCCTCCACAAATCAAACCCAAAACTGAGGTACCTACAAGAAAGATAGTTCAGCATATAATATAGGTATACTGTATATCACCAGAGCATCAGGACAACAGCCCATAGTCAGTGTTTGTGGAGGGCAGAGGCTTTAAAAACATATCTGAAAGGTTGGTGGACCATCACTTAATCAATCACATTTATCCCAGGCCAATCAGTTAATGTCATAGGCGTGCACTGCTGCAGGGATTGGTGCAAATAATTAGTACAAGAAGCTCCCACCTTAATTCTGTCAGTCAGGAGGTCGAGAATTGGGACAAAATTGCAGACCTAGAGGAATAAGCACTAGAATCACAAATGATTTATAGGGAGGGGAAAATAAAACACAAATAGAAGGGCTATCAGCTAAATCACTTAAAGCTCCTGTTTGATTGTTCTTTGAAAAGATTAGACTGAACCACTGCTGCCATGCAGCTGAAGACAAACTTAGCACTGCAGGAGGTTTATCTACACACTCCGTAAATAACACAAGAGTCACCTGCTGATGTTTAAGGAGAGGTGAGAACTTCCTGCTAATTCACAGCTTTGTTGAAGCTAGTAGAGAAGCTCAAAGACAAGAATTCAAAAGTGCTTAAGCAGACGTGTCACACTGGAAACATCAACGCAGAGAACACAGAGAAGCTCTCAGCAACTCTGATGGCAAAGTGATGAGTCAGCACTGAGCACTGAGACGCAGGAGTAGATATAAGCTCAGCACACATGAGCCACATCGGGACAATCAGCCACACACACGCACACCTGTGGAGCTGCACTGAGGTGATCTTCACATACTCGGTGAGTCACCAGAGTGATTAAGGGTCAATCCCACTTGTACCCTTTAGCCCTCCCCCTTCGTCGCCCTAAGAAACGAGATGCCACAAGTTTCCCATTACACCATCAACCAGAGCCGCTCGCCGGCTGTGTCGTAGGCAGATGCAACAATTCTTTATCCACATCCAAGATGCCATCTCCCATGATGTTACCCTGTGTTGGGCCCTTTTGATTTTCTTTTGTCTGTCTGCAACGACACTATGCAGACCAATAATTATGTTTAATTACTTACATTTATACGCTTCCCTCGGTCTCCACTCTGCCATCTTGTCAGCGAGTGCAGTGCATCATGGGAAATTTCTCATACCCCTTCCTTTCAAGTGAGGTCCCTGTTTGTCTTTGTTTCAAGGGCTGTGTAGCCCTTCCCCTTTGTCTTATGGAGAACTGGGATACCCTTTCACTAGACTTGAATGTGCAAAACCAAAGGCTAAGAGGTTAACCAAAGGCTAAGAGGTAAACCAAAGGCTAAGAGGTAAACCAAGGGCTAAGGGGTACAATTGGGACTGACCCTAAATCTCACGGTCAGGAGATGTTTTTGTTGTTGTTGTCTGTTCTTCACATAATGACAGGATGTTGTCCAGTTATGATAAAACTTCTGCTGAAGCAGGCAGCTTCCATCTTATCTCTGTGCAAACAGCCATGTTCCCAGTAGAGCTGGGCAATGAACAAATTTTGATCGTGATTACAGTTATCGTCTTGTCCTGATTGTGAAAACTGGACTATCAAGAATAAAACATAATTACACCACTTAACATGTGCAACTTTTTTTCTTTTTCCACAGCTATTATGGGCATTGTTTCAAAGGCGAACTATTATACTCATTTTCCAGCCTTTGTATTTGATTTTTGGACTCCTTTAGAGCAGCTACACACGATTGCCCACACAGAAAGCTTTGTAGATCTTTGGGACGCTGTGCCTCTCACCGCACCAGTTCCTTGTATTTCCTGCTGAGGACTGCTGAGCCCCACCTCCTTATTTTGCTGGTGAGGGACTTGAGTAAACATTGAACTCAAAGGACTCTAAAGGTGCGTTCACACCAACGGGACTTTGCAACCAACATCGCGTCGCAAATCCAAGTCCTGTCGCCTGTCCATAGCTCATTTCGTCACAGTCGCCGTTGCTCAGTGACATCACGCCCTCTCAAGTTTCACCCTAATGGAAAACCATTTCTACAAATTACCGACATACTTTCCCGTCGTTTACATATTTCCAATTTACTGGGTGTGTGTGTGGGAAATGTGCTAAAATGCAGACAGAGGTTGAAAGCGTCTGCTGTAAAGAGGTACCAGAGAAGTGCCAAAGGTAAATAAGCATATTAGAATTGTTGTGTACTGTATGGAAAATGTCAGTTCACTGTTAAAAACCTGATATAAATAAAGTAACTGTATGGTTATTAATCCAGTTACACAAACTATTAGGAACATGAACAGCCTGGTGTAGGCTAATTCCTGGCTCAATGTGTTATTTCTCACAAAACGTTTTTTTTCTTTTCTCACATAGCTTGTAAGAAGAATTAACCAAGATGGTAAAACACAGCGTGCAGAGCCATCCAAACAGCTGCAGGGATACCTTCAAAATGCATGAACTTCATTATTTGACGCTTTGGCATCGTTTAACACGCGTATCCAACTTTGTAACATTTATAGGTCAGGAAAGAGGAACAGCGTAATAGTTCCCCTTTAAGGATTTTGCTTTGACACTATCTTTTGTACCATTAAGGACTGGGCAATGCAAAGAAATACACTTGTAAAAATACATATACTTTCAATGAAAGCATGTGGTGCATGTTGAAAATCAGTGAGTAATCACAATATGCACATGATAATAATATTTCTGAAAGTAACCATTATGATTTTTGCAATAATCGAGCAGCCCAGTTTCCAGGTTCACAACTACTGTTGTAGCTCCCACCTCTTTCTCCTCAAAGGATGCTGATTGGTCAGTGCCTCTGCAGACCGATCAGTCCAGTTTGAAGCTTTGCAGGATGAAGCTTTGCATGACTACAATTGTTGAATCAGGCCGATCCAGCTGCTCTGAAATGTTATAAGTTTATTGTTGCAGCCCTGATTTATAAAAGACATTTTAAGTTAAAGGTTTGATGGTTAATCGATAAAGTGAGGCAACAGCCCTGATGTGAGCCGACAGGAAGATGAAATACTGTCTTCTGGGGGAGTTCATCATGAGTGCAGTGCTATAACACTCAGAGCAGACGATGGTTGGCAGAACCTGAGAAGGAACAGCAGAACAATACAATAAGTGAGCTCCTTTAAGGTGAAGGACACGACAAGAACAAATCTGTCATTTAGTTTGGACGAGCTTGTCTCTGACGTGCAGCTCAGAAGTCTTGAGGTTGTATTTAAGGACAGGATGACAGAGAACAACAGCGCTCTGTTGATGAGTTTATTCTCTTGAACCCTCGTGTGTGTGTGTGTGTGTGTGTGTGTGTGTGTGTTTGAGGGGATATGACAGCAGCATCAAGGACACAGCTAAGAGGCTAGCTCCCATGTCTCGTGCAGGACAGAGGTCCTCTGTAATCACGTCTCCCCAGGCTCCACGTCAAGCTGCCTGTCACACCCTCACACACTCAGATATCAGAATCACATTAAGTCTGGTGGCTGCGTTCCACTCAGCTCGTTCCATTTGCTCTGATCAATACGTGGAGAGTGATCCCAGCTCGGTCCGGTGCCTCCCCCTCACAAACACGAGCTGTCAATAACGGGCCAAGCGGCGTCTTCGGCTCAGCTCGGGGGGGACTCTGCCTCTCCGGCCA
Organism: Cetoscarus ocellatus; assembly: GCA_037902135.1. NCBI lineage: Eukaryota > Metazoa > Chordata > Actinopteri > Labriformes > Labridae > Cetoscarus > Cetoscarus ocellatus. The sequence goes on from JBAMNC010000884.1 coordinate 565,211, forward strand.
ATAATCAAACCCACGCATGACCCCTCTGCAACAGCCTCCCCCACTCATGCACAGACACACCGCTGCATACGTTATGAGGCTGATGGCGTGTTCGCTGTGACGTGCACGGCGGTGCTGAGAGCATAAACTCACTCAGTAACACCTCAGTGATAGCAGGAACACAGAGACGCTCATCACAAGTCCTGCAATCCAATTTTCACATTATGCCCGGAGAGTCATTGTTGCCAGGCAATAGCATATCGACGGTTCACTTTCCCTGGCATCTCCTCCGTCTGCATTCCTGCACCGCACGGCTGCAGGAGAAGAAGAGAGGGAGAGTCTCCGTCACAGCCTCTGAGGAAGACCTGATGCTCTTTTAGTAGAGAGGAATTAACGATTCACACGCAAGGGGACAATACAACTAGCATTACTAACCAGGAAAAATATATGATGGTTAACCTATACTGGTATTGGACTATTTACATGACGAAGAATAAACAATTAGTTAACCAGAAAGCTGATGTTTAACCGGGGAAAAATAAGTATGTTACAGCAAGTAAACGGGGAAGAGGGAAGGCTGGTTATTAGACTGATAAACAATGAGTAACTGGCTGGTAGTTTACCAGGAGAAGAATGATGAGGAAGGAACAAATGAGTGACTAAGTGGAAGGTAACACGGAGAAAAAAGAACCCAAATGCTGGTCATATCATAAAACTCATGCATGATTTACTGCTAATTAACAAGGAGGAAAAAGCAGGTGACTAGCAGCTCATTAACCAAGGAAAGTGTTCAAGCAATGGATGGATAACCAAGGAATGAATGAGAGGCTAAGGGGTGATTAACCTGGTAAGACACGATCTTTAACCATGCAACTAATTAATGACTAACAGCTCGTTAACCAGAATGAAAATAGTGCTGGATAACCAGGTATTAAATGAGTAATGGACAGGTTTGGGAGCACATGCCAGGTCGGCACCTCGCCATTCATCCTCTTGATGCCTTGTCTGCTCCACCAGCAGCGTTCTACCTACTTCATAAGTGTTTGAGTGAAGTCCCAGGGCGCGAGGGTGCTAACCATACGCTCAGAAGCTCCGGCTAAGGGACAGCAACTCCTCCAGCTGGGTTACCAACTGACGTAACTCTTGGTAGTACCCCAGGAAGTCAGCTTGCATCTCCAGCTACCAAACCAGGTATACTTTGATCTGGCTTGAACCAGCCACCTTCCAGTTCCCAGCCCAGATCCTTACTGAGTGAGGTACACAGCCACAGAGGAGTAACTAACCAGTAGTTAAAGCAGGAATAGCAGGCAGTCGAATTGTTTTTATCAGGTTAACCAATGAATGTCCCAGAAACTATGCCAATTCAGGGATGTGTTACAAGCAGTTATTTTCTTACAGACTAACCCTATGATCATGGTACACTAGTGGTTTGTTACCCTTTTGTTACCAAGTAGCTTTTGCCAGTTTTAATGTGAGTTGAAAACAACAAATTAATTATTCAATAAGTCAGTAAGCAAAGTTTATTTTTGTAGCACCTTTCAAGAAAGATGTCACGAATTGTTTCACAACAACAGATGATACAAGACATAATATAAATATATATATGCAACAACAGACAAAGGCAAGTCTGAACAGATGGGTCTTCAACAGCTTTTTGAAGATGTCCACAGTTCTCAGCTCCAGTGGGAGACAGTTCCAGAGTCTAAGAGCAATAGTCTGGTTGACTAGAAGTTGGTTCTTCATTAGTTTTCTAGTTAACGGGCAGTTAGTTACTCTCATACTTGGCACACCAGATGCATTGTTCAATATATCTCACTAGTCCATCTGGGAAAGAGCTCATAGGAAGTATTTGGGAATGGGTGGAACCTTTTAGAAACATATCCAGCAGGTAATTGGACGATCAATCCATTAATCACATTCATTATGGGCCAGTCAGATAATATAGTAGGCATGGTGTCAAGGGATGAAACCCAAAGAAAACTAACAAAAAAACAAAGTGAAGGACCCAACTAGAGATTTAACAAAAAGCTTTATTATAACGAACAAAAAAGAGTTAAATAAAAAAAAAAATCAAAAACCAGTCCTTTACAAAAAGCTCCAAAAAGTGCAAAACAAAGTCTCAACAAAAAAGAACAATCAAAACAGAAACTACCTTCAAAAACTGGAGAACGCTGGAGAAAACTCTGAAAAACACTGAAGACGAGCACACGTGGTGAAACAATGAAGACGAATGACCCAACAATGAGACAGAGAACACAGAGACTAAATAAACTGAGGAAACATCGAGCACAGGTGAAAAGAATCACACAGGTGGAGGGAATCATCATCAGGGCGACACAGAAAGGAGGGCAGGAAAACATCACGAGGAACACAGGGATTTCAAATTAAAACAGGAAACATGAGAGACAAGGAAAACAAGACACAAAACAGGTTATATAACTAAGATCAAAAAACAGGATCATGAGAAAAAAAGGAAACATAAGACGTCTAAATTAGGAACATGATGCAAAATAACACAGAACTAGCCATATCATCACACAGGGGCTACTGCTAAGGTGTTAAATGTAAAATGTGAACCACTTTGTAGAACAAATTCTTGTCAAAACACCTCGGAAGTGGAGTGAAAATATCCTTTCTATCAAGAAATGCTTTCAGTGTTGTTTATTTTTCATTCAATGAAGAAATGTGGTCCAGATCTGAATAAACTGCCACTGCTGCTGTTAGCATCAATGCTAGTATCTGTACAAGCAGTCACTTCCTGCTGTTGTCTCTCTCATAGCTCCACCTCCCTGCTCTAAAGGACTCTGATTGGGCCGTGCCACTTTGGGTCACTCACAATCATTGTAGATTGGAGCTTGGCAACATGGATCTGCCTTACTACAAACAATGAATCAGGCGTACACAGCTGATGCTCAAGGTTATCAGTTATCAGCTCCAGTGAGAGACAGGTCCAGGGTTTAGGAGCAACAGTCATAAGTCCACTGTCACCTTTTGTATCAAGTCTAGTATGAAGAACAGCCAGCAGACCCTGATCAGAGGACCTGACAGCTGTTGCACTGCTTCAAAAGCTCTGTAACATGGACACGTCCTGGTCATGCAGTCACTATAGACCATCACAAAACTTTGAACAGGATTCTGAAATTTACTGGAAGCCAAGACATAAGGACAGGGGAAACATGGGACCTACCTTAATTAACTAGCAGTAATCACTCCTTTATCACCTGACATCTATGCTCACTGAAAAAGGTGATACTACATAACTCATTCTTAACTTGATTAATTAGCAGCTAATGACTAATGCAAGTTTGAGTCTGGCTCAGTAAGTATTTTTTTGTTTGTCAAATTACAGTGACATTTTTACCTTACTTACACATTTCAGTATAACTAGCAGTCTTAATCAATGTGTGGTTAACCAGAGGTTGGGTTGTCATTTGTTTTCAGCCTAGCAGTCAGTTAGTTACTTTCCTTCGTCTTAGATAATAGTGGTTGGTTCTTGATTTGTTGAAGTTCTTTGTGCAGATTTGAGTGGAGGTGTGCTTTGGGTAAGTTACTGGTTCTTTGCCTGGTTGATCAGTTTTGATTATTTATTTGTTCCCTGATTACCAAGCAGTTGGTTTTGCATCAGTTATCAGATTATTTGCCATACTTGGTATGATTGTGTTCAGTTCGGCTCTTATTCCTTCATGGTTTACTTGTGGTTGGTTTCTCTTGCGTTTGAGAATAAAAAATGACTGAAGCACTGGCACTAAGTTGCTTTATCTGTTCGTAGTTAACATGGTAGAATCCTGGATTGTTGCCCAGTTACTATGCCAATTTAGGTGTAGGTATACCATAACTAGTCACTCATTAGTGTCAGTCTTAATTCCTGCACTAGTGCCCTAAAGTCTTTGTGAAAGCACCCCTGAGTGTGTTCAGTGTACAAGGGGATGAAACTGTTCAGAGCAGAAATGGGAAATTTTGTAAAAGTCACTTATTGGATCATTAAGAAAGAAAAAAAACAACAACAAAACCCAACAAAAGCCACGTAGCTGCTCTGTATTCTGCTCTGTTGCCTTTATTGTTCAGAAGTCACCAAAACACGTCATCAGGAAAATCATATTCCAGTTTCTGGTCACACTGCTGCAGGATCAGCCCTGTGATTTTACAGACACATGTTCATCAATTAGACAAGTTCATCAATTTAATTACAGACCTGTCTGCTCTTGTTATGGTCGTGAATCAAAATCATCTCTTCATTCTGTATCTCATGAGTGTTAACTCGCCTCCGCCCAATTGTCAGTGAGTGATAGCTTCATTTCAGCCCATAGCCCGATGTACGTCTGTCTTAACATGAGTTTATTCTCATTAAACTTCCACTTGCATTTAAAGAGAGTTTCTCATCTATCGAGCTGATTTGTGCGGCTTCCCTGTCTGTTAGATCTCCAGAGTGCAACCATTCTGCTCCACCCATTGATCAGCTGACAGAAATGTTGTAACACAACAGGGGATTCTGGGTAATAGCCTTCAGGGATGTGCAGTCTGATCCATGCTTGCAGGAGGGGGTGCATTAAGGGTGCAAGAGTGTACCCTCGTAAAACAATACTTGAGAAATGGGACACCTTACGGTCTTGTCCCCCCCAGCAGGAGACCGCAGGACAAGGGCACGAGTGCAGATTTTGGGACAGGGCCTCCGTTTTTCTGGTTGACATGAGGTTCCTTGTTAACTTTGTTACTATGCCAGTTTCAGTAAGTTAGTCGATCAAGTTAGTTGATCCTTTTTTCACTGGTTAACTCTTGTTAGTATCTCAGTCTTTACCACAGGTTATTAGGCTAGTTACTCTCTTTTAATTAGCAATTAGTTATTAATTTTCCTCCTGGTTAACTAGCATGTGGTTCCTTATTTGTCATGTAAATATAATGGCAATTCGGTTTTAATAGCAGTCAGTTAATCATTTTTGCCTGATAAACTAGCAGCTAGGTATTTATTTGTTCCCTGGGTAGCAAATAGTTATAAACTATTTTTTTTAGCAGTTTACAGCACCAATTTCTTTTTATAACTAGCAGCCAGTTATTCATTTGTATTTGTCAAAGTAGCAGTTGATTACTCATTTGTCATTGAGTACATATGACATTTCACATTTAGGCTACTTTAGGAAGGATATTCATCTTTTCCAAGTAAACCAGAGGTTAGTTATTATTGTTCCCTGATTACTTATTGGCTTGTTTCTTCTTTGAATTACTGAGTATCCGCCAAATTTTGAGCTTTTTTTTTTTTTTTTACTGGTCATCTGTCAGTCAGTCCTTTTTTAGTTTTTTTATCTGACAAAGTGATAGTTTCTCTATCATTTCGTCCCAAACATGAGTGATTGGTTATTCATTTGTAGCATGGAAACTTTGTACATTTTATTTTAGATAAACTTGTACTTTGTACCATATCTTCATTGGTAACTGCCATTTTTCCCCCCTCCCCCGCGCTCCAAGCGACACCTCATCACTTATATTCCATTATGTCCACCCGCGTGAACATCTGCTTTCATGATACAACTTTAGCAGACTAACCAAAGAGTCAGAACAACCTGGACACTTCAGGAGAAAATGTGCAGCTTTATGGACCGTTAGATGACCGGGAAAGATACCTGTAAACAATTTTTTATGACAGCTCAAGACCTGAAATGGCCTCCTCTCATAAACTACCACATTTAAACCTGACATGGATAATATGGTAGCAGCTCACCTGTTCTCTAGAAGTTCTGCCAACTCTTGGTCCTGCTTTAGACCGATGCCATCACACAGCTGTCTCCACCTTTCATACGTGTGCAGATGTTCACCCTCATCTTCTTCAGTTCCTCTTCTTTGGTTGTTCAGCTGTGTAGGCAGTCGCTGCCACTGCCATTGTAGCCACTTTGCCGACACGTAGCTCTGCCATTGTTTACATTTCTCAGCACGCTCATATCCCTCAGCAGAGCAGCCACTTGGATCGCCCTCCCTGATTGGCCAAAAAGCAGGCGTACCTTGCTAGGCTTTCTGAAGGCTGAATACTGAGCCAGGAGGGGACGCAGACCTCTAAGTGTCTCACAGGCACCTAAAACAGCACGATCCTGACAGATTATTATGTCTTTTGGAGACAGTAACTAAAAAAATAAACCACATACTGCAGCTTTATGAAAATGTTGTCGATTTTATTGTAGATAAATTTGCTCTCTTTTTTTTTCTTCTGATTACTCTGCCAGTTTGTGTAGGTTTTCTTGGAGTCCATCCCTCACATTTTAATTATTAACTAGCAATAAGTTCCTCACTCTTCCACAAGTTTAATTGCATTTAGCCACTCGTTTGTTCCTTGGTTAACTGGCAGTAAGTTAGTCATTCATCACAGGGTTTCAATGCCAATTTTAGATTGATTAATCACTGATGATCACTGATATTCCCCCTGCTAACTACCATTTAGTTAGCACCATTGGCAGTTAACTAAGTCCTTCTCTGCATAGCTACCAGATGATTTATCAGGCAAGTATTACCTCGCTTTTCATACTACTCAATATTTTTCCTGTAATATGTCCATTTTTGTAAACCTTATTGTAAGTGTGTCACTCACATCTTATCTTGGCGTCTTTATTTTATAAATGTAAGAAAATTTGTGCTCTTCTTGCTCCTTTTTATGTCCAAAAGCAGTTTAAAAAGCCTGCGAGCTGCTCCTGATGCAGTCTGATTTAAAAATCAATACATGCTGCAAGAAATAAGCAGCATCTCAAACAAGAGCATTTATCAGTTAATGCTGTGTGGGTGCTTTATCGTGGAGGAATATCAATATCTGAATTAAGAGCAGAACTTTTTCCCTCTGAGCATGAGAAGCTGAACTCTGATCTGGAATCACACATCGCCATCTAGTGTCTGTTTGAGCTCCCCACCTGCACGCGAGCAGTCAGGGGCGTGAAGGAGTCACGTTCAGGGTGCTCACTGTTCTCCTCCTCATCATCTGCACCTCCTCGTCTCACGCTCCGCTCTCCATTTCCTTATCTGGTCCTCAGCCAGACAAACAGATGCAGCAGAGCAGACGCACGGCACACAACATCCAGGATCAATAGCTTTCTGGGACGGCAGCCAGAAACACTTGTAGTCTGTACTCGCTCTCTGTGTCACTTTACTCATGTTAGCTGATGAGCCTCAAACCGGGTGAAGAGGGTTTTCTTCTGAGACAACAGGATCTGTGACACAACAAACACTTCAGAGCAGATTCATGGAGTCAAAGAGCCTCATATGAGCTCTCTTATTCTCAAAACACTAACAAACCCTTCCCAAGTTTATTTACTCAGCGTGAAAGTGAAAGAGAAATTCCTCCATTGCTGAGATTGCACAGGATTTCTTTCTGTTGGCAGTGAGGATAATAATGTGGCAGCCATGTCACAGAGAGGGGGCAGTGAAGGTGGAGTGTGAGCCGAGGAAACATGTCTGTAGTTTATTATCGCTTGCGGGCACCCAGAATCTGAGCAGCTGCAGACAGATCTCCACACTCTGCCCCCAAAGAAGGAAAGCACAGCAGAAAAAGTGCAGGTGATATGAGGGCACGTTTGAGGAGGGGATAGCATCTCTGCAGTCCCCAAACACACAAACCATCACCTCATACAGCTGAGGTTGGACTTCGCTAAATTCTCTGCAAAATCAGAAAATCTGCAGAGGACAGTGAACAGGAGAGAGCAGCATTTGGAGGAAGATTCAGGACTTACACTCAGTATTTATAAGGTTTATACACAGGGGCAAAGTGTACCAGAACATTCGATTTCTTTACTCAGAGCTACCTCACTTAACTTCACTTGAAGTAAATCTTTAAACCAAGAAAGTGGCCTGCAAATTAGACACAGAGCCTGACAGCCAAGGTGGGCTGTTTCACATACCCTCCATTCATCAATTAATTATACCCTTTATCTCATTTAGGGTCATAGGGGACCAGACCCTGTCCCAGCTGTCATTGGGCAAAAGACAGGGCACACCCTTGACTGGTTGCCAGCCAATTAAAGGACTGACATACAGGGACAGACATCCATGCATGCTCAAACTCACATTTTAGGGCAATTCAGAATCACCAAATAACCCAACAAGTATGTGTTTGGTCTCCTACAGGAAACCCATAAGAACATACAAAGTCCACACAAAATAAACCAAGCTGAGATCCAAACCAGCCACTGGCTTTGAGTTTGAGCCGCTCTTTGAACCATCGCACTGTCCTATTTCAGACAACTCACCACAGACATCCATCCGTCATCTGTACCAGTCAGATGACAGTCACCAGACAGTTTCAGCTCCTGGATTAACGGTAATATTCATCAGTTCTAAGCTGCTTTATAGAATCACATGGACACATATGTTTTGTTTCAATAAAATGAGCACCTGGTCAGAGCCACTTGATGTTGAGTTCGTTTTGACATCTGTAGCATTTTTTTATCTACACTACACATACATAAGATTACTTGCTTTCAGTGTGAATATAGAGGCACGTCAAAATCGTCTCTGTAATAATAGCAATTTGGTGACATTGATTTGCGTTGCCGTTTGTGTGTAAAATCATTTAAGATAATGGCAGAAACTATGACACTGCTGACAGCACAACACTGATTACTTGATAAATCAAACTTCTGTCATGAGGCATTTTCACACTCATTTCTGTAAAATTTGAGACGAAAGTTTCTGTCTGTAGTGGCACAAATGTTTAAATGAAGAAAAAATGTCTTAGAAAAACAGTGTGAATGCTTGTATATTAAGTTTATTTCCTTTCTTAAATTTTGCTCTTTCAATAGCTTTGTCTTCACATAACCATATTCAGATATGAAAAGGCCTATTCATCCTAGGCCTGTCTGGGATTAGTAAAAAAAATGTCTTTAATGGGATGCTTCTTAAAGGTTCTTGAGGTTCAACATGATTTATTACAAAGAAAATCAAGGCAGACTGAAAATAGCACCAAAAAATCCCCCAGACCTGCAAGGGTTAATACACCTTTTCTGAAGAAACTCTTCAAGTCTGGTTCTTAAATAAAAACAGGCTGTTTAGATTTAATAACACTTTAACTTGAACCAGTCAATGCTGCAGCTGTTTCACACTGGATGCTTGTGGCTGATGTGTGTGTCGTCTTGGCTCCAGACGCTATGGCTTTCATACCAGCACGAAAATTCCCCCCAATAATGAGCTTCTGTAGAAAGTTAAGGAAGAACCAGAATAAATCTCCCCACAATGACCTGATTCTTTGAATAACTGAGCTGAAACCTGCAGAATCAGAACATTTGAACAAGGGGAGTTTCTCCACAGAGGAGGCAAACAGAGCTTTAAGTCTGAGAGAGTAACTGTAAATCTTTTCTGTGACATATTCTACCGCTGGGTTAATGTAAGTATGACTCTTTATTTTTCATTGTCTGTCAGTTTTGGCTGAGACACATGCTTGGCTCATGGAAATATTAGTTGAGATTTTAGTCTGAAAGCTGACATGAGAAAATGCTTGTTGAAATAGAAGCATGAATGCACCACTGCCATCACGCAGGTAAGATGCAACCAGTGTGAAAACGCCATTACAGTTTCCTTCTCCCTTTCTTACCTAAACCATGCCTGTAGTTACCTCCTCCTTCTCAAAGGATGCTGACTGCTTCAGTCATTTTTTATTCTCAAACGCATTTATCAGCTCAGATCTCCCCGGTGACGACATAAAATCTAGAAAATCCAGCTTTTTGCAAGGCTAGCATGCTGCTTCCTTGTTGGCTGGAAAGAAAAAGCATCAGGAGCACCATGGACTCCTCCTGGTTTTGGCTCAGCCCCTGATGTTTAAGATTTTTGGCTGGTTGTAGCCTGTGCTGCCCGTCTGGAGGCTGAAGGTTGGAACTGCCTGCTGGAGCAGAACTAAAACCTTTTGGATGAATCCAGGTTTTTTAAATCCAACAATAAGAATAAAAATAGGGCCCCAGTGTGAAAAAATACATAAATGTCTGCTTCAGTCTTGCAGGCAGTGTGCCGTCTTTTCAGGAAAATAATTGATTCAGTCAGATTAATGAGACATGGCCCTATTGTCCTGGGCTTCATCTCTAAAGAGGGAGCTCTAAGGTTATCATAAATTCACTCATTTTCAGATTTAATGACTCCTCACATCAGGAGCACTGATATGATTTATGATTCTTATTTTCTCTTTTTAACAATGTGCAGCATCAGGAGAAGAATCAGCCTCCATCCAGGTCCATCCAGAGCTCCCTCTGCTCCACACTATTCATCTCTGCTCCACATTAGTAATCCAATTACACACACAGGCTCCTGCCAGCGCCGCAGCTGATCGTTTTTTAATCATATTAAACCTTTTAACTGCTTCAATTGTTTGTTTCGGAGCAAGCAGAGACGTGGTCTGTGCGAGGTTGGAGGAATGACTCGGGATAATCGCTCATGAATGTGAAATCAGAGAGCCGAGGATGCTGCGGCTCCCACCCGGGTTTGGGCCGCTCCCTGCAGGTCACACACCAGCTGACCGGTAATTGACACTCTATTGTTGTTTGTAGGGTCGATCTTTAAATACTCGGTCGAGTTAAAGCCCTCCTCTTCACTTTGAAGGTGCAGAATCGTGGCTGACAGCAGATGAGGCTCCACACTCAATTTGGGATCCGACTTTACATCCTGTAGGAGTGGAAGTCAATATTCCCAGAGCTCCCCGGGGCTTTGACGAGGGGGAACGGTGAGAAATGTTGACAAATAGATAATCAGTTAAAGGCGAGATGAAGCCAGCCTCACATGCCTCTCTGCCAGCACAGATAAAAATCCACAAAGTGTAACTGCCGTGAAAGATAAGGGAGGCAGCTCATCGGCTCCACGTCTTCTTCTTTCTCACAAACACAACACCGGCGGCCATTTTCTCTCCCCTCCCTCTCTCTGTGCTTCCATCACCTCCTCCCTTCCAGCAGCTTCTCACCCTGTAACAAACAACACAATTACAGAAAATTAAATAAATGTTGCAGAGCTCAGTCGGGAATAAAAACATTTTATGAGAGGTGTGTTGGTTTGAGGGCATCACTGTGATAAATAAGAGTTCAACAGAAAATCAAAAATATTACAGCAATTTGGACAGGGACAGGACAGCACAGGTACACCGGAGCATAGGTGCATGGCTCTCAGAGGCAGCTTTGCTCATATGAAGGATCAGAGTCAGAATCAGAATGCTCTTTATTGTCATCATACAAAATGTACAACGAGATTGGAGAGCTTCTTCTTTTTCAGTGACAGTTATGTAAAAAAAACAGAAGTATAAAATAGTTATAGGTATAAAACAGCAGTAAAAAGTATAGGTACAAAATATACAAGATAAATCCTACAGGACAGTGCAACCGAAAAGCTCTTTATACAAATATAAGGTAGAGAGGATAAATATTTAGAATAAAAATAAATATTTCTGTGTATATATGGAAATGTACTGCACAGGATAGTTGAATATTTACAGAATACTTATAGTGCACATGGTGATTGATACTCACAGATTATATATCACATAATCTTTTAAGTACAAAAGTGTCGATTAAGTAGAAAAGTCTGCAGAATTTTAAAGGAGATTTAACAAAAATGAGGTGAAGGCTGTGCAGATAGCCTTGTGATTTTGTCTGTACATGGACCCATAAAGGCTGAGGCTCTCGGTTTGCATGTTAGTTACGTTGTTAGCTTGGTTCCAGCCTGAGCCCAGTTTACCACATGCCTACCCCTGCGTACTCCTCCCCTCTATCCACTGTCTCTTTACACTATTAATTAAGACAAGTAGAAAGCTTTAAAAATGTGAAGTTTTATTGGAATGATCTTTGCATAAAAAAGGCAGTGGTTAACTCATTTTTGTGGCATTGTGCTAGTTTGTTGGCATATCGACTCTGTTTTTTTATGATTTTAAAATGACCTCCATGATGTGCATTAAGTTACCCTTCTCCCACAGCTGTCAGTGCACATTAGAATTGCAGTATTTTTCCTTACCCTTGTCATTGCACAATGCAGTTTTCAGCTGTGTATGAAGAGGGGGAGGTACATCCTTCCCGTTTGTGTTCATTTTTATTAAGCAGGGATACTGACTGGACTGTCAGGGTAAAATAAAAACATTTTCAGAGCAGGAAAAAAGCTGTTTGAGAAAAAAATGTAACCTGACACAGCAGATAGATGGTTCAATATAACTGCAGGATACATTTCACTGTGCCCGAAAGTGTTTAGGAGGGCAGACCCTTCAAAAACATATTCAACAGGTGATCAGACAAACCTTCTGTTAATCACATTCATTACAGCAGATCAAATGATGTAGTCAGTGGGTGCTGATGCTGAGGAGTAAAGTACATAGCAGGAGCCAGTTTGTACAGCAAACTCTTTCTAAAACTGAAAAGTGAATTGCTCTAGGGTGGTGGCTACAAATGCAGAACAGGATCTGTTTTGATCTCTATCCCATTAGGTTTTTTCTGTTAACTACAAAAACCCCTGAAGGCTCTACAAGGGTTTTTTATTCATGCTGGAGCTGCAGCTTAATTTAGAAATTAAAGCACTTAAGTAATGATAGAGAAAATCAGTAACTCTTTCTCTAGATGCTGGGTAGTTGTGATTACAAGACAATGTTGTACAAAGTCTCAAGATTCACCAGTTTGCCTCGCCACACCAGATAAACACCAGTGCTTTAGACTCTAGACCAGGTTTAAGGGATTCTTTGGGGTTTTCACACCTACAGCTCACTTGCTTTTTTCCAATTCATTTGAAAATGGCACTGAAAATTGTCGTATTTCCTTTGGATCGTTTCATGTTCACACTGCATTTGTATTTTGAAGCAGACCAGATCACACAAAAAGACAGGGTTGGCCTTGCATGATTACGTGACATCCAGCATTGTTATGACTAGTCATGAGTCATGTTCAGAATCATCGGAGGGAAGCTAGCAGGCTGAGCTTACAACAAACAAGTCATAGTTAATTAGAGAAGGTCAAGTGTTGTCACCCTGTTTGGGTTGGTTCCTGGGTTTATTGGGTGTGTATATATATTCCCTGCCAAACAGGGCACTCTCCAAAAACTTAGAATTATAGACTAAGTCCAAGGGGGTCATAGGTGCAGGCGCATCTACATCTTAAAGACAGAATCATTCCAGCTTTGTGCCTGATAACTTCACAGGTCCTAATTTCCTGGCACAACTCAGGGTGGTGCAGGGTGGTTGGGCCTAGCACACCCCGCGCAGTGGTAATCTGCACTGCCGTGTGCAGCCAATTTGGCAATTTGGTAGACCGGCTGCACCGAGATGGATGTGGCGGCGCAACAGGGGGACGTGTCGACAGATTCAGCTTGGCGCAGTGACAATTTCGTGCCAAAAAACTGCGCGGAAGGTGCGCTGAAAGCTCGCCAGCTTCAACCTGGTCTATTCTCGGCACAGGCAAAGCGCACCCCGGGCAGTGGTAATTTGGCTGACAGGGGCACAGTGCGCACACGTCACCTAAACCTCACAGGCAGGTATCCAGAGTGTCAGGCACATTTCAATGCAATAAACAATCACAGCAACCACTATTTAATGTAACCGTCTGAACCAGCACATGCATTTGTATCTATATTAATTGTCCTGTCACATCTGATGTCAGATCAGAGACGTTTGTCATAATGGAAACTCAACCTGACGGCAGATGAAAGAGTGACGCAAACTAAAGAGTTCACATCTCTCAGCCAACCACAAAAAGCCACATCATCCGATACGGAGTATCCGGCTTCTCTTATCTCATGAAATTCAAAAGAAAAGAAAAAAGAGAGAGACGCTCGCTGAATAAATGTAAGACACTCGGTGTCTTAAGGATTTACCTGTGATTGCCCATATTTCTCTGTTTCAATCTTTATTCTTAAGGTGATCTAAAAAGATGGAAAACATTATTGCAAGGAGGATGAGGAGGAGATACCGGGAGACAGTATTTCACCAAAGGTTCTGCTATTTGGTGATGGCAGACAAGGAATGCAGGTGGATCACAAGCATGATGAATGGATTAGCCTGCTGCTGTGTTTAAATGTAATTATCACTTAATTTTCTATTCCTATTATGACACAGGAACAGATTACATCTGTCCTGCGAGGTGGTCCACACGTTGACGTGCATCGTGGCCTCCGATGCGCGGCCCGGTGGCCTCTGCACTCTCCAAGTTGCTGTAAAAGTGACAGCAGCTCTGAGCTTCTTCACCACCGAGGTGAAATTGTCACTGCGCCTCGCCCGCGGCGCATTTAAAGGCGAGGTGAGGCGTTCATTTGATTGGTGAAGATCACACTCGGTTGTGTTAAACCCACTCATGCCTCCTCTCCTCCCTCTCTGCTACTTGCGCCAGAGGGAGGGACGGAAGCTTGGGTACACCTCGCTGCGCCGGACTGCACTGTGCACGGAACTTGTAGAATGCCCTGGACACACCCTGTTGGTGTGGCGCAGGTGCAGCGTAGGGCAGGTGCGTCGTGCCTGCCCCTGGTCTATGAAATTAGAGCCCCACATTTTCAGACAAATATGCCATCAGGAGCACATTTAATCGACATGGACATTCAGTGAGAGCATGTCTACTGCATCACTGTGAAAAACAGGAAAGAACCCTGCGCTGCATGTTAAAACACTTTGTGCCACGCTTCAGGGCTCTAAGTGTTTGTTCTAAATTTGAAAACATGACATGAAGGCCAGGAGAGATAAATTTGAAAAATCTGGTTGAACCAAATCTTCAGTCATGTGAGACGAAGGGCCTGTGTCTTTGACCTTCTTCAAAATGTCAGTGAGAGCATCCATAACCTCCATGTAGGATCTTAATGACACTCACGTTAATGAGAGGGAGGGACGACCATCTGCTTCCTGTCAGAGAAACACATCATGTCAGATATTTGCACACATGTGGACATGTACAGGGTGTCAGCACGGTGAAAGCACACATATGAGGCATGAATTCAGAGGGGATGCTCTCAAGAAGGTGGGAGATTTCATCAAACACCGTCCCAAGACGTGAAGTTTGTATTTCCTTCAGGAAACGCAACAGCCTGAGATGTGTTTGTCTGTTTTTTACCAAAAGGTTTCGTTCAAATTCTTGTTTTGTTCCCCAGAGATGCTCCACAGCCCTGGAAATAAGATGAGTTTTGAAATGACACCGTGCAGAGTGGACGGGGTGCTTTCTCATTTCCTACAATACCCTCCTCCTCCTCCTCACAGCGGCCCAATCAGCATGTCGACCTTGAAGAGGACAGTTTGGCCATCAGACCCGCTCCTCTCCTTGTCTTCCTCTCCTGCCTCCTCCCTCCTCTTCCTTTAATCCTCTCTCTCTCTCTCTCTCTCTCTGATTTATACCAAAGTGCGAGGTGAAGACAACAAGCACTCAGAGTCGAGGACGAGGGGGACAGATTTCACTGATGCACCACTCTTCCTCTCTCAGCTTCCTGAGCTGAGTGGAGATGAGAGCTCAGAGGTCTCAGATTATAAACAGAGACACAGAGGGCAGATCGCTGAGGGGCCGAGGATGATGGGATACCGTCTCTGACCACAGCGAGGACGATGGCTGCTATATGTGTTTGTTTGTGTGAAAGAAAAAAGTCAAGACACAGACAGACAATGCAGATTGAATCAAGAGGGCCTTATTTTGACGACATGAAGCACGTTGTCTAGAGCAGTGGTGTTCAGACCAATTCTGTCCAGGGCACGCAAAATCTGGATGTAGAAAATCTGCTATGTAAACAGCAGTTAAGGAAAATGTAACCTTGCAGTGCAGCTGGATCTGATGGGTTTATTGTCTGCAATAAGGCAGATCCATTGTGCTGAGCTCCGCACCAAACCGATTGAGCTTGGTCTGCAGAGGCACTGACCAATCAGCTTCCTTTAAGGCAGGAAGAGGAGCTACAATCGAGACGACAGCAAGAGGCAACTGCTGGCACAGAGATTAGCAAAGATGCTAATGGCTTCAGCAGCATTTTTTCTTAGATCTGGGCCACATTTTTTCATTAAGTGAAAAACAAACAACACTGAAAGCATTACCATACAATAATTACATATATATATACAAAACCCAAAACCAGTGAAGTTGGCACGTTGTGTAAATCGTAAATAAAAACAGAATACAATGATTTGCAAATCCCTTTCAACCTATATTCAATTGAATACACAGCATAGACAAGATACTTAACGTTCGAACTGGTAAACTGTGTTATTTTTTGCAAATATTAGCTCATTTTGAATTTGATGCCTGCAACATGTTTCAAAAAAGCTGGCACAAGTGGCAAAAAAGACTGAGAAAGTTGAGGAATGCTCATCAAACACTTATTGGGAACATCCCACAGGTGAACAGGCTAATTGAGAACAGGTGGGTGCCATGATTGGGTATAAAAGCAGCTTCCCTGAAATGGTCAGTCATTCACAAACAAGGATGGGGCGAGGGTCACCACTTTGTGAACAAATGCGTGAGCAAATTGTCCAACAGTTTAAGAACAACATTTCTCAACGAGCTATTGCAAGGAATTTAGGGATTTCATCATCTACGGTCCGTAATATCATCAAAAGGTTCAGAGAATCTGGAGAAATTACTGCAGGTAAGCGGCAAGGCCGAAAACCAACATTGAATGCCCGTGACCTTCAATCCCTCAGGCGGTACTGCATCCAAAACCGGCATCACTGTGTAAAGGATATCACCACATGGGCTCAGGAACACTTCAGAAAACCACTGTCAGTAACTACAGTTCATCGCTACATCTCTAAGTGCAAGTTAAAACTCTACTATGTAAAGCAAAAGCCATTTATCAACAACACCCAGAAACGCCGCCGGCTTCGCTGGGCCTGAGCTCATCTAAGATGGACTGATGCAAAGTGGAAAAGTGTTCTGTGGTCTGACGAGTCCACATTTCAAATTGTTTTTGGAAAGTGTGGTCGTCGTGTCCTCCGGACCAAAGAGGAAAAGAACCAGCCGGACTGTTATAGGCGCAAAGTTCAAAAGCCAGCATCTGTGATGGTATGGGGGTGTATTAGTGCCCAAGGCATGGGTAACTTACACATCTGTGAAGGCACCATTAATGCTGAAAGGTACATACAGGTTTTGGAGCAACATATGTTGCCATCCAAGCAACGTCTTTTTCATGGACGCCCCTGCTTATTTCAGCAAGACAATGCCAAGCCACATTCTGCATGTGTTACAACAGCGTGGCTTCGTAGTAAAAGAGTGCTGGTACTAGACTGGCCTGCCTGTAGTCCAGACCTGTCCCCCATTGAAAATGTGTGGCGCATTATGAAGCGTAAAATACAGCAACGGAGACGCCGGACTGTTAAACAACTTAAGCTGTACATCAAGCAAGAATGGGAAAGAATTCCACCCGAAAAGCTCCAAAAATTGGTCTCCTCAGTTCCCAAACGTTTACTGAGTGTTGTTAAAAGGAAAGGCGATGTAACACAGTGGTAAAAATGCCCCTGTGCCAACTTTTTTGCAATGTGTTGCTGCCATTAATTTCTAAGTTGAGGATTATTTGCAAAAGAAAATAAAGTTTCTCAGTTCGAACATTAAATATCTTGTCATTGCAGTGTATTCAATTGAATATGAGTTGAAAAGGATTTGCAAATCATTGTATTCTGTTTTTATTTATGATTTACACAATGTGCCAACTTCAGTGGTTTTGGGTTTTGTATATATATATATATATATATATATATGTGTGTGTGTGTGTATATATATATATATATGTGTGTGTGTGTGTATATATATATATATAGATAGATAGATATATAGATATATATATATATATAAATATGTGTATATATATAAAATATATATATGTGTGTATATATATATAGATATATATAGATATATATAGATATAGATATATAGATAGATAAATAGATAGATATATAGATAGACAGATATTTATCTTTGTTTCATTTACAAACAAAATGTGTTTGTACAGCCAGTAAGAACCATCTTTTCCTATCATACAAGCACTAAGATGTCAGTCTGCTCTGGGTACTGCAGGAGAAATATATCTTGTACACTTTGCACTTTTTTTTAATTTTTTGTCCCCAATGGGGCAATAAGCTGTGCAGCTGTAAAGCAGCAGTAGAAGCAGAACACAGGATATGCACAAAACTTTGGCACAAATACATAAACTTAAAAAAAAAGTTAAGCAGATCAATAAATAAAATCTAAATATACAGTCAGTAGCATAAGACTTAATCAAGAAAGGTAAATTGTGGGGAAAAAATACTAAGTACAAAATATAAAATATGAGAACTTAATGACTGAAAAGACCCTTAATTTTAGACGGGACAGTTGCAGATACATTAGACTACCTTTTCCTTCTGGAGTTTAGCAGGGAGATGGCAGAAGGTACAAATTACTGTTTATATCTGTTAGTTTTTGTTAGTGGAAGTCTGAGTAGTGAGCCAAATGGTAGAATCTGAAACTGTTGATATAAAGGGTGAGAACAGTCAGACAAGATGGATTCTGCCTTTCTCAGCAGCTGTTTGTTGTAAACATCACGTATTGTTTCTTGAGCAGTGCCAATTATTTTTCTACAGACATTAACAACCTTGTTGAGTACATTTTTCTGCTTGACCTTCAGGGACTGAAGCCAGCAGATAAAAGAAAAGATAATCACAGACTCAATATAAGAGACAAAACAGTCATCAGCCTGGAATCAACCTGGAGTTTGGGAAGTTTCCTGAGACAAAAGAGATGCTGTTGCCTTTTCTTGTTAATCATATCAGTGCTACTTTCAAATGTCAGTTTGTTGTCTACTACAGTTCCTACATATTTGTAGGACTCAACAATTCCTACATCCTGTCCTTCAATCACTGGGCTGTTGGGAGAGGGCTGCGAGCGTCTAAACACAATACCCATATCCCTTGTCTTTGTGACATTCCTGACACCATTTTAAAAAGATAGTCAAGAGGTCTCAGTACTGTTCATCAGGCTCACTATAACTGCATCATCTGAGAACTTCAGTTTATGGTGGTTCACAAACGCGCTGCAGCAGTCGTTTGTGTACAGTATGTACAGCAGAGGAGAGAGGACGCATCCTTGAGGAGAGCCAGTAGATACTACAGATAGTTCAGAGAATTGTGTTGTGCCTGTCAGAAAATCCAAAATCCAGCCGACAATGCTACCCTCCAGATCAAAGTTGTTAATCAGCCTCTGGACTAGTGGATGTGGCTGGATTATATTGAAGGCATGGCTGTTAGAACTCTCCAGGTGACTGTAGATGTAGTTTAACAGAGTTAGGGTGACATCTTGAACTCCTCTCTTAGTCCTGAAAGCAAAATGAAGTGGGTCGATCAAATGTTCAGTCATTTTCAGGAGTTCTGCCTCAATCAGTTTTTCAAAAGAATTCATTACTAATGAGGTAAGGGCTATGGGCTGAAGTCATTTAAGATTTAGGATGTTAAGATTTGGCAGCAGGAACTATAGTAGACTGTTTCCACAGGTAAGGGACCTTCTGCTGAGAGAAAGATAAATTAAACATATTATCAGGGCCGGCATTTGTTTTGGTTTTACAGTGTCTAAAAGTTTTAACAACGGTATGTAAATCAAACACAAAAGTGGTCAGCTGATTGGATTTCAGTGTAGTGTTTTGCAGCATAGTTATTTCATTATTGAAATCATGCACATCATATCTGGAGTAAAATTTGTTTAGCTCCTGTGTCAAAGCCAGATTTGAAGTGAGCCCATCTAGTGAGACCTTTTTCTTCCCTTTATCAGTCAGCCCGACCATAGTCCTAATACTGTCCCATGCTGATCCTAGATTATTGTTGCTAGGCTTGTCTTCAACTTTTTGTTTGTTGCGCACTCCTGATTTCCCGTTTGATTTTCTTTTGTGTAGACATAAGCTCAGTAAGGTTACCCTGTTTAAAAGCCTGCGCCTGCGCCAGGTTTTATCAGTTTTCACAGGAATAACAGTGTCCTCACACTAAGCTATCCAGGAGCTGACAACATCAGTGAGTTCATTGATGTCATTAGAAGATCCAGTGAACTCCTCACAGGCTGTGGTGTTCATTTTTGATGGACCCATAACACCTGTCAAGAATCCTGTTTGTCCTGCTGAAACAGGAAACATACTGGCGGAAGCTCCTTAAGTTTTTATCCAGTGAGCAGTGTACACCAGCGTTCATTTATGTAGAGACATACCCCACCTCTGCATGACTTCCCTGTTGTCGCAGACACTCTGTCGGTGTGAAACAGGACCCAAAACCCATCTATGTATAATATATATCAAGCTTTCTATCATGTCACGTTAGGGAAAGTGAACGTTTTGTAATTTGAGGGAACAGTTTAAGGTCTACTGGACAATTCCTTCACTTTGTCTTTGTTAGTCGAAGAAAAGTAAAATGGTGATGAGCGTGCTCCTGTTCCAACTGTTTGAAAAGAGAGATACAGAAATAAATTAAAATCAGGTAAATAAAATTAAGATTAAAAGATTTTTAGTTTGAACTTTAAATTGTTTCTGTATTTACCTGAATTGAGGTAAAAACAATCTTGAGACACTGTTTTAGTTGTCATCACGTTTCATGTACTGTCCCAACTTTCTGAAATGCTGTTTGAATTAAAGCATAAATTCACAAACTCTGGCAGAGTGAGTCTGAGAGCTCAGACAGAAGGAGGACTGAGTTTGGACTCAACAGCAGGCTCAGACGGTTCATTCAGCAGCGTGTCAGGTACAGCTGCCTCTTCAGGGAAACTCTAATGTGACATGTTTATCCTGCAGTTTTCTCTTAATGAGAATTCAGAGGTGGGGGGACGCTGAGCAAAGAGTGGGAAAAACAGATTATTTTTGTCCCAAGGCCCCTGAATGAGTAAATCAAGCTCTAAGACCAAGAACATGAGCCCTTTAGAGAGGAACTCCTCAGAGAGGACGTTTTAGGGCAGAGTCCACTTTACAAACAATGCAGAGGGGGTTTAACAAGGATCAGGTGAAAATCATGGGAGGAGTAATAATATGCTTACCCTAAGTATGTGTCTTTAATGTGAGTACATCCTAACAGCCAGCAGGGGGCAACATCATGGTTACAAGTCTGATAATTAGAAAGTCTGTGAAAATAAACCTCAGCTGATTATTGCCTCAGTAAACATTTTCTTAATGACTTTATGGTCTGAGTTTCTAGTTTAAAATAGGTTTTGGTGAATTATGGCCATTTTTAACATTAATTTAACCAGTGGAAAACATCTTTAACACGGTTTCACACCCTAAGAAATAAGGATTGCATCAATCCAGTGGCATAGTACACATGTTCATACATCAGTCATTCATCCATCAGTTATCTTTATGCTTCACTCTTTTGAGGTTTTTTTGGGAGGGACTGCCTTTGGGCGAGAGGCGAGATGCACTCTAGACTGGTCCCAAGCCAATCAGATACAGGACACATACAGAGTCTCACTCTCACACTCAGGGTAAATTCAGGGTCAGTTAACCTTATGAGCATGTTTTTGGTCTGTGGAAGGAAACCAGAGGCCCCACAGAAACCCCACACATGCACAGGGAGAACATGCAAACTCCACTGAAAGGCCCTGACTGACTCTGGGACACCAGCAACCTCCCTGCTGTGAGGCACGAGCTCTAACCTGCTGCACCATCATTTATGAATGAGCCAAAACATTAGGGACATGTTGTGACGGTGTAAAATGTGAAGCCTGAAGTATGTGGTGAAAAGTTGTCCAACCATTTCCTATCACAGCCTCATGTCCTGCTGTGTGCAGTCAGGCCATTTTCAAGTTGATTGTAACACAATGTATGCGTGGACCTGCTTTTGTCTGCAACTACACTGATGCTGAAACAATGGCAGGACATGACACTGGTAGGTCTGTCTGTGGGGCTGTAGGATCAAGATTCTTTAGGCAGTGAATGATGCAGTAAAGAGGGGACGAGGGAGAAATCCTTATGTTGCAGGGTTTGTCTTTGTGAACAGAAGTGATCTATCATGTGAGGGGGCATGTAAACGCACTAATAGGCAGATAAAAGCAGAAAAAAAGCACAATATGGGCTCCTTAAGACTCTTAATAAACATGTACACACTGGCTCATAGGAACAGAACTACACCCCAGATTCCCTCTTAAAACCAAACCATTTGAGCTCTATAAAATTCACCTCCTGCCCAGAGTGAGGACAAGGACTATTCAGACCAAATCATTTGTAAACCAGACTGTAAACTTTTTTATTTCTGCTGTAAAAATTGACATTTTTGACATGAAGTGTGGATGCGAGTGTTCATACTTCTGCAGGCTGCCTCTAGTGGACACTTTAGAGATTGCAGTTTTCTGCACTTCTGCTTGAATTTTAACCCTTTAAGTTTGTACAGTGGTGAAAATATTTAAATGTACTTCTATTCTTTAATCATTTGTGATTTTTAATCGGATGAAAAAAAAATTTCTGGTTTTGTCATCGTTTTAATTTCATGAATGCTGTTAAATCTCTGCTCTGCTGAGCCGAGTGTCTTTTCACATGTTTTGGAGTCAAACTAGTGTGTGCTCAGACACAGAGGGTGTGTGTGAGTGTGAATAACAGCTTGGGCCCCCTCAGGGATAAACATTTAGAAACACTCTCTATCTGGTAAAAAGCAGGAGGGAAAAGATTCAATCTGTGATTATAAACTCGACTCCTCGTCATCTCCTGGTCCCTCTCTCTCCTCGCTGTGAACGCGTTTAATGAAATGACTTTTTTCTCATCCTGCAGCGTCTTTAAAACGTCTGTTCTTACATCCACAACAGGTGATGGAGGCGGGAGTGAGGCGTGCTCGATGGAGGAGAAACATGGACTAGAGGATAAAAGAGGCTGTAATGGGGAGCTGGGTGCTGTTGGGAGGCTGGGTGGAGGGGTCGACTGTTTAAATGCTCACAGACGTCCATGCGTGTCGAGACTGCCAATCCTCTGGGAAATCAGGGCTCGGGAAGCCGTCAGCTCCCAGGAAAGATCCCCGTTTCTAAGCACAGAGATCTGACATTTTGAAATGTGAGACAGCCGAACCACCTGCCACATCGCAGTCTGATACGAGCCTCTGATGAGATGCACATGGACAGGAAATGGGTCTCATTTGTTAAATTTTCAGATCTCATTGCTCCCTTTCTGCTCTCCCTTCCTCTCCAGATTCATCATCATTGAGCCACAACTTTGGGAGGTGTCGAGGAATCTGGCTGTAATGAGAACAAGCCTCTGGATATTATTGATCTATGTCCTCAATTATCTCCCAGCACTCAATTATTTAATACAGCTGCAGCTCCTGTACCTCCAGAAGTTGTTCAAAGAGGAGAGAAGCCGGTTTAACTCTGCGATCGTGGTTCTTCTTGGCACAGATAAAGTGTTTCTGTTCCTTGTGTCTCTTCTGATTGATTCACACTGTAATGCAATCTGCAGAGTTTGTAAAGCAAGCGTTTCCAAAGTTCTCCCTCTTCACCAAGGTGACCTGCACTTCATAATGTTTCTGCAGCGTGTCTTTAAAAGCAAATTTACTGCATCGCCTGTGGAGCAAATACTGTTATTATCCAATTTTAACTGCAGTACGTGACAGAGAGCAGGACACAGATCAGTTTATGTTGTCAGGGTAAAAAACAAGCACTGAAGGTGTGAGGACTGCACGGGAGACCCATGCAGAGCTCTCATTCAACATTAACTTTTGAAGCCCCCCAAACTTGGTTACACTTCAGCAAAGTAATGACCATTGACGGCATCACACCCTGTTTAATTCTGACAGGAGGTCAAAAAGATGCTATCCAGCATCTAACTTAATGGACATTTACGCTAAATAAATATAAATGACCTTGAGATGAACTTAATCCTACATATCAACCATAGTTATCTACTGTTGTTTAATGGACTATATCTAACAAGGCTTTAAATGTCACTTTGATATCTCTGCAAGTCATTTATGAAGCTTAAAATATCACTTGCAACAGAAAACGTCATGTAGTGCTAGCAATCATCAGTGAGACTATATCAATCAAAACATGGCTGTGTTTTGATACAATGATCAATCAGTGTGACAGAATACTTAATTGGAAAATAAACTGTAATACTGCTCTTCTGGTTTGTCTTTAGAGTGTGAAATCTTTGTTTTAGGTCTTTACAAGTATAAATGTTCATTACAGTAAAGAGGATCTGCATTATGAGAGCTGCAGGCTGCAGGTTTACACACATCAGCCACTGGTATCCTCTGATCCTGAAACATCCTGAAGTGTTTTTATTAAGTCATCCTGGTATTTTATCAAATTTGACAACATTAGCCCAAAATGTATACACCTGCATCAACAGGTAACCTGGATGTTCTCATGTTCTCCAGTTCACTCTGAGGTTTCTGACATTTATCATTCAAACCTGTTGAGTCTCCATCAGCAGACGTTTTCACTGTGTGAACTCAAGTCTCCTCATGTAAACAAACGTCGGCCATAATCCCTGGAAATATCACCAGATTATCTTGTTGAGCAGTGGTATCTTTTCCTCTTTATTTCTGTAACAGCTGGTTGACACACTGCCTGACTGCCTGTGCACAGAAAAGCCAGATGTTCAGTCCAGTCTATGCTCATTTTCCCTTTTTGTGAGTCTTCCTCAGGCGACCAGACTCCTCTGACATCTTTGTTCTGTATTAATGACACCCTCTGTTACTTTAATGGCCTAAAAAATGCATCCCTGCTGTTATTATCAGCTAAAATGCATTATAGTCTATTGACAACAATGGTCCTTCTATCGTCCACTGAACTGAGTGATGTCCTGTTAGTAACATGTCAGAAAATAGCCACTACAGCAGAGCGTGTACAGTTTTAGGTCAAACACAGCTTGTGCTGTTTTGTGTCAGCAGGCTGGATGGATGCATGATGGCAGTGCAGCAGCTGTAGCACTGAGTCTGCGTGTCAGCAAAGCAAATGAGAGCTCTACGTTTGTTCAAATCCATTTTCCACTAACTTTGTCTGGCTGCATGTGTGGGCGCAGATCGTCTGCTGCTGCATCTGCAGCACATCTCTGTGTGATGGGCCCCTAAGACCTGCTGCCTCAACAGGTGAGACTTTCAATGTTGTTCGAAGACATTCAGACCTTCTGTCATATTTGTGATGTAATCTGAGTCTCTTCTGCAGTATGCTTTTATTTTGAAGGGTTACATTCCTAGCGACCAGAAGTCCTGCTATGTTTGGGTAGTGTTACTCTGGTATTAAGATGTAGTTTGAGTGCTACTGACCTGCTGCAGGAATCATTCACATGCACAACACGACAATATTCAGGTCATATGACTTCAATTCTGAGGTTGAGAACCACAGAATGCTCCAGGTAATGAGCCTGTGCGCTGTACAGTGGAGCAGGGCTCTGTGACATGCAGGGGGGTCTCAGTGAACTGGTTTTTGACTTTATGTAACAGAGTTAAAAATGTACTTTATTTTCAATATATATTTCCAATTTATTATTGAGAATTTGCGATTATTTTATTTGAATTTGTGAATTTTATCTCAATTAGTTGTTTTTATTCGGGGTTATTTTAATTCTCCTGTGGCACTGCCATTTTTGCCCTTCATGGCTCCTGTACCTCTTGGGCTTCCATAGCTCCTCCTCTCTGCCCCTCACAGTGCTGCTCGGCATTGTAAGTTGTAAATTGTGTGAAAATGCTCCGATATTATTTTGTTGTGTACAGGGGCGCCGAAAAGGGGAGAATAAGGAGAAGGATTCTAGGGGCCCATGATTGACAGGGGCCCAGAGAGGCCCCTAATACAATTATAATACTAACAAAAAATTATGGCACTCATTAATAAACTTAATAAGTAATAACCCCCCCCTTCTATTTGTGTAAAATGATTCAGTCCACCTGCTCTGTCAGAAAGCCGGCAGAGCGCTAACTTTTCACAGACAGCGAGTGGAGGCAGAGAGGCAGGATGCCTCAAAAATCTGGGAGCAAGAAACTGAAATATAAAAAGGCTCGGACAGGAGAAGGAAGCAAGGGGTCGACAGTATGTCACCCAGCTCTCCCATAGGCATGGTGGGTCACGTGATGGAAAGTTCTGGAACATCAGCCTGTTGTCTGTTCCTAACTTTGTCCATAGTTTATGAACTAGCTCACTTTTCTCCTATATTAACTCATATTTCTGAAGGAAACTCTGGACATTTCACTGTTGTTTTAGTTAAATAATCAATGCAGGCAAATGTTTAGAAAGCTGCTCTGCCCATAGTCAATCATTCCCCCCCACAGACACGTCAAGAGGAGCAGCAGCTGTCTGTCAGTCCCCCCCTGCCCCACCTGAACAAGCCCAGGTACCCCCTGAGGAAGGAGGAGAGCAGATAGGTCAGTGTAATCAATGTGCATCATTAGATGTATGTGTTTGTGTATGTGCCGCAAACAAAATTGCCTCCCGGGGACATTAAAGGTTTTCTAAGTCTAAGTCTAAGCTGTGTGTTAAATTAATCAATTATAATGGAGGAAAAAAAATGAGAATAAAAAATCATTCTGAAATGTAAAAAAAGGCCCATAGACTGTATTTATTTCAAAAAGATTTTAAATTTTAAATAAAAATTAATTAATTGATTTAAAAAGCATCAGCTGAAATATAATGTTTGGTAAGCAGTGGTTGTTGCATCTTGTTCTATAGATGATAATGGTCAAATTACAATAAATCATAAAAGGCAGTTGGCCATTTTGTTTTTGGTAATGTTTTATCCACAGATTATACTTGCATTTCATTTTAATGGAAAAGGTTATTTTGTATTCAAGTTTTGTATTTTCAGGTAATTATTATTAAGAGAGTTTTATGTTCAAGTATTTAAGGAAGAGATGGGGTTTTGGAATATAGAGTATCAGTCTTGCAGCAAATAATTGAATCTAAATTAATTTCATTATATTTTCAGTGCTTCCCCTACCAAGTAACTGTCATGTTGTTCTTTTCACAAATATGGGAATGATAGTCAAAAATATCATTAAAATGCAGTTTTATGTAAAACAGTATCAACATTTTCTGCCGGCCTTATGGCCAGCTATGGGGGGCCCAATAAGATTTCTTTTCATGGGGCCCAAAATCCCTGGCAGCACCCCTGGTTGTGTACAATATGAAATGAGCTATTGGTGTGTGGTTGTAATTGTTGTTAATATAATGTTTTGTGCTGTTTTGAACAGTTTTATTAGGAGTTTGGATGATGTTTTCATCTAACTTTTTAGGCACGATTTGCAATACCGCATAGCCCACCGCCAAAAGTCATGTCCTCATGTAGAGCAGGAGATTTCCTTCTTATTCATTGTTAGAAATCTGTTGTTTAGGAGCTGAGGTGCAGGCAGAGGAACAGAGGGCAAAACATGTGTTTTGTGTCTTCTGCAGGTATGTTTTCTGCTTGATTTATGTTGTATTTTCTGTTGTATCTGTTTAGTTTTCCTTCCATGTGTGCCTTTTTTACGTTGTTCATCAGGTGTCACTGTTTGTTTCATGAATATAATGTGTTAAATACTTTTTTTTGGTGATTTGTTAATATAATTCATGTTAAAATGTATGTTTTTCAGCAGAATTTGGTATGATTTGGTAAATAATTTAATAAGCAATTTGTGTGTAATAACATATTTAACTTTGTTGCCTTTATACATATTGCTAATAGACAAATTAGCTCAGACAGTGCTGCTCCGCATTGCAGTGGGAGCTGAGGTGCAGACAGAGGAACAGAGGGCAAATTATGTGCTTTGTGTCTTCTGCAGACCAAATTAAATGCTGAAAACCAGTCCCTGTGTCGGTCTCCATACCTGCCCTAACCACATCTGTTACATTTACAGCCACACTATCGGGATGGATTTTTAATGACTCAGTGCTCCTGATGAATGCCAGCCTTTGACATCTTGATGCAGTAACTGATTCAGATTTTTTTATATCTACACCTCTACTGCTGGACAGCACAAGACATGAATCGGTTCTCTCCACAGATCAAAAACATGCTCATCAGGTTGACTGGTGACTCTAAATTGCTCTTAAGTATGAGAGTGAGCATGGTCTGTCTCTCTGTGTGGCCCTGTGATTGGCTTGCAACTGGTTTAGGGTGTACCATGCCTCTCACCCAATGTCAGCTGGGATAGGCTCCAGCCCCTGCAACCCCAAAAAAGATAAGCGGAATGAATAATGAATGGATGGACCTAAACTACTTAACTTATTAATCTAAAATAATCTGGCCGCCTGATTTAACCAGGAAAAAAAGGTAAAATAAAAAAATTATGGCAAAAGTTTCCAGGGAAACCCCCAAACTTCCACACTTGCACCATTAACTCACAAAATAAAAGACTTATATAGGCACCAAAGGATGACAGAAACAAAAGGGCTGTTTCTTCACTCATTAAGAATTAAATAATAAAATAGTGATGAGAAGATGCCAAAAAGCCACAGAGCAGAGAGAGGAAACTGTACAGTAATTAACCGTGGTTTATCAGCATAAGTCGACTGTACTGAAAGTGTTTCATGCTAAAGCGAGTGAAGTCTGTTGGCGCTGCAGTAACAGCCTGCAGCGTCTCTTCCTCGGCAGTCAATCAAACCGTCAGACACCAAAGCTTCACGGAGCGTTTACAGGAAGAGAGGAGAAAAACCAGCTCAGGCTGTTTAAAGTGCAAATGTCTCTCAGGCATCATTTTTCCACGTCTGATTTGACTTGTTTTCATCTCTTTCAGCTCACTCCTTTTCCACAACACGACCCAGAGAGGAGTTTTTTCATCCTTGCCTTTTTAATATCAAATTTTCTGATGAGTCTTGATCTGACTCACAGGAAAAAAATACTACAGCAAATGTTTCCTGTTTCCTCGTCTGCAGCTTCACTGGAACTACACAAGTCAGAGGAGATTAGAGATCATTTAGGAAAACTCATAATTATTCACATTTAAAGCTCCTGTTTCAGCAGGACGTTTTACTTTAGACATGATTGACTTAAATGTTGCTACAGTTTCACTAAAGTATTTAAAGTATTTATTTATTTAAATAGAGGACAGTGCACATTAATGAACATTGATGTGAAAATGTTCCAGATTTTAGCCACAGGCTAATTTCCATCTGTGGTCCCCAGCAGGTTGATGTGATGCATTTGTAAAATATATAGAGCTTGTAAAACATCAGTTCTTAAGACACTATACTTTCACCTTATAATGTTGTGATGGAGCATTTGTTTGCATTGGTTATCCCTCCAGTATTCACAGAAACTGGTCCAGTTTCAGGTGACAACCTTCAGTGCAAAAGAAGGTGCAGTTCTTTGAGTGTCCACTAGAGGCCTCTGTAGAAGGTTTAGGCGTCCATTTTCCAGCAGAAATAAACATGTTTACAGCCTGTAAAACAAAGAAAAACTCTGGGACAGGAACATTTGGTTACCAAAGAGGGCCACATTAAATTAAAATGTGTCAAAACCTGAAGGATAAATCTTAACTAGATAGTTAAAATTACTTTAATCAAGTGAACAAATGCATTAATATCATTACCTCCGTCAAGGAGGTTATTTTTTTGCCGGTGTCTGTTTGTTTGTGTTCAAAATAACTTCAAAAGTTATGGATGGATGAAAAAAATGAATGAATGAAAACGATTTGGATGAAATTTTCAGGAAATGTGTGGAATGGGATAAGGAAGAAATGATTAGATTTTGGGACTGATCCGGATCACAATCGGATCCAATAATTTTTTAAAGGATTCTTTAACATTGCGAGATAGGACCATTTTCGGCATTTGTGCATATAACTCAACAAAAAAATGGTTGGATCCAGGAATTTATTTTGAGGGATACTTTGTCATTGGGACTGAAGCTGCTTGGCGGAGGTCTGCGCTCTCTGAGTGCTTTTCTAGTTATATATTACAGAGTTGTGATATCAACATTTATACATTCAGACTTAGATGCTGGTGATACGTTATTTAATAAACAATTCAGAATGCAAGGCAGTTTGAGATTCTGTTTGTATCAGTTACAGAGTATTTAAATGTCAGTAAAGCAAATTTTACTCACATTTCTGTCTTCACTTTTACAAATGTATTAATGCATAAAAAGAGTTTTGTATGAACATCTGTAGCCAATCCTGGCTCTTTTTACTCAATAATGTTGACATTTTTAATGTTGTCACGGTCAGTTTTGTAATGATTTCTTCATGTACACATATATTTTAGATATTTAAAACCCTTGGTGGGCTGCACTGACTGAGTAGGGTGTGCCCATCCCAGGCATAAGTGACACAAAGAAGATTTTGACCAAACTCCCTCTGCTATGAACATCCCAGGAGGATAACAGCCATGTTTGACTTCTTTCTGCTCAATTTTCAGCACTTTAGCGGGGTACACACCACAAGATAATCCACCTGAGTTTCGACTCAGATCCCAGCTCCTGACCAAAGTCAGCAAAGGCCTGATTATCTGAAGATCCTAAGTGTGATCTTACCTGAGTATCCTGTGGTGTAAGGCATTTTATCATTTAGCTTTTATCCCATTGTCCAACATGTTTGTTTACGCTGAAGTCACATTTGACCACGCAGGATTACAAGCTGTGAGAGCAGAGGCCCTGGTTGTTGATGAGTCTCCAGAGGTAGTAACAAAGGCCGTCAGAGGCAAGACAACAAAAGACGGGACTACTGCAATTAGAAATACAGGACAGATATACTGTTCTCATCTGTGTGAAACAGCTAGCTTAACTCATTCCTCCACAAAGCTCCTCCAGTGAACAGACCTTTTGTTGTACTTGGCAGGACTTTAATGGAAAAAAGGTAAAACTGAAATAAGACAATAAAAAAAACAAACATCCAGGTAAGTACATAAACATAACAAATAGACCACTAAACACGGTATTTTATATTAAATATCAACATATGTCTGTTTCTAAGGTTGTCAAATTAAATTGAACTTGATGGCAATGCCACAAGAAGAGAATGGAGAAAGGATGGAAGCGGATTTTCAACCTCCTCAGCCTGCGCCTTGTCATCACAAACAAAATGGCTACCACTAACATTCAACAGGAAGTCATTAAATAAAGCCTGCATTTCAAAACAGAAGCACTACAAACTTAAACAGGCTTCTACTGATTTTTGTGTTACATAACAGATGTTTGATGATGTGTGACTTATGCAGCCAACAAGGTGATTGAACCATATCTTGTTTTTTTTGGCAGAGCTGCAGCACGTACAAGCCAGATGTCTAACAGGTGAGAACTTTGAGTCTGCAGAACCTGAAAAGGCATTACAGGAAGCTTGGCCACCATCCTTGTTATGACAGTATTTCTTACTGCCGTAGCTTAACGTGCGTCACTTCTTTGACAATGAAGCTCCCCTGGTGCAAATTCTACAGTTAGCCATCCTTTGGTTTTTGCAGTGCCATAAACACTGTGGATTGAATGACTGAGGATGCCAATTTTACGCCATGTGGGACTCTTGTGAATGTCTTGATCCTCGATGATGATGAAACATCAGCGTCAGCATCAATGACAGGCTTAGGAAACCTTTCATGTCTATTAACTGTCTTTACACTTACATCCTGAAATTTCCCCTAAACTACCAGGGTTACTTACTCCAAATGTATTTACTTACTTTTTAACACTTGACCCTCACAGCAGGTTTTCCAGCAGTATGCAGCTCAGTCAATGGAGGGGTGGCTGCAGGGTGATTTCAGGGTAAAACCCTCTTGTTTAACACATGCTGATCACCACAGTAAACTCTGGCTCACTATGGAGACTTGCTTGTTAATCAAAGGTCGAGGGCTCAAGTCCAGCTCTGGGTGTCAAATGTCAATGTGTCCATGGGCAAGATGCTTAACCTCAAGATGTTTGGTGCTACACAGCAATTTTGTCTGTGTTGATTTAAACTGCTGATCTGACTCTAATGACGTTTCTCAGTGATCCGTCTTCACTCATCAGTCTGAGACCTCAGTAGTTCCTGACCATCGTACAGAGTGAGCATTTGAATCATGCTGGTTGTTTGTTGTAAATGATTCAGATGTTCTGTGTGAGCTGATTTTCCACCACAGCTGATAAACCATCAGTCTGAAACTTCACAGTGTAAGCCCACCTGAAGGGCCCCCCTCTGACAGCCCTCACTCTTGAATGTGTTAAATGTTGTATGAACTGTTATCTCTGTGAGGATAGAAGTTTGTGGAAGTCTGTTTAATATTCATCACTCTGCAGGTTTCTCCACTTCTAACCCTCGGAGGTTGATCAGAAAATATCCTGTCAATAGAGAGCTGAGGAGGCAGGCTGCACTGCATTGCAGTGAATGCAGAGTTAAAAGTTTAACCTCAGGGACACACACCACTGACTTTGGAAAGAGGCTGAAATTCAGCTGTGATCGACGGTGGTAGTGCAGAGGAGTAAACTGACTGAGGTTTCTGTTTAGAAGAAAGACTTTAAAATGTGAGGGACTGTGAGGAAGAATCTTTAGATTTACAAAAAGAAGTTTGTGAGGTTTTCTGAAGATCACTGTGCACATGTCAGGTGCATTAAAACAGGCTCTGGGTGTTTTTGGGGTTTGATTGTAGCTGCGGGACCAAAGACAATCCCTCAGGATGAAGAAAGACAAGAGCAAAGGCCAGAACAGTTTACATCAGAAACAACAGATTAATCTGATTAATCAGAAACAAAGCCAACTGAAAATTATTTGCAAAATTCAAAAATATATGAAATGAGTGAAGCTTGCTGAAAAGGGGACAAAATCTGCTGTTTGTGTCTTTTGCAGGTTGTTAACATTTTGTGCTCATTTCTCTACCTGTGACTATTATCAACAGGGGCAATCTTAATTATTCATTGATTATATGCATTAGTTAAGCCTTCTGATGACTGAGAGCACTTGAATGTGTGTGTGTTTCTGCATGTTTCTGTGTGTGTTGTTGTGCTGAAGAGTATATACCTGCAGTAGGGATGAGAAGATTAACCGATATGTATCGATACGCAGTCATGCGCGTGCACTATGAGGGTGCACCAGTAGAGCAGCTGAGAATTAATGCAATTTTGGAAGCATATCGGGATGCGTCGGTTTTAAAATATTTTTATTGATACAATCCAATCCATTTAATACATAATTTGCATTTCTACATTAATTAATAAGTGTTACCAACCCATTTGGGTGCATTATTTATTCGACCCACAAAAAGTAAGCAACAGACTTGCGGATGTGTACGCTTCAAACTAAAGTATCAGCTCCGTGGATGCACTGTGATACATACGCCGTGGATGAACACAAATAGTCAGGAGATTGTGAGGAGTGAGGTAAACAAAAATCTCGGATGCTGAGTGAATTTATCCTCCACTGAGTCTTAAATCTAAAGTTTGGCAACACTATGGATTTTACAAGAGAGACGGACAACTTGACAAGACAGATGCAAGTTGCAAAATGTGTATGTAAAATACACAGGCAGTACGACTAATCTGATAACTCACTTATCACCTGCAGCTGCGACCTCCAAAAGTGGTGAGCAAGTATTGCAAGTTTTTTCCATGCCCTGCTTGCTAGGAATTCCACACGCTCAACAGCAATAACCGATGCGTCAGCACTTAAAGACATCATTGTAAGACCTATTTTCATAGTTCATGAAAGAAATCACTTTCAGCTGCTCAGTCCAAATTGTTTTTTGTCAAATATATATATATATATATATATATATATATACATACAGATATATATATATATATATATATATATATATATATATATATATATATATATATATATATATATATATATATATATATATGTATGTATATAGCACTTATATTTTCCTGTTTATCTTGAGGATACTTAAATATGTGTCATGTGTTCGAAAATGGTGCTGCACTGTAAACTTACAGACACTCAGACTCTAAGAGAAAAGCCAGTCTATGAAAAGTCTTGGTTTTACTTGGTAAATAAATATCAAACTCATTGAATTGCACAGTATCCTCTTTCACATTATCACATGAAATTCGTCTAATTAGATCATGCTGAATTGCTCTGTATCGGGATTTGGGTTTGAATCGTATTGTATTGCATCGTAAATGTCACATGTGTATCTCTAATATATCAGATCGGAGACATTGTATCAAGATTCCTATCATACCGGCATTATACCTTATATGCCCAACCCTAACCCACCGTCATTTGCATTTCTGTCTGTTAGCATCATCAATATTTTTGTTTATATACTTGTTTGTTGTTCATTAGGGACACCACTAGAGGGCACACAAAGACCTCAGGCTGTAACTACCTGATGTGTTAGAAAAAAACTGTAAACATGTAGCAACATCGGATATTTGTTACCAACTGATGAGCAGTGGTCAGACCTCAGCATTGTCATCGCCTGTACTCCATTTCTTCAACCATTTCCTCTGTGCACCATCATAGGTGTCACAGAGTCGTGGTCTAACGAGTGACCGTGTTAACTGGTGACTTTCAGCTGTGTAAACAGCTGTGTCCCGTCTAATGCTTCATCTGAAATGTTTGATTCTTTATTGTATCAGAAGAACAGATAAGTTTATATGCAAGAGAATACAGCAAAGAAAACTGAGCTAACACAAACACACTGACAGATGAAGTCGACCATGGTGTCAACTCAAGTCAAACTAAAAGTCAACAATTTACACCGCCACTAGCTGAACAATTACACCAAACTCTTTTCCCTGTATCTGGACGCTTAAAAGAGAGAATCATGTTTGTTTCTGGTCAGCCTCACATTATTTAGCTGTTAATCTTTGTGGTCTTGATTTAACAGTTTGGCTGCATTCGAAAAGTCCTTTTTGGTGAGGAGCCTTCCTAACTGAAGAAATGACCAGGCAGCATTTCACCATCGGCCACGATAAGAGGTGTTTGAATCCTCCAAAAGTTAAGGAAAAAAAGTTTGCTTCCTTTTTCTCCTTTAGCTTAGGAAACACTGGACCATCCTTTATGAAAGGAAAGGAGAAAGGAGCGCCCCATAATGCCTTTTGCAAACATTTTTGGC